>CM076089.1:52780857-54030857 GCA_038088585.1 Chrysina gloriosa
CATACGGCAGACACGATCTCTATTTTTTCTAAAGGAGGCCGGAAATATGATATTTTGCACAATATTGATCTGAACGAGATGTGGTTTCAACAGGACGGTACTATGTGCCCTGCAGCCATCAAAGCTATGGATTTATTCAAACGGAAATTCAATGATTTATAAATTTCCTGAAATGGGCCAATCAATTGTCCGTCACGTTTATGCGATCTGAGAGCATTCGATTACTCCCTGCGGGGCTATTTAAAGTTACAGGTACACACACATAAAGCGACACCAATTGACTAACTTCAAAGTAAATATCACTCGCTGTATTGGGAAAATAACGGTCGATTTATTTAAAGAAGTAACCAGTACTCGCGCAGGCCATGTAAATGGAATAGTGTTCTGTCATTAATGGCAAACTTCTCTATTTTTATTAAAAGAAAAAAATATTTCCTACTAGTTAGTGGTATCATTTACATTTAAAGTTCTGCCCATCTTCATTGAAAAATCCTCTAAAAGTGTTAGGGATCTGCATTTTCTATTCATTTCATCTGTTGTGAATCAATCATTGCCAATTTCAAAAATGCTAAAAAATGTTTGAAGATAGCCCTTCTAATAAGAAATCCTTAAATATTCCTGATTAAGGAGCTGATACATTTCTAGTTTAGTACAGAATTTGAAAAGTGTTGATGAAATTTGCACTTACCGCTCAGTACAATCCGCATATTGTTCGCCACAAACTTTGAAAATATCTTTTCGTATTTTATTTTTGTGTCTTCATTTTACTTTGACCCTTGCTTTGATTTTGGGTCAGATTCCTACTTAATTGTTCTTTGGTAAATTACTAAGAAGACCTAAGCATTCTTTTGTGTTTTTTACCGACCCTTAGCATTTTTCCAACGCTGCAAGTTTTTGATTCATCAAACATTCGACCATATAGCATTTCTTTACCAAAAGGACCAAACTTACGATTCAAATTTTTTTTTCTTAAAATAAAATCATTTGAAGAAACTATTAATAAATCACGAAAATTTCATTCATTTTATGTGAATCCTTCGGATTCTTGGATTTTCTTGAATTTAACTTTTAATTCTCTAATTCTTGCAATTACATAAAAATAAGATACTTGAAGCGCTAAAATGGCCATTATTAAAATTTATGCAAATGTATATGGAAATTCCCACGAAACTGATCCTTCTAATAATGGTATATCTATACACGGCTACATAAATCAAAATATTTTGGAAAGACCCAATGTAACCCGTTATTGCCGATTATAAATTGCTTTACAAACCTAATGCCTTTGCAAATCTCAATATAACTATAGTACCTTAAAATCCTATCTTAGGATTACGATATGCTAAATAGCTAATTACCTGTTATCTTGATTCAATCTTCTGATTTTGATTGTGTTACTGTTATCATGCTGCTCAAAAGGAAACGTTTGTGCCCTAAAGACAAAATTCATATTATTGCGGAAAATAAAAAGATTAGTTCAAGTGGAAGGAAGTTAGAATATGGCATCAAAAGAACACAGATCAACGATATAACACAAGTTTGACTTAAAAAATTTTTTTAAGAAAATGTTAATGTAGAACAGAAAAGCGTTGGAAGCAGTTAGAACTTTAAATTCGACCAAGTTTATAGCTTCAAACGGATGGTTGGAAGAGCTTTATCAAATATTTATTAAATACCGCTGAGGATTGGAAAACGATTCTACCAGATATATGAAACCGGAAACCTGGAGGGGGAGACATTCGCCTGTCACTACCTTAACCGAGAGGTTTTAATTTTAGGACGCTATCCTCATCTGCCCTATTAGCGGTAAGATCTGCTATCCGATATCGATTTGAGCATACGTTGGCATTTATTAACAATACATATCCAACATTAGTTCTGCACAGAAGTCCATTTACTAGCCCCTCACTGTTCATTTTATCACAAGATTATCATCAAGCAGTTGAAATAGATTGCACAGCTGCACGGTACATGTTACTATATATGATCATACTGCACTAGAACCCATGCAATAAATTCAAGTCTCCTCTCTGAATGTATTTTGTTAATAATTGTGAGGACGCGACTGTCGACGCCCCAACAACCAATGATTTCTGAAATTGTGCCAAGGTGTGCAGAATTAAGCTCCTTGGAAACCTTAGCAGGAATTCCTGAGTTATTTGTATCTTTGTCCATGATAATTCAGTAATATGAATAGATATTATTACCCTTCTTCGTTAATATCTGTTATGGATAACTATGGATAATTTCATTCCCTTTCTATCGAAATGAAAGACGATTTTCTTATAGTGAATAAATGTTTAATTGAATTGTACATCGTCCATTCTGGTCCAATACCTTTTGTCATCTTTCTGGCACGCTCATAATATAGGTTTCATTTGAAGTAAAAAGTTTTGTTGAGACCGGGACAAGTAATAATGAGAAGGTTCCAGTTCTGGAGAATGTGGTGATTGTGGCAGTACATCCTATCCAATCTGTAAAAGCTTTTGGCGAGTTACCAAACTTGTATGAGGTCTAGCATTATCCCGGTGGAACACTACACCTTTTCTATTGATCAATTCTGGCGTTTTCTGTTTAAGTGGATCATTCAGTTTGTCCAGCTAATGACAGCACACTTCAGAATTGATTGTGGTGTTGTCCGGTAGAAGCTCAAGAAAAGCGATTCCCTTGAAATCCCAACAAACAGACAGCATCACCTTTATCGGCTTCCGAAGTGCATTGAGCATCTTTTTTACTCCATGGTCTCTTGCGTTTAACATTGTTGCAGACACCCATTTCTTGTCCCCAGTGATGATGCGCTTCAAAAATCATTCTCTCGACGTTAGGCAAGCAAATCGCAGACGTCAACGCGACGGCACAAACTTCTTGCAGTAAAACATGAGGCATCCGTATGCCGAGCTTTGAGATTAAACCTAGGCATTTCAAATGATCATGAATGGTCGAATTATGGCCGGTTTACATCAATTAATACCGTTATTATGTCTTCATCAGCTTCAACTGGGCTTCCAGAACATGGTGCACCTTCAACTTCAAAATTGCCGGATCGAAATTTTGTAGACCAGTTTTGGCACTGACGTTCTGTCAATACATCTTCTTCATACACATCGGATAATTTTTTCTTGCTTGAACAGCATTTTTACCTTTTCGATAGTAAAAAAATAAAATATGCCGAAAATGCTGCTTTTCACTTTCCATATTTGATAGGGCAGCAACTACTGCTTAGAATCAATTGAACTTATTCACAAGCAAACCTTGCTATATCAGCTGTCAAAATATATAATGATCATGCGGCTTAAGTATGAAGTTGGCTGTCAAATAATACAATTAAGTTCTGTGTTGAGAAAAACGTAATTACTTTGCGAACCAATGCGACTTCCTAATGCTTCTACGTTATTTGCTTCGCTATTATAAACTAATTGTTTCTGGTGGCGGTCATCGGTTTTGTCTGAATTCGCCGTAAGCAAATACTAATTTCGTATTAGTATAAGGATGGGCCGTATCGATTACTTAATATACACGTGGACGGGACAAAACTATACACTAAAGAACTTATAAAAACACAAAAAAGTAAGAACAATGACGTGAGACAACTTGCGAATGAACCTATTCTACGGTTAAAACGTTTACGTGTACATTTCTTATCGATTTTTCCCAGCTGTCTATTGCTAAAATCCTAACTTTCGAAGCTTTGCAAAGACGAATTTTTGATATCAGACCGGTTCATTCCTTCCAATTCAACAGCCGTATCTGAAGGATGAGTCATCACTACCATATTTAGCCGTTCTGATAACGAAATAGTAGTCCTCCGCTTATAGAGTCTCAAAGACATTGTTTTTTATGCAAATAGTACCATCCCTAGAACATAAAGTGGACAACAAAAACATTTTTGTTTGCCATTTCTAGTTAACTGTTATTAGGAAAACTTTTACTAATTGATTTATTATGTTTTGGCGCATCTATAATTCAATTCTAAAGGGTAAGTTAAGACGCATAGTGTATAGCTAAACAAGATGTTTTTATGTTACTCTTCCTTGGAAATAAACGTGTAGCATTCTTTGAACGCCTTTTGCAGGTCATGCTGGTAATCTTTTGTTGGTTGACTTGTGAACTAGATTATTCACATAAATAGATCTAAATTGAGTTCGACATCAATCAGTCTTGTGACTACATCGCTGACCTATTGTCATGAATACCTCATATTCTCTTTATGAGTTATGAGTACCAAAGTAAAACTTTACTTTATAGCATGGACTATCATACTTATAAGGTAGTTTTAAAGATTCTCATAAAATTATGATCTGCATTTGCAGATGTTAAAAAATTCTACTTATTTTTCCAAACATACGGAAAAGAAGATATTTGGATTAAACATGCAGATGTATTAAGAAAATCGTATATCGTGGTGCCCTTCAAAGTGTGTGAGATAGCATTGTTGGATAATATGAGAAAGTCAGTGGAGGATGCAATAGAAGATAAAGTGGAAAATGTATCTACGATATTTTGCAGACCATCAAGTTTCATATCATGAAATAATGTGCAGGCATGGATTCCAGGAAATGCTGATCTTGTCTAAATTCGTAGAATTGCAGAATGTGTTAGGGTTGCTATGATGTTCATTATATGTAGATGATGAATATGTAACTTTTAGCTCTGTGTAAATACATTATCCTTATTCGTGCCTTAAATGTGATTGTTTCAATTTTATTTCAAATTACATTTTTCTTTTTATAAATAACTCTGAAGGATAACATTTAGTCCTTTTTTCCTATTTGTATTCGAGGGCGCAATATACGTTTCTAATTTACGAATAGAAGCATATACACGCACACGCATTTACCCAATCTCTCTACTCTCTCCACACACACACAGAGAAGCCTCAGTATTTTTATCCAAGCGGCACAGGAAGAGTTAAGTTAAATGGGCAAGTACGGCGTCCACTTTTAACTTGCGCTCCTCCGCTACGACAGCGGCGATGGAGAGAGTTCATCGGCCTCCGGTGGTGTGCTACGCCTAGTGACGACCCCCTTACGTTGTTTATACCCGAGAGGAATTTAACAACTTACGTAACCACTGTCAAATCAAACACTACATATATTGTTTAAACACATCAATATGTCAAGTAACGATAAGGATGATTTAATAATATTATTCCCTTTGTCACAACCTATCGATCTTTTTCCATTGATCGAGTTTGTCTTAGACGATGTAATTGGTATAAATCTAAAATAATCATGTGTCAATTTCACCTATACCTACGTATCTACCCAGTACGTCCAAGAAATAATATAGGAAAAGAGTTATCATTGTAGGGACACAAAATTCTGTTAAAAAAATAGTGGTAATGCTAATCTTTCACTTACAAAGAATTGAACTTCTAAAAAACAAAAAAGGAGACCGGTTTCCATTTCCTACAAATCCTTCCTGCCTGCTAGCTTCGTTAATCGATAAAATAAGAATTTAGACGATCATACCATATACAGTCTGTACAGCAGGAGTGTATGTATGTGCGTCCAATCAAATAAGAACTAGTTATTTCTTTTTCGTGAATTTCAGGTAAAAAGTTCCTAGGGAATCCTTTGGATACTACGCCTTCTAAGCTGCAACTCATTTGAATTTTAGTTTTGAGCAAAAAGTGCCATTTCTACAGTGACCGCAGCATACATAAAAAATACGAACCACGTACTTTATGTACACATATAAGAAATTGGCGTATGAAGTGGTAGTTCAAGCTCTACACGGCTCAGATCACTTTGTAAGGGATTAGGTAATAAGGGTATACAAAACTATGTAAAAGAATGTTGATGATCGGGCTGAACGCGGTTTAACTGGTCAAGGGCGCCATAAAAAATTCTATTCTGACTATTTCTACCAAATTCCAATGTGACGTTAATTAACACCAGCGACTATCTAGATTGTGTGGAAATCATGTCACTAAATTACAGACATGGACTAAAATAATTTGTAGCGCGATTGGGGCACTGCGATTTTCATAAATGGAACGTCATTTCGAGCTTTCGTTCTGTTACGAAAAGCATGCTTAATAGTTCGTCCGAAGATTAGTTAAACGTCCCATAAAAATTCATGTCTAAATATTCGAATTCCAGGGCGATCAAAATTTATCTGAAATATCAGAACAATGGTTTGGATATCAAGAAATTAGTGCGAAATATCGTAGTCAACATTGTCTTCTTGAAACCCGAACATCTCCGACGCCTTGACAAGGCAAAAGGAGAATCGTTTCAATTCTCAGGCGCTAACTCTATTCGGAATGTGTGCAATTTGATGATAAGCAAGAAAAGATTTGTAGGATTTCAAAAATAGGGAAGGGAATGACTAAAATTATACCAAAATGTTGTCAAGTCATACAGGACAGCAACGAAGACTGGATCCCGCAGATAATTATCTTATTATAATAAGTTCTATCGCAGTAACTGAACTTGACGGGCTGAATCATACATTAACAACGATCTTATTAGCTTTAGATCCATAAATGTATTGAATCTCGTATCTCCCGAAGACGAATAGGAAAAACTACCTCCTTTTATTACTCATATGAGAAAGTTTCCAAGTTGCCTTACTTCAAGTGCTTTTAAAAATACATCAAATATACCCAAAAGAATAAAAGTATAGACAGAGATATAATATTACAGAAATTCAACCTTCCGACGCTAACAAAGTTTGTGTAAATAATAAATAGTTTTAAAAAATAAAGACCACTATCGTATTCCTACATTTCTAAGTTGCTTTGACTAAGTTAACTTTTGATCTAAGTTTTATACTTAAAAAAACATTTAAAATAGCATAGAAGAGCTACAGAAAAGTATTCAAAACACATATTTACATTCTCGAAGTGTCGTCTTTGATTAAATGTTAGGAAACGTCCATGAAAAGATGCTCTGGAGAAATTGCGAATTCCAATAGTTAAATGAAATAAACTAAACACCCAATACCGGCGCTGCCTTGCTTTCTGATAGATGATTACGTATCTCCTGATAAACAGGAGACGATCGGGAATTTATGAGACAGAAATAAACTGGAGTGTATTCCCATTCTAAACGAGATTTGCGATACTTTATAAAAGATATCGTATATCTTTTCAAGTAATATGTAATTCCATGTCCTATCGTTACAACACCGACTAAACCATTTTTGGCAATTTTCATCACCTAAAAGTGCTAATAAATTTTCTTGACCTACATGTTTATAGGAAACCGACAGCGACGCTTCATAACGTATTTTATTAGAACAAACTTCCGATTAAACCCAAAGTGAACTGATAAACTTCTGCAAAAAGTACATAGTAGTACATTATTTAATCTTAATTGGGCTTTGTCACTGGAGGTTTAAAATTATGGTCATCAATGTTATGTTATCTATTTCATCCATACTAAATGAAAATTATACCATTTCTCGCAGTGCACACTTAATGCTTAAATAATGTTAATCACGTAATTATTTTATGCCCTTAGTACCTATAGTATACTAAAAGATAATTAAATACAGAGATGTAATACACAAATAGTACACTGTAACGTAAATTTACTAACTACATATCTAGGTATAGCTGGTCTCTGATTTCTCATTCCCAAGAAATTCGATGCTCCAAAGTGTTGACATATCTTATACATTGTACATTTACTCTTCTATCCTTTGCAACATGCAATATTATTTGGCTTTTTATTTTATCAAATACTTTTACCAAGGCAATTTAAACGTATTGTTCTGTTTTAGACTTATACTAGAACGAATATTTTGTCTTGAATACGTTTTTGCCTACAAAATCCATGGTGGTTGTCATCAATAGTTTTCTTTCTTATTGTTAATCTGGTCTAAAGACGAAAATAGGGACAGAAACCGCAATTAAATACAATTAAATTTTGTTGTTAGCTTTCTGCAAGTTCATAATTAGTAAATATATTTCTGCCTAATCTAATCCTACTTAAAATTTTACCTGCACTTTATCACTGTAAAACTGATTAGAATCAGGAGCGCAAAGCGGATATGAAATTTATTGATTGGGCGCAGTTTCTAGACACAGCTTGGTTATTTATAGCGACTTTTCTCACTTAATGGATGCAAGCCCCATCTAGCCCTACAAATGCTACTTCATACGATTTCAGAAAATATTTCGCGGTATTCATATCTAGTAAGCATGCCAAGTTGAATAGAATCATCAGATTCAGAAATTGAAGGACGATGAAGTATATACATAAACCGGGGGGCTGATTGGGCGTGCAGAACCCCTTATCAAACAGTAAGAACTGAGATAAGAAACTTGCTAATCGAATAGCGTACAAACCGCTTGAGAGGTACATCTTTAGATGCCATAATAAAGAAGTTGCTGCGAATGATTATGAGATAAATTTGAAAAGCATAGAAGTCTATTCTTCTATTAATAAGTTTGGCATGGGTTCGTATAGGCGACCGCGAAGGAGATTTTCCGCAGGAAACTACAACTGGTAGGTGATCATAATTTTGAAAGAAGCCTGTCAAAATCAACTATGGGTAGTAGATGGTTATAACTAATCTATCAACTATCGATAGGCACACTAACAATAATTCATAGTATCTGAAAAGCACATTTTTATAAGAAATTAGAGTCCATAAAACTGCTTCTCAAAATTAATTACTCTGAAAGCAAAATTCCATTGAACGAGGGGCCTGCAAGCTAAATATCTACCAAAGGGACTTGTCCGAACTATTCAAAAAAGGATTCCCTTCAAAAATCCCAACCCAGGTAATATCCCCAATCTCAAATTATGGCATCTAATAAATACTTATCGCATACCTAGCGCATATACCATACCTAGTGTGGTTCAATAATTAATACATATAGTTTTCTTAAATCTTTTAACCACCTCACCAGAAATTTTTGTAAAAATAATTCAATGATTATTATAGGCCTTGAAAGAAAGAGTTGTGTACCACTGTATCAATTTGACTATAAGAAGAAGCAAACAACTTCTACATATATAGAAGGAGTCTTCAAAAATAAAATTTACGTAAGGCGCTTGTCTACTCATGCTTCTAATAAAGTTTTGATCCACGGTCTAAAATATAAATTATTATGAACAAGTTTCTCTCCATATACCTACACTATCTGTCTCCTCATTTCTCGAAATTTTAACATTTGCTGTCGGACTTAATTCCGAACGTTCAGTGATTAAACCGATAAAATTGAACGTCCCCGCAATGAAACACATTGAAACTAATACTATGCCACATTTATGTCAGCGATGTACCAAAGATACAAACAGTGATTGCTGTATTTGCAGATGATACTCCTCATTACCTCAACTGGCTGATATTAATAAAATAAATCATCAACTTCAAATCACCACTAAGGTTAGATTTTTCGGAAAATACGTAATCATATCAAACTAATTACGTAACGTAAAGCTGCTAACACAGTGACGTAATTCGCTTGATTTTGGCTTTCCGCTATAAATTAGACTTCTTTAGCTTTAAAAACAGATTTTCATACGTACCTATTTATAAATAAATATGTCCCTATACATTTTCATACGCAATATCTAGTTAATTAAATTAATGGGTTGTTATGTGAGTTTTATGCACCATTACTGAAAGTATTAATTATAATCTACAAAGGAGTAGTAATTGTATTATATTAAAACGTAGATTCTATACGCAAGGAATCCAATAAATCAGCAACGGTGTTAGTTAGGTACTTTACATACATATGTATATAAACCGTCATTTTATATCAACCAGGCAGACAATGAATCGAAAGTTATACAGAAAAATTGCGTTTCTGTGACTACTTACAAAATTTCACATCTTCCACTTTGTTTATTTGAAAAATTTAGAAGAAGTCAAATTATCTAACGTAACAGGATCTAAATTCTTTGATGACATCAACCTACTTGTTAACTAAATAAACATGCAAAATGGCAACAACACAGTGTTAAAACGTTTACCTACTATATGCGTATTCCAAGACAAAACGTGGAATTTATTATTGATGTAATCATGCATAGTAAGATGTAACTTTATGCGTTAAAAAAATGTAATTACAACATGTAGAATACTAACAGAGCTTGCAAAATTTTCTTCACATATATTATACACACGTATGTATATAATTGATGTGACTCTCTAGATACGCGGGGAGTATAACCTTGTAACGGTTATCTAAAGGTTTTTAGATAAGAAACACTTCTACTACGTGAATTCAAAACGTTATTCGCTAAATATGTTTCAAAGCTACAATACATGTATATATGTACGCCTGAAATATATTTGATCGAACAAAGGGTAATTAAATACGAAGCACGCTCATTATCGTTCGCCATCGAACCTGTTACCTTATCGATTGACCTACAAACAAATGTGCATGATTTATTTTCGCTTGACTCAGTATAAACTGAATTACTATTAAAATATTTTCTTATGAACATATTTCATTCGCAATGCCCAAAAAACGTATTTACAGGACGTAACGGGTGAATGAAGTGACTGCGACTTTCTATTATTAAAGACATTCATTCTCGCCAATGTTAGATTTATTTAAAAATAGGTTTATTTTCAAAGGCGGAAGGTTGGCCAGAAAGTTATTTTGTTGTTTCAGTTGGTTTGAAACGCTTTTTAATGGAGCTACATCTGTTTCGGTTATTTCTAAAAAGAATTTGAACTCCCAGTACCTACCCATTGGACACTAAAAGAAAGGGGACTCTTTTCTAAAGAAGTATCCAGTAATGTTTCTTGCATCAACTATGCTAACGCGTATATTATAATAACAATAAATAAAACAAGACAAGAATTATATACTTCAAGTAGCTACTAGAGCTATAGGATTGGATTTATTACACATAAATATGTTGGGAGTATCTAATTCAGTTGCAATAACGAAAACGGTATCGCGTAAGCATAAACAGGATTTCTAACCACCACAGATTAGATAAGGTTCTTATTTCATATTAATATTTATGTAGTCACCCTATGTGATATATCATTGCGTGGAAAGTCTCGGAATATATTAAGCCTAGATTATGTTTGAGTATATTTTTATGGAGGCTTTCACACTATTGTGGGAAAGGTCGATTATTAATGAATTCGAGTGAATTGCAATCAGTGAGGGTATCAAAATAACAAGTGTCACTCTATCTCTGACAAACAACATCGAATTTCGCTGATTTTGGTTAGCGTGCTATTACAACAGGAAAAGGTAGTTTATATGAATATGGAAACACCATTTTTTGTAATGGAAAATTAGCTATTAATAGTTTTTAATTCAATACTTTTGCGAAACAAATGATTGATTCAGCGTTGCAATTTCTTCTGTATCCAGGCCAGTCGTATGTTCTAACAAACATACATGTGTGAAAAGATAATATCTACCAATAACTTTCATATATCACAAGCATTTCCCCGCCAGTTATAATATCGATTCCGTAGCAAATGAAAAATGGAGATACTATAAAAATAACTTTTTATCCTATCATGTTTTATCAGCAAAAATGTAGATCGCAGGAAAAGCATATTGTGCAAAAGAAGATACGATAAATATCTGAAATAATTTAAGAATATTCCCAATGGTCTACGACCAAAACTGTTTTCATTTTTGCTTTCTATTAAGTAACACCATCGGATAAAAAGGCAAAGTTAATTCTAGTGTCGATCCGGGCTCAGAGGAAAGAATGCCAATTCACCCAGTAGAGAATTTTTGAGAAGCTTCTGGGCGACATGTAACAGAAGCCTTGCTTTAAACCAGGCATGGGCAACCTTTTCTTGTAGAAGTTTTATGCTGCGAGTAATCTTGAAAAATATACATTTTTAGTATCCTTATGATTCATTATGAATTAAGTTTAGACGGACCGTGCTAATATGCAACGAAAGAATTCAGTAGCGGGTCGGGCAAACCTTACTCGAGGCCGCATGTGGCCCGCGGGCCAGAGGTTGCCCATCTATATTTTAAACATTCCTTCATTCAAGTGATTGTACACTTTTCAGAACGATAATGCGAGAATAATATTTTTTAAACTTCTGTGGATACTTCTAACCTGATCTAACGTTCAATGAAGGTCCACATCGACGATATAAATTCTTACTTTTTCTTAATTACGTTGACATCACCCGAACTTAAGACAAGAATTTTAGTAATGCCTTGTTAACATTTTTCATTTCTTTTAAAACACCAGTAGAACAGTACAAGCTTCTCAAACATTACCTTTGCTTAAGTGGTCGTTCACCTTCAAGATAGATCGCTTGCCATGCGACGCCCAGATAACTTATTCGATCTTGATTGATTGTTGAAATTATCAACTCCCTTCGAAGATCGCCAAGCGCCCACAATTGTTACGATTTTAGAGAGAGAAGACGACAATCTCGTGAATTTTCTATTTATTTTTCAGGTGAATGTTTCACATCAATTTGAACTCAAGACACAGATCTTCAATACTCTTTCCAAAAGCTTTTAGCAATGTATAGAACAGAATTCTTTATTCTAGCATCAAGTCACAAGATGGCCTACCCCTCAGGATAAGTATACAACGAGGAAAGAATTTCAGTTCAATAGAAACCATCGAACTCACTTGACGATAACCAAACATCCCCCAATAAAAGTTTCTAACGAAACTCCTAAGCAACTTTTAGTAGAAAACTAGGGCCTCAAAAGAACTATTCATTCGAGTGGTTGTTAACCTGCAAGGTAGACTACGTCGCCAAAGAAAGATAATGATATTTCTAACGTCCTATAACACCAAAATTATCTTTGCAATGGAAGGTTTCCAATTTGCAAAAATACAATTTAGTTAGGAAATATATAAATGACTAAAGTTACCTGAATCCCAATCTGCATGCCAATGTACCAAGGAATTAATGAAAGTACCAGTAGTTCTAGAAAACGAGTTATTTTGAGATCGAATAGGCTACAGAAAATCGTTATAGAATCACTCCAATCTGAGATCTCAGCTCGTGGGAATCAGTTTCTTCAGCTGTTTGCAATATATTTAAGATTTTCATATTAATCGCTGTCCCTTAAGGTGTCTTAAGAATATGAACTATTAACAACTACATATTTTAGAAACAACTAAAGAGCGTTTTTATTTTTTGTATAAATCAACAACAACAATTACAATTGTTATACACAGCGGTGATTCATAGATGTGTAACCACTCATATGACCGACAAACTTTTGTTTTCTTTTTTAAATTATCCGGTTGATGGTGCTTTCGAAGACCACATTTTTACAAGATACTATAATAATTCATCAAAACTTCACAGTACATTCTTCTTATTGACTAAATTATTTTGTACGTTTCTACATTAAGTGTATATCTTATGATCCTCGCTTCTTCATTCTGGTGTGTATATTTCCTGTACTAAATGAATAAAATTCGCGACGAGTTGATACATTCCTGGATAGGAATTTTAGAATTGCTGTTATAACAATCCGGTAGATAGATTAATGCCGTATAAAACAGTAAAGCTCACGTCTGTACGACGTTCAAAAAAGCATTAAACTGTTGTTGTGGATGACACTTTCTTGCTCTTGCAGTTTCTCCGTTAACGATGATACCTTGGTCAGTATGGGTATTTGAAACTTCCAAATTAGTATGGTAAGGCTAAAGATTAATTTTATTTAAGACGAACCAGATCTAAACAGTTTCTCCTCCTTGCTGAACTTAGAAAAAGAAGTCTGTTCACACCTATATGGTGTAAAATATATACAAGCGTAATCAAATTTATCGTTTCTAGGAAGATGATTAGAAACAATTCTAATGTATTGGAACTATATTTATAAATTTAAGCTTGCTCATCTACGTACGCAGATCGCAATTAATTTATCATGGAATACTATGAATTACCACATTTGGTCTGCCAGCATGTAACTCTTGTCTGCTAACAATAATACAGCATAGTATATTGCATAACAAGTTTAGTCTGCAACCTAAAAGATATAAGACTTGCTCACGTTCTTGCGAAGTGCATGTTATACTGGTAAAAAAATCTGCAGCATACCTACATATGTTAGTACGATCAACATATGATATAACGCGGGAACAGTTGTTTAATATAGCAGTAACATAAATATAATCGCAACGGGTCGATTGTTTGTACGGCGTAACAGGTAAATACAGAGCCGTTCGTTTATTTGACAGGACGGTAGAACGGCGGCAATTAACCTGCATAATGATACAAAGGACGCTTAAATTAAAATATATTGACTTATAAGTAATTGGCTTTGTAATAAGTAGGCAATTTGTGAATACCAACCCGGCGATTAAGCACATTAATTATCGACAGGCTGTAAATTTTGCAATTTGCAATTCTGGAAGGTGCCGAGTGGTTGACGAAAGAATGATATTGGGTGGACCTGTGATGATTTCGACTTATTGTTTAATTGGTAGGTGTAAACCTAAATTATTTTATTCGAAAGCGATTACGGAACAGAATTTTGGACTTATTTGGTATTTCTCACCTTGGAAGTAATCTGAATACAACATTCAGAATTAATGTTTTCCTTTTGAAAATTTTCCTCAGTCACCAGGAGGCTTGGTAGGTGGTATGGTGGTGGTGGTGGTGGTGGTATGGACACCTTTGTTTTATACAAGAAATTTATTAGCAGTCGTCTAAATCTATTGGACCAAATTAGATATTCTTAAAGTGTGATAGTTTAGATAGTTACCGCATCTAGAGAAAATGAAACTACCATACATAATTCAATTAAGTAACTTTATTAAAGAACAAATGATTGACTTACGTGATCTATTTCTTCGTACAAGAAAGATTTCCATAACTCGGTGACTACAATTACTGGTCTTCTAGGACTGAGTCGAGTGATTAGGAAGCAGTGGTTGACGGAAGAAGGTGAATCAACTTTCTTGCAAAAACTGCACTACCGCACAAAGTCTTTTCAGCTCTGATCTACCATTACCATCAATAGCTATTCCTTCTTCTAGAACTGAACATAGTCATTGAATACTAGAGTCTAGAGAAGCGCAACAATAGGGAGTAATATAAGACATATATAAAGGCTTTCGAGGATGAATCGTGATAATGCCTTAAAATGCACGATAACTCTAGAAAGGTAATAGAAGATTGCAGATAACGACATTATTTTGAGTTTGCTGCTGAAAGAGACAATGATTTTAGGCACTGTTGTCTAAGGAAGTCATTTCCCATTCTTATGCAAGGCAACATAACGGCAGCTCATAACATTAACGACGTCTTTCAACCCTTACTACTACTACCATGTTCATAAAATTTCCTTGATGTTATATTGTAACAAGATGTCTCTCGATTATATATAATTTGCAGAATAATAAATCTCCGAGGATGGAGTCAATACATTGCCATCTAGATCGTTTCTTTCCAAATCTCTAAAGCGGTTCGGAAGTCAATATTTAACAAAACTGAAGGGTTGCAATAAGAATAAAATAAATAATATAATAATATATAATATAATAAAATAAATATATCCTAGACACCAAATCGATTTGTCCAAGGAAATATTAATTCTAATACTGAAATACAAGCAGACTAGGTTGAAACAATATAACACTTTTTTAAGCTTTTTAGCACATAATGAGTGAGAAAATTAGATAGAGATTTTCTCACTCATTATGTTTATGTTTTTGCGATTTTTATTTTGATAACATCCATCTAAATGTAAGTACGTACTTTTATCTTGGTTTTAGACATAATAATTGTAATGTTTTCTAATTTTGTAGATCTCCACTGAAAGTAGCTTACCGTTGAAACTAATTCCGAAATATTTTTCATATAAGAAAGTAAGGAATAAAGAGGAGGAAAGCTTTCAAACTTTTTGTACTTAATCTACATCCTATTCTTATATTTGGAACATGGATAGGTAAGAACACTTGCCACTCATTTTGTCTGCATCGATACCAGGTGTTAAATATCAACAAAACCAAATGGACACTCTTACTCCGTTTTCTGATTGTATTCGAATATCAATTTTCTTAAACCCAGGCACAGTGCAACTATTATTATATTTTGATTACCACAACGTGATAAATACCAAACCAATAATTAGTACTACAGCAGCAAAACTTACCGTCAGTTGTATTCTTCCTGCCAATTACGAAGCAAATGCTAGAATCTGTTTAAACAATAATTCTCGTACGGGCATTCAAATATGCACGTATGGACTATCGTGTATTTGCTCCTATCTATGCCCTCGTTTATTATCTCGAGAAAAGGGTACTGGTTCTTGACGTCCACGTTTAGCAGTAATGATTGTCAAAGCACTCCTTAAAGCTGTGTTGAAAATTGTCTCCTTTGTTTATTAGCATTTACTTTCTTTTTATGAGTTCATTAAAGCGAATTGAATTCAAAAAAAAAATGGAAACGTTACTGTATCTTTGTAACCACAAAACTTTGTAAGGTGACAAAACTTTGAATTTATTTTGGTAATAAATAAGTTTCTAATCCTTTCTGAAGTTTCAGCATCAAAGGAAATATTTACTGCATTATATACAAGATTGTGCAATACTAATGAAAACGAATATTTGTTGTTTAGTTTACATTTAGTTTTCATTCCTGTCGTTCGTGTGAAGTACATCTCTTGAAATATATAAGCAAAACTAGCTGGAAGCAGTTATGAGTTATGCTTTTCACCAACCTTTCTGAACGTTTTGTTTGCGAAGTAATCTTCATCATTCACCATTTTCAAGAACCCAAATCATAGTAGAAAAGTAAGTTTAATGTTTGTAATAAAGATTACAACAAAGAGGGAACATTAAAAATTAATAAAACACTTGGTATTGTTTCACGAAATTTCAACCAAGTAAGTTTATTAATTTTTAATTTTAGAATGTTTCACCAAGTGGCGACAGTAAATTCAATCCGTTATTTAAAAATGGAACAAATCTTTTTTTGCGGGGTAAAAAAGCAGCATTCAACAAAAGCGTCTCCAATTTTCTTAGAGAACCGAGTAGTGGACAAATTTTTTGTATCATCCGGTAATTTATTATATATTGTCACCAATAATCCAGATATACATATCTAAGTAGTGTAGGGCCGATGATAAGGCACACAGAATAAGTTTCAACTTGAGTACATGTTTATATATTTCCGTTTTATTTTTATGCACTTCCTTTGCCTGTGTAAGTACTCGTATATACGTATTCTGATGACAGAATACATATCTTTTCTTGCACGAAGGAATCTCTACGCATCTCAGGCTACATAGGACTTTTATGACACGTTTCTGAAACATAAAAACTCGCTCTGCTTCACTCGCCTGATACCAGAACTTCGAACCAGAACTTGGCAAACCAATCTTCATCCTCATATTCCCACTCTTGCTTCATTTCTTAACATGTCATCAGCAGAAGCACCAGTAACCAAAAACAGTAGTATCACCCGCGTACAGGTAAACTTCATCAGCTGACAAATTTATTTCTAGATCATTCATATAGATTATAAATAAAGGTGATGCAATTATAGATGCTTCTTGTATGCCTTTGGAAATATACTGTATATACGGCACCGCTCGCTATTGAAATCTACATACATACTGTATTCTGTTGTGTAGGTAAGAGGCCATCATTGAGTGTATCAAATGAATGGGTGAGTTCGTAGCAAGTCATTTGTGGGTGCACATGTTCATCCAACACACCCGCAAATGTATCTAATACAAAACAGAAATAATCAGAATTGGATCAGATCAGATCCCATGTACGTATAATGTAAGCAATATGGTAGAAACAGAAACAAAACTGTCGGATAGCAACATAAAAAAGTTATGAGTAAAACAAATAAACTGGAACATATCAAAAACGAGGAAGATATGTAAGAACCAAAAACAGAAAACGCTATGAAAAGGTCTGTATTATGTTAACTGACATATTTATGACGAGTTAGTAAATTTCTACTAATGAATCAAACATATTTCGCTTAAATATACAAAATAACATTCCAGTAAGCTAGATGAAGCAAGAACTTAAACTCTTTAAAAATGGAGCCAGAACATCTGAACATTATCGCCCCTTCTCCATCAAAGAAATTCCAGAGGCTCCTAATGGATGTTACCCCGTGAAAAGCTAGAGGTTTTGACAATGTCCACCTGGATTTCTTATAAACTGTGGCAAGTTCACAAATCCTTGAATGAATTCGTATCGAATATTATACAAACTGACAACATCTCGCTACAATATAAACCAAAAAGCTACAGACCTATTGCTCTACTATGTGCAACCTACGAGCTACGGGGAGACTTATTTATAACAAAAAATTAATCCAGGATTGTTTAAGGTAATCCCGTTCGAACAAGCGAATTTTTGGCCAGCGCGAAATTGCATAAACGAAATTTTATCGCTAACTATCTAGATACATTTAACAACAATAAGAGGGATTCCAAAGAACGCTCTGAACCTCAGCTGCATTTATCGACCTCTCAGTAGCTTGCGACACAATGTGGAGAGAATAGTTGACAAGTTTATTCGTCCAATCACTTGCAAATCAGCGCCATCCAAGAACACCACAAGAATGGTTGCTGGAGTAACAAAACTAATTGCAACGCAATTGCTTCCAATATTAAGTCAAATTGCTTTATTACAATTAGGACGAACGAATGTTCTTATATGTGAGTTCAAAGGAGATTATAGTCAATAGAAATGTGTATCTGAAAACGTCAAATACATACGGCTAAGATTTATGAAATGAAGTCAATCTTATTAACATAGGATTCAACAAAATTGCACAGCAAAATAACCCAAAAGCTACCAAATTTTACCTTATCACGTAAACTCTGGTATACACTGAATAGAATAGGAACTCAGCATTGTTGATGCCCATACTCTCCACACAAATGGGGTAAGCAACCATCTCTCTATAGCTCAACTGAGGAATAAGGACTAAAACTTGTATATCGTATGTGTAGATGTTACGTCTCACTATGACAATGCAAGACCACACACATCTTTAGTCACTGGAAAAAATTATTGAAGCTTACAAAATGTCTCTTCGTCCACTGCATACATAATCATCACTTTGCACCGTCAGATGTGATTTTTTCTTGTTTGTTTTTAAAGGACAAAAGTTTCATATCCGTAAAACCAAAAACTTCATGAATGCAGAATTCTGATGCTGCTTCAGACTTCACCAAACGGTCATCCTATATGTAGATATTAGGACTCCCAGACTATCACCATGAAATATTTCCTATTATATTATATACATATATATTTGAATTCCACAACTGACATCAAAATATTGGCGTTAAGTTATTGCACTCCATCAACAGTTTTTAATACAATATGCAATATGCTTTCTCCACGCCAGTAGCACCAATACGCCAGAAAGAACATATAATTCATTTCAACTGTTGGACATGTGTCAAAAATAGTTTTGGATACTAAATCTTTATTTTAAGATTTTTACAGTAAGAAATAGCAAAACTTACAGGCTCGTCGAAGTATAGTAAACTAAATATTAATTTATGCATTCCTATCCAAATCAAACTATCAGTTTCAGCATTCAAGCGTGTCTATGAACTTGACATTTAGTAAAACATAATTTTAATGGCAACAGTTCTTGAAATACATCGTATTCCCAAAATTAGTGATTAAAATACAAGTAACTATTAAAATGTACGTTCTGAATTGCTTTTAATCCGTTCAATAACTGATAAAGTTTGATTCTCTGTTGTATGAAACCATTTCTAAGCAGCCATAGAGAGATCGGTATGTAACAATTTGATTTATTACAGTTTCTAGATGTTCACATCATCCGGTATTTCAACTATGATTTGATCTTGTTAATTACTTGACATTTTGACTGTTAATGTTTTGTATACGACTTTGCTTACACATGCACTTCACTAATTTATACTGCATTCATTTCCTTATAGCTATTAATATAAATACCTTGACCCCTTCTACTTATATTTTTTACTATTGTCTGTGACATTAATAGACCAAAGAGAGTATTTATATTTGATGTACTAGTAGTAGAGAAAATAATTTGGAAAAAGTCCTAGTTGCTCCTCACAAATAGTTATTATAGGCTTCAGTATAATTAAGAGCCAATTATTTCTTATCTGCTTGAGGATACAACTAAGAAATATTACTGACATATGAAATTCCTCTGAACATACGTAATAAATAATATTTTATAAGGGTTAGGTACTAATTAAGCCGTGTCCTATCAAGAGGCAAACATATATGCGCATAATTCGCGTTATCCTTATTTTGGAATTTCTTGTCGCTGCCTGAATTTATGGTTGACACTAAACCAGAAATAGTATTGCATGTTTTAATTCCAAAACAATATGTGTATTTAGTCACCGTTGAACAGTCTTTTTATGAACTAATTTTAGCTTTGGAGCGAAATAAATAGACAAACTGTAAGTTACACTGCTATCTAATACCTTCCGAAAAATGTATCCGATTGAAGAACGATAACCCAAGCCCTAACGAAACTTCAAAGATCAGTACCTATATGTATGTACATATGTATGTGCTTATTCACGACAACGTCTCAATCACATTCGTTCAATTAAAGTACACAGTCGCTCCAATTTATCGACTACGATCTCGACTCTGATATTCACAAAACTGGTTAACAGTAATTTTCTTGTCGATGTTTCCAAACAATTGCGGCTTGCATGCTTATTCTGCTCTTGTAGTGGGTATTACCGTTATCTAACTAATTTTCCTCGATTACGTCCCGACCAGGATAGATTATTCGCTAATGGCCGGGCGAAATCTTCAAGAAATGCGCCGCTCGTTACGGAAACATTTTTCAGTATCGTCTCGTTTAGACAAATAAATTTCGCCCGCTTATTTTAAATAAAATCTAAGTGGTCGTTCCCGTAAAACAAAAAGCAACAATCGTAAATTGTGCATTGCTGTGACATCAGAGTGGTCATCGGCCTTAGTTGGGGAATCGGAGTCGTCACCGTAAAGTCGCACTTGCCGTGGGGGAATGTGGGCATCCAGGGGTAGAGGGAGAGGTTTACGCACTGTTGGATCAAACGTTTTGGGGTCGACAACCGGGCAACCCCGTACTTACACTGATACACGCATGCATACACATACATACAACCTTACGTACAAATACAGAACAAGGCGTTCACACACCATCCATACATACATATAGAAGAACGTAGAAGACTATCTACCTCTGTGATTGCCACATCCCCTACACATTCTTATGACTCTCCTTCTTCCTATCCGAACGTTTGTTGCACGTACACCTATGTATTGCTGTGTATTTCTTTGTGCTGTCGGACCGGACAGCGCCGCACATAAAAATCTTAGAAAAAGCGTGATGTGGAAGAAGAAAGAGAAGTAAAAAGAATGTAATTCTGGGCTCAACAGATGGTATCTATGATGATAGTAAAGAAAACCGTGAAGGCGGACTGTAATGGTAACCGAAGTAGTAGTGAATTTAATTTAAAAGTGAATTTGTCGAAGTTTAAGTGATGGTCAAACACTTACCGATCATTTTATTTAACATGAGCTTTTTAAAATAAAAAACGTATTTTAGAACACTTTACTGTTCAATACGACAAGCAAATTCCATAATCTCTAGTTAATCTAGATTGAGTATTTACTACAGTAAGGAGCATTATCCCAAATTCCCATGATAGCGGATAAGTCTTTGTAGATCATGAAATGGAATTTAACAAATACTCTGTATTATTTTTTCTATTTATAATTAAAAGAGGGAATATGAAACAAACAAAATTTATTTATTTATGGCGTTTCTAACTCCATATTGGAATATCCTTAAAATAAAAGCATTTCTTCCTTCTAAAGTTTCTCCCTTTCTAATTGGTATGAAAATATCAATATCCAATTATTTCAAACAGTCACCGAATTAGTGGACACTAGTTTTGTATAGCAAGAGCCAAATGTAGCCTTCTTAATATTCTATTGACGTTTTCATTTTATTTGAGTTCATTCTAACGCAGGATCCCTTGTGAATCAAGAACGGCATATAATTACCAGTGCGACTCCACCAATTGACGATGAGGCAGTTTTGCTGTCATGAAGAAATGTAAGTTAATGAAATGCCGACAGCCCAGTTAAGAAAGTATCCATAATTCAATTGTTCAGATCTGACCCTCTGACCAGCTTTTTAAAAGGCCAAAAGATGTTAAAAAGGAGAAACGAATGACTTCTACTTGAGAAGCTTTCCTAGCTTAAGGCGAGTGAAAGAATTCGGTGTCCACATCAAATGAGTCTTAAGCAATCTCTAGTTACGACAAATCTTATTAATCTTGATTACAGATTATTCACAAGACTACCTTTCTCAAAAGAATTAAAGTTAAAGATAGTTGGCATTCATAGAGTGAAACTATAACTGCAGAAACAGTTCTATTTCCCATACGATTGAAATATCTGGACAAAGGTATCACTGAGGCGATCAAAATGAAAACTATCTCTTTCTTACAACTCATAAATTTTACTAAAAATCGTATAATCCAGTGCTAACCTAAACGACAAATTTCTACTTGTGTTTATGATATAACTCAAATTCAGTAGCAACATGTTACTGAAAGCAACATTACGGCGCTAATCATCTTATAAATGGTATCCTTTACTCTACTCTGCGGTGCACGCTGGAGGAGTACGAAGGCGATATCCAAAAATTAACACTAGCAACAGACGGAGTAAGCTACAAAAACTGTAAGTACACACCAACTGTTATGCTAGAGAATTGACGAATTCCTTTACTTCTTCTTAAGAAGGTTTAAAATATCTTGAGACAAATATGAATACATTGTCTTGCTTTAGTCCCATACTATGCACTTATTCTTCTAGCGTTGAAGGAACAAGTGTTGGATCAAATCAACCTTCCCAAAAATAAAACAAACGTAAACATCGCAACCGATCTGTGTTTGATTTCATATTTTCTAATTCTATAAATTGTGACTTCTTTAGGACGTTTAAAAGGACAGATATTTTTTGAAAAATTTCTTCGCTTTTCAAAATATTCGCATTTGAGGTTTGGAAACATTTTCCACTCTGAAGTGGATATCTCAAAAACATGGTTCTTGAAGATTTAAACAGCTTCTTGAGCTGCTGAAAATCGCTGTCCGCGCCTTTTGTTTAACATTCGGGAACAGAAAGAAATTGTTAGGCGATAAATTACCGGCAATCAGACATTAATCCGGCGCTTTTCTCTCCTTCAAATAATCAATTGTTTGATGTGCTGTGTGAGAGTAGGTATTGTTATGATGCAGAATGATATGACATTTTCGGTTGCTATTCCTGATTATTATATACCATTTAGCTTTAAATGTTCCTTGATCCTCGATACTTTAGAAGCTCGAGGAGTCTCAAGGAATGTTTGCAACATGTCCAGTACAACAAAAGACACAATCGATCATTTTCCTTGGAAATGCTTCATGAACGAACAACTTTTGTGGGATTCAGTTCATCAACAACAATCGGTTTTGGGTATTCAAACCGTGGATTGTTGGTTAGTTCTGGGTTCGTACCAATATATCCAAGTGTCGTCACTTATCACGATGTTGTTACGGATTTCGCAGTTCCTCAGTTGTATTTTTTGAACATTTTCTTACACCAATTAGGATAAGCTCCTTTTGAACTTTAGTTAAATAATGCGGAGTCCATTGGGAACAGATCTTTTCATAGCTAAATGGTCATGGAAAATCAAATGTATTGCAGTCTTCGATATGCCTAAGAATGTCTCACTGTAAGTCACGTGCCGATCTTCTTCAATCATGTTCAGCACAACATCGATGTTTTTTAGAATAACAACCGATATTAGTCCACCTTCACGCAATTCATCACTGATGGACGTACGACCACGATGAAATTCTGCAAAACAATAGTCTTTCCTCACGATACTTCATTACCAAAAGTTGAAGGTAGCATTGTTATTGAGTTAGGCCTTTGCTAAAATCTTAAAAATCTTCACGTGAAATTTGCATTCTTCTATAAAATTTCTTTTTTCAAACGTTCGCTGTAAACAAACTAATCGGCCAATTTCTAAACTATCGTTACTTTTACAATAGCAAATGTCAAATTTAATAACACATCTCAATAGCGTCAAATAGTGGTGGTTTACAAAAACCATAAAGGCGCCCCTCGAAACTCGAACCCACTTAACTTTTAGAAAAGGAACTCAGATTCCCTAGCGGCTATTCAACATTAAAGTTATAGCCAAAGATGCCTCGTTTTCAAAATGGTCAAATCTTGCAGATATATAATGCACTAGCGTCAAACATCGTCTTTCAAGATTCTTCCAAATCGAAAACAATTCGGCCAGAATCTGAACTCAAGCTATCCTAATGCGCGACACAACATCAGAGTTACGTTCAAGGGTAAACAATTGGCTTGATTTCGAAAAAGTTCAGTTCAAATGTGGAACAAATATAGAAGGAGTAATAGATTGCTTTTCCCGTGTTGAAAAACGGTCGGTCAGAATAACAGCTCAAACTGCCCCAACACATACACTTCAAACTTGAAATATAGAGGGATATTTTCATTTGGAAAACAACTTATTATTAGTTAACGCCCCTAATGCCCAACACGTCCAAAGATAAGAAAGTGGTCATTATTTGAAACAATATCAACATGTTTACTATATTATATTTTATTTAATTCATTAAAGGAACGCATAGTCTCTTTAACTTTTCATCCAATGTAATTGTATGTAATTTAAAGACAACTTGAGTTTCTGCCTTAATTGAGATTTACACCTACAATGGTTGAAGGCGTTTGCAACAAACCATCTTTAATGTGTGTATATACAAAGATGCCCAAATTAAGGTGATGAAATAACTTTACAATATATTCACAACACAATTTCTCTTTGTATAACACGAAAAACTATTGAAAAGCATGTAATTCGATCGAGTTTTTCCGAAACTGATTAGACATTTCGTGTTGTCCTGTTTAAGCGTATTAGTAAGTTACTTCGATAAAATGTTAGAAACCAAGGCCGAACGTATCAGATATGTCGTTCCTTATTTTTCTTGTTAAAACATATCTATGTACTTAGAATAATCCGGCATGGAATCATTGCAAATTGTAATACGTAAATATTTTATGAGAATCGCTTATGTTTATGTCTGTGAGAAATTTTACAAAAATTGAAGATTTTTGTTACACAACAAACAAATAAATAAAATGCTAAATACACGCCCAGGAATGACCAAATTTAAACACTACAGTAAACCAGTTTTCGTATTACATTTAAAGGTAGGCGTGTTATTTGACACTGTATACTTAGTTCGTAATGTGGTATGTGGTACCCATATATTGACAAATGGTCAGTATTACAATTTACTTAAATTATAATATTTAATTACTGAACTCTGTAATAAAAATATCTCATTCAATATAGATATCATAACATACAAAAAGCTTATTAAGGAGATTGTGTATGTAGGGATCTACAAGTAGTAGATCTGATGTTGAAGTCGAAGCTAGAAAGATACTTAAAGATAAAGAAACATGGTAGTATGTCAAAATGATGATATTGAAATGTGTTATTTCGTTTGCATTCAACTTTTTAATTTCCTTATATCGATGTTAACAATTCAATTAAATCTATCAGTACATTTTATGTCTGAGTAACAAATGAGAGTTAACTTTTGGAAAGCTATTTAAAAGAAGAAAAAAATTATACAAAAGACGCCACCATATTATTATCTATTAAAATAAACCGATTTTCATTGGTGGAAATTTAATCAAAAAACGATAATTAAATTCCGATTATATCTTGAATATATCTACTTATTTGACTCATCTGATAAACTACCCGTCTAACCACAACCTGCCAATTTAAATTTACACAGTGAGTACCTGCTTTAAATCTAGTATGACGAAATAATCAGACCATAACATCCCCGTTTTCTGTACATTGAAAAGCTTGACGATAAACGTTACGGTAGATTTGTTAGGTACAAACAGGTAAACATAAAATTCAGTTGCGTGCCATAAAGTGTAAAATGTAATAGTATTAGATATTTATCAAATACCACCATACTAGATTTTGCTGTGAATAATGAATGATTTGTAAAAATAGTTTGTACTCTTGCAATATACCTACTGCGCATGATTTTTTTAATTAGACAATTCCAAAACTAATATGTATCATATACTACATTTCCTACGAACAAGGAAATTTTTTATGTATTTATGATTTTACTGAAGAAAAGAAGCATACTGGAGGAAATTTTCAGAAAGGCCTGTATAGAAACAGTATTTTTGTTAACATTATGGCTTAAACAATGTGTGTACTAACGCTTTAAATTGAATAATTTCTTTTACTATTAAACAAAAATCGAGCTTCACCTAGATCCTGGCTTAGTACATAAGCCATTCTTCAAAATCCTTCAAAATTTTTACATTTGGAAAATTTGAAGCCTTTGAAATTCTGAGAAATTGGAAACTTTGATATTTCGAAAAGTTCTGGTGTTGAATTTTTTTTTCTATTTGGAAGGAAATAAACCTTATCAACTTTTATTATTTACAGTAAAGATACTTGAACAAATCAAATCCGAATGTGAAAATCCAATGGTTTACGATTCCACGTTATACTTCCTTTTCTGTCTGCAGTGGTTAGAAAATTATTTTTGATTATATAATACATCCATCCTATTGGTACTAGTGTTTAAGATGAGATTAAATTTGATTCGGGTAAATCTAGAATGCCAATTCCAGTTGGTAGGATATATTTTTCCACTTTAACCTGTCGAAAGCTTGCGAAAATAGGTTCTGGGCTTACAACAGGTTTCAGTTTCATTTCCTTCAATTTAAGCCAGTATATGGGGCTGTAACATTTGCGTGTACTGGAAGAATCCGTTCTATCCAAGTAACGAAGTGGTGACATCAGCTCCCATCCTCATCCACAATACCCAGGCGTTTCCAAGGATATTTAAGTAAGCTTAACAACAAGCAACTTCAGTATAATGTCCTTCATTTCAAACTTAACTGACTAGGGCGTGCTGAGAATATTCTACCATTATTTAGTAACATCCATTTAAACCAATCATATTCTCTTTTACAGAAAAAGTCGGTAATCAGTCACTTGGAAGCCGATAATCTTCGAGTGGTGGTATTTGTAACCAATTGTTTGAACTCTGTAGGTGCGGTCATGCTTCACTGAAACGTAATTCTATAAAAATCATCTAATCCAAATTGACTACCATCAATTAGCTGTGATATGTTACACCTCACAGCGAATAGAGGATCACACTCTTCGAAAATTAACAACGTTTAAACTAGCTGAAATTTCCACTACAGATGATTCCGAAAACTCTAGTAGGTACATTTGAAACTACAGCTTTCTTATATATTTTTTTCATGCAAAGCCCAGAATGTTAATCATAAGAAAATTCTAATATCTTATCTATCTTCTAATATCATATGAATTCACACGAGACACAACAGAAATAAAAAGTGATCTCCCATAGTTGAAGTGCAATGTCAACGTGTTCACCAGCATACTATAGCTCTTTAAGCATTTTAACAATAATTTAGTTGAAGAATACGCCAATGACCAAATTCTACGCATAGAATTCAAAATTTTGTAAAATCTTAGTGTACATGTATTAACCAACATTTAATGAAATTTACTATAGTGTACAAATTTTGAGATGTCAATAAAATACAGTGGTGGTGGACTAAAACGAACCCTCCTAAAGCGAACTACCGCTTATTGAGTAACGACCTCCAGGGTCATAGGAATAATAAACAATATTTCGAATTGTGAATTTTCGTATAAAACGAATCAATTTACCCTGAAAGCTTGCGAAGCACCGACATTGTGTTGAACATCGAGTACGTGTATTGAATCTAATATTTGTGCTTCTTCTGTGTGTATGTATTTTTGATATGTCCGAATATTTTGAGAGATGTGCCTTTTTTAAGTCAAGAAAATACTTTATAATAATAATTTTACATTGCGTAATAGATACGAAGTGATCCGCTGCATATACCTACATATAAAAAGTTGGAAAATCTAAAGAGTCGTGTGTCGTGAACGTAAGCTTAAATTAAACATTGCTTTTTACAGTTTCATTATACGCTTTGGATATTTTCGCTTTTGTTGATTCCTTTTAATCACTAATGAATACTAAAACATATCTATGTCTGTAAAGTATTTTTCAGAACTTCTACTTTTATGTAAATAAATATCGTTTTAATAGTAATAAATATTCTTTTATTTGTTTAACATATTTTAGGTATTGCTTATTACAAACTCCACATATAACGAACTGAATTTCTCGGTCACTTGCGGTTTATTATATGCGAACAAAACCGTAATCTAAGATATTCTTTGATTTCAATTTCTGGTGGTGCCGAATAAGTAAGTACAATATATAGTTTCTTAACTCTATAACAGCATAAAATCCTAAAATTTCACGTTTAATCTTCCCTCGCCTGGACAAAGAAGCGCCCCTACTATAATTAATGCACCTGACAGGGAGCCCCACACAAACATTTAAATCCCTCCCGTAAGCACCACATCCCGGACATTAATTGTTCATATCGCATTTATTTACGTATGCACCCTCGGTTCGGTGCCGTACCCTCGACAAAAATCACTGAAGCAGCTTACCCCTGTTGCACTCGAGTAAATTTCGATTATTATTCAAATAAGAGTCCGTTTCCTGTCTGATAGCAACGGCGTATTCCGGAACGCAGTTTAACGAAGCTTCGAACAGATAATAGATGGTGGTATTTTCTATAAGGTGGACGCCAAGTTAGAATGGGAGAGCGGAGACGGATGCTCGAAATAATTACATATTGATGAGTTTATTTCCTAGTTTCACATGACTAAAATAGGGGTTGTTATGCAGGTATTAGAAAGCAGTTTGCTGGGTAATTATCGTATCGCTTCCCTGCATGGATTCTATAGCTAAGATATATCAATTATGCAGGCACAATTCAAAAATCTTTAGTAGCACTTATTTATTTCATCTGTATGTTGCACTTAGTAATTGAAGAATTTCGTTTTTTTGAGTGTTTTATACATGGGAGTATCAAAGAATGAAATTTACACGATCATTCACCTTTACTTATATGTACAAATTGCACATCAAATTAGACGCAACATAATATTTACTTTCAAATGCTGTCTATAAATATATTGATTTACGTGTTTTATGGTTCTGGATCTGAATGATTTAAAAATTTGAATGTAATATCTTCCTCTCAATAAATAGAATTGTTAAGAGTTAATCATACGTTACTTACAGTAAATTATCAGACGATATTATGCATAAATATATAAATATGCATTGAGCCTTGACACTGACCCATAAATGCGCTGAAATTGTTTTTGTTTTGAATAAATACACCAGATCTTTGCAGAGAATTCGTTAAAAATTAATACCGATATATGTACTACATGCATATAAGACAAGTATCACACATTCATGCATATTAATCTCAGACCAGGACTAGATCAGAAATCAAATTTAATTATTAATTCATAACTGAGGAAATACGTGTTGAGAATGTGATAAGTATGTGCAGTACCACGATAAGGTTATCAGAGTAATTTTATTGCTCATATTCTGGTTTATCTCTCCATTTTTTCTATATTCAATTATCAGCGTTCATGTATATGTGCATTTAGATTATCGAACAGTTTACGTCGGTCGTTTGAAATCCACTTCACGGTTGGGAAAATGAAATCAGTACTGTTGGCTAGTAGACTAACTGTAAACGTACTTAAAACTAATTAACGAAATCATTTCTATTTGGTGCACACGTAAATTTATTGTGAAAGCTGACGTTTAGCTAATGATGCGAAACTGTAATTGACCATTATAGGTTTTTGAAATTCCTAATTTTCAACGTGCGTAAGGTCACAGAAATGCGAGGCATAACAAATCGATACCATTTACCCATACTCATTCTGGTTACAACCTATTTGTATATAACGTAAATACTAATACTAAACGATGTATATATGTATATATGTATGTACGTTCGTAATAGAACTTACAGTACCGGTACTTTCATGAATGCATGGCAAATCTAATTTCATTCACTCTCTCCACTATCATTTTATCTATTATTTACTCAATCAAACAGCAATCTGACAATAAACCTTTAGATAACATGCTAAACAAAGAAAAGTTGCTTATCCATAAGTAACAGATCCTAATTTATAATTTCTTTAGAACATTTTTCCTCGATAAACCCACTTGCACTTATTCTTATATCTATATCTATACATGGGTATACACAGACATATTAAGCCAAATCCTCCCAATAATATAACTTCGCCCCGTTACATCGCACTCCTAAAAATAAACATTACTTCATAAGTGTTTGGAATTTTAAAAATAGGTAACGATCTGATTCCAAGTCGCCGAATAACTTCTTTTCACGTCTTTTATTTGTTATGTCATTCAGGTAATGGCTCGTGGAGCATGCAAAGTTACAACACGCGTCCGTTGAAGGAAAAGAGAAGAAGCGGAGACTAACAAACACCACCAATAAGAGAGTACAGTTAGCCACTTCCTCGAGCGTGGTTTTTATACGTTTATTTATATCTCTTGTCGAGCTATTTCGACACAAAAACTTCACGATTTCCTCTGCTAATTTTGCCTTATTGTAAGTGAAATACTCTCTTGACAAATCTAAATTATCTGTTCGAAATTTCAATGATAAGTACTAATATCGGTTAGAAAATTTATTTTTGTTGATAGATGTCATAACAAATAGGCACATATTTAGTGTTGATAGGACTCAATCATTTTAATAGAATTATGAAGATAAATCCTCAGATAAAATTCGATCAAAACAGGAAACACTAGAAACATAAATTAAAAAATACCAAGTCTTGATTACAATTCACAAAAATTATTCTTGAATAAAATAAAATAGTAGCAGCATTTGGAATGTACATATGTGACACATATGTATGACACCAAATTGCAGGTACAATATTATAACGAGAAAAGAAAACGCCAAATAAGGGTATACAGAGCCGGATTTAAGTTTTCGGCGACCTAACCCACAAAGATTTTGGGCGCTCCTACTGTCTAACGTAGTCATCTAGATATTTGAAATTCGGGTGCTGTGAAACTTCAATTCTTGCCTAGAGTTGAAGCGAAAGTCTCAAACGCTTTTATCTCCTTTGGAAAACTACTGCAATTGCGCAGTTTTGGTGGTGACGAACAGGGATTTAGTTTACTAAGTAAACTAAGTGGGAAATACAAAGACATATTTTTCGAAAAATTTATTACAAAAACAACAAAATCCTTTATTCAGGAAGTTGATGGTCGCCTAAAGACCTAGGACGTTACCTCAGCCAATGTTAATCAAATCTGCTGCGTGATGAACTTTCACTTGAGGTGGGATCGATCATGGGGATCGCCGACCATCTCAGAGGTTGTCACTGCTGTGGCTTCTTCTCCACGCTGCCTTCAGAGATTTTTCCAGATCTTCTCGCAAAGTTGGAATGTTTAGATCTCGGTGAATCAATGCATTTCTTACATAATAGGAGGCATCAACTAGAATCCGGAGGCCAAAGTGTCGAGGTGCAGAGAAGCAACTTGGTAAATACGTGAAGGGGACTTATCCATCTTAGGAAGGCGAAGAAATTCGGCGCTCCATAGCTCAGACGCCTTGTTTGCCTAATGAGAACTCCGGCGCAGTGTGTAACACATTAAAGACATTAACGGAATTTAGCAATTTTATCATTCAACTAAACGTATAAGCATTGAGTCTAGTAATTATTACTAGAAAGTAATATTATTGTATGTTATCTGGTATCCATAAGCACGTTGTACATAGCAATACTTGCTAGTATGTACGAATCGAATCAGAGCACCAATCAATTTGTATAGAATTTCATCATCATTTGTGAGAGTAATTTGGAATTTTGAGATTATACGTGATAGAATATTTCGTCACGAAATCAGATGTTCTTAATACATCTATACATATTTGGTTGGAACATTGGACGGTGAACTTCTATAGATTTCAATTTCATCAAACCAATTCTCCGATGATTTATAAGAGCAGATAATCAAATTAATGCAATATACTGAAGGTGCGTCAAGGAGTAATAGAGCTAGTCTCAATGAAATTAGTACAAATACTCATACGACAAAACAGTTCCTTTGACATTGTGATTCATGCTATACCGTTTCGAACCTTATAACCACAATGTTTGCTCAATGATGGACTTCAGCAAAAACTACATATGTAGGTACATATATGTAAGCTATAATGAAAACAATAATCTATTACGTATTTATCTGGGTATTGTAGTTGTCTAATATTATTTGCGAATCACAAGAATTTATTAATTCATTGTGATACTGAGATCGTTAACAATGATCGATCGCGGTCTAGAGTACCGTCCAGAAAAACTGTTAGGATTACTATGTTAGGAAAATTTATTGCAAAATGAATTTAAGAATAAATTGCAAAACAAAATAATAACATACTCCACATAACCAAAAGTAAAGTTTTGACTAGCTGAATAGAATAAAAGCACGACATACGACAGCAGATACGCATACTCTTTATACAAGTTAGTTAAGCCACCATCTCCTGAATGTGATTGCGGACTAAATCAAAATGTTGAACAATGTCCCACATGATTTTATAGTGAGAGCCTCGAGTATATCCTGCTGGCAACTTCAAAATCGATAGATTAAATCGACAAACTTGATATTTGTTTATAACTGTTTCAGGTCTAAATTGCCATACGAACAATAAATAGCGTGATTATATTTTGGTGTCCATTCTGAACGATCTTCTTCTTTAGCTCAATATGTTCCGAGTTCAATTAAAATTATATTACCACTATATTTAAATTTGGTTCCTTATTAGTAACGGTAAGCGACAAAGATAATCATTATTTTAGACAAATCAGAAATTTAACAGTTAGTAGGATAAAAGCAGTTTCATATTATTTGTTTGAGTAGTTTTGCCTTTTGGATTGTTCAGAAAGTAATTTCGTTTTTCTTTTTTATGAAAATGAAAGACGATTTTCTCATAGTGAATAAATATTTTATTGAATTATATATTGTCCATTTTGGTCCAATACCTTTTGCCATCTTTCTGGCAATAGCATGATTCCACGCTTGTAAGAGTTTTGTTCTTTGCTGGCAAAAAACTGATCCAGGTGATTTTTGATTAAATTTTGTCTAAAAAATTTTATAGAGACCAGAACAAATAATAATCAGAAGGAGCGAGATCTGGAGAATATGGTGGGTGTGGCAGTACATCCTATCCGAGTTGTAAAAGCTTTTGACGAGTTACCAAACTTGTATGAGTTCTCACATTATCTTGATGGAACACTACACCTTTTCTATTGATCAATTCTGGCCTCTTCTGTTTAAGTGAATCATTCAGTCTATCCAGCTGATAACAGTACACTTCAGAATTGATCGTTGTGTTGTCCGGTAGGAGCCTCTCTTGAAATTCCACCGTTTATTGATGAAACCATAATCTCTTGCGTTCAGTAGTGTTGTAGGCAACCCATTTCTCGTCCCCAGTGATGATGCGCTTCAAAAATGGATCATTTTCTTGACTTTGAAAAGCAAATCACAGGCGTCGTCGCGACGGCACAAATTTCTCTCCGTAAGACATGAGGAACCCATATGTCGAGCTTTGAGATTAAGTCAAGGCGTTTCAAATGATCATGAACGGTCGAATTCTATAAATTTAACCTCTCAGCGATCTGACCAGTTATTATTCGCCGGTTTGCATCAATTAATGCCTTTATTGTGTCTTTGTCAGCTTCAACTGGCCTTCCAGAACGTTGTGCATCTTCAACATCAAAATGCGCCGGATCGAAATTTTGCAAACCAGTTTTGCCACTGGCGTTCTGTCAGTACATCTTCTGCATCCACATCGGATAATGCTTTCTTGGTTGAATTTTTACCTTTTCGTCAAAAAGTAAAATAATCCGAAAATGCTTCTTTTCACTTTCCATATTTGATAGCGAACCAACCAAAAGCTACTCCGTAGAATCAATCCAACTTTTTCACAAGCAAGCCTTGCTATATCAGCTGCCAAAACAATTATGTCCTCTGTTGGGAAAAGAACGAAATTACATGCTAGACAACCAAACAGTAAATTCATTTTTGTGGTGCACGTGCATCCTAAACAAATATTGTTTTGCTGAAAATCTTTACAATTCGGCTCATTTCAAACTACAAAAATAACATTATTACTATTTTAGTTTGAATTATTTCAAGTTTGATACTTTATTAGTAGTAGTAGATGGGTGGCGATGATCGCCTCTTGGTGCTCTTCATGCTGGAAGATCTTATCCTTTTATTGTTCAGAATTCAAACAACACTCTCAAAATTTAAAAATTACACTGTCGATGTCGCTATGTTTGAATAATTTGTTAACATCTTCCTACTTCTAGTTCTAAAATTATTGTTTAAAGAGAAATCAAGTAATTTTGCTTTTTCTGTTTAAGTTCTCTCAATTAATTTTTAGCTGAACAGTTTCAGAGTCCATTACATTTACTTAAAGTATAATAATCATTTTATCACTGTATTTAAATTTGATTCCTTATCGGCAGGTATAGGAGCCGGTGATCATTTCTCGGTGCTTATTATTGTTTTCACTGAACTTCTTCAGACAATTCTACAAACAATGCACTCGAAATTCAAAAATTTCACTGCCAAAAGTATTTAGTAACAACTTCTAACTTCCAGTAATTTTCCACATTTTCGAGACTATTAAACTAGAAAGTGCTAGTATGCTAGTAACTAAAACTAATTTGATTCTTGATCGAGATACTTTGATCTTTCTACCATACAGGACCAAACGCATTAATTATCGAAATCAGTGAATGCCAAAATCGAAACACTTGATAACCTTTGTTGGACTACATTGAAACGTGTTTATCCCATAAAACAAGTATTTGTAATGCAAACCGATGGTTGGCATAAAAAAGGGCTTCTGCTATATTTACGACCATGTTTCTTTCTTCTCAAATCTCATTAACGTGGTGTAACTTGCTCGCCAAAAAGAACACATCCGTTGTTTTTGGAACATATACAGGAAAAAGATGTAAGAAATAATTTGATTGATATTTTGTTGAACAATGTATGTAGTTTCTACAGAGATCAGTTTGACTGTTTATTTGTTCGAATGCTTAAGTATATAGTTTTGCTGAATGCATGTACCATTTTAGATAACGATGAGTCTAAGAAAGTCTGGCATTTTAAAATTCTTATCTACTTTTCAGAAACGACTATATTTATACATTTGACAGGTTGGTTGATGCTAACTAATTTTAAACGGCAGAAATATTATCGTGGAGATTAGAGGTGAGCATGCACAAAATGTTCCTGGGTAGTTCATATTGCTATAAACGCATTTTGTCCTGGCATTTTCCTATCTGTTTGTTAGAAATGACTTTATGTGTATGTCTGGAAGTGTTATTTATAAAAATTACAGTTAAACACACGAAACTTGCGAAGTTAACATTCCTTATGGCATAACTCTCCCATTTTATCAACGGGGTAAGGAAGACAAACAGTCCTTGACATTGGTATTTATAAACGTTTGTATTAAATATGATTGTAAGCGAAACGGGAAACAAACAAAGGAATGAATCAGATGACTTATACTAGTTATTTTCACCCTTCATCCGTTCCAAGTCCTGTATATAAAAATCTAATAGCTAGTTCATAAAAATAAATAAATCCAATGAGATCAAAATAAAATATGAGCCAACAATTTGTTTACCGAAGCGCCGGAGTTAGATGGCGCGATGAAAAACCTGGAGTGGCTAGCGCTCCTATCTAACAAGGCATGAGGGTCGAGCTGGGTGTATTGATGACGTAAGGCGTTTATAGGAGCGGTCCCCACCACCCACATTTATAATTCAAATAGCACTAAAAATATACACACTGCATGTATGAAATAATAAATATCATATATGGGGTTTTTATTTATTAGATCCTTAATTATATACACATCGAGTCTCCATTTATTCATTTATTTGACTTACGGGTTATGCGTGAGAATTTCCAATAAATTAATGCAACGTCCTATCAAAAGTATGTTCGTCGCATCTTCACACGAAATTTGTATCCCTATAATTATTTACTTGCTCTTGTCGCAACGAAGTAGGATTATCTTCTCGTTAATGGAATCTAATATCTTTCGTTTATGGGATTTGCCCGCTTTACATCTCCTCTTGTATTCCATTTATTTATTTCAATGCTAGCTATTGTCATAAATAGAGTTTTTAAAAAGGTGTTACCGGATGGCAGTAGCGCAGCGGTAGGGGCGTGGGTAGGGGTAATTTTCAACTCGTAGTCAATCTCGACAGTAACGCGAAAGAGTTCAAAGCGACAGTACGTTGCACGCTGCACACTGAAGTACACGGAGATGGTGTAAAAGGTGTAAAAGGTGTAACGTTCCCTTCGAATATGAATAAACACCTCAGCAATTTCCTTGGATTAGAATATTGAAGGCCGCATATTTATTGCACAATATGCAATAGCGCATTGCTAAGTCGCGCTAGGTTTGAATGTAGAAAACTTTGCACAAGTAAACAACACGTATTGAATTTAAGTAACAGTATTCCATACTGGCAATTTATATATCATTTTATTTCTATGTTAAGTATGTGCAATATCCGACAATATCTAGTATGTAATGAACACTTTCGTCTACTTTGGACTAAATACGTTGTCGCATGGAAGTTTCCAACATCTATGCAATTGCGATACAATTTGCCACGAGTTCAAGGTACTGTAAAGGAATATATAAAAGACAAGTTGAGAAATAAGAAAATCTGCCTATGTGTGGATGAAACAACACCAGCTTCCAGTTGTGATCCAGTACAAAGATTCATAACGCTGATGCAGAAACCGTTGTTAAGATAATAAAAAAATCGTTCATCGAATTTTCTATCACAGCAACCCGTCACAATGTTTAATTAATTAAATTAATTAATTAAAATTAGAAAGTTCACGTAGAGATATATCCAATATTCAGAAGATATATTATGATAGTAGCTTGAGTGTTACAAATACTAAAATCAATACAAAAGTACTCAAGAACCTACAAATGACTTACTGGGTCATTATCACCTTAATAATTTACAAGCAATTAATTCGGTTTGCTTTCCTCTCAAATTATCACTATTATTTGAGGAAATTCCTTTAGTCACAAGAACAGACATGTTTATATTAGCTAGAATCATTGTCTAAGGTGACATATCACCTAAATCAATATTTCCTAACAAAGAATCAATCACAGTGATTACTACAGACGAGCCGAGCGACTTTCCAACAATGATAGTCCAGTAATTAGTGACTTATGAGGAAAAAGTATAGAAACGGTTGGACAACAAAATTCTTGGATCTTCCATTATTAGATGTTTAAGAGATTGACAAATACGATGTCTGCCGGAAGAGTAAATACAGCGCCATTTTCATAGGAAAATGCCAAAACGGCTTCAGAAAAGTTGGGAAATGCATCGAAATCAATAATTATTTTTACGTTTCCTTTATTAATAAATGTGTTACATCTCATAAGATTCAGTTCATTGTTTAGACATGGAGAGCTTATTGTTAATGTTATGTTACTTACTACCTCGTTTTGCTTACTTGTTTTTCGCTATCTTTGTGTTCATTTGAAGAAAAATGGGAATTAACAAAAGTATCCATTTTGACGAAATCCGCAACAAAGGAGATTAGATAATATGGTGACCACTTCGGTTTATACGGTTGTTGAAGATGCTTGCCACGAGCTAGCGAAACACGTGTCACCGATTTTATTATAAACAATTGTGTGGTGAGGAGTTTACCGATGTGATATTTGTGTCAGTAAATTACACCACAGTCGTTGCAATCACCTTTATCTTTTTTATACTAAAGAAAATGTGTACAATATTTTAAAACTAGTGTTGTAAGTAAGAGATTTACAAAAGCTAACGAAATGTATCGTAATTAAATGTAGTAGACGTTATAAGAAAACAAATTATCCTAAATTACTTCTCTCGACTTTGTATCCATGCTTGTTACAACAAGTAATAACTCCTAACGGTATACAATATTTAACAATATCTGGGATGTAATCTTCAAACGTGCCTCTCGTATCCGTTCAAACCTTGACAAAATTTTAAATTGCCGCAATTACAAAAGGATAAATTAAAGATAAACAAAGCATATAATCAATAGTAATTTTTCTAGAAAGGTTCAGGATGCACAAGTTCTACAAAAAATGTCGTTTCCAATTAACCGTTTCCTATACTTATTCAACTACAAAGTATTTCAAAGCAAAACATTAATTGCTTGTGTTGCATCCTTCGCTATCTACCTATTATTTCTTTACGTCCACAGGAGTGGGACGATTTGAATCAGAATCCCTCGATTGCGCGTCTGTCAAGCGTAGAAAAAGCGCTCTTGCTGGTAGAGGACTTGAAAGACCAACTTTCATCGTATACATACACGAATACCTGGTAGCAAGACAAGATGAATGCATGCTTACACATCTTCTAGGTACATGCGATGAAAATAGTATGCGGATGGCGTGATTTAGAAATCAACAAGTGTAACAGCTCAAGACGGAGCTGGCGTCATCAGAAAATAGACCCGTTAAACAGAGAAGCAACGTAGGCTTAGCGGAAATCATTAGCTTTAGTTATATGATTGTATAGGCGGGGTTACACCCGCATCACAGATATTTTATTCAAAAGATAGCTACTTGAATTGTCACTTATGTCTATAACTAAAAATCAATCTAGAATTAAAATTATCACTAATAAGGGGTACTTTTCAAGAAAGTCTGAAATAAAATAATTTTTACCCTCACCACGCCGATTTTGATACCTTCAAATACGTAGTTCCACAACTTAGTTGTCATACTAAACGAAAGAAACGGGTCTTCTCCAGTGTGAATTACAACTTAGTTGTCGAAATACATATATCGTATATTTTGATATACAGTGTGGCCGTAGGTTAGAATAAAACCAATAAAATATGTAAATAGTGAAAAACGATCGGACACGCCAACCTCAATTTTTAAATACGCACATTTTTACGAAATACGTATTCTGTGACGCCATTATTGTCACCTCCTTTTCTTTCAAATAGTAACTCCAATTTTTGACAACGGTATTTAGAGGAGAACGTTTTTCTGCATACAAAACGATGATTTCTGAGATGGGTTGCATAACAAGATTTTCAACGTAACAAACGTTATTTGTCTTTTAATTAATTGACCAAAGAATAGAAATGTTAATGATGATTGGTTTTGGACACAAGAAGTTTGTGAATTATTTAATAATAAGTACCCTCATCGGCGTATTACCCAATCAACAGTAAATAACGCAAGTTTGGGGACTTGGGTCACGTAAGAGATAACTTTACAAAAGGCCGTCCGGCAATGTCAGAACAAAAATAATTCGATGTCGTACTAACGTTTCAAGGAAACCCTCAGAAATTAAGCGGTCAATTACAGCAGTCAATTAGCCACTCTATTTTTTTTTATGGTCTAAAAAAAGGACAAATGGCATCCGTACAAAATCAAATTGGTTCAAGAACTTTACAAGGATGATTTTGACAGAAAGGTTGAATTTTGTGACATAACGATTACAAGACACAATTTTCTTCAACGAAGCTACCTTCTGCCTAAATGGGTCTGTCAATACAGGTAATTCAGTCATATGCCTGTTTTTTATTGAAGGTGCATTAAATGGTGAAAATTATTTGCTATTACTGTAGCGAAACATAATACCCGCAATTGTTGCGCTCCATCCAAATGTAGAACATCCCCTCTTGCCGGATAGCGCCTTATGGTTCCAGGAGGATGGTGCACCGCCACATTATTCTCTAACTGTTCGTAATTATTTTAGTACCATTTTACCAAAGAAATAGATTGGTAGGCGAGGAGCAATTGAATGCTCAGCAAAATCTAACTCCAGTCGATTTCTTCTTGTTGGATTATCTCAAATCCAAAGTTTTTCTAAGCTGCCCTAATAATATTGAAGATTTGAAGATTAGAAGAATCAAGGAAATCAGGTTAATAACTCTCCATATTAAAAAATATCATGCAGTGTGAACATTTAATTTGAATAATTTTAAATTTGTTTGTCATGTATTACTTGTTAATTAAACTTTGATTGTTAAATTGCATAATACACAACATATTTTTTGTTGTGTAACCTATGTATGTAAACTATTTCAGAAATCATCGTTCTGTATGCAGAAGAACGTTCTCCTCCAAATGGCGCTTTCAAAAATTAGGGTTACTATGATTTTTAAAAGAAAATGAGGTAATGTTATATCTATGGCAATAATAACGTCACAAAATAAGGATTTAAAAATCGAGGTTGACATGTTTGATCGCATTTGTTCAGTATTTATAGGTTTTATTGGTTTTGCTTCAACCTATAGGTCCACACTGTAGTATGTGGACTATTGAACTTGGTTTGGTAAGCGTGAAAACTATTGTACGTTGTTTTCAATGACAGATATTTCTTCTTTTCTTCATTCAACTTGAAGAAAGCATTACATTGTGATAATATATTATTTTTCCAATTTTTGTGGAAACACACTTTTGGTACATACTTGCAGAACAACATCGAAATTGTATTCGTAGATGACACGCAATAAAATAAATAACAGACACAGAGACAGGGAAAAGTATAAACTTAGAAAGTAAAGTGATATCTCAATTTTTCAAACGATCTATCTACACTAGTTAATATCTATGGTTGTAATAGAAGAAGCAGGAGCTCAAGAAGGGGAGAATTATGCAACGTGGTAGCTCGAAGCCGAAAGGCAAGGTCATATAGGTACAACAGGTTGTCTTTATATTATTCACTTCGCTAGTAGTTTCCGAGCGTCAGGTGTATGACTAGCCATAGAAATAATAGGGATAAAATTGAGTTTTTATTCGTTTGCGTTCCCCACCTAGTTCAAGCCACGCCACCACCATTCTGCTCTTGACATTATGCCAAAGCGAGTTTCGTCGCAGTTCTTATGATAGCTATCTATGTATGCATTCGTGTATCTATCCAGGCATTTTTCTCAAATATAAAATCAGCGTGCAAAACGACGACCAGACGCTAGACGAGAACTGGTTGTCTTCGTTCGATTTAGTAGCAAAAAAATTTTAGAAACTGTGGAATATTTCCTTGTTCTTTAGCAAGAGATAAGTTTCCACTTTATATAATTTTTAAATAATTACTTAGCAACGAATTTAACTACCTTTGGCTTAATTTACTAACAGACAAAGACAAAAGTAAGTAGCATAGATTCGGCGATAATTGTCTACTTTATTCCAAGGCTTAAGAGCTATATAACAATTATAAAAAGATAATTAGAAATGCGCTGTTATACAAAGTAATGTTTATTGCACTACAGGCACCTACGCATACGTCGAAACCACTCATCAAACCATTTTGTTTTCAAAAAGTGTTCGTTGACAGCTGGACGCATTCATCATCCCAATGTTAAACATTCAATACTCCTATAATTAAGCAACAAAATGGTTCTATCCTAAGATAATGCTTTTCAAATCCGTTGACCTACGCAACTTCATGGCGTGATCAGTTAACTTCACTGGAAGCTAATTTTTAGTACAAAGGTGCATCTGATCATACTACTGCTTTGTTCAAAATGACAAAATGCATCGAAATCTTAACACATCTATCCACAGCAATAGTTTCCAATCATCTCCAGAATAAATGACTTTTCTAAGTTCACACAAAACGTCCAAGCAACTTCTTCAGCTCAAGCTGATGCCACCAGGGTAATTAAATATTCGTGTAATTTTCGCACAAGAAAAATTTGAAATCTGAAATCCTTTACACAATCTTCTCGATCAATTTTTACTTCTATCCTAGCTTAGATAACCGCGAAATTTTCTTTTCAACGTAATTTACAGTTTCGAAAGGGGTACCGTGATCAAGTCGGTTTGCGTTTGTGCTTGATTGCTGACGATGACACAATAATAGGTGAAAGTATCGAAAGTATTCTAAATGTGGTTGGTGTTGACATCAAATTTTACTGTCCGAAATTGCTTGGGAAGCTTTTTGCAAAAATAAACATAAGAGCTTTGATTAAAATTATTAATTCTGATATAGGTGTTGAAGACACTGCAGCTCTACGTTATGCAGCCGCGTCAATAGTATTGTTCCAACTGAAACAGATAAAAAAGGGAACCGGTGGCAGTCGTAACCGGAAATCTGATGATAAATTAAATATGCTGCACATGTCACCATTAACTTGTACTTGCTACTATTCTTTCTTCGTTTTGCTACTTCGGCTTGAGCATCTGCCACCATTACGAGACTTGCACCTGAAGCACTAGCTACCGAAACCAACATTGCCACCTTGAAAACAGTTTAGACTTTCCGCCTGTTCTTGTTACCTCATCATCAGTTGAAATTAGTAACTGCAACTACAATAATTCAAGGGTGATACACATTTTAAAACTGATTTTGTGTACTGGTCCGCCTAAAAACTCTAAAGTAACGAAAGAAGACAGTAAGAAGTTGGAACCAGAAAATGTTGATGATGAAATGAATAGATGTGTTGACAGTATAATTAAAATATTTCATACATGATAACTCGTGTGGAAATATATTTTCTTGTCAAAAATGTAGTCAACTATATCGTCGTTTTCACAACGTATGCATCAAATTAAAACGCAAGAAAATTCAAAACAAAATAAAGCAAATTTTGTAAGAGCAAATATTTTCCTATTATCACAAAGAAAGTCGTAATTAATTTATTGTTATGTTAAAGTTTCATATGGAAGATTTTGAGAATACCTAAGGTCAATCAAGGCACGATGCTTATATTTTATGCGTAGAAACGTAAACCTCAGTAAAATTCAAGTGGGTCGTGTTTCCTTTATTTCTTTCGCCTCCTTTTCTTGAAAGAAAAACATGTGCTATTGAAAAGTAAAGAATGTTCATTTAAAGAAGGAAATGTATACGTTAGTAAAATTAGGTCAATATGTTAAGTAAGGCTATATTTCTTTTACACTCAGTGACTTATTTTTATTTCATTTACTCTTATAAATAAATTTAACGCATTAGTTATGATAATCTCTGTATATAAGTCTCGATATTTCTCGAGTGGATTTCTTTAATAAAACTTGTTTAAACTGTTTAGTCGAAGTTGTACTGACGATGGTGCTCATATTAGATCCACTTGAAATTAATTCCTCTTGCTTACTTATAGGTCTTAGTTTGAACGAACTCTTTGACAATACTGATTCTAGTTCTATCGTTGAAGGTGCTGACCTCGTTACCAGCGAAACACGTGTCCCTGATCTCATACGCAATTGTATGATAGAAATTTATCAATGTGATCTAATATCAATAATAGTACAGCACAATCCTTGCTAACATTAGCAAGGAATTGTTTAATATTGAAGAAGGTTTATATTTCCTAATAGAATTGCCACATCCTGCATCCACGATGAAAAATTGCATGCACCAAAAAAGAAAACAAATTAGATCAAGAACCATAATTTCTGATTAAGGACAATTACATCTTTAGGTTAAAAGATTTATGATACCCGCTGGACAGAACAAATCGAATACAACGTATTATCTTGTAGTTCCTTGTTCTAACTAGTGAATAGATGTCTTAAACATCTGATACGTACACATTCTCTGCGTTGTAGAGACAGCAGTTGTTGACGTTCACGCAATTTTATGCAAAGGGGAACTGGTTATATAACATCCATGCCGATAGACTTGGTTGGATATAAATCGTTGCTCGATAAAGTTCCATTACAAATTACTGCATCCGATGTATTCATCAATGAACCAAGAAAATCTAGATCGCTCCTTCTCTTTCTGTTATAGCACTTAGGATGACCGTCTTAAAGTGATTCCATTTATATTTAAGAATTGTAAGATAAATGCACATAAAGCTTATAATTTTATATGTTAATTACTATTACGTCTTCATTAATATTTAAGTTATGAAACAATAAAAAAGCGAAAGAATATTTTTAATGTTTCCTTCCTATCTATTGTGAAAATTATGTTAACTGCAATTTACTAAGGCAGAAGTCATTGTGTTGATTAAATTCATACCAATTACAACACAATGACCCGCTTAAATTTGCTTACCAAGACATGTGGTTTCATCACTCTAAATGTGGGGTATGCATTTGTTATACGTATGTGACACCAGTTATAAAAGAACTTTTCGCCGTACTTAATCTTTTACAGTGCTTTTTACTTTTTATAGTTATTAACGTGAACATAATTTTCGATGATGTATTCTAAGCTATTCCTAACCGTTGTAATACTCAAGTGCTTGATTTTCCAAATTAGAGCTGCTGTGGACAACGAAATACCAACCCCTTGTACTTGCGCAATCTTCCTCTCTGGCCAGTTCGAGAAAGGATCCAAAGAACAACCAAAGGGTTTACCAGCATTAATCCAAGAAGTTGGAGGAACTTTTTCAAATAATGCTATTGGAAACAAACAATGCACGAACAAGTGTTTAGACTCCGTAAGTTACATACATTATTGTCCTCAGCTCATTAGTTTATATAGAAAAATAATTAACGAGATAAATATTCTATTATAGATTATTAAACATCTCCCTAAAAGTGGCGATATAATTTGTGCAACGATCGATAGGGATTGTTATAAGGAAAGAGCTTACTTATTCACTCAACACCACAGCTCAAAATGGATAAATTCAAATATGTCCGCTGGAAGGGAATTCTGTTGTAAAGATAATGTTCCATATAAGTGTCCTCCATAACATATTTATGTACGTAAATAAATTTTATGGAAATAAATAGATAATTTTAAAAATATGTCTGACTACATTTAAAACAAGGAAATGGTAATGTAACAACTTCATACATAAGCAACAAAACGAAAATTGCATCTTACCTAACAAAATGTTCTAGTCTAGGAAATTCGCAAAATGTTGTAAATCATCTAAAAAGGTACAAGGATTGGTTAATGGAAGTTATTGTTCTTTTTTGAAATGAGGAGTAACATTCGCGAGTATTATAATGTAACAATTTAATTCTACTACCACTTAAAAGATATGGTTCTGAAGTTTTACCAGATACGCATATCGGTAACTATATTATTATCAATATTTGTTCAGAAGTGATCTAGTCTTTAGGTACCTGTTACATTATAATTATACAAATTTTCAATACGTGTACACATAGCAACTGAAGATTATATATGTTCCTTTCCGCCCAAGTTTTAAAATAGGAAAAGGAAGAAGGCTATGGTTAGGCATGAACATGAATTGGTTTGCCGTAATGATATGGATATAACTTTGCAACTTTAAGTAAAGTTCACATAAAACACTTTGCCTCACTGACAAGGCAATTGTCGAAATGCGTATTGTCGTAAATATGTAAAAAATTGATGAAGTAAAGGTAAGTTTGGGCATTTTTTGTAATTATTTTACTTTTGGAAGTTTCTTCCAGATCAGCGACATTGCGCGTTAATTTGTTTACTATACTGGTAGTATACTAAAGAAACACTAACCTCTACAGTGTCGATTATGAAGTCAAAACATTACACTGGTCAACACACATTTTGGTGCCTCGGATTTTTAAGTGTAATTAAGCAATTTTGGGGTGCCTAATCCAAAAGTGCCGTCACATTTGTACTATCAGATCTAGTTTTCCAAATTCACTCTTTCTGCTTTATTTAGGAAAAATTCGCCAGAACTACATATAATGTTAACTGAAACACAAAATAAAAATAGGTAGGAGGCATTAATTTAATAGAAAAAAATACATATACAAATTTCAATCATCAGTTAAAAATTTCCTTTAATAAGATTTCTTTGCGTGAGGCATGTCGGAACAATCTCGTTGAAGATTCCAACAGTAATCGGCCATCATATGGCTATCCATAATGCTGATGCCTTGGTGAAATCTTTCCCTGTTCCCCACTAACATTACCTAAGTTTTCTGGAAAACGTTCTAAGTGGCTGTGAAAGAAATGAATCTTGATAATCATGTTACATCCCAGCGTGTGAAGGTTAGAAAACATCTGCTCTACTAATTTGACGTAATTTGCTGCTTTATGATCTCCAAGAAAATTTTTAACCACTTCAACAAAAAAGCACTTGGCATTAGACTCACGTTCGTTCATTGATTGCGTGAACTGCGGGTTATTTAAAAGTTGCCTTATCCCAGGACCAGAAAAATTCCAGCCTCCAGTTTCTCTGTGCTAAGCCTTGAAAATGTTTGTTTCAAATACTCAAAACCCGGTCCATCTCGAGGTAAAGCCTTAACAAATTGCTTCGTAAGTCCCTGCTTGATATGCAGTGGTGGAAAGATGATTTTGTTTCTGTCAATCAACGGTTCGTTAAGAACGTTCCGTTCTCCTTGACCAAAAATGTTTCTGATAATACAGTGCTGAGCCTTAATTCTGCTGTCCCAAAGGCATAAAAAGCAAGGATATTTTGTGTAACCACTTTGTTGCCCGAGGAGAAAGTTTACTACTTTTAGATCGACACAAATCACCCACTAATGCTCTTCACATTTGATATGTTTCAGGACCAATGATTTTGTTCGTATTCCTCTTTCATAGTAGTGGAATGTCCAATAGGTATAGAACCATGTTTATTACTATTGTGTAAAAATACACATTTTAAACTTCGAGATGAACTGTCTATAAGAAGACGCCATTACCTTGGCGTGTATTCAATTAACCCCATTTTCTTCAAGAGACCTCTTATGTCATTATAAGTTGTTTTCTTTAGAGAAATACGGCAGTAGATCTTTCTCTCTGGTACGATAAAATGTAATATTAGTACCTGGACACAGTAAGTTCTTTTTCTTAAATCCGGAAACAAGCAATTCGGACGACTACTTTGAGAGGTTCAGATCTCTAACCAGTTCATTAAGCTCTTCTTGACTGAAGCGTTGGGACTCGCTGAAGGTCCATAATCAGTATCACCTTCACTTCTCTGGAACTTGACTTCGTCAGACGATGTTTCTGAGTCATCCTCCGGAAGCATAGGTAAGTTACTGAACGTTGGAATAGTATTTCTTCAGAATGAGAAAGAGGTCTCCTTGCTGACTCCATGTTAGGGTATGCCCATTTATGCCGGTTGTTGCGATTAGTCTTTGATGTTGACAGAACAACCTCTCCTCCATACCATAGGTACTTCAAATTTCGAGCTCTTTCTCTTTCCGTTTGTCCACTGTCGCAAATGTTCTACGCATGTTTTGAATACAAAATGTGGTGCCCAAGATTTATCCTGGTCTCCTATCTGGACGCCAAAATACGCCAAATATGCCCTTTTATAAACTCATATAGGTTTTCTACTTTCCTTAAAAGTGTATTCACCACAAATGTAACAAAAAACATCTGGGTGGTTCACAGAATTCCATCTGCTTGTAGAAGCCATTGTTGTCATTCGAATTTTAATATTCACGCAACAATTTAAAGTAAATACTTATACACTGCCACTATTATCACAGGAAAGCACAATACTAACCAGAACTGTGAAGTGCGGACAGAGATACGAAAAGCCCTATGTTAGAGGTAAATAAAGTAGTGAGGATTAGGGTTGGGTTAGACAGGTAGATTTTTCAAGTAATGGGGAATACTGAGAATTATAATTATATTATAATTCTAATTTCAGGTAAAAACAGACAATTTAGGTCTCCTAAAGATTTAGTTAATTATTTTGATTTTGCTATTTATCCGTATGGGTAATAAATTTCACCGTGGTGTATCTCAAAAACTAGAGCTGCTGGGAAGAAATACCAGTTATTTTTGTATCGAACACATCAGAGATACTCTCAATCAATTCATATTTTACAGGCATCACGACAAAAAAAAAATTTGTTGGGCGGTGTTTTCAATCTTAAAATTTTCCAAATAAATACGAGTGTAAATTGACAAGTTTTCGGAATCGCTGCTAGGGGGATGCTATTTATCCAAATACTTTATGTCCTTGTGTTGGCAACTCTTTCATTTCAATTCCCTGCAAATGGTACATCGATCTATCAAATAGTCTAGTTTTGACAAGCATTTAACCCACTTTTTGTGTTATCATTAGCGGTTATCAAATTTTTCTATTTGGAAGGGAAAGCGGCAACGGAAATCAAATCAAGATTAGATGCCGTTCTAAAGAATTTATCACCTTCATTTTCCATCATTAGTTGTTGGGTTTCGGAATTCAAGCGTGGTCGAACGCATATAAGTGATAAACGATGTTCAGGACGTTCTAAAACAGCTACCACATCAGAAATTGTGGAAAAAATTTATGACAAGGCTTTGGCAGATCGACGAATACAAGTGCGTGAAATTGAGGAAGCCGTAAGCATTTCTTATGAACGAGTACTTAGTGAATTTGATTTAAGAAATCTCTCTGCAAGATGGGTGATTTGAGCTCGAATCTCAGCCGATTGTTTGGAAGTGTTCACGAGGAATTCAACGGATTTCAAGAGACGATCACTACACACCAGAAACAAAAATGCAATGGCATCAGTTTTTTGAGACGCAAAAGGAATTTTGCTAACTGTTACTGAAAGAGCCAAAGCTGTTATCGGCCAATATTATACAACACTTTTCAACAAATTGAATGCAGCAATTCAGGAAAAACAAAACGATCGGGAATGGTTAAGGAGAAAGTGTTCTTTCACCACGACAAGGCGCCCGCTCATTTAAGTTGTTCAGCAAAAATTTACAGAATTGAAGTTCGAAATTCTTCTGCCTGGTTTGGCTCCGTCAGATTTCCACCTGTTCCTGAAACGAAAAACATGTCTAGGTGGAAGAGATTTTGGTCGAACGAAGAACTGATAGAGGCTGTAAACAGGAACCTCGAAGAAAGTTACTTTCGGGAGGGAATCGAAAAGCTACAAAAACATCGGATCAAGTGTTGATCTTCGATTAATCGGGGATTATTTTACTTCCATTGTCATTCCGGAAAGTTTTCAATCTACCCTCGTTTTTATTTAATCCAGAAGTGAAGATAGTATGTAAGTTTAAAGATACTTTGAGCATGATATCTGTGCTAGACTTTATTATCAATACAAACTAAACATTGCGCATATACTTTTCTGTCACAAACATTGGCAGTTATTTAAAATAAAGAAAATATGTATCTACATACGCCATAGTAAACGGCACACGCTGTCCGAATACTTTTGACCATGGTTCACGTAGGTAGAGTTTAATTCAATTAAATGGATGGTAAAACCGATTATTGTATTACTATCCAACAGTAAAACATCGGATTACATAAGTACATACATAGGTATAAGTGGTAGACAATATATCCTGCTATATTAAACTTGAGGAGACTCCAAATACGTATTTCAACAACTAAATTCAATTCAATTGGGCAATGTGTATGTAATAGCGCGACAACTTTTCAAACTTCTCCAAAAGTACACAAAAATCACATCGCTCCTCGTATTTGCTTAAGTTCTTAGATATTATTGTTGTAAGATTCATTTCTGTCAATGCCTAGATACTTAAACAGAGTCGAGATTCTAACATGAATCTTTCATGCATTTTTCGAAATTAAACAAGTTCCCCAACTTCAGTTCTTATAAAACCGTTAATTATCAAAGAAAGGAAGGTGGTGTTAAACGTTTTAACCTTTTATCAAAGTTTTTAGCCGTATACTAAAAATTCAGTATACAGACTTTATTTCTCATTTGGAAGGCGCGACTAACTCACAAGAAGCCACCATTTTCGATTTATTCGAAGAGAGTGTGAAAGCCTTCAGAAATCGTTCAACATCTGCGAAGTGTATTTAGAGGAGAGTCTATAGAATTTAAAAGTGCAATATACCGATAGTCGATCGTTTTAAAGCTGGCAGAACATCACTAGGAAAGCCGCGTAGGGGACGACCGAGCACCTTTGTATATGAAGGAAACGTTGCCGGAGAGAACCCTACTGGAACATTATAGGCGAATTCGTGAAATTAATATTAGTGTAGAAGCAGCTACACGACAATTTCATTAGACAATATAACGAAAGGACATTGGGTATATTTCTAAAAGCATAAATTTTGCAAAAGTTGTATATTAAAATATAATTCAAGAAATAAAACCGCTTTTTCAATCTAAATTAAACGTAATGTTTATTTTCGGCCCACTCTCAAATCTAATTTACTTAAGCGCTGCTACTAGATTAACAACCTCATCCAAACAATAATTAAGGTAACTTATTTAAACCTGAGTTTGAAGAAGTTTAACGCGTTACATGTAAAGTTATTGTGGGAAAGGTCGCATTGAACAGGCGTCATTGCCACCTCAATTAATTAATGTAATCTAATCTAAAATTATTGTGATTTAAGTTCACTTTTATCTTACAAGATTGATTCTTTCTACCTTAGACCAGTAGCTTTACATCATTCCAAACATTTGTTTCTTTCGTTTACTGTTCCTATATTTTTCTTGATCTTTGCAAGTTTTCCAGTCATCGTAATTATCTTTCCTCTATCGATGTTTTGGTGTTGTTAGTTTTATCTTTAATTTTTCTGTAAATATCAAGTTTCTAATTTTATCTTTCTGTATTTTGCTTTCTTTCTTTCTGAAAAATCGCATCCCTTACGTCTTTTATAGCGCTTATTTCATCCACTCGTCGATCACTCCTATGTGGTTAGGTATAGTTTTTATCACTGTCTCTGTTTTTGCTTCCGTTTTTTGTTGTATATGTTTCGGTAACGAATTTCTCAGGAAATTAAATAGGCTTTTAGTGATATTTATTCAATTGTAACATATTTAATCGGAAGCAATTGTTTCATTGATAATTGCCGAAAATTAGTAATTTCTAACTCTTTTTAAAGAAGAAAGCCTCTGACCTTTCAAAAATCGATTTTTTTGCTTTAGCTAAGAGCATCGCTTGTAATGTGTGGCATACAGTTCCATTCACCTTAAGATGGTTAAGGGCATTCTTAGAAGTGTAAGAAGCGATTTAGTGCGCGGAGAGGGTGTCATACAAACCATAGGTACTACAAATATGAATGGGATCAAGAATCACAATCTCCAGAACAATGATGGAGGACTCGATGGAAAAGAATCATTGATAACAAAACTTATTGATGAATTATCAATTTATTGTGGTATAGCCATTCGTGGAAATCATGACTGCTGATAACATGCAAACAGAAATCCATAACATTTCGATCGACGATAGCCCGCAGTACAAGTGTTAAAGCCTGCTTTGAGTTGGCAACATATTACTACAGTCTGCTTCTAAGTCAGGAAGTCTTTAATGCCGTCAGCCCCAATTACAAAGAACTTTCAAGGAACGCTTTGTTATAATACTGAATATTCAGGCAAAACAGCAATGAGATCAACACAATTCATTTTTATGGAAAAAGTGAGCACAGCAGCAAAAGTCGTTAGTGTTGCTGCAAATAGGTCTGCTCGTAATTTTACTGACTGTCGGAACAGTCCCATGGAAGTAGTGTAAGTGTTGAATTTCAAAGTTGACCGACGTATGACAACTTTTCTTTGAAAGCCGACACTCTTCGGGTTAATACAGCTAAGGAAATGATGAAATTGTTAAGCTCGCGAAAGTCTAATCAAAACGAGTTTGCGAATGGTGAAAGTAGTTAGCCGAAAAGCGCGGCTGCAGCTACTGCAGGAGTCTGTGGCAACTTAGTTGTCAACTTCTGTAGAAGTAAATAACTGCAAAAATGCACATATAAGCACATATTTGGGGAATTTCTTAATTGAGTTCTTATATGTACAAACATGTTATGACTGTGCCTTGAAAATTAAAAAAATGGAAAGTTTCAAGTTATTTATTGTAGACACAGAATGTCAGTAGATACTTCCATGTTCTACAAACTTTACACTGCACTTTCCTGGTGGTCATCTACTGTCAGCTGGTCTGGCAGTCTAAAGGGTTTTAAAGAGGAAGACAGCAACTATCTGAACTTGTAGGTCTTTCTGACATACCTGAAGACTATGACCCCATTTAGTACATTAATTACATATGGTGCTGATGACCAGCTATTCCATTGGTAACCACAAAGAAACGGATCAATAGTCTACATAAATTGACATGTATGAGAATATCTGGAGCTTACAGCACTACTCTAGCCTTGGAAGCCATTCTTGGACTTCACCCTCTACATTTAGTGTTAATATTTTAGTGAAGGTTGAAGCTTGGGAAGTCTCGGTCCATTTTAATAGCAGAGGCAGCTGGGTTAGTAGAAACTGTAAAAACTGGGCACACTTGGGTCTGGTTAGAAACGGTAGATCGGGAGCTTCCAGCCTAGTTCAGTAACAAGATAAAGTCCGAAAGGCTAGCACTTCGGCTTCGGGGCCAAGAAGACCAATCCAAGAAGACGACCCAAAGGCAGGAATCAGTTATCACGTCACTTGGTTGTCATCCTACGATCTATCAAGCCGAGACGGTTGTTATGACAGTGCCAAACACATATGTATGTATCCACAGTCAACTAGTCTTACTGATCCTGGAATCATCAAGGTCGGCTCGGCATTAGCACTTGACTGAAAACAAGTCCTAGAGAGGTTTTGCGGTTCTAATAGAGTGTAGGTAATTTGGGTACTAACTCATCAAAGCATTAAAACCAACGAGAGGGCAGAGAAGTTGGCTCAGAAGGGCAGTAGCACTCTGTTCACAGTGGATAAACTTGCGCTCGTTATCGTTACATCAACTGCAAAGACAAGAATATGGAGCAGTTCCAAAGACTAATTCAGGTCCAAAGGGCAACATCACACAAGGCTCAAGCAATAAAAGACCTTCATTAAAGCCTCGAGTTGCAATTAGATCATAAATCTTCTAGAAACAGAAAAGTCAACTCAGAACCATAACTAGCGTCATTGTAGGAAATTGAATGATAATCTATCATCTGCATAAAATCAAGTTTATCAATGCAGATTCTACAGTGAAATAAATGAAACTACTGAGCACTTGGTATGCCTGCTCTAAATAACAGGCTTCTAAATTTAGAAAATATCTACCTGAAAGTAATGGATGTGAGACATCTTTGGTAGAATGGGGTCACTCCTTTTCATAGAAGAGTTCTCAGAGGACCTGTTGACTTTGAAAATCAATGTACTTTCAAGAGTATGAGAACTGCTTTTAGACTCACTCTACTAGACTAAACTAACCACCACAAATTATTGCCTATTGTTATAGGTATAAAATGTGAACATAAATCTGCATTTGAGAGTTCTTGCACTTATAAGTGCATGTAAATCCTGTGGTTATTTCTATTAAAGATAATGACTTGGTTGTTTTTCTAAACAAGGTGTTGTAAGGACTACTTTATTATTAACTTAATCAACAAACCCTTGCTTCAAAGTTTTTATTACTTTCAGTAACATGTATAAAAGTCGTGAATATAAAAAGAAATTAACATTATTAAAGCTTAAATATACTAAATTTTGTACCTAATCGATGTATAAATAAATAAAATTACATTGCATTCATTCAAAAATTACGCTTGCTTGTAAATTAATTTCGCGTCACCATGCATAACTATTTTCTTTCCTTCTTCAACCTCGCAAGTAAATTTTACTTTCATCAATTTTCTCATTTCTACCAATTCAACTCTCACTGTGACGACATCATTAACATAACATTTATTAGGAAAATTTAAGTTTTGAGAAACTACTAATGTGCCAGGGCCTGGAAGTTTCGTTCCAATAACCCCGAAACTATACTATTCAGTAATGCTCCATGGACGATAGCTTTACCCATGTGATTTGAAAAGTGTATGGGATTTGTATCACCTGATAATCTACCAAATTCTTTTACATCTTCCTCAGTTACCATCTTAACAAGAGTAACACTATCACCAACTTTGAATTTCATCATATTACAGAAGCTTCTAATATAGCACCAATGACTTAAGCTTCTTAAAAACATTTTTAGTTAGGCAAAGGAATATCACAAGTGCTTAGTGAAAGCTTTTTCGCACAATCAATTTGCTCAGGTGTACAGAAATCCTCTAAGAAAATTGTACTTAAATTCTTAAATCTAACGTTATGATGATTTTGGTAATGGAGAACTTTGTTTATTATCTCCGGTGTTGTAATGCTAGCTTGTGATTCAGGTGTGATAAGAAATATCAAGGTGGTAAGTGCATTCAAAGCAATTTCGACATTTCTATGCAGTAGTTGCTGCGAAATTAGAAAAACTCCGTTGCCCTTTATTATGTACTCCTTATAGGAAGGATCTGTGCATTAAAAAATTAATTAGTAACCAGTTTTATTCCAATATTTACTTTACTAACCTGAACTTAAATTGCACAAGCCTGTCAGGCCATAGTGCAGTAATTCATCTTTGTTGCCAGATAATTGCGATAAGAATAGGTCAGCAATTTTCAGGTCTCTTATGTAATCATAATTAATGGGATCATAGGCGAAATTAGCTAGATTAGCTAAAATTTGTTGTTTAGCATCTGAAATATGAATAGAATTATAGAGACTAATACCCAAGATATGATTGCTTTAACCTACCATAGGATTGAGTTTTATTAAATTCTTCCAATAACTGCTTCAAGTAATCAAATCTACCTACACCATCAGAACCAGTTTTAGCTAATAACTGCTCTTTTTGCTGAACATAGTAGTTAGTATCAACCATAATTTTTAAATGTCAAATTTCTATTTATAGATGTTTACTTTTGAAAATAATCGTTGACATTCAATACTGCCAATCTATTCGAGGGATATTTAAATTTGATATAAATCTAAAGAAATTAAAAGTTCAAGTTAAGTTTTGCTTATTTTCCAAAGTTTAATGTAAAGATAGTAGAATATTTGCTTGAACATTTTAAGTTTCGGTCCCGACATATACATACCAATACTAAACTTTTGTGTGGGTACTTCCCTCATATCAGTCAAATTTTCTCGAAAACTTGAAATAGTTGTTAAAACATTTATGCACTAAATCTTGGCTTATTTAGTGTATAACAGCACAACACTATATTGTTTTTAGTTTGGGAAAAGAGAGAACAAAAGAAATCTTAAACTAGGCTTACCACAGAATAAATAAAATCGTGTGTTGATAGCTTTGATGTTCATGTAGTTGATTTGAATGACCTTGAAATAGTTCAGATGTTAGCTAACGCCATTTTGAAAATACTAAAAGTGCACATTTTTGGCATATTAATTGAAAAATAGAGTTCTAGTTATGTTAAAAGAATAGTATTTGATAAAAAGTACAGTAATCCCAGAATAATAACACTAATGAAGCTAGCTAAATATAGACACTGTCGTCGTACATGCGTCGTACTTAAAACATGGCTACTAGCCATGTGCATACAAAATTTACTACAAGATTTTCTAATTTTGTTGTTGCTGTATATTCTACGACCTTACTAAATAATAGTCCCACACACATCCTACATCCTGTAAACTATGTAAAATTAATTTACTGTATACATTTAGGCGCGTAGTATCATATACTCAGCTTTTGATATCATCACTTTTATAGTTCGAAGGGTTTAACCCTTTTCAGGGATTTTACGATGTTATATGATTGGGGAGTTGCATGGCTTTGACGGTGACATGGCTGAGGAGTTGTTGTTCATGATTTCTTGAAGTTTTAATGTTTTCTTGATCAACGGTGTGGATGTCATTAAATCCAATCTCCATGTTGAACAACGTTAAAGCGTATTTTCCTTAAAAATCCCGAATTCCCAAACTTTTAACTTTGCGATCACATTGCCCATTTTCTGGAGTTTCTTCCTCCCTCTAGCTAGGTTCTCTAGGTGCGCTAGGTTAGCGCACATTTTTCCTTACAGCCACACATTGCCGCAGTTAGTCTAAGAGCACATGAACCTTAAAGAAGTATCTTGATCAACAGTCACAAATAAATACGGAAAATTAGGTTATCCGCCAGGTCTTTGGAGGCGTAGACTGGGGCTATCGAAGGCACTCTCACCCTACGCGTCAAGGTGTATCAAAAATGTTCCTCGATGCTTTACTGAAAAGCAGTGGATCCATAAAATGTTGCTTTCGCTGACGCAACCTTTGAATAGTGCACCAGAGCTCCACACAAGTTTGAGTATCTGTTTATATTCCTACTAATAGTTTATTAAATATGAATAGTCAGTGTATCTTTTCTAGAGAAGGCCGAGTTGTTCTTATTTTTTAACATTCACCTAATTCTATTCATTCTAATCTAGATGAGCATCGAGGTGAATACTTAATATTCTAGCTTCGTATGCAATTGATCTTTGAATATTGTTTATTATAAGTGAGATATTGTGGCTATTCCTTTTATTGGAAATGTCACATGAACAAATTTGGACTAGTTTAAGTTAATTCTCCAGGTTTTGGCCCACCTGAAAGTTTGATGAATTATGAACTGTTTTCTTGTTGATTCGTCATAATTATTTCTACCTATTAAGATGACTGTGTCATCAGCAAATGCTGCGCTGCAATTGTATTATATTCCAAGGTTGAAATTTTACAAGTAACTATCAGATGAAAAAAATTCCTACAGCTGAAGAATATTTAAGAAATAAGAATTTTTCCAATTTGTGACTCCATGATTGTCTAACGCTTGTGCGACGTCTTTCTCTTTGTCAAGAGCTTTTTTTTGTAATATTGATGATATTGTGTATCTACTCAATGATATAATGCTTTTCTCTAAATACAAATTGATGGACAGAAAGTCAGTTCGTTTTCTTCGACGATTGGTTTAAGAAATCTCAGTAAAATTATCTCCTAGGTAGCCTTGCTGACTACGTTTATCATTGTGGTTTTTAATATCAACTATTTTTGTTTTGATTCCTGTTGCTGCTGGTTTCATTTTTAACCATTTCTGTAAATATTTCGTTCCTAATCCTAACAATTGATTTGACTCTCTGACTATTTCCACTTTTGTGCTCCGTGACATTATGCTTCTTTATCCAAAACACATCGTTTGCGATTATCGAATATCTTTTCCATTTCCAAGTTTTCACCTAACTTTCCATTGCTTTCAGTAATTGCTTGAAGCGTGAATGGAATACAAGAATTCGGTACTTTCAGCTCGATCATGTTCAGTACCAATCATTAATTCGACCGGTAAGTATCCTGGGTTTGTTATTTAAACATATTCTAAAAACACTCGCTTTTTAATAATCGAAATCTTTCTGCACCCCAAACTAAACGATTTAGATACAAAGCATATATAATAAACATCCAGTCTTATTAATGAGAGACGTAGTCTGGTCGTTAAAAATAACTTTCGACAACTAAGTTGTCATCCTCAGTGAAAAATTCAAGAAGAGCAGCATTATTTGTGCCAACCAACGTTCATAAATGCGTTTTCTTTCCTTCATTTTTTCTTAGTGTGAATTCTAAACCAGAGACGTCCTTATTTTCCTGAATAAGTGAAAGAGTTTTGTTTATAAAGTATAGGTGCAGGTAATTTCTTCGTTTATAAGGCTTTTTTGTCGATTTAGAAAATCTTAGTTTAAGAAAAATGGGTGTGAAGTACATTTTTATTTATTGAAGCATTTCATCCCAATCTTTGCCATATTGAGGGAGCAAGAAGTGTCCAAACGCGTTTCTTCCCTAATATCAATTTTTATAGGTTCATAGATTCCCTAAACGATTTCGGGTCGAATAGATACGATGCGACCCGGTGCATCTAACATTGATTTTCGTTGCTAAGGAATTTCGATAGTATTTAGTCGTTATTCTAATCAGTACTGATATTTGTCATGTTTTTTTGTTGGTCGTATTTTTTTACCCGTGTAATGTAATACGAAGATTTTATTCTTTATTCTTTTGTGTCCTTGGAATATTATGTTGGTTTTTGTTCCACAAATCAAAAATCTATCCGAAAAATCTTTGTCGTAATAATGAACACAAAACAGAACACCTCTTCGACTAGAGCCTCGCAAGGGCCAAATTCACCTCCAGGTCACCCAAACGCGTTCACCGGTTTTGCAGCTTTGATGAACAAATATCGTCGGACAGTAGCTGGCTTCGCGGATGAAGACGAAGATGAGGAAATAGAAATAAAGGCTGAAGAGGAAGTAGTTAGTATCAGCTCCGATGATACATTGCACAGCGAAACATTTTCTTCGTTACAAGTAACAGCATTTTCATCGGTAATACAAGAAGCTTTAGATAAGATTATTATTTTGGGTCGAATCGGAGGCTTACCTAATGTAAAGACCACCCTCGAGTATCATTCACTTTTAGAGAAGTACCAAAAGGAAGACACCCAAAGCTTCATATTCGATCCTGAAACGTTAGAAGCATATGAAGGCAGTACAAAAAAACAGATGCTAATAAAATTTCAAAAGGACAGGTCTTATATAGAGGAAGTATTAAAAGAAGCGCATGAATACATGCTGAATAATCGTAACATTAATAAATTCATGTCAAGACTGAGACAATCTTCTGTAGCAGAAGAGGAGAGATGCAATCTTTTAGCGGAAACTGCTGAGAATTTAGCAGAAGTTAAAGCTCTCACTGCAGAAATGGAAAAGGATAAATCGTCCTTATCAAGTAAAATACATAAGAAATCTGAGATACTGGGGAAATTAAAAGATCAGTACGAGGTAACTACCAATATTTTCAAACCTGCTCGCATAGTAATTTAATCGTTATCGTAACAATCACGTTGCTTTGCTGCCATTTCAGAGTTTTTAATGTTTAGGATCTGATCTACGAAAACGACATCAAATGCAGATATATCGACCAGTGGGAAACTGCGAGATGCGCCCAAAACGAAGTCGAGATGAATAGAAAAGAAGAATACTTTACTAACATTATTCGCGAATACCAAAACAATTATCAACGCGAAAATAGAATAAATCTAGAGATTGAAACGTATCTTTCAGAAGTGGATGACACGAATACGAACGATATAGAAATGTGGTTGAAGAAATATGACAAAGACCTGGACGCTAAAGAAATCGATATACAGTATCTAAAGGAAAAACGTGAAGGACAAATGACGACGTTGGAGGGTTTATCAAAATTAGTAAGTTACTTTACTGGTCGATTTATTTATGCGTAAAATCAAAATTATTTTAGTATGCTGCACATAAACAGGAGATCGAAGAGTATCTGGTGCAGAAGGAAGAACGAAGAAAACAAAACGAATTGCTGCAAAAGATGAATGCTGCCGCCACTAAGATTCAAGCTTGGTGGCGCGGAATTATGTACAGGAAGGGATTAGGTCCGTATAAGAAGAAAAAGAAAGGGAAGAAAGATAAAAAGGGAAAAAAGAAATAAATTTGTAGTTTTGAGATAGTATTAAAATAGGTTAAGCTTAAAATGACGTTGTGTTTGTAGATAAATTGCGTCGAGATCACGTCGTTGATAATTGAGTAATTTCCTGTGTATTAGGTTGGCGTGTTTACTTTTTAAGTTTTGCATACCACTTTTAAACTATCATCACTATTGAAGTAAATACTGTTACAATTAGCGCACTCTTGCCAACGGAAGGAACTTGCAATGCGAGTGGAAGTTTCGGCATCCGTTTTCGGACTTGATCCCAATCTAACCATTGGGTTGAACATCGACTGTTAGACGTATATAATTTTCACTATACGTCACTACATAGTCAAGAAGTATACTTTTAGACCCCATAAGGGGGCTTATCTTCAGCCAGTTTTGCGCAGTCTTGGGAGTGATGGTTAAAATTGAGGGAGTGCAAAACATATTTTTATGTAAAACAATTTATTTATTTTTCATCGTTAAATACGGAGTTTGATGGTCGTCCAGGAACGTAAGGACTTTACCTCACCCTATGGCCCTGTATCATAATCTGCGGCAGCTCATTTGCCTCACCTCGTCACGTGACCCGGGTACTGCATCTTTTTCACCTTAATGGTATTCAATAACTATTTGTTTCCTTCGTTCTCCTGAGCACCTCCTCATTTGTTATTCTATGAACCTAGCTGGTCACTAATATCCCTCTTTAGCGTCCAGACTTCCATAGTATAAAACAGTACCGAGAAGGCGTAATGCTTTAACATTCTTATTTTAAGTTGTAGACTAACCTCTCTGCTACAAAATAACTTTCTTATTTTATTAAATACTGTTCGAGTTTGGTTAATTCTTCAAACCAAAAATTACTACGATGGAAAACTTTTTCATTGCAGTCGCTTGTTTTTCTTGAGTTCAGCAGCTCTTTGTGATTCTCACTTTCGATAAAATGCACCAGAATGCATCTTTATTTCAGACATATAAATCACAAACAACAAATACCTCGGGTCGATAAAATAAAATCACAATTAAAAAAATCCTGTAGGGCTGCGAACGCTCGAAACACCACAATCCACAATAAACTACTTTACTTATACATTAACACAAGAAATAATAACTGATCACATTTTTTGTACTGCAGTTTCTATTCATACCGTTATATCCTAAATCGTTAACTTACTAAGACGCCGAAATCGCGTGCTCCAGCTGTTTACATACCCGACGGCCGGGCCTCTCCAGGCCTCTCGAATATTCCGGCAATGTCTAGATATATAGACGACGCGAGCGCAGTGGAAATTCACAAACAAAACAGCGACTCTTCGTACCACACAGTAAATAATTTCGAGCACCATAACATTACTTAATACTACGTAATAATCGTTGTACTGCGAAATTTATTTTTTATGGTTGAACGCCATCCCTAGACGCGGCGCCCAGGCCGTAAGTTTCCAGCCGTTTCTGTAATTTTATTATAATCATAAATTTAGTCTTTTGGACATTGGCTGCCGGTCGGCTTTCTTCACTGTACTCCACCACCTGATCCAACAACTCTTGTTGATCCTCTATTGTTCTAGCCAATGACAATAACATAATTTGACTATGATCTGATGATCCAGTCATTGGCTTATAGTTTCTGAATGGATTAGAGTAGGGGCCGTGTTGGGCACAAGAGTGTTTTTTAGTTCTTTTAAACTATAAATTTGATTAAATTTCAGAACACGATTTTTCGGAGACAAGTCGCCAAAGTTTGCGATTTAGTGCCCTTAATGTAATTCACTAAATAGCTTTGAATATGATATTTATACTAATTATACCGCGATATGATCTAGAAAATTTATTTACCAATAAAGCACAAATGTCGGCGAATAAATTTTTATTTCAAAGAGAAGGAAAAATTTCAATCACCCATTACAAAACAACATATTAATTGAGGTACTACCTTTGTTGGATAGCTTCCGAGAAAGCTTCACGAAAAGAATTATGCTTTATTAACAGCAGACCGCAACCGCAGATTATTGCTACCTTATACCCTATATTTTTATTTATTAAACCAATCTTACCAGTTTTCTCGAATGCAGCTTCCTTCCATCGGAATCAAAAGATTCAAATGTTTAAAGAACTGCTTTGAAGAACATGCGTTCTTGCTTTTCGGCATTAAATTACTTTACGTTATTTCGAAATAAGAAACAAGGTGGAACGTATCACCTGAGATATTTACGTCACTATTCCCAATTTTACTAGAATACTTTATAAAAATTATGTAATAATGGGACATTGCCAGCAATAATAAATATTTATTCATCACAATAATCTACATTTTTTACTTATATTTAAAGACAATTGCGCTTATCCTATTTTATCCAAGGAAAAAGACGATCGCTAATATTACAACTTCCATAAAAGCATAACATTTTCCATTATTTCCTTTGGGGTGGCTTGCTTGTGGAACATGAAATATCCCTGTATTTGTGCAGGACTAACATCTTTCTTGGCAGAAATCACTCGATTCGTAAATTCTTTAGCATCCAACTGTGCCGTTTCGTTTTTATAAAATCTTAAGTACATTTGCTCTATCTGATATGGCGAGCACCATCCTATATATTCCTTTAAATCAACTCTACCGGGTCTTATTAAAGCAGGATCCAATCTACAAAAATATTCAAACGTGACATCGTGATAAGCCGGAATAGGCAGACGAAAGTGAAAGTATACAAACCTGGTTAGATAGTTAGTTGTCATGAATACTATCCTAGCTTCGGTACTTGCAACGCCATCCAAGCAATTTAATAAACCGCTAAATGTTACCCTATTTAAGCCTTCGTAAGCTGCTTTTTGCTGAGGCGTATCCTCCCTGGATAAGAAGGCCGCGTCTATATCCTCCAATAGTATAATGCTCTGTACAGGAGCTACGCTAAGTAAATGATTAAGACGATCGTCTGTTAAACCTCTTTCTGAAAGGTTAAGGACACATATACCAAACTCTAATTCTCCTGCTAAAGCTGTAATGTACGATGATTTTCCACAACCGGGCGGTCCATAGAGTAAATATCCTGAAAATGTTAACACTGAATAAATTTCATCTAACACCAAGTATTTTATAAAAACCTCGACGATAAGGAATTCCCCGATCAGTATACCAGCTTGGATTTGAGATAAACTCCCTGCAATCACCAAGGATCTTTTCACTTACTCCTTGATCCAAAACGACGGAAACTATTGGACGACGTTTCCTAGGATGTCCAAAAGGCCTCCATTCACTACCCATTGCCGTATACATAACGGTTTTGCCTTCGTGCTTTTTCAAAGCCATCTGTCTAGCTAACAACATGTATTTTAATACCCAGAAAAGTATGTTAAAACATTAATCCTAAACTTCAGACATTGCTAGTTTTTCTTAGTTTAATCATGTGTCAAAATATCTGCGTCAAACAGAAATATCTGTCATAAGTACGGTTTCTACTACGTTTTTACTTTTATTTATTTTCTCCAATTAGAATGACATTTATCCTACGTTTCTTATTTATACAATTCCTGTACGTAAACGTCCTTTTCATATCTTACGCCGCTGAAGATGAAAATCCACAAAATGTTAAAAACGGAAGCAAAGAGCTGTTTGAATCTGAATCAATAGGTATTTTGCCAATTGGAGAAATTATCCGAAAAAGTAACCTTCCATACTTAGTATTTACCAAGTCAACGACAGATAATGTTCAAAATGTATCAAGCGCTGCAACAACCACAAAAATGATTCCTGTTGTTAAGCATCATTCGAAAACGTCTGTAATGAAAACTCTTCTCAAAGGCAGAGATGACGATGTAATGAGGATACCTTGCAAGAAAATTTTAAGAAACTTGAAATACATCGACAACGTTGATTTATCCCAAAGAAAGAAGTTTTTAATCTGGGAGATAATAAAAAATGAAAAACCCGTTTATATAATGAATCGGCAATTTTTAAAAAGCCTATATGGACTGTTATATGATATTCCAGAAAACGAGTATGTTTATTTCAACGTTAGTGACTGGGATCTACTTGACTTTTTCGGTATGATCTATTTTATATCACTATCGAATTCCTTAACATTTTCTTTCTAGGTACGTCTAAACTTGTAACGAGACGACGAGCTGCAATTATAGCATACGCCATAATGCATCAACATGGCGAAATCATCATTCGAAATTCCAAACAAATTAACAAATTGAAAGGATTGATTTGTGGATTTTCCGAATACAATTTAAAAATGATACCTGCCCATACATTTCGAAATATCGACAGATCGGTGTTTAAAAACTTATGGTCCTGTACCCGCGAACAAATGCAAATACTTTTGGATATAGCACAAAAACCAGAAATGTATGGACCATATGAGTTATGGGATGAACGTATTCTACATAAAATTGCATTGCTAGTGACAGTAATAAAAGTTGAGGACTTTCGGAGATTTTACGTTAACGCCTTCAACGGATTAGAATCGGAGGTTGTGGATGTCATGTCTGATGATCAATGTGAATGGTTAAGTAGGAAAACTTTGGGACCCAAAGTAAAAAATCTACTCGCCAACTATAATTTGAAAAGAAGAAATGGACACGATCCGATATTTTATGGCTTGTACATTTTAATTGTTACTGCGATATGCCTATTTACTACTAGGCCTTAATAAATGGAGATGTAAGCGTTATGTTCAAAATGTAAATATAAGAAAAACATACCTTCTTCCAGGATGTTAAAATATATAGCTTTGTTTCGTCCGAAGGCAGTCAGTGTTACTGTTTCCCAAGGAACACCCATATGAAGATCGAGAGTATGTTGTTCCCTAGTTCTTTCGACCCTAATCCATGTTCCTCCGTAACTAAAGATATTAAATTTGTATTTAAATATGTAGTAATAATAATAATAATAATAATAATAATAATAATAATAATAATAATAATAATAATAGTAATAATAGTGGATTCTTCCAAAGGACATACCCATTTATAGTAAAGCAATACATAATGTCAAATTATACACAGAAAAAAGAGCACTAAAAGTATACTTTCATATACCATCTGAATAATAAAATTTGTTAGTTTCGTTAATTAGAGAGTCCGATATATTATTAGAAATGTTACTACCATTATTAAAATTCGAGCGAATTATTGATACTGGTGATCTAAAACATAACACTTCTATGAAAAAAAAGAACAGTAGAAAGTGTTCGTTTGCCGTAATAAATCCGGATAATCAATTTTATTGTAAAGAAGCTTGTATAGAAACCTCACGCCTTGAGCAATGCTTCTTGTAGATAAAAATCGAAGGTTGATTCTTCGTAATAGTTGTTATTCCTATATACCTCGTTGTGGGTAGATTCCATGTATATGAAAAACAAGAATTTCAAAAACTTTTGTACATTTTATAGGTATGCTGTAAATTGGGAGCCATAATTCTTGAAATCAACTACAACATTTCTGTAACCTTTGTTGTAATAAAAACTAATATATGAATAAATTCGAATAACAAATTATACCTAAATATTTGGTTATTGCATTTCTTCGCAGTAATTTTTAATATATGTATTCGCCCAATATGCGCATTTCTGCAGCTATTTAATTCTACAGGAGTGGACAACTAAGCTGCCACAGACTCATGCAGTGGCTGCAGTAGGGCTTCTCGGCTAACTAACCGTGGATAAATGTGTAATTAGAAAACTACTTTCACCATTTGCAGACACGTTTCGCGGTTATACCGCTCGTCAGTGCGACTTCCTGAATAGTTTTCATTTCCAGATAAGCACTATATATGCTAGTATGTTTGATGTTTGTACATATGAGAACCCAATTAAGAAATTCCCCTAATATGTACTTCAATCCGCCCCAGTAAACATTTTTTAAATTTTTCGGATAGTTTAAGTTGGTAGTTTCGGCAATAGTGGACATACTCGCCAATTTCTAAGCAAAAGGCATGCGAATATGTTCGCTATTGCCGGAACTACCAACTTAAACTATTCGCGAAATTTAAAAATGTTTACTGGGGCATTTTTTGCAGATATTTAATTCTACAGGAGTACACAACTAAGTTGCCACAGACTCCGTGGTTTTCTAATTACAAGTGTAGGAATTGTAATCAAATTTATTTAATCTGCGAGGGTAAGAACGAATAAGTAATTCTTCGACATTAATACCTAGGTGAGTTTGTGCTAAATCTAAATTATTTTGCAGTGTTTGACATTCTTCTATGGTGTTTATTGCTGTATAAAATTTTAAGTCATCAGCAAAAAATAATTTTCGACATGATACAATAGTAGTTAAGTCATTTATACAAATGAGAAACATCAGTGGTCCCAAATTAGCTCATTGAACAACGCCAGATGTTAGATAAATTACACTAAATCAAAATCCATTATATCTAACATACTGAATCCTATTAAGTAAATAATATTCCAATATGTAACAACTGCAATAAGTGGATTATGATCAACTTGATCTAAAGCTATGTGTATACCTAAAAATATCACATCCACTTGCCCTTTGGTATCAATTTCCTTCGACATACAGAGACACGAAAATCGAAAGGTCAGGTATTCAATTCCATTTTTTAGAAAGAAAGGCAAACGTTCCAATTTTATAAAGGAATCATTTCCTCTAACCTCCTAACAATGGTTGAGAGCAGAGCGCACTATGATTGGCTTGATATGATTATAATCATATCACGCCAGATAATTATCTGAAGCGAAAATCCTCTTTAACCATTTTTTGTCTGTTGGTCATTTTGTTTGAGCTTTTAAAGATGGATTGACTAGTACACCAACCTGATTGTCTGATCTGTTATAGGATTTTATGTTTGCTCTGACAAAAGAAACATAATAAGAATTCCAAAAAATTAAAACTGTATCAATAGCTAGTCCTTATGGAGGAGTCTTCGAAACCATTCTTTTTACCGGCCCAAACTTGTTTAAAGGGATGAAAGCGTCCTTCAGAATTTAGATGGTTTTAGAATTTTTTAATATAACTTGGTAATGGATTGAATAAATATAATAAGATTATATCATAATATTCAGTACCTCGAGCTCTATCAGATACCCAAAAATAATGACAGATATTTCTATTTAAAGAAGAGAGATCACCCCTACTTTTTTCAAAATGGACATTTTACAAAAAGTAAAACATCATCTTTACACTGTTCAAAGAGTTATATAACACGCATAAAACGGCACGTCAAGTTGTGTACGACCAGTTTGATACACTGGTATAAGTTTGTATGTTTGATTGACTTCTTTGAATAATAACGATATTCGATTTCGTCGAACATCTCCAAAGTTCTGTAACGTACATCCACGTGATCTTTGTTGTTCTTTTTATATTTCACATGTTACTAATTATATTGTGGGAGGAGCTGCGTTTTACGAATTCAGGATTAACGAATGATTGGCTCGCGAGGGTCGATTAGCTCACAGAAATATAAATTGTGCGTGCATTCTGTAGACAAGCATTTGATTTGATTTTACAAAGCAGAAGAAAGCATTGAAACTTCTTGGAAAAGCAGCAATAAACACTGTGTTGTTATATATTCTCCTTGTTTACAATTTTAATTGAAAAGAACGAAAGTCATGCGGACAGATATTCCGTGCCATCTTTGAAAGACAGACGCTCCAAATTTTATGAAATTTTGTGTAATTCCTCTTAATACGCTGATTATATTTTTCTTTGTTATTCAATATTCTTCTTGTATTTTACCTAGTACTACGATATTTCAACAGCAAATAAATGTGCAACTGCTCAACCAATTCGTAAGAATAGGAATTGTTCTGTAAATAAATAATTTATTTGGAAAGTTGTAGAAGAAACTTTTGCAGAACTTACACAACATTTTTAGTCGTCATATTTTCCCTTAAACAATCTAGCGGACTCTCCTACAAAAGGAATAATGTTGTTTACAATTTATTATGGTTTTGAGAGAGAAGAAATTAATGTTAAACCGACACTTTCCTAATTACTCTATACTCCTTTCGTATTTTACTTTTTACTGTTTTTATAGCCTTATAAATGATGGGTTTACCAACAATTGGCTCACCTGATATTAATTAATTCAAAAAAGTAGAAACTGTATGTATATTTTACGTAAAAAAAAGCTTCTGAATCGAGAAGTTGTGGAAAAAGCACCGAAATTTTTTGAAATGTTACAGTAAACTTGACCCCATATTTACTATTAAATAATTTATAAACATTCCCGTAATAGGAATAATGCTCTTCTATATAATTTGGATATGGATTTTGTCTTTTAAAAACACAGACACCACATTGAACAAAGATTTTGTAAATCTCTATTGTTAATTCTTTCAATATATTAATGATATTTCTTACTATTTTATGTTGCTTGTTTCTATTTTTAGAACAAGCTTCCCCGTCAAACAATTTTGGCAAATTAGACCAAAATAGTAGTATGCTGTGTCCATACAGACAAAATGACTTGGAACTACAATGCAGATCCATTTTAGGATTTTAAACTACTACGCTCCGCCGCGGTCGGGTTTCGAACCCAGACCTTCTCGTTGCGAAACGTGATTTTCACCACTCAGCCACTAGAGGGTTTAGACACAAGTAGATATGAGACAGAATAATTGCGACCTAATTTGCTAATTTTATATAATACGAGGGCTATCTAGAATCTAACCTCCGTTTTGAACTAACGCGATAGGGGGCCGGGCTATCGGCGTAAACTGAGTGTCTGGGCGTTCCTTCACTCAATACGCATCCAGCTGCGGTAGCGTAAGGTTCGTGTTGCTTGTGGTGTGATTTGTGTATTTTTAAAAAGAATGTTGCAATAGAACATCGCGCCAGTTGTGAAGTGCGATTGATGATCAGGTTTTTGTTAGCAAAAAACAACAAGCCAATTGAAATTTATGGAAAACTTTGTAAAGTGTACGAAAACAATGTAATGAGTGAAAGTGGAGTAAGACAGTGCCTTATTATGTTTTTAAATGGCCGCACTAATGTTCCCGATGAAGAGCGAAGCGACCGACCAGGCATTGTGACTGATGAACTGGTATTGTGAAACATTAGAAAATCTAAGAGCAATCCAAAACAAGCGCTTTGCTTAGCTTTTTAACGACCATGCAGGCACACACACGGCCAATCAAATTCGGGAGTTCTTGCATGGTTTTGGTTAGAAAGTATTCCACCGGCCGCTTCCACGACGATGTGGAACTGCAGGAAGGCGTGAACGAGTGGTTGAAGGTCTCAGGCGGCAGAATTCTATGCCAATGGTATCAACAAATTGGTGCATCGCTATGATAAGTGCGTCAATTTGAACGGGAATTACGTTGAAAAGTAGCGTAAGAGTTAGAAGTCATATGAATACAATAAAAAATGTTTTGCGTCACTATAATTTCTTTTTATTCCAAAACGTAAGTTAGTCTCTGGATAGCCCTCATATGAATAAAGACAGTTCGAAATTGTTCTGTATTAAAAGGGAATGCGACATTACAAAGACAAGTAGAAAGACCAATCAAAATATTACCATTGAAAAAAGAACAGGACATCTTTGTGAATCAGTTCGCCAAAGAATGTTTTTGTTTCCCAAAGGCAAAAATTGCCCGTACATTTAAAAAATGTACATTTTATTTTATTTTAAAGAAGCGTGAAAAAAATTATGTACAACCTTTTGGAAATTCATGCTTTGTGAATTCCTAATGAGCGTATAAGGTGAAGAGTGCCCAAACACTTTCTAAATAAAAATAAATCACATTATCTCATTATATTAGTAACTTTCAGATTAATAAGTAATAAAACCACCATATAACCATCCAAACGAATATTCTATTTTTGGTGAAGACGTAACTGTTAGTCCCACTTTCATAAAAAATATGTTCGGAGGATCGATAATCGGCGTTAATTTTGGCGTCCTCTTTGATTTATGTTTACATTAAGCGATCGTTCCTTTTTAGTAAATGTTTACATGAATTGAAATTTATACAACAAATTTCACAACTTTAGCCAATACTTAATTGATTTTCATATTCTGTTAAACAAGATATCCCGCTGTTTATATTATAAAAAAGAAAAGAAAATGCGTTTCTCTTCAGCATCATAGCTAGTTTTATGTCGTCTTAAAGTGATGGGTACAGTTTAAGTAAACATTAGGATATTAATGGACAGAGCAAACACAGAATACCGAACAACCAATAGGGAGTTTTCCCAATTTTCCTTCTCTCTTCATCTTCTATATACATTCGAAGCAAACACCTCCTCATAGCTTGGTAATAAAAAATTATGGATTTGTTTTCTTAACACAACAGCAAGTGTATTACATCATTATTCATTATTCATAAAAATATTTATATAATCAACTTGGAGAAAACTACAGAGTAGGAAGCTGGTTTGCTTGTTAATTTTTACCCAACTTTTATATTGGATGTTATCATCTTATCAGAGTTTTTATCAGGTAAGCCATGTTTAAATAACTGCTATTGATTGACACATACTTTGCCTCCATTATATAAGTTTCTACAGCAAACTAACTGATTGTGTTGAAGTGATATAAAAAAGAACAAGAAAATAATAAAATGGGTGGTGAAGCAGTCGCAAAGCACACGAAACCCCAACTCCGAGGACTCTTTCATGCACAATTGAGAACAAACCTTATCATCACAGGTATTCTGACTATTGGATCTGGTGTAGCATTTTATTTGTTCTATAACCGAACCTACAAAAACACGATCGCCGAATTTTATATGAATTATGATATAGAAAAGGAATTCAATACTATAAGGGAGAAGAAATTGTTTGAATCCTGCAATGTCGTAGATGGTTAATTCAAATTGCAAATGACCCGTAGAAGAATATATAAACTAGTGAAGTTAACACTAATATGCACGAGGACTGTATTTTGCAATTAACATAGTAAATAATAAAATGTAAACCTGTTTTTTTTTACCTAAAAAAGTGTGTACCAACGCTGGGGATGAAATCGTATTTTGTTTTGACATATCCAGTGTCTTTCTGCTCGAAGCTTGTTTCCACACTCAAGTGCTGTGTTTGTTTGGCACCTTTATGCGTCATCCATTGCAAGAGCCATTGGTAAGATTTATCTCTACATGGAACTTCCAATGTAATCATGTAATGTCGCCTAAAGAGTATTAACGATGTTTGAAATCCTTTCCGTAAAAGGGCTGCGCCTGCACCTAAGCCAAATAATCCGAATCCAGCGCCGAAATACGGATTGTTAGACAATTCTGATATGTACTCCAGGAAAGGCATAGTGCTACAAATATAAGGTAAAATATCATTCATGGTTTATTCTGTACAAACTGACCTTAAGTAATCGCCACTCTAAAGGTGATAGCGGGTAAACAATTTATTAAAATGATACCTACGGATCAAATAAGTATTGTTGACATTAATGCTTACTTCTAACCTAATAACTTGCACTAAGTTGATTGTTTCAATGAAACATACAAGTGATTCATTGTTTGTGTATTCTGTTCTAAACGAATTGCACAATTAAAGTATTTATAGTGTTAATGCACTTATAATTAATAACCAAAAAATTTTTGTAGTTTCTTCCTAACCTCAAAACCGTGAAGATAGAAATGGGTCATCGCCAATGGCCAACCGTTGAAGGATGACGACAAAGAACGAAGTAAAGAAATTCAATATGTGTGTACATTAATTGTTCGAACTTGTGAAAGTGTGATTTATTCTAACAAATATAAATGATACGTCATAATTGAGTACAGAAATTTGTTTATTTAAATTCAAAGTTTAATATCGATTGGTTGCCCCAATTACTTTTTAATTTCTAGTGTTGGCTATAGACTGTCAGTGAAACATCAGTTGAAGTGTTGACATTAGTTGCTAAGTATTTTTGAGATTATTAAAATGGTAAATATATTTAAAATCACAGTAAAATTCGATGATACATTTTTCTCAAATTTCTAGTCCTTCTCAGATAAGTTAGCTTCCCTTATGGCGAGGCCTGGGCAAGATCCCAACGCCAAAGAAGATGTTCCTTGGTGGATGAGGTATGCTGGCAGGGGCTTAGGCACGGTGGGCAGTATAAGTACGTATTTCATTAAAATTATCCACCTACGGTTCTCTATAATCATTTCCTTCAATTTCAGTTGCAATTTTCTTTGGATTAGCAAATTGTTTGGGTATTATCACCATCAACATAGACTGTTTGATATCAGGCATGTGGCAAATGGTAGCTGGATTTCTTGTATTGTGTTGTGAAGCGCCTTGCTGCTGTATGTTCATTGATTTTGTTCAAAATATGAGTGAATGGGTTGACAGAAGACCATATTGGAACAAAGCCTTGGCATATGTTGTGTAAGCCCTGGTCAACTGTTTAAAATTAGTATAATTAACATGCTTATTTTTGACAGATTGGCAATACCAGCAATAATTTTATGTCCAGGTATAAGTAGCATATTTGGAAGCGGTCTTATATTTACAACTGGTGTAATCTATGGTATGATGGCGTTAGGCAGAAAGTGAGTAATCAAGTTTCATTTTTGTTTATTATTCACTCACCTTAACTTTCCTTATCAATAAGAATGTGATTACAATATATCGTTTATCAACAATAGATATTGAATGTAATGATTCTAGAAACATATAAATGGCTTTCTCTAATATTCTATTAAAAATAGGGAATAGTAGGATATACAGGAACCACTTATATTTTTCTTTAGACTTATTAAATAAGCTCCCATTTTTGGAAATAGTTCCTCTCTTGGATGTAATGGTTTAAACTAGAGGCTTGTGTCATTCCACTTACGTTGTTCATCACAAACTTGTTTTTTATTTCCATTAACACTAACTTACTATTTACTATGTAAATGCTTAGAGCCTCTAGGCAAGATATGGCAGCTATGGCTTCCCCCAAATGGCTACTTCTCCATCAGGCTTAGCTGGTCATGGAGATGCTCGAACAACACTGATGGAAGACCCAGACGTGTGGCGTCCCACATAAGCAATTCAATATTAAGAAGTATTAACATCTTATATTGATAATTTTCTTTGAAGTAGATTGCATGTTCTTCCTATTTTTCTTCCCTAAGCTAGATTAAACTATTAGTTTGAGACATTTTCAACACTATCTAGTATATAAGGCATGAGTTGATTTTTGATATATTCATTTTTACTCCATTTCCATATTAGTTTTATTGAACAGGTGCACATTACTTTTCAACCCTTTTTATGCTGTTGTCTACTTTAGTTATACATTTTTCCTTTATATGTTAATTTTCCACCTAATCTCAAGGAATACGTACTTTCATCACATTCCCATTTCTGTGTTGTTTCGCATATTTTTCCTTTTAGGTATGATTTTATATAAGGGCGTTGGTGCATGCGTGAAGATATTGTTAGTAGTAAGTGTACCGTTTACACAATCCCATATTATTTTATGATACAAGTTATTATTTTATTTGTTAGAAAATTTAATATCTCCTGATTTAAGTTTAAGCTTGTTAGGATAATTTGCTAAAACATAGAGTTGCTCTTAATAAAATAGGTCGCGATATTGAAAGAATGAAATGAATATTAGTCTCACAAAGCAGATTTTCTCTAAGTTTGATAGCTAAAAAAGAATTTTGCGGGGAATTTAAAACATTGGCACTTTGTACAAATTACCACTCTCCAAAGAACCCATTCTATTAAATTATTTACGGAACGAATGATATAGGGGATTAAAATATAATCAGTGGCGATATCGCCTGCGTTTGATACCTGCCAAAATGGGACTCAATCACATAGTTTCAATTGTTATTAGTCACTTTAGTTTGTTAAAATTATTGCTCTTTATATGCAACTTTTCATCTGATTGTTGGTGGAACGAGTGTTATTCGGGTTATAAAGCGGATATGATCGTTGGTAGTGACAGACAGAATCAAATGTCTGTTTCTTAGAATCGGATATTTCCCATTCGAATATTTTTAAGAATCCAATATGCTCACTCATTTGATTAAATGAACTTCGTATTTCATATGTTTTACCTGCTTCTATCCCTTCTTCAGAATGTTTGAAGAAAATAGGAATTAATAGCCGCGGTACAAATAAAAAGGCCACGTTACAAGATATTAGTAGAGAGCGGACGGAACACTTTGTCTGGGCTATTATGCAGGCTTGCATCGTCCCATAAACCATCCGCCCTCTAGTGATTAAAGTTAGCGAGCCTAATATGTATTAACGCGGAATCGAATTTGTGAATTACAATGCGTTCCAAATTATTCTAAATACTGAACTTCTGAAAATTTGCTAGTTACATCCGGGCCCGGGACTTCAATTATCAGTCATGGAACACTGTGCGCTAGAAAAACGCGTTGTTCTAGTAAAACCTAAAAAGAAAAGTTAATCTTAAACAGTTCGTAAAATGTGTGTTATTTTCAATAGAAATAATTCATATATAAAATTACCCTTGCCACACCTCTCTGAAAAATCCAGATACGTATTTTGGCAACTAAGTTGCCATCCTCAGTGGAAAACTGGGGAATTCAGTATCATTAGCGAATCCGGCTAATGCCCAAAACGAACACCACACAACGAACACTGTTCAACACCAAAACACTGCACAATGAACACGCGAAACACAGCAACTATGAAACTTCGTTAACATTACAAGATACCGTTCGCCATTCACTCCTACAATTAGTGCATTTCCAGCCTCGTTTTAAATGTCCTGATGAAGTCATCACATCAGCTATCACTTGTTGTTAATATTCTATCACACCAGTAAAATTACTCATCACACAATTGTTTATTATATCCGGTGACACATGTTTTGCTATCAATGAAATTTGGCGCGTTATTGATTAAATTTGGCGTTAATTATGCGAAAATGTTATAAGAATTTTGTCAAGCAAAATGTGCTAGCAATATTGCAATCGTCGTTTGTTCGTTGTTGTGTTGTATAGCTTGTAATAATAATAATAATAATAATAATAATAATAATAATAATAATAAATTTATTTCCAACAGATAGAAACACCTAATTACAGGAAACATATCATAGTAACACAAAGTGAGCAAGTACAAAAAAATACTGTGCAGAACCAAGGGACGTAATTTAGAAAAAGAAAAAAATCAAAAAATAGAATTATCTTGAAATAACAATTTTGCACAAGAAAATTCAACGTCAAAGGCTGGATACCTATATTATTGACTACATGTGTTTTATTTACAAATGAAAATATGTGCTTATTGTGGGACACTCAGTGATGTGTTAATTTCTCGAACTTTGACGATAGCGATTTTCAGAAATATTTCAATGGAAATCGAATATATTCGAATATTTTACAGAATTAAACCCTGCATTTGAGAGGTCTTGTCACTACCTGCTGTACATTGCTCTTTTGAATGCTTAATTGACATTTGACTACATCGATTATTGTGCTCTCTGTAATATAACATTTACATACATCGTATCAGTTATTAATGGACCGAGGCAGGTTTAGGGAGATTGACCTCACCAATTACTGCAGCAACGATTCAACAGCAAGATATCCTGGATTTTGTATTTTGTTTTCTTTATTTTAAATACGTTTATTTTTAGTGTTATACGAATAACCATTGTTTTTTTATGTTCTCTTTGAAATGGAGATTTGAATATGATATTGCCTAGCTTAGGATTATTTACGCCAATAATTGAAATCTGTAACATAAAAGCATCTACTCCCTAAAATCGCCCCGGTCGAGTTATTAATCATGCAAATTTTATATATCGATTATGATTGAACACTTCTATACTTTCAATTAAATAATTCGTTACCGTTCAGGGCATAAATGAAATATTAGCATCGCAGATAAATTAAGAGCACTTCTTACTCAGTGTTTCATACTGAAATAACAGAAATGTGCTTAAATCTTTTTTAATGTACAAATTACTTCCTTAATTAGCATTTTCGTAAATGAAATGTTTCAGGGCATCCGCAGAAGAAATGCGTTCAGCTGCTGCTGCGGACAATGCTGGGGTAGCAGCCACACCTCAATCCAACACAACCATGCGTTCTAACCTTGTTGCAAATGCTCAACCAGTCAGTGTCACGGGTGCCCCTGTTTTTGACAGCAACGTTTGACCCAACAGTAGCAAATGAGTACTTCCAAAAAAGTCTATATAACATTTATATAATTATAAGTTAGATTTAAGTTAAAACCAGTAATCGTTAGTTATTGACGATAATGAGATTTTCCTGCGAATTGTGATTATAAACTATTATATTATATTTACAATTAATTTTGCAACGTATTCAAATGTCTTATTAGGTGGCTGATTATACATAATTTTTATTTTCTATCCAGTTTTATGATGACGGCTGGTTAAAAGGTTGTGTCGTGCAGGGATATATTCGGGAAATTGCTGTTTCTATCATTTCATCTTCTTACTATACTTTTTTATTTACGGTACCTGAAATTTGCAAGCAGTGTCTCTTATTAATTATATCACTGAATGTAATACTCACTATCACCTTTTAGTCACACGTTTTATTCCTATATGCTATTTTTTAACCAGTCCGAACACATATACGATTTTTTGCCTTTGAATCGAAAGCAGTCTTTTAAAGTTGCACGTTTGCTCAAAATTAGCATATGTTATATTAGATGTCATTAACGTATTTAAGACCTGGGTGTAAACTTGCACCACATGTGATTTGCTGCTTTAAAATTTATTTGCTGATAGGTGCGGTCGTTTTAATTTGCTTCATCTTTACCAGTTCACACAAAAGAAATCTTGCTAACTTTAACGTGTTTGTATCTTTCTTTTCTTCGGTTTTTAATTTTATTTACAAACATGTTTCTAAGTGTGCTTAACAATCATGAAAAGGATTTCCAATACTGTTATGTGTTCTAAGCTATGCAGTGCTAACATAATTTAATTCAAATCAATTTTGCTACTGCTTCGTATTTTGGCCTAATAATAAAATGTATATGTAATTATTTATTTAAAAAAACTATTAAATATTATTTAATATGACCACCAAAAACGTTTATTATTCCTTTCTAAACTGGAAATTTTTGGGATTATGTTTATACTGTGATATTACTCCGTTTTTATATAGCGCCGGAACAAAATTAAATTTTCTCAACCATGAAATTTGAACGGTAAACAAGTTTCAGTGTTATGAATTAAATTTAAAGTAATGCATTTTAGAAGATCTTTGGTTATGAATTTTTATAACGCCGTAATTTTTATACAATTTGAAATTGCAGCTCTTGTTTATCCATCTTAAATATCAATTGAAATTTCGCCTAAAGTATCGTTATATTGAGTCCATTATGTTAAAGCAAAAAGCCTTCCTTATTCGCTCAAATCTATTGAATATTTCGAGACCTTCTAGCATTCCTGTAATGTAAATCTGATCTCCCATTATATTTTGCAATCTTTACAAATAAGTTAAAACTAACGCCATATCAAGTTACTAACCTTTTTTTTTCATTTTCAATCGCGTATACATATCAATCGTTTTGTTTAAAAATATACGTAATGTAACGTCAGAGGCTTAGGGAGTATATTTCTTTCTTATAGTCGGTCGAAAATTATAGGTAATTGTTAAAGTTAAAATATCTTAGGTTGATGTATTACATTGGCAAGAACTTGCTCGTATTAAAATTAAATGTATAATATATCCATAGTATTAGCAATACGCATATTCTCTAGAAAATTCCTTACTAGTCATACGTTGTTGTTAAGTCATCCAAGTGCGACAAATGTCTTCTTTGCCTAGCACATTATATATACACGCGTTTGTCGTATATTATGCTCCGTTTCTGTTCTCCACTATGATAAAAGTAGGTTATTACTAGCTATCGTATTCAAATATAATATGAAATTTTCTTCTGATTATAAGTAATTGAACATCAGTACCAAACCGAGATCAATTAATTATAGTAATTTATATATATATATATATAATACATAAATTAAGACTGTAGGATATGCTGTTTGTGAAATGATTCGGTTAGATTATAATTGTTAAAATTATGGTAATGTATATTAAATGTATATGTTGATGTACTGATAATAAAGTAACTTATATATTGAATTTGATGCCTTCTTAATTTGGGAGGGATGTTTGGAGGAGTTTGAAACTAGTTCAATTGCGTAAATCTTATAGGTTCGGTGCAATATTGTTTAGTATACTTCAGCTGCTTGACTGACATTTTCGTACTGCTGCTTTTGCAATCATGGAAGACACGCAAAATTACAACGAACTACCACTTTCTTTTTATTTAAAAAAGTCTGAAAAATTTGAATGTGCTGTCTATCGATGTACAGTGCGCCAGAAAATTCGAAAAGTGGCCAAAAATTGATATTGGTAATATGCATCGTTAACAGATTTTGTAGGGACCTAGAAAAAATTGTAATGCATGTTGTCCCGGACTTCCTAGCAGGTAGAAGCTATTTTCGATTAGCTACCTGTTCCCAAACAGACTTTCCTGTAGCTTCACTACAGATACAAGTGTTCGTTCATTCTATTGCTAACTCTGAACCAGTGATTGGATTGTATGTTATAAGGCGTTTGGATAAAAAGTTTAACTTTACAGAGAACTATGTATTTTTATGTTACATGAGACAAACTATATATATATATATATAGTATGTATATAAATAAAATAAGAATGTCGTTGATTTTAAGTAGTTAATTCATGCGGGAATGACTTGTTGAAACCCCATAATCAAATAACATAAAAATCAAAAAGATTTTGTGAGCTTCAAAAATATTTAATAATATGAATTTGTAGTGGTGCTATTATTAAATATTTTTGAAACTCACAGTCTTTTTGATTTTTATGTTATTCGATTATGAAGTTTCAACAAGTGATTCCCGCATCAATTAATTATTAGTAGTTATTCGTAGTTGATTTTATTAAAGATTTTATGTTATAATTTAAATTTACGTTGAGTCATAAACATTTCCAGGCCAGATCAGACTGAATTAAGTAACTAAAAGATAGCTTGAACATTCCCTAAAAACATACTAAAATTAGATATTTCGATTTCGTTTAGGTTTTGTTGAAAAAGTATTAACTCAACTCTACATGGCTGAATCACGTCTTTTAAATGTTTGCTGCGCATTCCATACAGATTGGAACTTAACCTTCCTATACTCACGCATACGGTCTGTGAGACCGATTTATATAGTATAGTATACGTCTTTCATTTTGACGTGAGTATAGGAAGGTTAAAGTTTGTCAAATTCGAAGAACCGAAAATAAACGTACCATACACTAGAACTTCAAATATAGAATGGGATTGCTCGTGGGTATACCTACGAGTGGAGATGCCTCAACGATTTTTGTGTTAACTCCTCACTTTCCGGTGAAATTACGGGCGTAGATGAGGAAGTTATTACGCGATTTGGTGCGATATTACGCACGTTATCTTGTGGGTATGCAATCGATGTGAGAGCGTTTGAGGCATATGCTTTGAAAATCGCAGAATTCTATGTCGCTAAATACCCATGGTATTATATGCTCGCTAGCATACATAAAATATTACTTCATAAAGTTATAATAATCAAACAAACGATTCTACCTATTGGCCCACTGTCAGAAGAGGTCCAAGTTTTAGAGAGAAACACACGCAAGAAATATACCGTACAACATTATATTCAATTGTTTTTATTAGTAAAATCTTTGTTTGTAAATAGTTTAGCACAATTATCAAAAAGTCTAATAAATTTATTTAACAACCTTATAACCCACCTCAAGGTTACCCTACAGCAATTTAATTTTTTAAATTATTTTCTCCAAGTAAAGTCTAGGATTTTAACGCCCATTTTCAGATTTTTTGCGGTTTTTTGAATTTCCTGGCCTGTGCGATGGGTCGGTCGTTTTAAAGCTGGCAGATCACTAGAAGACGACCCGCGCAGTGGACAGCAGAATCTACTCAAAATAATAGAGAATAACTATTCGTGAAGTTGCTGTAAAAATAGCTAGACGACAGATTCAATAGATTTTTCACGAATATTCGGGGGTAAGCAATCACTTAATCCTGAGACCAACAATTTATTATCTACCGAAATGTACTACATTTAATGTAGAATATTATTCTAATTTTTATCTGGCTCATTGCGGCAAGTGCTTTGCTTTGCTTTGGAGTTCAAAGCCAAGCTGTAATAATGACGGACAATAGAAGTGACAAATAAGAGAGTGATGGATAATAGAAAATTACCAATAGACAGACGGATAGTGGAGGTTCTGCTGTACATACATCTTCTGCTCTTCTTCCTGATATATAAATAGTGTTAATTTTGCCTTCTACTCGTGCTGTATCCTGTCATTTTGCCCTTCTTCAATTATCTTATCTTCTGAGTTCCTAATCTTCTACCTCACCTGTTTTACATATATGTATTTCCTATATCATGCTTGTTCTATTGTATTGTTACTTAGTTGTTAATTCCTTTGTAGTTCTGGTGTACTTTTATAATAGTTACACACGAAACAGGACCAATAAGAACACAACAATTAATGCAGTGGTCTATATTTCATTCTGACTTGGTGAAAAATTAGATTGGCGCTTTCCTGTAAACAGAAAAACTGGACTAACTTACGGCATAGATAATATTTTAAGATGCATAAAACGATAAAAGAAATAATGCCTTGTGAGGTTAAATATGTTTAGTTTATTGGCACAAAAGCCTATAAGAGGAAAGAGGAATATGATATATAATATGATATTATGATATTCTTATGAAGCTTAAGTGTTAACTCAATCTATGGAACGTTTTACTTATACAACCGTTTTCCTTTCATTAAAAGAGAGATAATAGCAGGAGAACAATTATTACATTGTTCTAAGCAGTTAGACAAGTTAATTTCTTTAAGGATAACCGTATACGCCTTCGTCACCAATTACTGTCACAAAATTAAAAGCGGAACGTTCATTACCTTGTATCATATAATCCCGTTCATTGAAATTACTCATTCGTACAAGTAGTAAGTTTTTGCTGGACAATTATTCGACCTTGACCCAGTGTCACCATTTTCAATCGACAAAAGCCTTTTATATTCAATTACTTCGAGAATCAAAACTAATACGTTAAATGAGCCTTGATACAGATAAAAGAATGATCTTTACGTGCTGTATTTTAAATGTTCTCCATTCCTATCCCATTTTTTCAAATCGTCATAATCTGCAACATTATATTCGCTAATCCTTGACTAACTCTGTTTTTAGTCACTCGCTATGTCTTCATTTTTCTTCTGTATTTATTATTTTTTCGATTATTTCACACTCCTTGGTATTTCTCTTTCTTTATTTTTGTAACTTCTTATTTCACTCATGACTTGAGTTGGCTAAGACGGCCCAAATACGTGAGCGTTACACATGGCAGCAACTATGGACTTGTATTACTTATATTACATTATGATAACTGTTATTCGCATAAATATGTAGGTTTTCTACTTTCACCGGAAATTTAATGACGTTAACAAGAGCGACAACTATCATGTAATAGTAATAAATATGAAGTAAAAGGTCGTTACCTGTCATGAAGATAGTGTGGGCATGCAATCTCCAGACCTGTTGTAAAATCGGAGTATTAGGTAGGTTTATAAAGTCAATTCTGATAAATGTCTATCACTAAAAATGTCTTTATATGTGCAAAAAGAATGTTCGTCATCAATTGAGGTAAGATTGGCAAATTTGGAAATGTGGATCAAAGTCATTCGGTAACACATCAGGATTTTTCTGTAACATTTTTAACTACTTGTTGGCCTGTAGAATCAATTAGTTGATTTAACGTGACTCTGAGCGTTTGATTAATGCTATTGATTGTTCCAGTGGCAAAGAATTTAACTGCGTAACTTTGTATAATAAGTTGTATAACTGTTCCAACTTGGGAATTCTTATACTATGGACTGTCTTTAATTGCGTTTGCATCTATCATGTAAAATAGAAATTATTAATTATTTTTCACTTTGTCGTACTGTTTACTATAATATAAAACTCCATCGAGGCACGCTCCTCATCTCATTATAATATGCTGTGGTGGTGTCGGAATTCCTGGACACAACTTGTACAGTTTCCGAAATCATTTAATTGACTTCAGAAAAACTTTTCTTTGTTTTAGTGATTAATGCTGTATAACAGTTTCTGCTGCAAGATGCATAGCATGCAGAAACCTTGTTATATGGAGGAAGAGAGAAAATGTGTATTCACTACGCATGAATACTTGCTTTTTTCACTTCAAAATTTTGCATAGTGACTATGAAATGGGACGCTATTGTTTATGTAATAACTTCGGTAATTCTAGTGCTGTATGAACACTACGCACAGAAGGTCCATTTGTTTTCAATACTTGTACTAAAATATGAACCGCACTCCTTATTTTGCATTCGTTGTTACATCCGCTGTGAAGTGTGATAGATGGGATTGAACTGATTTTGGTCACCTCTACCCATGACTAGCGAAAACTGATTATCTACAGTTTTTCTTTTCTTAAGATCGTAAATATTGTTTGCTAGAAGTAATCCAGAAGATTGAGCGTATCATGCTCCAACAAGTGTTTGGAGCTGCATCGAAAGACGAATGAGTTCTTGGAGTAATTATTTGGTCCTCTTATGATTATTTGATGTTCCCCAATTATGGAATGAACCCTTTAGTTCTTATCGAGAACAATTAGACCTTTAGATCAATGTGTGTGAAATTTATTTGCTACCTTTGAGTTAAAGAGCTTTCGTTTTCTACGATCGTGGTAAATATTCTAAAAGATGGAGTATCATCTTGGAATGTTGTAGACGCCATTAATAACTCTTGTTTTGTTAATTTTATAATTTCCTAAATATACTTTAGAAGGTGTGTCACGGAAATTGTCTGTACCCTTACCTTGACTTTTAATATTTACTAATATTACCATATAAAAACTTTGACTGTCGAGTCGTAAAACGTGCAAAATAGTCAAACCGTCACGCTCTTTCAAACGGGCTATTAATGGTCCTATCACAGTATGCATAAATTAGCAATACAGTAAATATGCACAGGTGTTGTGCAAACGATTTTGTAACTTCTCTAGTTCATGCGTTGTAAATGCTCGATCTTTAGTCGCGGAGACATAGAAAGCGAAAATTCATCGACTTGGGACCGGTATGAAAACGTTCACAGTCCTTGTTCGACTTTAAATGGAAAATCGAATATTCGGATTCGAATTGGTGTGGGATTTACGTTCAGTCATTTCTATATCTGGACCGCTGCTCGGTCGTATTTTCTTTAGTTATTGATGTATTAACGGTATGTACTTTTAATTCTGCGAAGGTCTACGTGACAGCATTAAGATTTTATGTTGCGTAAAATACACTCGTAAGTGCGTATCATTCTAAAATTTTCCGGACTCAATCAAGAAGTATTTCATAAAGCAGCAAGGAGACAAGAACATATGCTATCACAATTATATTTTTTTGCTGTCTAGGAAATTCAAAAGTTTATCTGCGAATTGAGTGTGTAATTGCGATATTTCTAAGCATCAACATAACAATATTTTAGAAAATAAATTAAGTTTTACTCTTATGACACTTAGTATCTAACAGCGATTTCTGTGAATTTATTTTCTTCTAACGATGCTGTACTTCTCCAGGATTTATGAGCAGACTTTCTTCGCAGGTCAACTTTCTATTTTACGACAAAGGAACTTCTTGCCCAATTGCTGTTATACATCTCTTTATATTTTCGATTGGTCCTAAGTATTCTCTGCATTCTTTAAGAAAACCATTGCTCTTAATACTTGATTCATGTTTATTTTTATCTAGGTATTCAGCTTTCCCAAATTGTGTAGTTTTATCATTATCACGATTATGTTTCGACAAGATGTAAGTAAAACATTGTTGTCCCTACCTTTACCATATCAATTAATAAGCCCAAAGATGGGTTTTGACAGCTTGAGCCTTAGTTAACGTTCTTGTATAATATCGTTTTGCTTCCTAATTTTTTCATTGAATATACAACGCAGGTTGTTAGAAGGCGTATCTCAAAGAATCAAAAAACCTGCAAAAAGCGACTTCACTTAGATTTATTGTTAAGCATACAAATCTTTCCACCAGGTAAAGATGCTAATTCTATGGTGGGTTACTCCGTCTTTGAATTTTTGTACCAAAATATAGACCCAAAGCTTGTCAATAATTTCGATGGTTCACTATTGACACAGTTTACAAGTATAGAAGATACGAAAACAATGATGGTTTAAACAACTCAAAGCGGGTGAGAGATGATTTTAAAGGCACATTAGTTACATGTTATATCAAATGTGATAAATGGTGTAATTCACGATACCCTGAGTTTCTGGTCATTCACCCGCGAAGAAACGTGATTATTTTCAAATACTGGGAATCATGCCTATTGATCTTACTAGCTTTGATAATCCTAAGTTGATCACGACTGCGACTAGATATTCTGAATTAGGGTACAATAAGTCTGGTTATCTAGTACCAAGTAATAGTGGCGTGTTCAACATACACAACCAAACACATTCATTATTTTGTTCGGGGTTGAAAAGTCAAAGTTGAAACGCCGTGATTATCAACTAGAAGGCAAGATCTATGCTACCTAATTTATCTGAAGCATTTTCTATCAACATCATTTCATTAATTCGCTCGATTTCGTGTCTAAATATCTAAAAATGCTAATTTAGTTTGTGTAACTTAGTAAATTCCAATGCTCGTTTGCGCCACTTATAGTTAAAATTTAACTGTCGGTCAAATAAGCAGTTTCATTGCACGCGGTGTTTAGCCTGGATCCAAAGCAGTTGACTACAGGTTAAGTTAGACGCCATTTAAAGTACAGTTTAAGCACATTAACCAATGAAATGACAACCACATTTGTTAACTCTGTCAAACTTCGCAGATATTGCGTGGTGCATATTAAAATATGGTATTGTATGTAATGTACTGACATGATTCTGAACTTGTACTGCTTACGTTAATTTCGGTGGAAAATGTTTATCTGTTGCAGTAGTTGTTTTATACAAGAAGTAGTACAGATTGCGAAACATTTCCCCAGAATGATCACTTCTTAGTCCTAAAAAAACCTTAGATATTTTTATAGACTATAAAAAGATTAAAACAAATAACTACCAATAAGTATTCTTGTTCCTAACCATGAAAAATGATCACGTTCCTGAGCTTATTCTATGTTTATGAAACATTCGACATCAAAAGTAACCGCTAAAAGGAAATGTTGGTGCTACCAACCAATTATTCTCTACTTTAACTAACTGTTACTAATGATAGGGTTCGTGCATACTTTTGAAACTGCGTTTAAAACTGAACGGATTAGATTACTTAAGGGTGTTCCGTACTTTTTTGAAGATCGATGTGGCTTAACTTTTTTATTGGTTCCAAAGCTATTTTGAGAATTGTATATCTGACTTTTAAAAGTAGCGTGTGTAACGATAAAATAGTTTTTTACAATATTAAGAGCTTCTACAGCTTTAATCTTTCTTCAATAATAAGTAAATTTACGGGCTCGACATTTTGCATACCGTGTATTCGTTACGATAGCTACGTCTTAGCGGTGAGCTTTTTTGTAAATTCTTTGTTTTTTGTTGAATTTAACCTCAATTAAGGAATAGAAAAATGACCATAAGCTTACCGTCATTTTTGGACTTCATTAAAGTAACGATAACAAAGGAATTTACAAAAAAACTCGCCGTTAAGACATAGCTATAGTAGCGAATACACGGTATGCAAAATTTCGAACCTGTAAACTTATTGGTTCTTCATTTATTCTTGAAGAAAAATTAGAGCTGTAAAAGCTCTTAACATCGTGAAAAACTAGTATTTTATCGTTACACACACTACTTTTATAGAGCAAATATACAATTTTCCAAATAGTTTTGGAACCAATAAAAAACTATAAGTCTAACCGATTTTGAAAAACCCTTCAAACGGTCAGAAGGATTTCAATCGTACGATCATATATGTACATGTACTCATCGAACTTTTTTGGCTTGAATAAGTCATTTGCTAACATTTTCTTGACATATCTTGACACTTCTAGTATATGTAATACAACTGTTTTGTATCTGAAAAAATTCATTTTATTCCCAGTCTTCCTTAAGAATCAAATGTAGAGCCACCACAGTTTCCTTGAGCATCAAATGTTGGCCTTATACAGTTTCTTATAGTTATTTATAAATTATCTTGCTGAAATAATTGTTCTCGAGAAACTTTGCTTTGCTGACGATCTGAAAATTTATCCAAACGTGAATGCCATCAAGGATAGCGAATCTTGGCCCGTCTATAGCGTAATTTAAACCCTTCCAAACCTTGCGTTTTACACGAAAATTTTTTGGTGTTTGTGAATATCAATATGTAGGAAAGAGGTACTTCTCTGAAGGATTTGAGCGTTTCGTACGACGCGGGAACCTTAATATATATATATTCATCGACTACAAAGTGTTAAGATTTATTTTAAGTTGTAAAGTAACTTCTAGCGTACATATCTGCTCTAAATAACCTCTGTGACCACCTTAACTAGATCTAGACAGGAATACTTTTCCTCTTGTTTAATCTCTGCTATACAAAAATTCTTACAAAATACTTGAAAGTGTACATATAAAATATCTTTGGTATAAACTTGTTCCAATAGCAACAAGCAATATCTTATCCAAATCATTAATTTAATGTTTATGTGATAGCAGGCTAGCACTTTGTCGGAACTGGTTCCAATTAGTAACGTTCACTTAAATTTGGATTAAAGCCCATAACACATAGTTGCTTCCCTTGTCTTTTAATGTCGTGAATTATTAGTAACTACAATACGTTTATTATATTATGTCTGTGAGTATTGACCTGTATCTGAAAATTGAATTTTAATGAATTTACTTTGCCGAAAAAATATTTATATTGTATGAGGAAGCTGTTCTTAAGTTGTATACATTCCTGCTTCCCGTTTCCCGTCCCTTCAAATTACAATTTTTGTAGATAAGTTTTGTTTGTGTATATGTTTTTATGGCACATATCCTTTCTATCGTTTCATTTTTAGTTCAGTTTACTTCGGTAACAGGTAGCTACGCATTACGTTGTCGAAACGAGAGCTAAACCATATCACATGTGTGCAGATGTGTAAAATGAATGACATCGTGAACCAACGTATAGACATACATATATTCCAACATGTTTAAAAAATGTAAGGTTTGTAAACAAGGAATGGTGGTTTTGCGGTTGGAATAATTATGTAACACATAATAATTACACACGCTATTTACATGCTATTTCGTTCCATATCAATTTTTTAATCAGTAAATAGGCATCGTAAAATTTAATATCTTTTGGGCAGAGTGGCATTCCTGACGTAACACCGTTTGGTTATTAAAAAAACACCAATACATGAAGAGGTTTTCATTATATACAACTTAAAGTTACTACTTTCAGATACTTTTCTACATATATATAATAATTGACATTACCCTTACCCCACGCCTTTCTGAAAAATCCAGATACGTATGTACTTCGGCAACTAAGTTGCCATCCTCAGTGGAAAACTGGAGAATTCAGTAGCACTAGCGAATCCGGCTAATGCCCAAGACGAACACCACACAAAGAACACTGTATAACACCAAAACACTGAACAATGAACACGCGACACACACCAAACAAACACTCTCGATACTTGACACTTCTTATTTGTATTTTTCTATATAGTTGTCATAAAGATTGAAACATTTGTTGTAGCGATGAACCAGTTTCTTTATGCCCTCTTCATAGAACTCTGCCGCCTGTGGATTAAGTCTTGGTATAACATTGTCCTGCAGCTCTTCATTTCGAACCGTTGTGTGTTCTGTCATGTAAATTGCCGATTTTCACGTATTTTCTCTTTGACATTACCCAAAAGCTCGTCCGTCACAACAGTAGGTTTTCCACTTCGTTCTTTACCATGAACATTACTTCCTCCTTCTCGAAAAAAACGTCACCATCTTCTATCCACACTGTCACTCATGAGATTTTCATTATAGAAAGAACAAAGTTCACGATGAATCTCACCAGCCTTTATTTTCTTAGCATACAGAAACCAGATAACAGCACGCAGTTTACAGTCGGCGGGTCAATTGCAATAGCGATTTTAAATGATTAAAATGGCACGAAAGAATGTCCGATTCTCTTGCTAGCACTCTCAGACTCACATTGAACCAGTCTACATCGCAGAGCTGCGATTGTGCCGATATCCTCATCCCTCTGCTCACTAGGCTAAAACGGAACTTACTTTACAAATCACGCTCATATATAGATACCAGAAAGCGGGGGTCAATAATGCAGATATCCAATACTTTAAAATGACCATAGTTGTATATAAACGATCTCTCATCAGCAATGCGTTCAGATCCTATCTTGTTCGCAGATGATACATCGACCATGGCGTCATCCAAAAGCAGATCTGAACTAAAAGTGGCCGCAATCTGTGAGACTTATGTGTGGTTCAGTAAACTGAGCAAACCGCAAGCTACTCAGTTATTGATATCTACCAGGTATGCCGGGAAAACAGAGTTAATTAAGTTCCGATACTTTAAAATGAAGCTGTCAGATATGTTGTGAGCAAACTGTACGCGTTCATATGTTACGTATAGGACGAATAAGAAATGTTTGACCTTCCCGTACAGCGAGGACCATACATATATTCTCATTTCCAACCTATAGATTCTTATGGAACCGTAATGTGAGATTTGTTTGCGAATATACAATAGATATTTTAGCTCCAAAAGAGGATCTGTAGAAGCGGTTGCCGCTGTCAGCAGTTCAGTTGCAGGGAACTAGTTAAATCTTTAACCTTCCTATACTCACGCATACGGTCTGTGAGACCAACTTATATAGTATAGTATATGTCTTTCATTTTGACGTGAGTATAGGAAGGTTAAAAACACTTACTCTTCCTCTATTTTTTATCTGAATGACCCTTTTGGGTATCTTTAGTAACCGTAACAGTTACCTAACACACTTCTAATGCACAATTATCCAAATTGGAAAACTCCGGACAACTCCGTTTTACTGTAACTACACAATTACTTGCCCGTTGCTTTCAGGTTCCTGAATGTGAAAGTATTTGGAGAAAAGCTTAAGGCTGTGGTGATGAACTTTCCAATGTGTTCAGTTCAAGAGTTTTTTAAAAATGTACCCACAATTGTAAGTTTTTAGCTATCAGTTTTACGATCTTGACATAAAATCGTAATTTCTGCATGTAGCCTTACACCTAGCGGTAGAAAGGATTACGATTAAGCAAGAAGATGTATATGTAATGTATCATTTTAAATGTACCTACTTTGTTAATTTTACCCGTTTTCGAGACAAGTGACTAAATAATAGCGATGATGATGGTACATATATTATTGTTAGTCGGAAGGCTTCACTGAAATCAGGAGAATTAATGCCAAACAACGGATCATCCTTCATCATAGGTATATCACACAATCACCTCACATAGCATCACGACCAAATTATTTTAAAAGATGCCGAAGATGGTAAAACGTTGAATTAATGATTGGCTGTCCACACTGTCCTGATTTAAGTTACTGATTATGATTTCTTTATTCTCCTTTGTAAAAGGTATAATGATTGGAGTTCCTCTCATCTATAGGGGCTGCGGATACATTCAAAAGACATGTTTCTAATATACAACGTACTGAATGTAAGTAGTCCTTGAAAAGTTGGGTCTAGCGAATGTCAAAATGTATTTACTGTGAGAGTAATTGTATTCTAGTTTATTTCATACTAATTTCCAATATTGAGTGGTTGTTACCGACGACACAAGAAGTCAGATCGTTTCCCCATACAAAGAAAAACTACTTGAATAAGAATTTGGATCCTTCAATTTATAGGAAATTCCGGCTCATTTGATTAGAGCTTCATCTTACTGGAAATGGAACAACGCTCGCCTAGACCTATGGCTCTATAAGGTATTATTTTTTCATTTTTATATCTGGCCATAATTATAATATATTAAATATCTATTCGCTTAGTAAATCAATTTCTCCACAGTATAACAGGTTAAAAGTACATTTTAATCATTCTTAAATAACTAGTTTAGGTCTTTGTTCACGGTCGTTTCCTATTACTAAATGGATTTAAAAATGTATGTGCGGTGACTATCTACTTTCAAAATTACAAGTATACTATGCCCAGAGGAAATCATTAACTTATCGCTATCAGTTATCTATTGTGCTTAAAACGTATGCATGCTCATACATGGGCCCGCGTGAGTTAGAACACATTGATTATGTAAACTAGTTTGGGTCTAGTTACAACTGCAAATATATAATGTATGTATGTATGTACCTAATTACGAAAGCGTTTACCCAAAGATTTGTTTTAATACTTCCCTTAATCTGGTGTGGCATACTTCCTACAAAATAGTGAGTATTAACGGAACGTGAAAGATTATCTTATCACTACTATGTCTCCCTCCCACATTTGTCGATATTTTCCAGTAAATGATGCTTGATGCTTGAATGAATGGGGAACTATGCCAAATTTCTATTAATAATTTACAATAAAAATTGGAACTGACAATAGACTCTTGATCTCTGATTTGGCTTTGTATTTCGTAATGTACTTTGATATAGAGCAGCTTTTTCTTGTAAAGTAGAAAAAAATTAGTATACACGAAATAATTATTTTAAAATAGGTTACACTCGTCGATTACGTGTTGTACTTTCAACTAATAAACAACTCACGTTTAGTTAATTACCATCTTAATACATTATTTTTTTAGATATAGATTATTTCATTACAAATTTATTGATCACAACGTTCTCCTAACATCAGTTAATTACATATGTGAAATATAATAATAACGTGTTCGAGTACTTAGCTACGCGTGCAATTCAGAAAACAACGTATATATGTATGTATTTGAGTACAAAAACATATTGCCCTGTAAGATTAGAAAATTGAATCAAATGGATAAAAATCCATGACTTCCAAATATGGAAATGCGACTGTATTTTTTGTCTGTGCTGTTTACGAAAATACATCGATAAACACTCAATTAATTGTTTGATTTTAATTTGCAATATTGTGAAACGAAAACGAAGTCGAACAAAGGTGTTTTCTTATGTTTAGGTTCAAAAACCCAATGAAGGCCCTCCTTTATTTGATTACCTTGATATTATTGTTTAACGTAGATATCGTAGAAGCGTCTCTGTGAATTACTTTTTCAACTCATCAGGGATATAATTTTATTACTGTGGAGACAATCACTTAAGTGCTCCTAATTAAAGAAAATGTTTTCGATCCTTTATTTCCATTAAAGGTGCCGTAATTTAATACTACAAGCATTTTACTTTTAAAGAGTGGTGTACATGCAGAATTTCTTTTCATGTAAATAACGGTAACTAACAATGCAGACCCAATAACCAGTAAATTATTTTTTAGCTTGAACATTTCTTTTTGGCTTTTCGTTTCAACTATTATCGAACACAAAACGCAACATTTAAAATCGTTACGCCATTTTATTACTTTTCCTTTGTACATTTGCAGTACTGGAAAAGGTAGATTGTATATTGTAAATGAGTCGCTTAGTATAAAGTGCCTATTAATCACTACGACCTTTTACATACATACACAATTAGGTCGTTTTGCAATTATTTGTTGAGAGTACGTGTCATGTTTTACAGAATCTTCTCCATTTTTCTCTGTTCTCACGCAGTTGAACTGTCTTCTTGCTGTTTTTCCTTCTCTATAGTATCCCAGTTCTACATAAACACGTAATATACGTATTGGTTTCGGCACTTCCTTGCTCTACCGTTGCCATTCTTCCCCAATGTCCCCCCAATTTTTTGAGCAAAAGATGTTGTTCTCAGTTGGCTTCTTATCTTTTGCGTTTACAATCCTCTGAAGGTTGCTTACTTCCAATTTCTTATTTTGAGATGTCTCACATGAGCAGATTAGTTAGAAACCAATTCTCACATTCTTGTGGTGGTACTGGAACGTAGATTGCTTCATATACGGTTAATCTTGTTGTGGAGTATATATAGAGAATTGATAGGCGCTGAGATTTGATACTCTTGCTTAAATCATGGATTGTAAGCCCGCGAAAGTAACGGTAAAAGAAAGGGGCTAGCGTGGCGTTTTTAATATATGCTAACAGTAAATATCTTACAAAACTAATTGTACATATTGGGGACATTGGTGGAATATCCTGATTGGAGACGGATAAAGTGAGTAATCGGTGAAATTACATCTCGGACCGTTAAAATGCAGTCGGACTTACAGCCCATGCCATTAAATGGGGATTAGCAATCGAAAGGTCCTTTGAAATATTAGAGTCTTAGAGAAAGTACAATGTATGGGAAAGCTACCTTGAATTGGGGATTGTAGATACATATCCATATAATGGGGCACCAGTCAACAAATTAATTGCAATACTAAAGGACAATCATTATTTCGGAAAAAGCTTTCCCGAACATTATATTCCTTTATTGGTCAGAAATTATTTTTTCATAAATTTGTACAATCTGCTGGTCAAGAAGATCTTTGATGATATAAAAGCTTTTTTATCTATATATGATACATGAAATATATTTATAGCAAAATTGATAGGATTTCTATTTGCAATGTTCTTCGCTTCGAAATAGCAGTTTTCTCCAGACATTTAGTAAATGAGCAAGCAGGACCCCAGATTTGGATAATATGTGTATACGAGTTATTTTTGCAAAGTCTGCTAAGTTGCTAGTTTCTCTCACTTTATAGCGCTAATACATACATATATGAAGATTTCTTGTAAACAAACTGTTTAGCTCTACCAGCAGAACAGATAGTCAATCGTTTTGTTTCCTTACTTCAGATGTGTTGGATCGATTCGTTCAAGGTTAAGCGGACATACCATTTCAATAATATTGCTTCGCCGTTTAAGAAGAGAACAACCCTAATATGACAAGTTTTCGATTAAAATTCGATTTCATTCTACCCTGACACTATTAATTTTTTCAGGAGTGTGGGTCTGTAGCTGCCCCATCTTGCGTTAAATGGTGGAATAGATACTTTTTATTGATAATAAATCTAAACTGCAAATCGACTAATGTTACTGTGACATAGTCCTTCTATTACATTGCGTAATTTTAGTCCATTGCAGATGAACTTCAATTAGTAGTCACCGACTGCAACCAACGGCGTTCTTATATTCTGTCAATAAGCGGTTTTGTTGCGAACAGTAGTTTAGTGCCTCACTTTCTACAAACCACTATGACTTCGTATCCTTAATGCCTATGTATCTGTGATATTAAAGGTATCGTTGTGGCAACTAGCTGGTATGTTACAAGCTAACCATTCATTCGGCATTGTTGTTGTGAGTTGAAACGCGAAATTCCTTCCTTTGAATATCTTCTTTTTCAGTTGTTCTCATCGAAAAGAAAATTCTCCAACCTTTCTAGCAACGTAGTCTTTTATTATTTTATAGAAAAGTTCAGATCAATACAAAGAAACGGTAAATCCTTTATTTGCGAGGTTATCGACAGTTTCGTTTCCTTTCATTCTTTCTTTCCCTGACGTCAATATTAACGTAAATTTATTGTTGTTGATCGGTAAGCATCGCCCACTCATTGTTCCCATTCTGAAATCAGTGTTACCATTTTTTGTTCTGTAGAAAGATTGATACCCACGAGAAAGAGTCACGGACTCATCCCTTACGAAGTTATTAGCAATTTATAGTATTTCTAGATAATTAAAAGTTAGGTACCATCAAGAGACATGTATGTACGAGGGCGATTCGTAAGGTTCCGTTTGGTGATTAAAAAGATCAATACATGAATAGCTTGTTATTATATACAACTTAAAGATACCACTTTCAGCTATTTTTCTACATAGTTGCCATTAAGATTGAGACATTTGTCATTGCGATGAATAAGTTCTTTAATGCCCCCTTCATAGAACTTTGCCGCTTGTAAATTAAGCCAGTAACAATCTCGTATAAAACTGTACAGGAAATTTTGAGGGAGAAAAGTACTCAGTTCTGTGACTGTGAATCGCCGATTTTCACGAATTTTCTCTTTGATACTACCCTAAAGTTCGTCTGACACAACAGTTGGTCTTCCACTCCGCTTTTTACCATGGGTATTAATCCGTCTTTTTGAAACATGCGGCACTATTTTCGCCATAAACAGAACAGAGTTCATGATGAATCTCAGTACCCTTCATGTTCTTTGCACACAAAAATCGGATAACAGCACGCAGTTCACAGTCGGCGGTATCTTCAATTGCAACAGCCATTTTAAACGACCAAAGTAGGACGAAAGAATTTCCAACGATTATCTTATTAGCACTGCCAGACTCACATTGAACCACAATATCCTCATTGTTGTGCTCACTGTGCGGAAACGGAATTACTTTACGAATCGTCCTCGTATTTTCGTAAAATGTTAGAATAAAATAATAAGTGACAATGTAAGTGTAGCGTAATCACTTCAGCTCGTTTTGTTCCTTGCCCTGTCGGGTACCAGGTACCATTTTACAATGTTTCATCATCTTGAAATTTAAAGTAATCCACTTGTATGTCATCTTGCTAGAAGCCTGGGTTGTCCCCACAAAATATACAAGCAAAAGTATGTAAATATAAAATTACTATTAAATGCAAACTACATACAAATGGCTTGATGAAACCTTGAGCCTGATGAATGGGAAATTCAATATTTCTGCGAAAAACAAAGATTAACCGCGAGTGGGAGTTATCTCTTCTTATTCACCTCTCTGATTTATTGCTCTTTTTATTGTATTTCTCCCGAGGAGCATGGGCGATGATATAACCAAAAATCCAAGATTTATGAATAAGGTGAAAGCTTCTTTAACGTAAGTACCGGTTTTCTACTGAGAAGTAGCACATGGGGAATCTATATATTTTACGAAAGCAATTTAATAAGTTTTATATACACTTGCGGATATAATATCTGAACTAAAAACTAACACTACTTCGAATTTCACAAAAAGTGTACAATAGTGGATTTCTTAAGTGATAGATGATTGAGGTGTCAACGCGTGCTCTTTATTCATATAGTTTAATATTAAAACAATTTAAACAATTTCTCTGATATTCTCATTTAGTTCCTGGAAATAACATTAGGATCTCTTTATCCATCAAAATATTATTATTATTGTCAAAATATTACTATTCTTCCATATTAACTAACTGCTTTTCCTTATCACTAATGTACTTCCCCAAAAATGTTATTTCTAGACTTTTCGCGATACTTCCGTTTTAGAATGTACTACCCCGTCTTAGGTTTTACCGAGCAATAAATGTACATAATACAAAGTTCTTATAAGAATGTCTGTGCGTCATTGGTTTAGAAGAAAATTCATTAAGCCCAAATAGAACCCTTCAATATTTATAGTTTACTAGAATCCATTTACGTTCAGGTAGTTTGACTTTAAAGTATTATTGCGGCATTATACCCTACTTATAGTGCACGAAACCCGCTACGAAAATGAAATAATTACAGCTCGTGTGTATTTCATAATTTACCGATAATTTCTACACGTATTCGGCGAAGCAAGCACGCATCAGAACCAGTAACTATCAGGTAGTTAAAAATGCAAAAAGGTAGTGGGAGACTTCAACGGCTGTAGAGACAACACTTTATCTTTACATAAAGCACATGGCTCGCGCGCATTTAATACAAACCATTCTTTGACTTAAGTGAAATAACGTGTCATACGGTAATTGTTCGAGCATACTACGTCTCGTAGTATTTCGTTAGTTCAAGTGATTTTTTAAATATTAAGCTGTTAGTCTTAAAATATTGATCGGAAATGCTGGAAGAACTTGATAGTCAGTTATCACTTACGTTACCTTCTAAAATGGAAATCGAGGAGTTAAAAAGAACTTTTCCTATTTAATAAATGATTTTTACGATGAAGAATCATCAACTGACATTGACCCTGAATATGAACAATTTCTAGCTGATGTTTGGGTTGGAATTGTGCTGACTTTGATGGTGTTATGCTGTGTTTGTTGTATGTGCAGTTGTTTATTATATCACAAATTTCAACAATGGAAAAGAAGCGGTAAGTTTGGTTTGGCAATTTAAGTATTATAATTCCAGCTTTTATTGGTTAATTAAGCACGTAGTATCCATAAAGAAATCAAGTAAATAAAGATATTTCTTCAAAGGAGAGAATTTGTCCCACATTCTATTTTTTTTCTATCTCATCCTCCTTCAACAATTCACTTTTGTAATTTCGTAATCTTTCTGGAAAAGTTTGAATTTTAGTAGTAATTTATCTTACTAATTACCAGTTTGTTCATTCTGCTACCAGAGAAAATAATTTTACCATGATTTTATAAATTTAGTACTGTGAAACGTACTGAGGCAAGATTTCATGTTTGTTTTAAGATGTTGGCATTCATTATAATGCTTCTTACACCGACTGCATTGCAAATTCGTTTAGAGCCTATTCGTATATCAACCTGTAGATCAAATAGTTTTCAGATACATACATAGCGATAACAATATATTTCTATTCGATTTTATTTAATAATAAATGAAATTCACTGTGAAGAGAGCAGCTATTAGCATTTTCTTTATTATTTAAGGATTTCGTGCATTTTTGTTTTGAAGTTATGGCAAAAAAATAAAGAAAATTAAAATTATTGCACTAAAGATGACTTCATAAATTCGATATGTCGCCTTCCATAGCCACTACATATTTAAAGAATTTTGTTTACGCTAACATCAAGAATTTCTAAAGATACTTCAAGTGTACGTCGTACATATCGATAACTAGTGTATAGCTATTTATTGACGACCAGGGAACCCCTCTTGTTTTCTATTATCCATTTTTTTAACGTATTCCTTCATTTCCTTATCTCCCAGTTGAATGTTGAACGTAATTAGAATGTCATGATCAAATTAATTCAAGAAACCTGTAATAGATAAATATGTAGTAATTGCTGCAAAATTCTCTTTGCTAAACAATATTTTTTATTAATACATAATTAATATCACTTAAACTCGGCCTATATATGTTTATTAGTATTTTAAGTGAAAATTGTCTCACCAGGTATTTGTAGATAATGTAGATAATATCAGATCAGCCGGTTACGTTTTAAAGGATTGTAGGAAAGCAGCTGATTACCCGCGAAAATATGGCCGGGCAGGAATTCAGCACTAAATATTTGAACGATATTAGAAGGCTCACAGATAAGGCACTCTCAGAGGGATTAAGGGATTAAGTCCTATCTACGTATTCTTAGAGAAATATTTGTTACAAATAAATTGCAGTTTACAAATACATTTATTATATACTGCGATTGGGTCTAGGTATATATAGATAATAGTGGTGTACACAGACAAAGAGGGGTATTCTTCCTGCGTACTGCAAGTTGGTATTTAATCACTTTGCAAGGGTAATTTTGAATTATGGATGGTTTACCTATCATTCCAAAACGGTCATTTTCCTAAGAAGAGATTATAATAATAATTTAGTATTAGTCTGCAGTTTATCTATGCCCATTATATCAATGACAAAATCTCTTTTATGGTCACATTAACAGTGCCATCCTTAAATAATAAAGATAAGAAGGATGCTCAGTTTATGGGTCGACTACCGTCAACGTCACCCTTACGAATTTTATTTTTGGTGCGTGTGAATGCCTGAAAATATGGATTTATTTACAAAACTTCCTTGCTTTGTTTAGTCATGACTAAGGTTTGATAAAAGAGTGGACGACGTGTTATCATTAAGTAACCGGTCTTTGTCTACACTTACGTGCAAGGTGCGATATTAAAATTTTGGGAAATAAGGGTGTCAGTTCGGTTTAGACTACTTAATAATGACACGTCATCCACTCTTTTATCAAACCCTAGTCATGACTACCTGCGCTCTCGATGGATCCCCCGAATTTGTCAATGATTAAATAGAGTGTAGGTGGTGTATACGTAAGCATTCTGATTAATGGAAGGATATTTGCTCCTACAGCGATCTACTAGAACCAATGATTTTATGATTATATGCCAAATAAAATGTTTTGATTTGCAGTGTCAAAAAATATCCGATTGTAATACTATTTAGATATAGATAAAACAATTGTGTACTTTTGGTGAAACAATCTTGCAATATAAATAGCAAAGTACGAATTCCTTTTCAGTCTTTTCGCTGTTTTAAATTGTCAACAATTAACATTCTGTTCTACAAGTAATGTGGTTATTATCTGTTGTATTATCTACCTAATAATTAAAGAAATGTTAAATGAAAGTGTAGGTAGGAACCAAACGTATTCACATATACGAAACCAAATTTCCATATTAAATATTCTAAAGAATATGTTTCCTTCCAAAAAAATCATCAATCAATCATAATTTTCGTTTCGCAGGGCACGTATTGAAAGAGTATTGGAATTGTTACATCCGTTACAATTTTTATTAATGACCTATTATGAGAATAGGTTTAATACAATAAATACATTATCCGTACATCATTTGTTGCAAACTTTATAATTTTTTTCCATTAACTTGAACTTGGTACACCTTGATATTTTTTCATGGCGAATGTCATACCTGCTACACTAATACATACGTTAATCATACGTATATTCATAAATTGTCTCGTTTGGTTTGCATTTACGGCACCAAGGAAAACAGGATTTACGATTTCTTTTGTTTGTTTGTCTTTAATCATAATTTCAAACGGACTTTCCAGCAATTTGTGCACGCGGAATTAATGAAATTTGTTTTTAAACTCTTTTGTAGATTTTGATTGAAAGTCGATATATTTTGAATTGTCCTACGATGATCTACTAAAAGGACGAAAGACAAGGATATCTTTTCATTCGCTGTAACATGAAAAGAAGCAATCTTCTATAAGGTCGATAATTATGATCTCATTCAGTAAAAGTTGGTGAAGGTTTTAAAATAAAAGAAAATCCAAGGGTTTTCTTTAGAAGTAGGAACTCTCTCTTTTTGCTGTTTATGCTTATTACGGATTTATGTTTCACGTAATATGATTAGTAATAGTATGTTACAGTGAATATCCACTGAAGGAAGTACGAAAAAAAAATTCTTAACCTTATCTCATAAATTTTGATCCTTCTAAATAGGGTAAAATGTGGAAATCATGGAAGAAGAAAGTATTACACAATTTATTTTACTATTTGATAGCGTTAATTATGAAGATGATATCTTGTTATCCAAATCCTTCGATAAAATGTATTACATTTTAAATTAATCTTTCATAATTAAATTCCATGATGTAGTTGAGTAATTTAGAAAGCAGTCTAATATTTTGCAAAGTATTTGTACATATTTATAATGATTGATATCAAATATCGCAGTATGTGTGATTCTAGTACAGAAAGAATTAACGGCGTTTATTTGCTTTCCTCTACCTGATATCTTGTTTGTTTTTGAAATTTTAGTGATTATATTTATTAAGTAATACACAAAACAAACATCAGCAATGCATTATCTAATAAACAAGTCAACGAACGAAAGCTATGAAACCCCATATTTATCCACTTAATTACAATTTAATCCTGTTACTTATTTTAACTTTGAAACTTCCGCAACACGAGGCCCTAAATTAAATGTTCTATGTAGCTTTACGATTACCATTCAAAACTGGATAAACTGGGAGCAAAGTATGTTAGTTTCGTTTTGTTTAGTGTGTTCTTCTTATTGGACTCAATTTACGCACCTTATTTCGGATTCTGGGACTCAACTTACGTACCTCAACTTACGTACTCAACTTACGTACCTTCTGTAGAAAAAATAACTGTAAGAAAAGCGTAATACGTGCATTGTGAGAGAATTCATATCGAATCCCTCTCATATGTACAAACATCAATTATAACATTGTTGAATGAAGGAAAGTAGGACGGTTTGTTGTTCAGAATAAATATAAACGAAGTTGTTCTTATCCCTACTAACGTTTTCAGTAGAAAAAATACGAAGGAAAATAGCGTCGGTTGCAAACCTTTATCACAGGTCCTAAAGGGAAGATAAGATCATCACCCGGTTGGTGGTGTACACTTTGTCTATGGGATTATCGGGCAATAGACCATTCTTAGTGTACGCTTGGTATCCGTAACGTGTTAAATAGTAAATACTTTCTTAAGAGCTGGCCAAAAATCACAAATGGTGCCTTCCATTTCTCGGGGCACGTATTAGAGCGTAGCCAGTGTCGATGGGTACGAATGGTAGGACGATGGGAGGAATTTTCCATTTAACTTAAAGTTTTAGATTTGATCATTAGTTAGACATCAAATGCCATTTTAACGTACAAATTCACTTGCCGTTAGATAAATGTCCATCTTAATACATTTTGGACTTATTTTGAGTACCAAGGAGCCTTGTTGAAATTTAGGTCTCTACAGCTATAACACATTGCCCTTTTATCAAGCTGTCAGAATAACTTAGCTTACCGTTCCGTTATATTGAGGTCCCGCACGATATCGAAATATCCATCACAACAGACGATTTGCGATTTTAGAAATTTGCATTAATTTGTTTTGGCCAGGATTAGTAAAAGCTTATTAAGTAGTAAATGTATAGAACGTCGAAAAGGAATATATTTACTCCAACATTTCATAATTTTTAGTATGACGCTTGCAATTTAAGGGTCTAAAACAAAATCCGACAATAATTACTTTTTCAGCAAACCAGATATTTGAACATATCTATACAGTGCAAATGTGAGAATGTGAGACATATGAGAATAAACAGATGCATAAAAACAAACAGATAAATACAACAGACATTATTTTTCTTTACTTTCCTTGAAATTATCAGAATGTATAAATGTAATATCCTTTTATTTAGAACGAGTGTAATAATAGTTTGACACTTGTTGGCATTAGCTGGTGATTAAGCCATCGTCGTACTTAATATTAAATTAACAATACAATTTCTTGACCTTACTTACTACGCTTCTTATATCACAAAATCTAAGAGAAAATGCAATGAATAGCATACAAGTAGGCAAATGACGTGGATTTCTATTGTACTAACTAATAATTATGTTCACACACATAATCGTTCCCTTTCTATCTGTCGATATGTAGGGTAGTAATTAAAAATTAGTAATAGTAATTAGAAATTAACTCGTAATTATTTGTACGCAAGTCATTACTCACACAGTAAAACCACACGAGAACGCCAAGAAAATTATTACCAACAACTCAGTATTTAATTCACAAATTTGCATAGTAAAGTGCACTCCTTTAAGGAGTGAAAAACACAGAAAGCTTTAAATGACAATTTAAGGAAATCCACCCCATTAGAGATGGTCGATAAAGTTTCAATTTTTGGCTGTTGTGGTATTTATCTATATTGTCTTGCGAGAGGCTTATAGTTTCAGATTAACGCGTTATCTTGCATTGAGTTCAATTTCTTTTCATGGGGTTTTGGAACCGGCGATGGTATGGTGATGAATACATGATTTTCTGATTAACCTTCTCTCGATTTTTGGACATGGTTTTGTACCAGAAAATTACCAAAGTGTATGCTTCATTACTATCCTTTTTCTTTTAACCCGTGGAGGTTAAGAAATTACAGTTACTGCTTATAGTTTCTTACTGTTTCTTGCACGAAGAGTTTAATTTCATTTGGAGTCTAGCAACTATCCACTTGCTCCCAATACAATTTTGATGTAATTACGTCGCAATGATAGCTTTAAATTTCATCGAAATCTTTGGGCCTTACGATTGATGTATTTTCGGAATAGCAAAAAACGGTATCTAGAGAGAGAGGGGACATTTTCCCAGTTTCTACGCTCTTAGGTATGCTAATTGCTTGCGAAGCGACCATTAATAAAATAGAATAAAGGAGCAAATAGTTAGTAATATTTTCCCCCATATCCTTTCATAAGATCTAACGATACTTTCTACTTTACTACAACATTTCACGAAAATTACGTTAGGATGTCACTGAATATCCTTAGTTTGTCACAAGAATCTGTTAGAAACCAAAAAAATTATGTTATACACTAAAATAGAAACATTACGTGTTCACATTTTCTAGGAAATATTTTACAAGCCTCTGCAATTATCATCGGTAACTCCCACGACAAATCTGTATTGAAAGAGAAACCCATCAAGATCAAACCATACACCGCATCCTGTACTACATTACATACACCATAAATACGGTAACTTCCAAGAACGGAGGAACTATAAATCTACCTACTTTCATTCATTCAGCTAAAGGCATTCTAGAATCGAATAACTTTCTTCTGGCAAATCAGCTTTTACGGTGTAAAAATGAGAACTGTTATAGTGTTATGTCCTGGAAATGCTGCTGACTAGAATGTTTGTGTCATTAAATTATTCGCCAACGTGCAGGTATGCATATTTAAGTTGGAGGTGCAGATGTAGGTCTACACTACATGTAGTTGTGTGTTACAACTGCAAAGATACATCTATAATATGTACATATAATGTATAATCTATTTATCTGCCCTATCAACTTCTTTCAAGAAACAGACAGAAATGTACTAACTGCGCTCTTGTGTTTAATGTTACTAGCAAGGAATTTCAATGCACAGCATTTATATGAAATAACGTCTTGTTCTTCTTTTGATAAAAAGTCGTTGACACACAATTTACAATGTTGTGGAGATACTTTAGTTGACTCATACACGTGTATGTAATTATGTATAAATAATATGTGTCAGTGCAAACTGAGAAACTGTGTACGTTTTCAAAGTATAAATGATGCAGTGCAGTCAAATATTTCCTATTACTACTTTTTAATGTATCGCAAGAGGAAAAGTATTCCCGTTTTGTATATAATTTCTCAATACTCTACGTATTAGTTTTGCTCGCATTCTGAAAAATAAGTTTGTGCATTAACTGGCTTAAAAATGAAATGCACCTAAGTAAATTAGGCAAATCTATATTTATAGATTATAACTTTCCTAACATGAACCAGTCCAAAGTTTAAGATTTGGAAACGGGAATCACGTGTTGGAAATACCAAAGGTGGCCCATCAACTATCATCATATGATAAAAAATGTTAATAGTCGTAATATTTGAGCAACTCCTCCTTAGGGCATTTATAACCATTTATAGACAAATACACACACTGTATATCCATTATGTAAAATAGTCATTCGATGAAGGTTAACGTATGAATTTATAGAGTAAGTTTATTATTATATAATTATATAAATAGATATCAGTCGCGCCTAAAATTCTATTTAAAAAGTGTCCTTCTACATTTGCTAATACGTATTGCTTTGTCGATGAAAATTTTTCGGTTATCAGATTTCGTTTATGGTTTAATCAGATTATCCATCAAACATTCTAGTACTTCATTTGTTTTTTCAGCGCCCAATTAAGTTAAATTTGAACAAACAAAAATGTGTGATAAGACTGAGAAATGCCGTTGTAGGATATAATATTTGTTAAGAAATGCGCTGCCAAGGTGTCTTTATATATTAACGTGAATTTATCGCGTTAGCTAAAGTTATGGGATTAGAGAAGCGTGTGTTGCCCTGGTTTCCAACAAAACATGGGTTTCTTTGAATTTTTTTTAATTAATTATAAACATGATGAGAAATATCTATGGTTATTGTTTATTAATGTTTCATCTAAGTGACTAGGGCATGAAGAATACTTCTGAAACCTTCGCATCCTTACGACTATATGACTAATATAATAAGATTGATCAGGTTCAATCGCCTTAAAATAGAAAATTGTATCGCATCTGCCGTAGATACTTAAAATATCGTATCAAGATTGTTTACTAAATGTAATGTTGTGATTGAGAAATAAGGTTGCTTAAACATCATCTTTCCATTTAATTTTATTAATAACATTAATTGCGCTTGTATCTCCTTTCTACAATTAGGTTTAAAAATAGAATACCTCTAGAAGTATTTTATTTTTATACCGATAAATAAGTTTACAAACACTTAAATTGTAAAAAATTGGCACATGTTTTTATAAAAATATAATGAGTGTTTCGTGGATATCACTTTATCCAAATCAAATAAAGAGGAAAACGTTCAACTAGAAATGAATACGTGTAGGTTTCATTTATTGTACCAAAGCCAAATACTTCGAAAACAAAAAATCAAGCATGGAGTACTACAAAGAAACAATTTTTCCATTTCAAATACGAATTAAATATTTTTGGGTACAATACATTACGCATCAAGATCATATTTCTAATTGTAAAACTAAAATTGGCGTGTAATGGGAAAATCTATAACTAAACTTATGCACGCTACGTAATGCAGTCAATGAATAGACATTATTTTAACGGTCATATTTGGAAAAGCAATTTTTGCTTTTACGTAAACAGAAGTTTGTGATTTATCGTCTTAGTATTTTCCTATACTAATCATCCCACGTTTTTACTTAGTCACTCGAATGATAATAATAATATTACTGAAGAAAAAGTAAAAGATTCGAAATGTTTGCATATGTGCATATTTGTAGACCTAAAATATGTTAGCAAACTTATGGGCATTTATACAGGCAACGGGACACTTTCACTTTTGCTAGAATACTTGTAATTTCATACGTCCCTATATCTTGAGATAAAATCGAAATTGGAAATTGTTCCATTTGCCTATATGTTTGAATCGATGGTGCAATGTGGAGAAACGTACGCCTGAGGCTATTTCGTCGTATCAGCGATAATTTAAAATCATGTCTGTGTATATGGACACTGTCTTGTAGAACACTAAGCACGTACTTACTTAAGTAAACGAAGAAAGTTTCGTACAAACATAAATGGGACTTGCTACTATATTGAAAGAAAAGATTGGCATTTATGCTGGTTTTAACGGTTAATGGCTTTTGCTGTCATATACATATATGAACATATGTTTTTACAATACTTTCACTAACATTGGTGAAATTACAAAAAAGATAAAATGCATATTAATGAAGGATAGAACATCATGAAGCGAACCTGTTACTAAAATTATTACTATCGGCTTAATATTATCGTTGTTGTAGCGTAAATTCAAATTTATTTAAGTTACTAGGTGACCCGGCAAACTTCGTTTTGCCCAACGTTTTTCGACTTTTCACCTTCGTGTAGCAATCACGAACAAACCCGCAAAAGAAAGTATCCAGTTTGGTCCAGTCGTTTTCAAGTTTTAAGCACCCAAACAAACCACGATCCATTTTTATATATACAGATAAACGGAGTTGTAGGCTCAATCGCTAAGGTATTGTACGAGGGTAAATTTTCAAGTTTTCGGAATCGCTGCTAGAGAGTTACTATTTTTCCAATTACTTTATTTGTGTTGGCAACTCTTTCATACCAATTGACTGCAAATGCTAAATCGATCGTCAGATAGTTTGGTTTTGTCAAGCATTTAAGTCACGTGTCTTTCGGTGTTTTCAATTATGGATAAAAACAAAGTTCGAGCGGTCATCAAGTTTTTCTATTTGGAAAGGAAAACCACAACAGAAAGCAAATCAAGGTTAGATGCAGTTCTTAATGATTCATCACCTTCATTTTTCGCCGTAATTTTTGGATTTCAGAATTCAAGAGCCACACGCATAGAAATGATGAACCACGTTCAGGACATCCGAAACAGGCTAGCATGTCAGAAATTGTGGAAAAATCCATGGCATGGTTTCGGAAGATCGCCTAATAAAAGTGAGTGAAATTGTGGAAGCTGTGGGCATCTCTTATGAACGAGTAGTTCGTATTTTACATAATGAATTCGGTTTAAAAGAGCTTTCTACAAGATGGTTGCCGCATTTGCTCAATTCGGAGCAAAAACGCATTTTAATCTCAGGCAATTGTTTGGAAGTGTTTACGAGGAATCTAACGGATTTCAGGAGACAATTCGTGACAATGGATGAGACCTGGATTTATTATTACACATCAGAAACAAAAATGTACACAAAATAATGGTTTTCACGCGGTGAATCTGTCCCAAAGAAGGCAAAGACTATTCACTCAACTGAAAAGGTTATGGCATCGATTTTATGAGACGCAAAAAGGAATTTTACTAATTGGTTATATTGAAAAAGACAAACCTGTTACTCCCTAGTATAACACAACACTTTTGGACAAATTGAAAGCAGCAATTCAAGAAAAAGTGCCCGGAAATGATTGAGAAAAAGTATTGCTTCACCACGACAATGCGCAAAAAGCAAAAATTGATAGAACTGAAGTCCAAAATCCTTCCGCATTCGTCCTGTTCACCTGATTTGGTTCCGTCAGAGTTCCATCTGTTTCCGAAACTCAAAGCTCAGGTTTTTGTTCGAATGAATAGGTCGTAAACGTAGCTAGAGAAACATTGGACCAAGTGTGTTGAACTTCGAGGGGTTATATTGAAAAATAAAATATAACTTGAATCCGTATTATTTTGTTTTCATTGCCATTTTGGAAGTTTTTAATGTACCTTCGTATATACACATACGGTATCCTCCAACGTCTTTATCTCAATAATTCGAAACGATTATTACTGCGTAGCCCATTCTACCAGAGGTGTACAGGATATTCCATTTCCCTTTGTCAAATACCACTTTCTTAGCTTGAGTCCATCTGATCCCCTTTTCTCTTAGCATTTGATTGATTTCCAGATTCCAGGTGGTTCTCGTTCTTCTGTGTCATTTCTTCGTTGTGGTTTTGTTTCCCATGCTAACTTCGCTAATTTCTTCACTTCCAACCTAGTAACGTGTCCAAATCATCTCAGCTGTTGGATTCCTATTTTGCTTAAGATATTCTGTATTTTAAGTTTCCGTGTAAATTCTTCGTTTTTTATTTTGTTCTTCCTGGCCATTCTCTCAATCTTCCGTAGTATTTTCACCTCATGCTTGGATTCCACTTCACTTTTGATGTTAGGGTCCACGATTCAAACACATGCGGTACGAGGATTGTTTAGTATAATTTGGTCTTCGTTCTCTTACTAGTTTGCCTTTTGTTACAGCTACTGTAACTGCTCTTTAGATTTTATTGGTGCTCATAATTGTGTAGTTTTTGCCTGTCTATGTCACCCTTCCCTTCTATTAATGATCTTAACTATTTCATAAAATTGGTTTATTGTAAGCTCCTCTCCTCGTATACTATATTTCCTTCTTCTATATTCCGTTCTTTGCACATTAAAATATTCCTTGCTGTGGACTACTAGTATAAGATCATTTGCATATAGTATGTAGTTCGTGTATGTAGGCTTGTGTTAGTTTTCTATATTCTAGTTGCAAAGCAATGTATTTGTAGTGTTGCTTTGCGAATGTTTATGCTGTTATTACTTTTAATCAAATCAACAAACCTTGCTTTTGTTGCTATTCTTCTCTATTATCACGTATTTAGCACTTTTAAACACTCGTTGGCTCCATTCAATTGATTTATCAGCTAGCATCTCATCAGAAATTCATCAGTCTCTGCCATATTTAGGACTCCAATTGGAAATTATTATAATATCGTGAGATCGCTTTTACTGCATCCCTGATTGTATGCGTTTAATCATACGAAATTACACAGAACTTGATCTGGCGGATTGAAGTTTGAACTAGTACCACTTGGACTTAGTTATCGCACATGACAACTTCTAGACGGGCAAATATTTTCTAATTGGAATTACATTTTATTTTTGGTTTGCTAGAAAGCGATATAACAGCACAATTCATTTTTCACATACTACTTGAAACCTATTTGAAGCTGTTAGCAAATACACCACCATCTGGCTCAAACTATAATCTCTTTCTCTTAATTCAAGCGTCAAAGTATGCATAACATAAAATTGGTAAGGGCTACACATCTTTTTTGGCTTTCACTGATTCTGAAAGGGAATTTTCAAACCTGACAGAATGGAGTAACTAGCGTACTAATATGTATTGGAAAAGAACTAATACCACAGTTTCTAATAAAAATAGATCCTACAAATCAAAAAGCTAAGATTAGTGGTCGTTTCATTTGCGGTTAGCTTTTAACATATCATCCAAATAATAACATCGCAATACACCAGAGAAATTGCAAGACGCGTACTACGCCTACTACCAGAGCAATGAAAACAAATGTTTGCCATTTGGCTAGCCATGAGAAACTTCTTTTCGCCTAGGAGTCAAGACAGATATGAAACAAGATTGCCGATATTCTACGCAATGTTTCTTTTCACCACAACTGCTGTTATGTAGGGTATACATAGGTTGTCATAGATCTGAGGAAAGTCCTTTCAGATGTCATTTCATTCATTTCAGACTATTTTGACGAAAAGAAGACGTCGCAGTATACCCGCAGAATATCGGAGAACATTTATCCCTGTAGCTTTGTTCCTATTCGGAAGATTTCCAATTTTGAGGCTGCTATGCTTTCTTTACTAACATAATAGAGCTGATATCTAAGGAGAAAAATAAGCTACTGAGATTTTGTGGGATAAATGTGGAACCATACTCCTACGAAAGCAATGGAAGACGTTTAGATTTTGATTTCGTCATTTCAATGTTTGTTCAGTTTTGTTAGCTTACTGGCGATAAACTTTTCGCCGCTTGGTTATCAGATAAAAAATTCATAATGAAAACACCACAATTATTACTTGTGAATATCTTCTGGAAAAGAGGGTTGTCCGCATCACCTTATGGCAGGTCCTTTCTTAACGGATTTCTTTTTTATTCATGTTCCGGATGCTATCGTAAACGGCAATTTTATCAATATCGGTTCTCCTTGAAATTGTTTTACAAGTGAGATGGTATTCAGAAATCGTAAATTTCTTGGACATTTACGTTTCTCGTTCTTCTTTCGTTTTGTAGTCCAGGAATTTTGCAACTTAGCTTGATGGTACTATGCGCCAGCCTTGGCAGTTGCGACACCCAGTTTGGAAAGCACTGGATTAGAGGCCCTTTGATTGAGTAATGGATGGTGACAATCTTATACAAGAAAACGTTTCTATCCAGGAAACACTAACATAAAATTCCAAATAGAAGTGCAGTTTGTTTAGTGCATACAAGAAAAAGTAAGTGGTTACTTAATATAACTCACTGGTGCACTCCTAAATACAATATTGTTAAGAGGTTTTTACGCTTTAAAATATAAATTGTTTATTTATAAAATCAGCACGTAAGACGTCATATATACTACATATATTAATTTGGCTGTTGATAAAAACTATTAGCATGTTGTTCACCGTTTTCATTAGATTAAAGCTGAAATAACAACACGTTGTTATAAAAGTTTACTGTTGTAGAATTTTAAAAATACAACTCGAATATTTACTTTCACAGCATACAAAAATTGTAAGCAAAATGCTCATCATCATCCTAGGATCATTTAGGTATTTAATGAATGTTTGCAAACATATTTTTCCACCTACAAGATAAGCGCTAACTCAACATTACTTTTCAAAGAAGTCTACACTAGTCATAACAAAATATTTCGGCCATAAAAATGCTTTTGAGCTTATGTGTGTACCGCCATTTAGCTATTCAGCTGATGATAATGCAAATTATGAATTCAGAATACACAATCAAATAATACATCTCAGGGAAAAGCAACTCACTTCTTTGGTATTTTCTAACGGTTTCTATTTTATAATTTTGCGCGCGTTAGATTTCATTATTTCGATTTTGTATTCTCGTATGGAGAATTGTTTCTGCTGATCGTGATATGGATTTAAAACTTATAATTTATAATTCTAGAAAATAACGATTGTAGCACTTAGAAATAGAAAGAGATGTCAGGCGATGTGTAATAGAAACAAAATGTGTGGGTTAAATTATTCGAAAACACTCAGACTCGAGTTTCAATAATGCTTTATTGTCTATCCCATTTAATAAATGAAAAATTAGTCATTTATAAATACATATGTATATCAATTGCGTAATAGTTTTTGTTTATAAACAGATCGTGATTGTGGCCCTGATTTGGCAAATTGTTGTAAGATCATCGATTTATTTGATCAAAATTAATATCATTAATTCTTTTATCTACTTTTACCTTCCACCTACCACATTTCTTATATAATGCATAAAAATCGGTTCCTGAAACATTTATCTCTCAGGCACAACAAATTCAAGTCTTTATCCGAGACTTCTTTGAGACATTTAGTCCCATCGTAAGATGTTAAAATTGCGAAGTTCTTCAGGACTGTAAACATAGGATGTCCTCTTTTCTGCGGGGTGCTCTTCTGTCCAATTCTGAAGTCCATCTTACCCCACCAACTCTACCAAATCAGGGATGACCAAATAAGCTCGCCCAATTCAGCCGTTAAAACAGCGCAGCTTTGTCTTAGAGCTTTGGAGAAATTCCATCTTATTCCTCCAAATCCATCAAATCAAAAAGAAACCTAATCTTTTATAACAATAAAAAGCATATGATTCGAATATCAATACAACTGGAATTTAAGTAGGGATTAAAATAAAAATTAAATATGCCTGGGGACTAAATTTCTCGAGGACTGAGTGGCTCAGTACCAAGATAACATATCAAGGGACAGTGATTATTTCGCCTTGGAGGTTCTATCCTCATAAAGGATAAGAGACGCTTTTACTCGCTTTAGTTTAACTTCTCCAATAAATTTCAAGAGTGACTCAGTTATCCCTACCGCAATCCCTTCCTTCGTTTAAGATCCAACAAACACTGGTACTGTTATTCAGACTAATTCCTGTAATTAGCACTCCATATGTCCTGGTATGCCTGAACTATATTATTTATAGGAATATTGATAGCAGTTAAGCAAATAGTATTCTCAAATCCTTTTTGATTTAATTTTTGATGGCCGCACTGTCCTCATGATATTTAAAACAAACTTTTTCCGCAGGATAATTGTAGAAGAATAAAGATGAGCAGTGTTTCTATAACCAATATAACCCCAACCGAATATATATTACTATTATAATACCAATTTATACTTTGGGGATGTTTTTGTCCACTTAGAGATATTTAACTGATGTTTCAAACATATGATCTATGAATTATGATTTCTCCTAAATAGAATGATAAAATTTAGGCCCCATAATTCAAAATAAATAATCGAAGATATAGTTATATAATTACCTGTACATTCGACGTTATTGATTGCGGTAAACCTGTTCAAAGTAACCAGCAACAATTTACGACAATCACAAATAAGAACGTCGGTAACATGTGACTTGGTAATTTTAGCATCTCATCAAAATTGTTAATGTCAATAAATTTACTCATTTGCAATTGGCGATTGAGTAATTCCGCCTATTATCTATACATTATATCCTTCATACGTAGGTAAAAGAAAAGTAATTGATTTTACAGAACATTGAATGGCAAATAGTTGATGTTTATTAATTTCAAGATTACGAAAATATCAATATTTATTGTTACTTGACGGTATCACAGTAATTTTGTGAAATCAATTTTTGTAATGTGAGTTTTGTCAAAATATTGACGAACCGTATCTCGGAAATAGTGTGTATCTACATTTAATGGCAATTAAGTACGTATTCATTGTTTAGAAAATATTTGCTTTTTCCTTTAGTACCCAACTATTGCAATATACGAGATTTAAAAATAAACCAGGACTTTTGACGATGAAACCTTGCAAATCAAAATAAAAATTCAGTACGTGTAAATTTTCTTAAGGATGTGAATGACCTAGTTACAGTTATAGCAATTAATAATTCACATAATTAAAACCCGGAACGTACAAAGCATTGTAATTACAATTTGGTGTATTCTCTTTTTGCAGTTGAGGAGCGTCGACGTGAAGATCTAGAAGCAGCAAACGCCGAAAGTGAGTCACTGCCAAGTTATACGATAGTTTCCGGTCTGCCGAGCTACGAAGAAGCACTGGAACAATTGAAAAAGGTGAAAGAACTCGCTTCTTCGCCATCGTCCTCAACATCCAAAGACCAGGCGGTCGCTACTAGTCCGAAGACGGAAGAAGCGGCGAGGTCATTAGCATGTAACCAACAAATGCAAACGATTTCTGTGATAGAACTGTTCCAATTGTATAAAAATTCCGGTCAACTGGAAAGTGTTAAGGTGTAAATCTTTTCGAGCAATATTCTGCAAAGACTGGAGTACCTTAAGTATAGTGAGCGCGAACGTGCGAACAAAGACTGAATTAATTCGTGAATCGTCCATGTATTCAGTGCAAATGAACTTGATGTGCCTGCGAGATTATTTACTAAGTTATTTTAGTAATTCGCTTCCATTTAAATAATTTGTCTTTTTGGATGATAGTAAATTGCTGGCTACTCTTAGCTGATTTGTAAATATAACTTAATTTAACAAAGCGAAGACTGATTAGCGTTGACAAAATCAGAAGCAGTAATCCATATTTGAACAAGCAATGTAGTCACCCATAACACTTGATATTCAATCGTTTTAGAATCGTTTCCTAAATAACCACATAATTGATATTGCGGGTTGATGCAGAATTTAAGTATAGCAACAAATGGGATTCTTTTGGCGAATTTCTTTGCTTACCTTATATTTAGTCAGATAATCAATTCTGTATTGTTGTCAGATCTTCAGAACATCGAGATTTTAGTTGGATCACCTTCTCTTGGCAGAAACATTAAATTATAACTTTTCTTTCAAAATATCGTATAGTTTAAAAAATTCATATTTAAAGATTCGAGATACATACGGCCAGGTACGTGCAGAGCGCCGTAATTTTTATTACGAATTGTTACGCACTCAAAGTTATCGCACACAATTAAAAATTGAGTCACTATTTGTCCTCAACTCTATTGTTGTGTGTTAGGGGCGCAAATGTTGAGACAAAGAGTGATATTGAGATAATTATATTTCGAAGTAATCCAGTCTCATTTTCCTTTGTCATTTTCTTTTGATAAATGTACTACCAACGCGAAATTTTCGGCTCCATAACAGAACAAAGAAATGTTTCCGATATAAAAATTGCGAACGTGATCCCATCCACATACACACCGGCACATCTGTGTAACGGTGGACAGGTGTATCGTACCTGCACTTTCCACCATGCTAGGCAAAGAAGAAAGTAACGAGGTAATTAAAAGCGAATACCGACGCGTAACAGCCATTTACAGAAAGAAAAAGAATACCACTACTATTTGCATTAAGGTCGTTCAGATTAAAATGGTCTCGTGATCATGTATAATTCCAAATCGTCGTCATTTACATTTTTCATCATAAACGGCTTACACATACCAATTGCTCGGTCTTCTGTAACGCTATTCCAGATGATCACCTGATACAGTGACTTACATAATAATTATTTTTATTTTCTGATCGTCGCGTGTTCGACTTCGTATAAAACTTGAAGGTGTAAAATAATCCTATGCTCGTATTCCATCTCTCGCTCATTTAGTTTGTTACGAATTGTTTACTATACTGATTAAATGCATTGAATTGTTAGTACCGATTGACGTCAATAGTTTGATTGTACAATCAATTAATTTGGAGCTGTGCTCATTATAATAGTCAAACGAACACACCCACCTACGTGTATTATTAGAACTTCGTTTTACAATACAAAAAAATGATATTGCTTCTGGTTTTCCTGGCGCTTGCTCTTACGATACTAGGATACTTTGTACGATACGTAGATGTATATTTATTAATTTATTTACCTTTGTGATATAGAAGACGCTGGTCGTCTGTTAAAGTAATATAAGAAGCAAACATACTGTTGTCAATTTATAAATAAATATTTTCAGTAAAAGTGACGTATATGTATTTTCATGTTATTGCCTTTATTCTCATTAGAAAGTAAAAGGAAGCAATGTAAAAGGTAACATAAGCAAACGTACATTACCTTACCTACTGTGCTATCTGTGGTTACTTTCACAAACAGTTCCACTAATTAAAATTCTGTAGTAGTCATTAAAAGGTAAGAAATAGACAGAACAGTCTTATGAACATTTTAAATCTTGGTAAGTAATATAATAATGATGGTACACTTCTCTTGTAATGTGATCAGCAACATGATACGTTGTCATGCTTTTCTTTATTTATATTAAATACATACTTAATTACTATAGCACACCCTTTTAATTGGTTTACTTTGCCTTAATCCTCACCCCAAGCACTATTTTGTAAGATATTTATCCCGAATAGAAAATTGATCTTTAACAGAAGAGCAAGAAGAACATACACTACCGGCCATAAGTATTTAGCCACATATGTTTTTTCTTAATTCTTCGATATAAATTATCTAATGCAAATAATGACACTAGATACAAAGAATCCTCGTATGTAGGTGCATTAGTACCAAGTTCCATTCATATACAGTACATTAGGGAGTTCATGGAAATATAAACTAGTTTTCGGTACACCTGAGCGGTAACAGTTAATGGGCTTTTTTCGTGCAATTTTGGTGCAATATAATTTAGTTTTCAATTATACTTTCTCATACAGGGTACCTTATACCATATCAGTGTAATTTACATTAGTTGAAAATTTACTGTTGTTGTGAAAACACAAAATCGAGGTGTGATTTGTGCGTTCTTTTCTTAGTGTTATTGGTGTTATAATGCCGAAAACAAAAGAGCTGTCTGTAGAAGTGCGTGCTTTAATTGTTGCCTATCACAAAACTGGAAAAAGCAACCGCGAAATTGCACGCGAATTGAATATTAGTAGGCAAACAGTGGACTACAATGTCAACAAATTTGCCGGTAGCGGCAGTTTAATAAACAAAAAGAGGAGTGAACGACCAAGAATAACGATGGCAGCAGAGGATCGTCGAATCGTAAGAATAAGTAAACGAAATCGACGAAATACAGCACCGAAAATAGTAGAAAAATAGGGAGTGAACACGGGACGCACGAAACCGATTAGTGTGACTACAGTAAAACGGCGCTTAGGTAAAGCCGAACATAACGAACGGACGAACGGACGAACGGACAAATAGCGGTAAAGAAACCCTTATTAGGGAAACAAGACAAGCAGAACCGCTATCCTTGGGCACTAGCACATCAGAATTAGACCATCGAAGATTGGAATAAAGTGCTGTGGAGTGACGAGTCCAAGTTCGAAATTTATGGCTCACGCAGACGTGTTTTTGTTCGGAGGTCGCTGGGAGAAAGAGTGTCGGATCAATGCATTGTGTCGACCATCAAACACGAGGGAGGTTCGGTGATGATTTTGAGGTGCTTTTCAGATACTACTGTCGGAGACCTACTAAAAATAGACGGCATTCTTAGAAAGGAGGGCTATAAGGCTATTTTAGAAAATAATGTGGTGTCATCGGGGTTGCGCTTAATCGGAGAAAATTTCACATTTCAGCAGGATAATGACCCGAAGCATAAAGCTAGAATATGCCAAGATTATTTTCAACAAAAGAAGAGGAGGGCACGCTCACAGTAATGGAATGGCCTCCCCAATCGCCCGACTTGAATCTAATCGAATTATTATGGGATGAATTGGATAGGAGAGTTAAACAAAACGCTCTAACATCTTCCGCAGCATTATGGACACTTCTCCAAGAACATTGGAATAATTTATCATCTGATATTCTGGCAAAATTAATTGCTAGAATGCCGCGATTATGCGCTGCAGTGATAAATGCGAAGGGCGCCTATATTGATGAATCTAATATTTTACATGCCATTTATATAATATTTTAATATGAATGTTTTTATGGACGTATTAATATGTAAATAGTTAATATATATGAATAAATCCTTTATACACTGTTCAAATGCGATTTTATTTTAAAATTCTAAGAAAAAACATGTGGTTAAATACTTATGGCCGGTAGTGTATGTTGCAGTTAGTACTGTGAAGACATGCGTTTTCAAAACCGCGATATTTTGTCATTATTCTTACATTGTTGAAATATAGGGTCCTGCAACATATAAAAGTGCTTTCTTGATTTAAAAGAAGACAAATATTTCTTTAGAGTTATTTATTTAAAAAATCAAATAACAAAAAACTATAAAAAAGCAGTTTGTAAACGGGTTAGTACTAACAAAGGAAAAGACGTTGTAAATTGGGTTGGATAAGCAACGAGAATAATGAATACAGGACGAGTAATTGGCAATATCGAGTAAGATGAAATTAAAATAAAACATTATTTTTCACATATTAGGTTTCTTGATTTAAACAAGTTAAATATTAATGGCAATGATTAAATGGTTCATATTAAGAATGTATATAGAATTGATTATCCTTCAAAGAAATATATACTTATAATTAGTTGTGTCCCCTGTGTGGATATTTATTACATCCAAAAAGGTATTTATATCCGTGTTCCAATGAACCTATATAAATAGTTAACGAACAACAATAAACTAACTTTCATGTAAATCGTGGCTCATGAGGGAATTGAAGGAAACAAAATTTCAAACACTGTTGCTGTTGACTGTATTAGAAAAGCTCATCCGAATTCTAAAATAACAAGAAAAAGGAAACAGCTCCCATAAGATGTATATAAATAAATTTAAGTAAGCAAGAAAATGTGGAGCACGTGTCGAAGAAATCAAAGAAGTTAAACAAATAAGATTCGCAGCACATTACAGATCGTTTACTTCGATAGTAAATAAGAATAAGGAGACCGTGGCTAATATACAAAATAAATAAAATTACCCTTACCACACCTTTCGGAAGAAATCAAGATACGTATTTCAGCAACTAAGTTACCATCCTCAGTGACAAACTGAGGAATTCAGTATCACTAGCAAATCCGGCTAATGCCCAAGACGAACACCATACAACGAACACTGTACAACACCAAAACACTGCACAATGAACATCACGCAATGAACGCGCGAAACACACCAACACTGAGACCTCGATAGTGTCTACTAAACTATTTTCTGGAGGAAAAGTTCTGCAAAATTTGCGATACTGGTATGTAAGACAAACTGCTTACAAGTATGTAAATTACAGTTACCAAAGATTCGTTCGAAATCAAAAGTACTTGTTAAATTATTTATTAGATTCTACTCAATCTTTGCATCTTTTTCTTGTTCTTTGTTATCTGGAACTTTAATTCATCAATTCAGATCTGCATAAATTTTCTCAGAAGAGGATAAAAGGTTAATACTTTCGGGGACTTTCAATTATGTGTGCTTCTATGACTACACAAGGTACCACCTCGGTTGGGAATTAGGCAGCCTCTTCTCGTGCGAGCACTGGCTACAAAAATATAGTACAACGTAGAACAACTTGCAATTTTATAAGCTAAAATTTCAGTTTGCTCACGATGATGGTTCAACTACTTATAGAAATTGTATACTACATAGAGTAACAAATATCAGTGTATTGAAAGTTGTTAACTTGACCCTCACAAAGCTGAGATCTCCATCAACCATAGTTCTGAGATATTTTACAAGAGTAGTGCACTATGTAATAATCCAGTTAAAGTGATAAGATACATTACGCATAATTAATAGAACACCCAGTACTACCCAAACAGTGTTAAATATAAAAAGATAGTTTTATTTCTCCATGCGTAGTTGATATTTTCAGTATAGCAATTATTTCCATCTGTTTAAGTCCGAAACATTGTAGATTATTTCTTCAAGTTAAATGAAATCTCAAAATTTCCAGGAACGGTATTGTACGTGTGTATTTACTCTACAATACATTTCTTTTCCTTACTTAAGGCTTGGTTCATCGTCCACCGCACTGAAGCTCGTTGACATATTGTGCCTTCTTAGATATCAACTTCATCGGTATCTTCAATGTAACCTACCACCTTGCTAATGGAAATCTATTTTACCTTTTTTGGCTGCAAGAATCGAGATGCGAAGTCCACTGCTTCACATTTATATTATACAGTTTCACTCTTCCTCGCTGCAGGCTTTACAGATAGTATAGTTGACAGTGGGGTGTTAACAGGCATACTACGTTCCTATTTCGGTCCTGTACATTCGCAGCAATTGTTGTTTATTATCCTCTCAGAAACACGTAATGAACATACGGGACTGCCTTAGTCCTGACGCACTTCTTCAATATTTATTGGTGCTATAACTTCAACAAGTTTCTCATCTCAGTCCTTACGGCTTAATAAGGAATTGTACATGTAGATTCCGATTCAGATCCTGCAAGCTTCCTCTTCGTTCCCTTGTTTTCCAGGAAGTTCGTCTCTTTGTTCTTTTTTAAATCCTTTAATAAGAAAAATATTTTTATAAGCCATGTTACTCGAACAGAAGAAACTTGAGTTATTTCAGCTTCAAAATTAAGTAGTTAATGAAAAGTTTATTAACTGTTTTTTATTCGTTAGTGATAAACCTATATTATTTCACAAGAAAGAAGACAATAAGTTAATGCAAATCAATACGTTACCGCCGTTACCTAGAACCTTCTAAAGCACTTAACAACAATTTGCGAATTGCAATGTCTACTCTTGGTTACAGGTACAAATTGAATTTAAAAATGTTATCTAAATGAAATTAAACCAACGTAGTTTCTATGTAATTTTCCAAACAATAGATGAAACAAAATGCAACTATAGCGCGTTTTGATTCATACTTGTTGCTGTTACAGAAATTTTGTTGATTTAGTAGTTAGTAGACTGCCCGATTTTATCTGACTGTGTCAATTCCAATTGCTTACTTTATTCTCAATCTAGCAGACAATTTTGTAAACAAAAGCATATTTTTGAGGAAAATTCCGTCAGTTGAGCGTAGATAAAGATCTCGCCGATCTTCTATCACTTGTTTTGTTATTTTATTGACACTAATACATACGTGAAAATATGTTTCTGTTCGAATATCATGTCAGTAGGATTTTATACTTCTCTGGGGTACTTCGATGTTCATTGCTGGTTTCTCTTGTTTCTCAACTTCTTGAGGGAGATGAAGAAGTTTAGAATACATATGGAGACATACTATCATGAATATTTCCTAATATCGATAAGATTTCTTTCCATGATAGGGAAAATACTTTTTAATAACCTAATTAACCGCAAGTAATAAATACGTCTGATCCGACGAACTAACAACAAAATTTAATTTCAAAACAAACTGGTCCCGTGTTTGACGTCAGTTGTATCTACATTCATAAGATGTATCAATCTTGAAAATGTACTACAGATTTGTTGTTCAAGTGACATCAACACACTAATTGGTATTCTTAAGCACGTAAAATGGATATATAGTTTGTGCGGAAGACTGTTTACATATTCACCACAACAATATTATTACAACTGTTTTATGTGCGACAAGTTCTAGTAAAATAATAAATATTACCGCAAATGTTTGTTCACTTACGATATATGATTTTTTTTTTTGTACAGAAAATTACGCTTACTAATGTTGTAATGTGTTGTGATACCACCATTCATTAAATTAGAACTGATTCGTTTGTCTTTGGGATTTTACAGATTAAATGTTGTTTATTCAAGTGCTTGTTAGGTAAAATGCTTTTTTGCAATCTCACAGGTTCTAATTAACTCGTACTAGGATATGCGAATAGTTTCGTATTCATCGCCAAATTGAGAACTAATCCATGGTTAATAAGAATGAAGATGTAACAAATGATGTTCAAGAATAATTTTTATTGGTAATTAAGTGCCGTATGCTTATATGAAGATTGGAATTTAATTGTAGATTGATTATAAAATATAATAACATATTACAGATGCATGCATCTCTGTTAAGTTAATACTAAACTAGAACAATTTCATTTCAAGGTTCTTCCAAGTAAATAAATTCTCTGGTCATAAAAGTAGATTAATTAATCACCTTGACCTTGCCGGTTAATTTGACCAATTGATCGGCGAAAGATCTCTGCAATCTGCAGATTAGGTATTGGTTCAATCATTTAAAAGATCCCTATGATACAGACCTTATTTATTGAAGCGTATTAGCGTCAATATAAACCACACCAATCTAACAATGGCAAAATCTTTATACAAATCTGTCCTTACTGTCATTTAGAATAAAAGTACATTCATGAAAAGAATAATGAATCGTGGCATTTTATCCGGTTAGTTACATCAATCAACTTAGTGTAAAAGCTCGAACAAAAACAACAATAATAATAATGTAATCTATTCGAATATCTGGAAGTGGAATAGATTCGAAAACTATAAGAATGTACATATTTGTGTATGTAATACTGGCAAGCTTAAAAAGCAAAATGGAAGTATATTATTTTATTTGATAGACAGATAAATAACTAATTAATTTATTAATCCGAAATACAAAAAATTAATAAAATTACCCTACCACATCTTTCGGAAATATCCAGATACGTATTTCAGTAACTAAGTTGCCATCACCAGTAGAACACTGGGGAATTCAATATCACTAGCGAATCCGGCTAATGCTCAAGACGAACACTACAACACTAAAGCACTCCACAATGAACATCACACACTGAGCGCCCGAAACACGCCAAAACACTGTTGACACTGAGTGTGCTGATCTCGTTGCCAGCAAAGCACGTATCTTCGATTAATTAATATTTATATTATGTGAAGTTACCACTACAGTTTAGTGTTACTTACACTACACCATAATCATTGCAATCATGAAGACCATTTGTTAGCAAATAAGAACTTGTTTATTTGGATATAAAATAGCAATGTAATACTAACCAATAACTTTGGGAAGACAATCTGTAGATGGACTTTAATCCACAGGAAAATATGTTTTCTGCTCTAACTGTTAAAACAATATTTATTATTTTGTAAAAACAGCTGAACAGGTTTTAATGGTAAGGTTGCTTTTTCAAATTCCAAGTGATTTATAAAAAATTAATCTATTCTATCTTTCTTAACGTCAGAACCAATAAAGTTGTTATCATTCTAGAACCGTTTCATATTCTATTGAACCACTTTTTAAAGCACACGCATCCCATGGTCGATATATTGCAGTATAGCATTCTCTCCAAATATATTTTTGATCTGGTTATTGTAGATTGGGGTAGGTTCTGACACACGTAATTGGCAAAATACATATTTGGAGATACTCAAATTGGTGTGATATATAGAGAAACTATTTGATTCGAGTTATTTCTAAACAAGATACATTCCTATGTTTCTTGGTTCACGACCTGATTTCTTGAATTTGTGGATACGAGTGAAAATTCACAGAAAACAGTTTATTTGCTGATGGATAGTTATTTCTAATGAACTCTCCTGCAAGATACTTCAAACGAAGCACACATGAAACGAAGTGTTCTTGCCCAGAAGAAGGTTAAAGTTGCCATTTTCTTCCAGAATATAGGTGTATCGTACCGTTCTCAATGTCTTCTGTCTAAAGTCCGTACTGCAATTATACCCACTTATTCATGACCATCAGATAAGGATGTGCGCGTATCTAGGACATATTCCAAATCAAAAATATGATACAACAACTTTGAAGAACACCTAGCATCTGAAGATTATCAACATTTTTGCCAATTAGAGTCCTTCAAAAGTAAATAAGTATTGCACATCTCCCAAATAAAATAAAAATATATTGTAAGTTTATATAAACAGGAAACAGGAACTTGTACAACTAATAGGCGACAAAAGTCTAACAACATTTTTCCAGATTGCTCGACGAGTGTAAAACAAGTACGCACACTGCTGCTTTTAGGACCAAATATATCTACAACTTTAATTATAAATTACAGCAAATACCCTACATACAACCTTCATACATCAATTATTAAACAAGTTATTGTTATATTTATTTAAAGCAGATTATTTACATACTTGAAGGTTTATGGTTGTATTTATCTGTGAGAAAAATTAGTCGTTATAATTTGCTAATTTGAATTAATTGCTTTTACCTTCCAATACATGCATAATTTATTGTATACGTATTCTAACAAGTTCACACAAAAATTGCATACTCATAATGCGAACTACTAGAAACAGACGTGTATTTTAAAACAATGCTACATGCTAGTATGATAAAATAATAGCCCACTAAAAATTCTACATTCTTGAGTTTAAAATTTTGTTCATATGAAATGGATACATCTCTTCTCATCGAGTGTTTTAGTGGAAGATGCAAAACTTTCTCAAAAACTCTCATTCTCCCTAAACGAAGATCCTCCTTTGTTAGAGAGAAATCCGTGCTTTTTCTTTTATCCACAAATTAGTTATTTTCAAATGTAATAGCACTACAAGCCCTAAAGACTTCTGGCTTCGCAAATCTTATGTTACCGCCTATCATTTTCTCTTTAGACGCTTCTTTTCTTTCTATATCCTCTTCCTCCAACCAGCTTTCTTTCGATAAGCCAATTTTTGGCATTCTATATAAGTGAACTAACCAACTCATCCTCTAGGCTCTAATTAGGTCTGTTATATATGAATTGCGATATCTTTCAGTTATTTCCAAGTTGTATACCCTTCTCTATTGATATGCTTCGTCCTTAATTTTAATAGAGAAATTAAATCTCGAGCTCGGATTTGAAATAATTTAGGATTCAGTTATGTCTATTGTAGTCTATAACGGGAAAATAATTGACAAATAAAGAAGGCTTCGAGAGCTCGAACCTCTACTTTTTCCCCATCAGTAAAATCTTCTATATTTATTTGCATCAGAGCACTTATTGTAAGTACAAAATCTAAATGTGGATCTGGAACACGCTCGAAAATTTAAATACTTTTATTCGGTTATCTTGCAGGACAGACGAATAGACTAAATTTTAAGCAATGGGCAGATTCTTCAATAGGATAATAGACACGTTTCTATGAAATAGAAAACTCTTACACTAAATTAAAGAAGTAGATGCCTAAGTGAAGCAACAAATGGTCTCGTGGAAACTGCACCAGATTTTACCTTTTACCTTTTCTATACCTTATACCTTCAGATCTATACCCACTTTAAAATCTTTTCCATTACAGCTTTGGCGTTCGTTTACATATTTACTTTGCGACCAATTGTCTCGGCAAGTAAATCCTTGTTCATTCAATTCATTACATGTTCTTCTTCTCTAAAAGTAAGTTAGAATGTCGTGTGCTAACCTAACTCGTCATTTTGGATATTTTCTTCTTCTACTTGTCGATGTGTTTTTCTCTACTCTAAATAGGCATCCATTCGTTTCGGAGTAAGTTCTTTTTCATGGTTTCACGTTCCTTGGAAAGATGAATATAATTTTAGATAATAGAGGCTGGGCCGCAAGTTTGATCAGTTTTGTCACCAAACTCATTTAAATCTGGATCGTAGCGTGGCATCTACTTAATTCTGCTACATTCACGAGATAATAGACATTCATCCCTCGAACTTGGAACAATCTCTTCTGAAAATTGCTATCTTGACTTTTTGTTGCAAATCTTGCAATAGCAAGAAATCGGTTCCGCATTTTTCTTTTCCTTCACTTTACAGGCCACCAATCTATGGTCAACTTACTTTCGTTTATCACTATTCCTACTAATTTTTCTGCCAATGATGTTGCTACTATAAAGAAGAGATTTTAGAGATATGTTTAAAAGCACTACAATAAAAAACTAGAGAAAGATGCCCAAGGAAGGAATTAGAGATGCTAACGTGGAAGATGATGAAAGGATAATTCCAAGTGATTTATAAAAATATCTATGTATTTCTTTCTCCACGTCAGAATCAAGAAAGTTGTCATTCTAGAACCGTTTCATATTCTATTGAACCATATTTTAAAAGACATGCATTCCATTAACGCTATGCAAAATATATAGTATATAGCGGAAGGTGAAACGATCTCACGAAAATGGGTGAATAGTTTGATAGTTCCAATATGTATGTTCCAATGTATTTGCAAGAAAAGGGACTGAAATGTGAGATAAAGGGAAAACTGAAAGATGCATATGGAGCTCTTAGTAGATACAAATAAACAGACCATAATTATTAATATCAAAATACTTAAGAATATGAACTAGTCTGGAGGAAATTAGTTATTGCCTTTATCGACGTAAAGGTCTAACTTTATTTAATTGATGGACAAATAATGGATGTACAAGATAAATAAATGTGAGCAGGAAACTGTTGTAAAGCATCTATTGACAAACTTCATACAAATCTAGGGAAAACCAAAGCAAAACGGAAGAGTTAGAAATGAATAAGAGGTTGGAAGGAGGAAGATACCCGCAAGCTACTACTTTCCAATTATGCTAGTGTCCACCGTATTTATTTTGGTGAGTATAAATAGTTTAGTCAAGTAAGTTAAGTGTTTTCTCACTGATTAAATATTTTCTATAATTTTCATTCAATTCCTCTGCAATCTGAAGTTTCTGTCTACGTCAGCTGTTGTTTTCCAGAACAGAATATGTAACTAGCCAAATTCTCAAAATGGGAATAAAAAATAAAAAATTTCGGCGCTTTGTACCTTGCAACTGTGATTAGTCTCCCAATGGTACATGGGACAGGCTTTGGTGCTAATTATAAAAATATCACATTTACAGGTAAATTTGTTACTTAACTATATGCATAACTGTTTAATTACTCAGCAAATAGTTGGTTTCTAGATCTGAACACAAGATGTTTCCTGTATATTTAGTTTAGTAGTAATTTTTTGCTTTGAAACCAGTTCTTTAGTAGACCCATTGTTTCTTGTACGTTTATGGATAGTGTTTAGTATACTTTCCGTATAACATACTTTTTGGGCTGATAAATAGTTGGTCAATCATTAATAGACCTCGCAAGACATATGTAGGTAAATGTTCACAAATCATAGGCGCGTGGACTGGTGCTTATTCAAATGCTATTTCCGAGTGCGTTGAAGATGATTCTGGTGCCTGTTGTGAACAATAGCACTACTGATAAATATAAGGACTTCTATTTTCTGCGAAAACCACGAAATTGACAAAAAACGGTTCTGAAGTTCTTCATATTCTATATATTCATAGCACGTGTGCGATGGCAAAGTATCTTTTCGTGTAAATTCCATGGTCCACCAGAAATTGTTTTGAAATATGTAGTTTCGATTGTGACCCGACTACGGTTGTCAACACTTTCATAAGAATGGGCTATCTTTGGACTTGCATGTGGTATTAGCTTATCGACATTTAACTTTAAATGTTACAATGTATTGCTTGTCTTGCTACGTTCTAATCATAAATCGATAAAAGAAATAACAGCAGATCCGTGTCACTGCTAACTGTAATCACGAATGATTTCTGACTATCATGTCCAGTCATAGTTTTGCTTACTGTCTTGTAAATACGATGCCATAGGCTCGTGTGATATTTAGTAGCCTTTTAGGTATCTCTTGTATGCTATGATGATCTTTGGTTTATTTCTCCTGTAACCATGTTGGTTGGCTATAATATAATTGCTATATTCTAAGTAATCTTGAAGCTTCTAGCTACTATGCATGTAAACATTTTAGAAAACACTGCCAGTATTGATATAGTTTGGGCAGTGGTAGTTTAACCAATTTCTGCATTTTTGTGTATCGTATTGTATACCTTTTGCAGCTTTCATTACTAACTAGAAGAAGTAGGAGTTTCCATACGTTTACTAACTAGCATAGGCACACTAAATAGATAGGATGCGGAAGCACAGAATATCATAACAATGGTTACGATATCTTGTGGCGAAGGTAGATGATGGAGCAAGAACCGTTATTGAAAGGAAGAGATAATAAACAGATTAATTTCCTTCCATATTAAGTTTAGACCGACTGATTAAGAATGTAATTGGGAAAAGTGATGAACAGAAAGAAGAAAAAGAAGACCAAGGAAAACCTGGATAAAAAAATAATTTAAATAAAAGCAATGGAGACAATAATGAGGAAGTGAGGAAATTTTTCGCGGGACTGTAGGAGGTAGAGGGAGTGGGTATAATTTTTTTGTTTAACCTTCCTATATTCACGTCAAAATGAAAGACCTATACTATACTATATAAATCGGTCTCACAGACTGTATGCGTGAGTATAGGAAGGTTAAGAGAGTGCTTCTTCTGATTTTCTGAATTATTAGACTAGAAAATTAGATGATCTTCAGCTTTCTGCTGAATGCAGTCTGAAGTACACCAACGCGTTCAGTAATATGAGACTATAGCAGAATTCTGAACGAGTTCTCGTATACTTGACTGTATACTTAACCTATTTAAAAGTTTTCAAATATTGTATCCATAGAGGTATTACAAAACTATTCCATAAATTTAAATATAGCACACCAAGAACAAGTGAGCTTCTGGAAAGGAAAATACGATATCATTACACGAGGATATTAAATTGTACGTATAAATACTCCCTAAAGATAAGTTAGAAAGTAAAGTCCTTTTGGGGTTGTTTATCAGAAAGATTATTAAAGATACATATGATTATTGTCGGCTAATTACAATCACAATTTTCCACAGAACTGTTTCCAGAAACTGCAACATGACTGCAAACCAATTATACAATCTTACATGGGGGAATACGGTACATCTCTCATATCAGCTGTGCAGCTACTTAGATGCCAAGATGAATTGGTAGATGTAACCTTGGCAGCCGGTGGAAGAACGTTCCATGCTCATAAAGTCGTGTTATGCGCTGCAAGTCCATTTTTACTGGATTTATTAAAGGTATTTTCAGCTATTTTGCCTGTTGTAATGTAAAGTATCTACTATTGTATTTCAGAGCACCACATGCAAGCATCCTGTTGTTATGTTGGCTGGAGTACAAGCATCAGATTTAGAAGCATTGTTGGAATTTGTTTATCGAGGAGAAGTTAGTGTCGATCCCAGCCAGTTGCCATCTTTACTGCAAGCAGCGCACTGCCTAAATATACAAGGCTTATCGCCAACTCATGTAAATAATGAATCTCTACAACATGCGCTTAAAAATGAAATTAATGTAAAGATTTATGCGTGACTTGGTGTGATGAAAATGCAGTTTCTTGCTTTTAGAAAGCGCAGGATCTAGTACAATCACAGATTAGTTTAAATCAAGATGAAGAATCGATATTGAAAAGGAAAAAGAGAGCAAAACGGATGAGAAGTCCTACTAATCAAGGTCAGAGTAATAAGTGGTCAAAAACTTATGTTCAACCTGATGGAAATGGTAGTTCTATGACTGATCAACAAGAAAGCACATGTAATTTGCACTTTAGCACTTTTTCTTTCTCACATTCTTCATAATTATTTTCTCTTTGGTTTTCCGCATAATTGTTTGAATAATTTGATTTCAATTTTATGAAAAAAATATAGTTTATTATGGGGATATGAATTTGCCATACTACCAGTAGTTACCAAATTTTTGATTAGGTAGTAAGCCATTGTCATGTGTAAACCAAATACTATCCGTACAAGTGTACCACTGGTCATTGAACTTCATACAGACCGAGAATGCACTAAAGACTTACTACATACTGAGTATACTCATACATGTTAGTTAATTACAAGCGGGAATACCATTTAATTAACCACAAACCAACAACCGCGGACCGGTTTTATTCTCGTTGCAGTTCGTCAGTGGAATCCATTTGCTCAGATTTTGTCGATCTGGAAACAAGTTTCGTTGAAATTGATTGGAAGCAAATGCACTTCGTTGAAAAGTTCCAATTGGAGTGAAATCATTCTGAGATTGTTGGTCGCGATAAATGCAAATTCCTTCTAATTAATTTAATATCTTTATTGATTAATAAATTAAAACACTAAGTTACTGGACAATGTATACAAAATAAAAGAGAGTAACCCTAATGCAATATCTGCGCTTATATAAGGAACATAGGTAAAAAGTGCAAGCAACAATAATAATAAGAGGAGTATAATAGAAACAAAACAATAACAATGTTTAATTATCACGTGACTGTACCTACTATGTAGTAAATCGCAGAATTCTCGTTCTGTAAGTAATTCAATGACCGGCGGTGCGTTTGCAAGAGTAGTAGGTGCTTTACAGATTATGATTGCTCAGTACGTAATTGTGAAACTAGGGAATTACTGGAGGTATACGAAAGTTTCGATAACGACGATAACTATAATTTACTACTGTTCTCTGCAATTACAACATATATCCCTTTTTGTTATAGCACCGACCTGGACGCATCAAATGAATCTCGTAAACGTCTCAACTTCAACGGCAGCATTAACAAATATCCCATTACATACACCGATCCTAGTACAAAATATACCTGTTTCTGTCAATAATACAGGTCAAACGTCGACTCCTAAAGTTAGAGGTGCATCTGATCAACCAGGTAAAGAATCAAATATTGTACATATCATTTTTTAAATAGACATTTTCAAGGTACCTGCCCTTTGTGTGGAGCAATGCTCAGGCAAGCCAGGAACTTAAGAAGACACCTTATAACCAGTTGTAAATATCGATCGATGGGTAATCAATCGAATGTAACCAACACACAGCATGTAGAAAGAACGTCAAACGGTACCCTACATCAGTTACAAACTATACCGCTTCAAAATGTCGAACGAGTAACGCAGAATATTGAACGGATTGACAGTAAACAAATGGCTTTAACTCCTATTTCTTGCAGTGATCTCTTACCTTCGACATCCAATATTATGTCCACTAGTTTGCAATAAAATTGTTACTATTTTATAAAATTATTACGTTTATACTGACAGAAAAGATTTACTAATTTGTTTGATAAATTCAAAAGTAATTAATATGTGGATTTTCCCTGAAGTATTTGGAATAGATGCAATGGAGGGGTCCATCTACCAAACAACTACCATCTAGACTTGCTTGTGTATTCATACGCAGTAGTAGAGTTTTCGTTTTACGTGTATGGGTAATAGTTGTTTGATTGATGAAACTATCTATTTAAGTAAAACTTGTGAAATTTTACAATGCTGTGCCAACAGTAAAAGTACGCTATTCCCGAAATTTATACCTTTAAAGTGTTCTGTGATACAGTTGTAGTCACATATAATTACTTCTGTTTTAATCAAGTATTACTAGAGACCGGTAGATTTAGGTTAAGGGCAATGTTTTATTTTTGAATCAAAATTTGTGCGCCAATTTTTATAAATTAATTGTATCTGCAAATAATACGTTTTCTGTAAATGAGTGAATATGCAAACAAGCGCTGTCGCATCTGCCGCGTTTCTCTCCAATGCATAGTTTTCTTGCTGGCATCCGCCTTTAAGTACCGTAGACGTACAAACATTTTCAGTGCGTAAAGAGTTACCTACTGCAGAAATATACTTCATTCGTAATGATTCACCAATCTCCTTATTAGTTGATTACTAAAGATTGACAGATTTAGGTCGACATTCGGAAAACGACTCAAACCACATCTCCCACGTCGAATGATGCTTCATTCTGCAGTAAGCAACTGTTTAAAATGAGTTATTACTGCTTGGAAAGCTTACTAGATTTGGAAGATAATTTGTATAAAGTAAAAGATTCCATGTTTTAACCCAATAATTTTGAACTTTGTTCTGTAGAAAGAAACCATAAAATGGCAAATATAAAAGACAATTTTGTGCTAATGTTAATTCTTAAGCGCATCATGTAATCATTTTGTTTTTACAAAAATTTTGAATCTGCTGGAAGGAATCTGACCCGCATAACACTGTTAATATACTTAAGAATTACAATACCGAGCGAATCTCTATTGTGTGATAGACGTCTTTAGGTTAACCATACCTCATCTCAAATATATTTGATTGCTCTATATACTTCGCTCTGTTTCAAATCTTTCTGATGGTTATTACTAACTTTAATTTCCAAAATTTCATAACAGTTATTCGTACTTTTATCAATATTTATATTCTTTTCTTTGTGCCTTTTGCAAAGAGAAGCAATAATTGAAATACATATCAAGTATATGGATTATCAATAATAATCATAAAGTAAAATCCAGTACTTGTCTAAGGTTAACTAGTTTGAGTTCAACAATAAGTAGTTATTCGTTTTTTGCTTATACATCTTAGTATTTGCTGTCAGTGTAAATTTTTAATTATATACATACCGTTTCTTTTGATACTCAATGCAATTTCGAACACATTTTGTACGAGAATTTTTCAGAACAAGTACAACATAATTTTGTATGATATTAGATACGAAGAAAAAAATGTAATTTATTTAATATTTGTACATAGGCGAGTTAATAAATCGTTTTTATTACACGTATTGTTATAATAATCACCATAAATTCCATACACAAGGAATGCTGAAATCATTCCTTTTGGAACGCAACGAAGGATTTAAACATCAGTGCTTCATCCTGTAGGTTTCATTATAGCATTACTCTTCATGTTGATTTATGACTAGTAAGCGAATAGTTCATGGGATGACCTGGATTGTCGTCCAGACGTCTGATCGTTTCACTGTGCGCTGGATCGATATAAGAAAACTGAAGATACTAATATAATGCTTTTGACAAATGATAAACACATAAATCGACGCGTAGGAAAGTTGTTCTAAATGCTTTTCAATTAATTTTTGCAATACCTCGGGTCTTTCGATAATCTAACATGTTGTTCTATGACGGTCCAATTCAATTATTGTTTTTGATCATGAGCTTAACCTGAGCATTATCTTTGAGTGAAAAATCGAATAAATGTTGATGCTACTGTTCTTTTAAACATAGGGCATAACTTTTTGAGAGCTAAAAGCTTTTTCGAAGGTAATACAGCAAAATATGACAAAAATTCTAGTTTAGTTTTTGATTTGCAAGCCACGAAAAACAAATATTACACAATCGACATACTAGAATAGATCGATAGATTCGGAATGACAATGAAAACAAAATAATACGGAATAATTCCAATAAAATCTTTTCCAAGCTACACACACTTGGTCCAACGTTTCTCTAGCTTCTCGATTCCCTTTCGGAATTGCCACTCTTCGAGGTTCCCAAAATAATGGTTTACAGCCGCTATTGGTTTCATTCGACCAAAATCTCTTTCCTTTCAGTTTCAGGAACAGATGGAAGTCTAGCAGAGCCAAATCAGGCGAATGCGGTGGATGTGGAAGGATTTTGAACATCAATTCTATCAATTTTTGCTGAACGATTGCGGTTTAATGAGAAGGGCGCATTGTCGGGGTGAAACAGCAGTTTTTTCTTAACCATTCCTGAATTGCTGCTTTAAATTTTTCCAAAAATGTTGTGTAATATTGACTAGTAACAGTTTTGCAGTCTTTCAAGACAACCAAATAGAAAAATAAATTTTGGTTTCTGGTGTGTAGTCCTGAACGTCAAGACTTGAACAATGGGCTGAGGTTCGTGCTCGAATGCGTTTTGCTCCGAATTGAACAAATGCGGCATCCATCTTGCAGAATGCATTTTGAACCCAATTCATTACGTAAAATACGAACTACTCGTCCATAAGAGATGCTAACGGTTTCGTCAATTTCACGCACTTTTATTCGGCGATCTGCCAAAATCATGTCATGAATTTCTTCCACAATTTCTGGCGTGGCAGCTGTTTTCGGACGTCCTGAACGTGGTTCACCACTTATATCTGTGTGGCCATGAATTCCCAAACCCAAAAACTCACAGTGGGAAATGAAGGTAATGAATCCTCAAGAACGGCATCTAACCTTGATTTGATTTCTGTTGCGGGTTTCCCTTCCAAATAGAAAAATTTGATGACCGCTCGAATTTGGTTTTTATTCATTATTGAAAACACAAAAAGGTAGTTATATACTGGTCAAAACCAGACTAGTTCAGAGATCAATTTAACATTTGCAGTCAATTGATATGAAAGAGTTGCCAACACGACAAAATATTTGGAAAAATAGCAACCTTCTAGCAGCGCTTCCAGAAACTTCTCAATCTAGCCTAGTATACATACATTTGTTTTCTGAATGATAGTTGAAATAGTAACTATCATACAATTACCTAAACATACTTAAAAGTTCAACTAAAGTCGTCTAAAAACTACTACATCTTGTGGACAATACTTTAAGGAGACTGTGGCTAAAATAATATAAGTATTAAGTAAATTACTATATCTTTCGAAAATAAATCCAAATACGGTATTTCGGCAACTAAGTTGCGATCTTCAGTGGAAAACTGAGAGGATTAAGTCTAGCCAGCGATACTTAGTCAACGTCCACAACGAACATCAGCCATTCCGAAAATATTATTGACATAACACACTGGCAGCAGTGTCAATACTTTTTGGTTAAATCTGTACAACTACTCAGTCTGTGGCTCAGTCTCATGTTCATTGTGCAGTGCTTTAAAGTTATTGTGCAGTATTTGTTGACCAGGTATCACCGGCAACACTTAATTCCCCTAGTTTTCCACTGATGATGGCGATTTAATTGTTTAAATATGTATCTGAAATTATTTCCGATAGGTGTGGTAACGGTGATTTTTTATTTATTTTATAATACATCTATCTGTTAAAAAGGAGACTGTTTGGGGTAACAAAAGAAACTCCAGTAGTATACTTGCATACTTTTACAAGGGTTAAATATTTTATTATATCATTTTCGTATCATACAAAGAAGGAAGTGCTGGCTAAACTTACGGAAAATATTTATTTAATTAGCGATATTTAAAATATAATTTACTCCAATGTAAATAAACCTAAGCTAAAGACATTTAAAAAACTAGAAAGTAATCACGTACAACGTACACAGGTAATAGTTACTAAGATGTGAGTCACTTGGTCAGTGTACGTTTCCTTTTATACTCATTTTTTTCTTTTGACAAGACGTCTAAGTACGTAACGAGTAGAACACAGATAGAAGAAGTATGTATTGTTAGAAGTACATCACAAGTATTACAGAAACGTGTACGCTTTTGGTCAATGAAAATCTAAATGGTTGAAATTAGGCGTAAGACTTTACAATCATACAAGGCAATAATGGCCGGAGTGTTTGATCAAGGATGCTGTCCTCTACGCTATCGGCTTTTCCTCGTGGATTGTTGGGCTCGTCGCAACGGATCCAGATCGAGATCTTAAGTTGTCATCTAAGCTTTGTTGCGAGCCGGAACGCGAGACGGTAGTACCGACTTTCGTCTGTAAACGAGACTACATATCGAACATGCACATTAATTTTACATAGACTACGTTTAAGCGGTGTATACTAACAATATCTCTAAAAAAAAAAAATTGGAAAAAGGGCATATAATTGAGTCTACACAAAGTGCGTATATTCCACTCCACAAACATTTGATAGAATTTAGAGGATGTATTGACTAAATTGACAAAACGGAACATCGTAAACTTTAAGAATAAAAGTTAGAGTGATTAGCTACAACGTTTAACATTTGGGTAAGTGTGTGTGTGTTAGGAAGTACATTCAGGTATTTAACTAGCAGACAAAGAATATTCCTTATCAATCGGTCTGACGTTCAAATGATATTCATAATCACTTTTTAATGACTGCTATATAGACAAGAAAAGCACGTAATTTTAACCCTGCTGTTAGATTAAGCCTATTTGGTCCAATTAGCCGATAAATGGATGGCAAGTTAAATTATTGACGGTTCATAATTATGTTTATAAATTACATTAAGGAATTCCATCAATTTTCATAAAAATTTGCATGTGTGTAGTATGAACCAATTGGTCTCTTAATACAAGATTCGTATATATTTTTTAATCTAACAGCAGGGTTAAGATATTAATTTGATTATAATGAAAAACGTTAGTAAGTTCTATAACATGCAGCATACTTCCTAGAACAAAGAATACACGAAGCAAGCGAAAACCTAAAGCAAGTAATTACCAATCTAATGATAAGTATATCGACAGATTCGCGTACCAAACAACTGGCTCTCGTACAAAAGCTCTGCCAGCCAATGAATTATGATCTAATTGTATGAGTTAGGTTACTGCATAGATTTGTTCTATCAACAATTAAATACCTGCCAATGTTTTTGTACGGGACGTAGTTATCTGATATATTGCGAAACAATTTGTAAAATTGTCGATAGTGCTACGTAAAGCTAGACTGCGGTAAAAGTGCAATTAATTGCAAAAGCAAACAAAGGAAGGTGCGCTGTATATTTACCTTTACATTTTCATAAGCAGAACCTACTTTCTCTTCAAAAGATTTAAAGGAATCTGAATGTCTCATCTGTCCGATTTTGTGGAGATGTTTCCAGCCAATCCTCCTATTACGGAAGTAGTTTTCTGATATCTGCAATTAAAGGACGCATTATTTATGGTCTGTGGTATTAATGACATGATGAAGGGTGTTTCAAAAACAAAATGGACAAGTGGAGTGTAAAAACATGTAAAATTGTATTTTATTAACATGCACGAAAACATTCTTTTTTTAGTAAATAGACACTTCAACTGGTGTGTGTCAAACCTGTAAATCTCGCGGATGAAATAGATAGATGATGCAGATGATGTATGTAAGTAAGCTAATATACTTCATGATATTTTTTGAACGATCCTTGTACGTATAATAACGATCGTAAGTACGAAAGTATTTTGTGATCATGCATTAAGTAGCAAATACTTACATTGGGGCATCGGTAACGGCCTTAGTAACCTGACCTACTTTAGTTTCCACTGTTTGGTAACTAAATAAAAACAATTTCCATTAGACAGGCGCATGCAATAAAAAAGTTGGTTGTTGGTTGTAACTCAATATTGTAATAATTAAACAAAAAAAGTTTATGAGCCACTGGTATACAATGATCTATCTAGCATTAAACTTTAAATCTCAGGCCATAAGAAACAAAATCGGTATCGATACCCGACTTAAAATAAAAACGCTAGTATATTAATTAATACGGCGAGTCATTAAAATGTACAATTATGAATGCATAAAAACGAATATCTACATTCGTGCAAATCTACTACGTATTCGTAAAACTAAGTCATGCACAAAGGAATTTGAAATCTAATGAGGAAATAAAGTTTCTTGCAACTTTCTACAGTTATTCAAGTGTATATAAATTAATAATATGACTCATGAACTATACGAGTTATTTAAAAATGCAATAGGAATATTTTTAACAGATATGTAGGACCTAGTAGTACATAATATTGCACAAATATTTCCTTGCTATAATGATACCACATATTAGAAATATGTATAACGTAATTAACAAAATCAAAAATAAATTTAAAAGTTTTGAGGTACAACCCAGAGATCATTAATGTAAACGTTCTTCTTCCTTATTTATACTGAGTTCGCGTTAAGAATGCAGTGGGTAGCACTATCAACTTGGCTAAGTAAAGTTATGTTACACAAACTGACAACTATCAATTCTAATTTGGCTTAAATAAATTTCCAGGCTGTTCCCAACAATTGCACATGGTACATTTTGCGAAAGGGTCATGGTCTACATACTGATCATTTATAGCGTCATAGATTCGTCGATTTTGTTCGTGAACACCTTGCCACTGATGGTCACGTTTATCGCAAAATTTTGTTCAGCAATAGACCCCACTTTTGGGTCAATGGCTACATGACTAAGCAAAATTGTCATACATGATGAAATCCGTAGGTGATGCACCAGACCTATAGTAATTACATCGTGACAAAGTGACTGTAGGATGTGTTTCAAATCCTGGAGACATCATGGTTCCTTATTTCTTTAAAAATGAGACCGAAGCGTATGTTACGGTGAATGGTGTTCATTATACATAGATCAATGATAGGTGACTTTTTGTTTCCAAGTTTGCATAATATTGGTCTGAACGAGAAGTGGCTTCAACAAGATGGCGTTATATGGCACGTAGTCATCAAAACCATCGTTTTACTCAAACGGAAATTCGACGATTCGTTGATTTCTCGAAATGGGTCAATCAATTAGCCGGCTATGTTTGTGCGATCTGACAGCGTTGGATTCTGTCTGCTGCGATACTTGAAGTCGCAGGTTTACACAAAATAAAAAATCAACAACAATTGACTAACTTAAAACCAGTATCACTCGCGCTGCATTGGGGGAAATAACGCTCGATTTATTGAAAAAGCAACCAAAAATTGGGTTCATATAATGCATTACGAAACCCGTAGTTGTGACAGCCATTTAAATGAAATATTGCTCTATTATTAATGGCAAACCAGCCTCTTTTCAATTAAAACAAATTCTTCAAATTAGTGGTTTCATTTACGTTCTATCGCCATTACTGAAAAACCCTCCACATGTCTCCAAAGGTCCATATAAATGATGGTCATGGTGATTATTTGAACACCGGTGATGCAAAATGATTTTTGCATGAAAGTTGACCGGTTTTAGAATTTCGGGGATTTTTTTTGCATCTTGTATAAAAATAGAACACACTTTCTTATTAGGTTATTCCCCGACTGAACTTCACGGCATCTTTATACTTTAAAGATTTCCGGGAGGAATTGAGTTGAGAAAATATAATAAATATATGGCACTCAAGCTACCATATTTTCTATTTACATACATATCTATTTATTGCATTTCAATGAGAAAACCATTCAAAATTGCACTATACAGCGAGAATTCTAAAAGTAACATTTAGTAACACCCTACCAAATCCAATTATACACATCACAAAAACTATTTATTAGGTACAAAAAAATTGCTTTCTTTTTCACGTTTGTCTTTATACCTGACTATTGTAATGGGGTACTTGCAGTTAAAGTCCACAAATAAAAGATTGGTAACATGAAGCCCAAAATATATCAAAATGATATTTTTAGCCCTATTTAGTTCTGCTTGCGACTTAACCTCTTGTTAAGTTTGCTGAATGAAAATAAAAATTATATAGTCGTCAACATTACATGAATGATTTTAGATTTTATTGAAAATTGAAATTTCAACTCCAATGATTTTTGGTAATATGCACCAATCAAGATAAACAAAAACAACAACAACCTAGAAAGTATTTTATGAATAAATTACGATTTCGGATGTATGATACAGATATGTAATCATCACTTATCAGGATATACACAGAGGTTCAAGGAAAAGTGAAGTCGTATTACAAGAAACTTCAAATCCAAAACTAAATTAGCAAGTCTAGCTAAAGGCATTAGCAGCGGAGTAGATAATCTCGACATTGCCCTATCCTTTTTAGCGAAATGCATCGAGTATGTCGTGTCTAATGCTTGCCTCATACTTAATTTGCGAGACATTTCAACAATTTTGAAGTGGTCAAAACTGCTCTGGGACATCTGGGACACAAAATTTAGTCTATTCAAAAATTGAACAGAGCCAAACTAACATCCAGAAAGTATATGGGTTCCTCCAATAATTTAATTTCTGATTTGTTTCTCCATAAATTGACGATGATTGTAAATTATGCGGTAATTACGATATCAATTTTGACCAAACATCAAGTTTGGATTTTCTATTATTTCTGGGATTCACTTAATTTAGTATCTCGTACCCTCATTCTTTGGAATAAAGGACGTATGATATTACTGGTAACATTGATGTTTGTACATGTGAGAGGGATTCGATATGAATTCTCTCACAATGCACGTATTACGCATTTTTTACAGTTATCTTTTCTACAGAAGTGGACAACTTGCGTTGCCACAGCCTCCTGCAGTAACTGCAGTCGCGCTCTTCGGCTACCCGCCGTGGGAGAAATGCAAATTACAAAATTTTGATCTTCTCTTGCCATCCATCTGCAGGAGGTTGTGGCAACGCAAGTTGTCCACTTCTGTAGAAAAATAACTGTAAAAATGCGTAATACGTGCATTGTGGGAGAATTCATATCGAATCCCTCTCACATGTACAAACATCAATGTTCAGACCATATATACATAAAATTTGTATACGAAATTACAGCTCTTGCAGAGCCGTACTGACGAGTGGTATAACCGCGAAACGTACGTACGTCTACGGATGGCAAGAGAAGATCAAAATTTTGTAAATTACTGGTAACGTTCAGAACGATTTATTAAATATCTTCAAGAGTCGTTATAAAAAAATGGAAGCTAAGGAAAGCTTCTTGATTTAAAAAAATTTCAACAATTATAATTGTTATCCGCTATCAAAAGATCGATTTCTCTTTTAACAGAGGATTGTGTATAATGAGAACAGAATTTATTACTAAAAAGAGTAGGTTTCTATTTTTATGCAAGCTAAAAATAACAGAAAAACGTGACTCCTGTGTAACACGTAGTGACTAATTTAGTATTATCTCCGGTAATGCACACACACAAAATATCGTAACTAAGAGATAAGTAAGATAATATGTATATTTGATTTATGATGGGGACAAACGAATTTTTTTATTATCGCCTTCACAGAAACATAAACTAACTGGTATCTGTATTGATAATCATCTTTGAAAAATGCAGAAATATAAAAACCGCCACAAATTAAGGAAATTGAATTCGCTGCAAACTGAATTTTTAAATATCAACTTAACGGTATCTTCTTGAATCGATGTTATTTCCATAAAAAATGATGAATGCTAACATGATTATGCACTTTACGGCGTCAATTATGCGAAAAGTTTCCCTCCTACGCAGCCTTAAAGCGCGATGTCTCGACCATAATGCGATTTAATCGAACGGAATTGCGTTTAAAACGTAGATTATAATTTATCGGTCGTAAATCAAGGTTTAATCGGTGATAGAAATAAATTAAATATCGATGGATATAAAAGGAAAATTTAGCATTTATTTTCTTTACATTTTATTGTCGTACTGTCCAAACCATATGTTGACTGAAGATATGTACGTTTATTGTTACAGAAACCGAAAACAGTGAATGTATGGACAGCCCTGTAGGTATTACATATATGATTAGGATGTCTACGAATGCACGCATAGTAATTTTCAACGAAACAACAATCGATAGTCCAGTATTACGTATGTTAATTAAAGTTTGAAAGCCATTTAAATTATAGAGAGGTATGACGTAAATAGTAACGCTATCCTCAATTTCCTAAGCCAATATGTGAAATAAGAGATTGCTCTTAAATAGAATATGAAAGCAGGTTAGAGATCTTGATCATAACAGCAAATTTTGTTTTCGAACGTTTTTCCTTTTTCTCGGATAGTACTTTTGTGATAAGATTTGATCAAGTGCACAAAATTTTCTTAAATGAAATTAAACTTAAAACCGGGAAACTGTAACGTTTTTTGTAAGTGCATTAAAAGTTATCCTTAAATTATAGAACGTCTTAAAATATATTTACATGCTTATTTTAAGTAATTTTAAAATTTATTAAGTGACCACAGATACAAACAGAATTTATAAGACAAAATCATTTATGGTCTTACCATTGCAAACGTGTGGTAATTGTGATAAAAAATAAACAAATACGAGTGAAGGACTCATAGATTCGTAATATAACGCATCAAAGTATATTTAGCCTGAGTTTGTTTAGCACATTGTTTGGGGCAAACGAGCAAACACGTGTTTTTCGTACAATCAATAAAGAGCGGCAGTCAATAAGAAAAATGGTTTTTACAAATTAATGGTGGGGTGCAGAAAATATGTAGATAGGGGCATTCGGCGAAGTAAAAATTACGCATTATTTCTTGTGAGATGTTGTACGAGGGTAATTCGCAAAGTTCAATTTTCGCCTAGTGAGCAGAGGAGTGGGGATATCGGCGCAATCGCAACGCTGCAGATATTCATAGTAAACCTTGTTCTATTTATGGTGTAAATGTCATGAATAACAGTGTGATTAGAAGATGATGCCAGATGTTTCGAAAAGGACGAAGTGATGTCCATGATGAAGAACTGAGTGGAAGACCAACTGTTGTGACGGACGAATGTTTGGATAACGTCGAAAAATTCGTGAAAATCGACGATTCGCAGTCACAGATCTTAGTGCTTGGATCACAACGGTTGGAGAGCGATGAAGAGCCGCAGGATAATATTACAGCATGGCTTAATTCACAGGAGGCATTAAAAACAGCTGAAAGTAGTAGCTTTATGTTGTATACAATATAAACCACTTCGTGTATTGCTGTTTTTTTAACCTTCCTATACTCACGCATACGGTCTGTGAGACCGACTTATATAGTATAGTATACGTGTTTCATTTTTGACGTGAGTATAGGAAGGTTAACAACCAAAAGGAAATTTGACGAATATGTAATTACCTGACGATTGTGGAATTAAGGGCGGAAGGGACGCCTTGTACAACCGTAAACATCCTTTTTGATAATTAGCAAATATAGTCCTGACTTTGCAGTTAATGTTAGAAGTCACTTAAATACACCTATGACAATTTGAATGTGCGCGTAGCGTAAACGATAATTTAACTGCAAGGATTCTTGCAACATTAGCAAATACCTATGTTCATAACATAGAAAAAGGGAGAGTTTGGACTGAAAATTATTAGGTAATTTTCCCAATGATAACATGTTTTCGACAATCTATCCATTCAAATGCTACTCAATCTTTAAAAGATCGTTACTTTTTTAAAGTAGAGAAAAGGCCGGAGGGGTTCAGCAGTCCATATTGCTATTCTTATGATTTACTTGAACAATTGTGAAAAACTGATGAAGCACTATAGTGTTAAGTGTGATCTGGTGATTTGTAGTCTTATATGCGTGATTTTCAGTGCGGTGTTCGGTTCAGACTTATGCGAAACACGTAAATTACGATGTATTTGCAGTTTATATTTGTCTAATAATACCGATTTATATCACGAGAATCATACATTAGCCAGCTACTTAAACTCGTAGAATGTATTGAAGAAGAGCACTGAAAAAACTTAATACAATCACGTTAACAAAATCATCGAAAAAATGCTATCAAATATCGAATTTGGCGTAATTCCCCAATGGAAGATAAGATAAGTAAATGTGAACGATCTAAGGAATGGAAACACTAACTTTCACACTATTTGTTTTCTTTTCGTTCACTGCACTTCAAAGCTCAAGTTCCAAAACAGAAAAGTCAGAATAGACAGTATCCCAGCCAAAAATTAATCAAATCGTAGATTAGCGTCTTTTAACCGACATAAAAGAAGAAAATTCTGAATCATGGATTCGCAGACACGCGAAAAAAGTGTGCCACAAGTGAATAGAATGCTACCTTATAAATATATTATTCATCAAAAAAACATGCATAAAATTGAAACAAGACATAATTTCTCACAAAAACTTGCCGACTACAAGTGGATCACCTAGCCTTAAAAACAATGGCTGGTGTTTTATTTCTTAACAGAGAAATATGTCCGTAACATGTGGTGCTCATTTGTTCAAGCGCGCGGGAGGAATCAAACTTATAGAAGCAAGAATGGTCTGCTTAAAGACGGCATAGAATTTCAAAAACTTAATAAAGCAGCCGTGAAACATGGAAAACTATAAATAAATCACACAGACAGAGATGACTGAAGGCAAGAAGAGTTTTGGTTTGGCTGTGTTCCTCTAAACTGGCCAAATCAAGCCTCTCCTAAATGAAGTCCAACTAAAACACATAATTTAGACTCAACATAAAAACTACTATTGGCAATAAATCATATCAAATCTTCCTAATATGCTTTCAAAGACCAAATAAAATAAACCCTCAACGATTTATGGATTTCCAAGGATAAAGAAATGTACACAAATAAAAAACAATGGAAGGTCGATAGAGAAAAGAGTTTCGGTATCGACGAGATATACAGGATTCCTCACAACTTATGCGTCAAATTTATTTATAACATTATATAAGGTTAAAGTAAGTCTATGACTGCAAAAGAAAAAATTGATAAAAAAGCAAAAAACATTTGTACTTTGTGTGCCCTGAATTATTTGTCAGAACAGATGTTTGCAATTCTCTCGGCAGCAAGAATACATATAATTTATCACCTGCATGATCCAACCTTCGATCGGATTCAAAGCAGGTGAATGAAATTAAACCAACATCTATCCTAATATCCACTTAAGCTTGCCTAACATTAGTAATGGGCCGAATTTTATCAGTGCTTTAATTTAATTGCCTAAACAGTAAACATTGGAGTTATTTATCGCAACAAATGTCTTGATATGATTCGATGCAGTGACCGTGAAATTGAACATACACGTCCTATCGTAATATTTCCTTGATCTGCTAAAGATATTGTCCGAATGTTTCCAGCGTTTACATTTCTTCGTCTAAATAATAAATACAGGTCTCATAGATTCTCTATCGGTCCCTTGCAAAACTTCCACAAATTAATTTCGACCTTTCTGCGATAGGAAAATATTTTCTCCTACAAAATTGTTTGAATTTTCTTCTGTTTTAATTTGAAGCATAAATTGTGAACAACACGGTATAAGGTATTACGAAAATATGCTAGTAATTGAAATCGTCACGTAGTGGCTCAGCCCGTCGTTATCCCTTGGTATAAAACAAATAAGTTTGCTTCCGTTTGAAAGAATTGCTTTTCGTCAAAGTTTAATTATTTACACAAATTTGACGTTTTTAATAACAAAACACGATGGCAAATAAGCGTATGAAATCAAACATCGAGTATCTGATGCTACACATACATTATGGGTGCACAGATGGTACGGAATAAACCTGTGAAATTAATATTTGAGCAACAAATTTCCTTACTGATGCTAATCTAGCGCAAAATGTAGGAAAAATTGCGAACTCTTTTAGTTTTATTTAGTTTCTATTCAAAATAGCGGAAAAAACTTGTGGATAAAATCTATGAAACATTTTACATCGGTGAGTTTTACTTTAAACTAAGGTAGAGGTGTTTTACAGTCTGATAAATTTCTGTCGTACCTTTTCAGTGTACTTTGCGGATGCTGTTTTAATATGTTCTAGAGTTTTTCCTTGTTTTGCTTTAATTTGGAGCTTTCGATGACAACCTAGGCACCCCTTTTTCAACCTATGAAAGTCTACAAATTGCTCAATGTTTTTTAGGCGATTTTGGCTAAGAATAATAATTATGAATTCTATTTCCAGATAATAGCTAGACAATTATTTCTTTTGGTACGACACGGTCAATTTATATATCGTGTTACCATTTTTCTTTCTACAAATTTAACAAGAATGAATTTGGACAAAAAGATTGGATAAGAGAGCAAATCGTTTTTGATGGTATATCACTCAATATATTTTAAAATTTGGGCCTAAGTTCTGGTTGATTTTCTATCTAATTTTATCGCATTAATATCAAACAGGAACTCCTGCCAAACCACAAAATTTGTTCAAATATTAAGTTTTAACAAAATTTTAACCAATACAATACGTAAAATATATTCCAGATACTTTCATTAATGTATGCAACAAGCTCACCGTCAATTTTTTGTAATACAATCTAATTTTATCTCGACCACCGCAAGCTTAATTCAGGTCGAGTATTCTTTTATATACAGAGTGCACTTGATAAATTTCAAGCATAGACAGACTCACAAAAATCAATATTTAGACTGATTTAAGAGAGGGAGGTTCAGATACGATAAATGCGTGCGTATATTTAGAAGGAACTTACTGAGAATCGAGTTACAGACCGAAAACCAAACAAAAGAGAGATATACATAAAGACTAACTTACACGTTACTTTCTTTCACGTTCTTTATCCCTTGATTGACGTCGTCCGTAAGCTCCTTCCAAACTGTTATCCCCAAGTTGCGTTTTAGTTCGGCACTGCGCCTCGTCTTCGCCGACAGCACAGCGCGTAAAGTGGCGATATCCTCCTCGATCACCGCCAATTCGGCTCTCCATTCTTCTTCTTGCTTATTTTTTTCCTCCAGTGTCATGTGGGATAGATCGGCCCTTGGTGGCAATTGATCACCCGCTGCCATGGCGTCTTCTGAAAGAATAAGTAGGGAACTATATGCGGTGATTGTTTGTGTTTACGTTGATGGAGATGATATGGTGCTGTCAAAAGATTATCAAGGAAATTTGAAAAATGCCATGATAGTTTTTTGGTGATCGATGTTTACATAAGTTCAAAGTTTGTTGCGAAAGAAACGTGGCAACATTTCTTTGTTGGCAATCTGGGAAAGTTATTACTAGAGTCTTACGTACCTATATACGTATATATATATATCTATACACAATTATCTATGGACCAGCTCTACCACTATTGGTCAATTAGAAAACAACAATAAAATGTATTTCAGAAAGGTATTTAGCCGTTTTCGTAATAACAATAAATTGCGAATTAATTCGATACTGTGTTGGAGACTCACCCGTTTATTTGTAAATAACTTATGGTTCAACGATTAATTTCTGTTTTCCTTTAGAGAAACGGAGTTGATACTTACGCAAACTATAAGTTTTTATATATCTTATCTGATAACGGATATTTCTCAAATCAATCGTTCATCAACTTACTTGTCCAGTGTGTAAAAATGTGGTGCAATATAAAAATTGGTCAACTTTATAAGAATGAAAACCAAAAAGAAAGCACTTCTATGTATCAAATGTGTTCTTTTATAATAATGAATGTGCGTATTAGTACAGGTAAACTTCAACTTTTCATTAAATTAAATAAGTTAGATTTGGGTATAGATATCTATGTACTTACTTATCGCTAGTCTAAAATTTATTATCAAAGGGAGCACCCAAAAAGTAAATATCATTCACATATGAAGAATATCTTTCGGGTTTAGGTGGTGTTATGGTGTCTACAAATAGCTTGATGTCTTGTCTACGTCAAGAGGATTCTTAAAGGGACAAGAAATTCGAAAGGAACAGAGCAACCGTAATTATCATCCAACATCCAGAATGATGTTTTATCCACGGGTATCAATGTATTAATTTGGTTGTTGCTGCAACTCTTTTCCAACGGTGAAGTTATCGAGTGGCATTTATATATACATATATAAAGATTTCGGTCGAATGAGCATTAGTCACTCAGTCGGAATCAACCAATGCCATCCTAAATAGAAATTTTTTCTTCTACGTATCCAGTCAGTGTTTAGAATTCACAACTCAAGTATACAGTGAATGACGCTAATAGTGTAATATCTGGAGATATGCACATATTTTAACATTTTTGTGTTGTAGTTTATTGATCACGAAACAGTTTACAATTCAATACAATAGAATAATTTTCGCTTACTCGTTTTGTTCTTCGCTAAAGGGATACGCTAGTTGGTAGTTCTTAGGATGTAGTAGGTAATGTAGGCATAATACTTCGAACGGAGGGAACTAGACAATTCCATTGCTTAACTGATTTGGGCAAGAATCAAATTGCTGCTTACTCGTGGTAGTTTCTAATGCATCAAGAGAACCCGTCGTACGCATCACAATGTTATGACTGTTTCGCGGATATGGATATGGAATTGAAGTAAAGAAAATGAATAGTAGAATTAACGGGGTAACCAAGACGTATCATAGTCCCTTAAAATCGACGATAATACTATTAGCTTTTAAAAATTGGTTCACCACCAGCCGATGTTAGGTCCTTTACGACCTGGTCTTTGCGCTTGTAGTTACTGTTTCCTGTGTTGGTTGAAGAAAAATCTCCAAAGGACGGAAGAATATGAGAGCGATGCAGCATAGAATGAAATAAGGTGATGTTTAACGGCAAATTTGGCGGAATTTGAACTGTATCTAGGGTAGAGGTGTACATGCAACAGTCAGAAGATAGGGTGGAGGGAAACATCCTTTCGAATATGTTGTAAAAGGCCAGTTAACGTTGGTAGAGTAAGCGGTAGAGTAAAGTTGCATGCTACTCTACCAAATTACTCTACAGAACTAATACAGAATTCGCTTACAGGCAAAATTGAAATGATTGAAAATAAAATAGTTAGTAGTAGCTCTGGGTACTTAACCGTTTACTCTACTAATGTAAACCAGGAACCATTTCAGGGATAATTGCATCGGCTGCCTATCAACTGCACTATTTATTCATTCGGTAGTATAACAGTAAGTCAATGCAGTGACAACTAAGTTTTTGGTTAATGCTATATTAACATGCCCTCGGCGCTGCATTGCAGCAAACCAACACCCATCCCCAGATAGCTCTGATAACAGATTATCGACGTAATTGATTCTTTACTAGTTCACTAGTCATAAAATTGGAGACTAATTGTTGGCTGCAAAAGCTAGAACAATTGCTTTGTTAATAATGTACCACCTTACCACATTTTCTTTCTTATCGTACTATCTACAGTTAGCGTGTCCTTTGATGCCTGAACATCATCGTTGAAGACGGATGGGATCTAAAAAGTACTAGCAATACAAATACAATGGAACAATATGGTACTCAGTCAATCACGGTTCTCTGTAGGGTTGCATGATGATCCTAAAAGAGTAAGAACACATCGTTCAGAAAGAGGTTTTATTTACTTTCTTTTGTAGGACCGTACAGACAGGACATTAGTGCTTAATTATGTAGATTCGAAACAACACATCCTACGGTGACAGCTTTCTCCAATCGTTTCTGATAAATTCCATTTAAGCAGCAATGTATCGCATGTCAACGTATTTTCGAAAGACAATGTCCTATACTATGGAAAATAGTGAACTTTCTGAAGAAGCTAGAGTCAAAATGTCATAATCACCTACATTCCATGATTTTAAGCCCTCAAAGAGCACGCAAGAGATATGATCAGAAAAATACTGGCCAAATTTGAATGATCTTCTACAACATTTGACTTCACTTCGTCTCCATAACAAAAAAAAAAAAAAAGTATCAACGTGAACAAGATGTTAAGACTAAAAATAAATTAAGTTATAATCAATACTGTAGGTGTTACAATGGGATATTGTGAAATGAAAATTTCGACTTTTACTTATATTTAAGTTTTTAGAAACATAGATAAGTGCTTTTGCATATCTATTAGAGTGTGCATGCCACTGGATACAAAAGAAATTATTGCACTCACTTTTGGTACACTCGGAAGTTCGGACACCTTATTGAAAAAGTATGAGAATCTTCGAAAAAGTACAGGTGTCATACTCAAAACGTTGCACAAAGAATGTTATTCGATATGCTTAATCAGCGATAAGTTAAATATGGAGAAATCAACTGTTTGCTTCTGCAGCAGAATTTAATCACTAACACCAACCAATCTTTATGGCGTTAGATATAGTTATTCAAAGAGTTTCTCGGTTGGTTCGAAATGTAATCACTAATCAGTGCGAAGGGAGGACACATTGACCAAAAGAAAATAAAAAAACATTATATATATTTTTTAATTAGTCACAAGGATGTCAGTATAACAAATTTTGTCCAACATTATACGAACTTTTGTAAACTTACTTAAGTGTGTGAACTTGCGCGAACGCAAATACACATTTCTGATGTCTAATCAAATTTTTACGATGCTATTGTCCATTTTTACAGCAGTTTTTTCTATTGAATTTTAAATGTTGACTTTTAATTTTGTGTTATGTGATGTACACCTAATGTGTATCGTCCTTACGACAAATTTAATGTGTTGTATGTACTGTGACAACTGTATCGGTTTAGGACAAGTAAATAAATGATGATAATGAACAGGGTAGACAAACAACCTAATACATGACCTTCTTTTAATCGTGTAGGAGTAGTAGCCTTCTCTTTGTGTATTAACAATTTTAACAACATTCCTTCAAATAGAAAGTGGCGTGTTCACGTATGGGTTGTGAGATTAATAAGTCAGTAGTTTCCTTGGTATAGTTATTCTTATTTGGAAGAACTTGTCATAGTTTCTAATAAATTTATATAAGTAGTAATACCACAAAAATATATCCCTATCTCACTGGCTATTTTTAGAAATAAATTCCTTTATAGGGAAATCCAGGAATCTAGGCGAAGACTAGTTAAATAGGTGTGTTAAACTGCCAGTTAATGTACGTACCTATTTCTATAAGGTAATGAGAGGAAGAATTCCATTACCAGAAGTTTTCTAGTGGTGGCAAAGTTTATGTTTTCGTTGTTTGTATTTTTCAAATTTAAGGACTTTTCCTACGTCCTAGATGGGATATCAGTGAGTGGTGATGAGAAAAAATGTTTGAGAGCCTAATTGCTGTGCATATAGTTATTTATGTTAATCGTTACATCTCAAAGACGATAGTAGAACGCAAGAGAATCAGTTTGTGGTATCTTAGTCCAAACTTACCAACGTTTCCATTGCTGATATCTAAATATTTTCGAAAATTGCTATCTTCAGGAAGCCTAGCTAGATACGGTTTCGTGAGATCTGAATACGTAACGCGGACTTGCTTCTTAAAACTTTTCCGGAAAAACGCACTAATAATCGCGTTGGCGCGTTTAACGTTAAAGAACTCAGTTTCCACCTTAACCGATTCATCGTTACCGTTAATACTATTGAAACTATTAAAATTTAAGTCGTCAAAATCCAGCTGACGAAGATCGAAAAGTTCAAGTTCGTTTTCTAGCACATCGTTTTCATCTAAATACTCGACATCGTCCAGGTCGTCTAGACTAGGGGTCGAAGTTGTCACTTGAGGATTAAAATAAGGATCTTCGATATAGTCGAGACTGGTTTGCTCTTCTTCGCCACCGCTAGCGTTCATTATACACAAACGAACTTGGACAAAATCACATATCGTACCGTACTGACGTGTAAACTTTTCTGTTTAATAATTGAAATAGAACAGCTGTCATGTTCCTTGCCTTACCTAAGAGGTGCTTTTCGCACAGCTTTCTCTATAAGACTTTCGAAACATATGCAACAATCGAAACACAAAAAACAATGATCTAATATCGATAAATCTTGTAATTCACTTGGGGACTTGGGGTGCACCAATAATTATGTAAATATGAAAGGTTTTACCGTCATAGATATTATTGTAGAATAATGCGTTCTAGAGGTATTTTATCAGGGCGAAAACAAAGAGACAAATGATACGTAAAGCAACAATGATTAAAAATGGTATAAACAAGGAAACAACAAAAGATTACCTGTGGTTGGGCTGACGTTGTTCATGTCGTCCTGTTTCAGTTTCTGGTTCACTATTTATATTAACTAAAACAACAAAAACCGGTACTTACAAACGTTTGTTTATTATGCTTTTGACATCTAATCGACTCACAATACAATTTGATGAACTGCCTGACAGCACCACCATATCCACCATCTCCAACAGTAAATTTTATATTTTCATGTTGGTTACGTTGAAACCTTCTAAAGAGCGACACCTATGATAGATAATAAATAATACTCATCTAGGAAAAACATTTCACTATATTTATACATATATTTAGATATAAATATTGTGAAGTGTTGTTACTCCTCGAGATTTATTCATTATTGTTATGGATCTCCACTAAATAAAGCCAGTTCTTTTCAACGTATGATAGCATCTCTAATTTGGTGCTTGAAATCTAGATGGCGACACTATTATTATCACTAAATGTATATATATATATATTTCGTGACCTTTTATACTTATCTTATATGATAGATCTCTACCACTAATAGGTCAATAAAACAAGGCTGGTTTGAACGATAGTTATATTTTCAGAACGTTTACAAACGTTTTCGGAATACCTTCGTCAGTGAAAATATAACTAGATAAATATATAAACAAACACTTGTTTTTATTTGGGAACTATCAACAAAATGACTAATGACTAGGATTTCTTGATATAGAGAATGTGTAACAAACTTTTATATACATATATAAATTATAAAAACTAAATTAATGTGTAAACATACATGCAAATTAAGTAAAACCCTATATCAAAAAATCTTTGTCGAAACCTTAACAATTCTGTTCAAGGACTAGGGAAAACCCAAATTTAAAAACCTAGTCAAAGGTTTCCTTCTTAAGAAATGCAAATGTCATTTTAACAAATTGCTATATACATTACTTAAATTTTGAATATCGGTTCTGAAATTAATAGTTTTAGTGTCTTTTTGTATATTTATCATTTCATATATTAGTCTTTTTTTATAATTATTCTCTGTTTTTAATATAATTGTGTTTTCAAAATCAAAGTAATGCCCAAGATCTTTGTAATGCTTTGTTACAGCGGTCATTGCACCAAAATCATTATTTAAAGAATACTTATGGCTATACAACCTTTTCTTTAAATATTGTTTCGTCTGACCGATGTAACAACCATCACAGTCTTTACAGTTTATTTTATAAACTACATTACTTTGATTTTGTTTAATTATTTTAGATTTAGTATTAGTAAAAGAGATCTGTTACTATAATTTGGAATTAATTTGGGTTTTACTTAATTTGCATGTATGTTTACACATTAATTTAGTTTTTATAATTTATATATGTATATAAAAAGTTTGTTACACATTCTCTATATCAAGAAATCCTAGTCATTAGTCATTTTGTTGATAGTTCCCAAATAAAAAACAAGTGTTTGTTTATATATTTATCTAGTTATATTTTCACTGACGAAGGTATTCCGAAAACGTTTGTAAACGTTCTGAAAATATAACTATCGTTCAAACCAGCCTTGTTTTATTGACCTATTAGTGGTAGAGATCTATCATATAAGATTATTATCACTGTCAACAATTATTGAAATACGAAAATGCATCTTATTTAATCATAATATTATTATAGTCAATTATGGTTAGCACAAGATAATTGTGTCGTCCCAGCACAGCCCTAACAGCTGAAGCAGCCAATCATTGATGAATGTGTACGAATTTGAACTGCTTTGCCACCCGGCAAACGTTTACGCCGTTTACGCCGAGTTCCGTCAAGTTCCGTTGGCTGCTCTAGCTGTTACGGATGATGGCACGACACAATTATCTTACCCTAATTATAACTAAATAAATTCAGACGACCTGGAAAATGTCCACTATTTATATGAAAACGATGTGCTAGAAAACGAACTTGAACTTTTCGATCTTTGTCAGCTGGGTTTTGACGACTTAAATTTTAATACTTTCAATAGTACTAACGGTAACGATGAATCGGTTAAGATGGAAACTGAGTTCTTTAACGTTAAACGCGCCAACGCGATTATTAGTGCGTTTTTCCGGAAAAGTTTTAAGAAGCAAGTCCGCGTTACGTATTCAGATCTCACGGAACCGTATCTAACTAAACTTCCTGAAGATAGTAATTTTCGAAAATATTTGGATATAAGGAATGGAAACGTTGGTAAGTTTAAACTAAGACACCACAAACTGATTCTCTTGCGTTCTACTATCGTCTTTGAGATGTAACGATTAACATAAATAACTATATGCACAGCAATTAGGCATTCAATCATTTTTTCCTCCTCGTCACCATTCTCTGATATCCCATCTAGGACGTAGGAGAAATCCTTTTGTTCAATTTGAAAAATGTAAACAAAGAAAGCGACTTTGACACCACTGGAAACCTTCTGGTAATTAAATTTTTCTCTCATTACGTTGCCATAGAAATAGGTATGTGGTATGTACTACATACATTAACTGGCAGCTTAACACAATTATTTAGGTAGGCTTTGCTCAGAATCCTAGATTTGCTTGTAAAGGTACTTATTTTTAAAAATAGTCCGTGAGAAAGAGGTGCCTTGCTTGTGGTATTTCTACCTATACTAATTTAATAGAAACTATTACCAGTTTCTCTAAATAAAAATAACTGTATGCAGGAAACTATTGATTTATTAATCTCACAATCCATACGTGAAAACGGCACTTTCTGCTAAACTTTTTGCCCGAAGTTCGCCGTTTTTCGAAACCTATGCGTTCCACGTCCGAACTGATATGTTCTACGTAATCGTCGGTCCCCTTAGGTATATTACAAAATTTTGATCTTCTCTTGCCATCCGTAGACGTACGTTTCGCGGTTATACCTCTCGTCAGTACGGCTTTGCAAGAGCTGTAATTTCGTATACAAATTTTATGTATATATCGTCTGAACATTGATGTTTGTACATGTACAAACATCAATCTTAAGTATATTCTGACGTAAAATAACTTCAAAATCCGAACATGATTTCTTCGTCGAATATCCACAATTCTATTCAAAATGAGATTTTCATTTTGCAACAAATTTCAAATCACTCTCACTATTTTATTTATGGTTCGATCGCGATCGAATAGACCTTTCTATAAGCAGATTTTGCTTAGGAATAAGAACGGACGCGCCATCTCCAATAGTTTTCGCGCTAGAACGAAATTACGGTAATTTTAATACTAATTCATAGAAGGGATTAGCTGAGGAGCGGTGCCAAATTACTTTCGGCATTGATTTCACCCTAATTTAAAACAATTTTTATTTATTTTATTGTGTGTATGTGTAGACATTCTTAATACCTAGGGCAGGCCGATCGTAGAAATGAAGATGTTCCTAATTAAGAATATTAAAAAATTACACTAAAAAGCGTTTTTAAAATCTGATTTGCAGCTAAATTGAGTCTGCTATTCGAGATTGGTACACTTTATTTCTCGAATAGATCTTCCAATTTCCTTTTGTTTTGCAACATGAAACATGTCGCAATGTAGAAATATAAAAAACGTACTGTACAATTTTAAGGAGAAGTCTTTGTGTTGGAAGTGGCGTCATCATGCCATGGAAAGGATTTTATCCAAATGGCATCGTATTAGTTCATAGAATCGCACAGATCGTTAATATAAGTATATATATATAAACAAATTATGAATTTTTATGGAATAACACTTTGTATAGTTGAAAATAATCTTATAAGAGAAATAATGGTACCTTAATATGGTATAGACAGATATACAGAAACAGTTAAGGTGCAAGTAGAAAGATGATGTCGACTGTGTGACATTTTTCGAGGTGTGCGGCCCAAGTTCAATCGAGATATTTCGGTGTCCGATAGCAATTGCCTTTCTCTACGGCATCATTGTCATTGATTTATTCAGAGACAACGCGATGTAAGTTCTCAGTATGGTTTAAAAGCACACGTTTCAAAGTTAGATGTGCACCATGAATTCTTTTGTGACACAGCTTGTTTTCAGTAGTATCCAACCATTTGAGGTATAGAGATAACTGGCAGCTATACTTATGGAAGAAATTCTAAATTACCCCAAAACATCCCAATTTATGCCACCATAAACGATCCACGTCAAGACTACCTAAGGTCGAAACCGCTATTGTGCAACAACCTTGTGACTCAGGTAATATTTAACATAAACCTAGAATGAAGAAATAACTGGCGGTGAAAATCAATGACCTATTGCTTGGTTTACTACACACAAATACGTAAAAAATCTGATAGCTGATCTCAGGACTGAATGAGGGCCTCTTGAATGCCCATTTTTACAATCGAGCTAAGTAACGAAAACAACCCAGCAAATACACAAAACACAAACAATTGAGCGAATTAATTTAGTTTGAAACGCAAACTATTAAAATCGAGGAACTTAATAGCCACATATACTTATATATACATATATAGAAATTATACTTAACATTGGGTTACATGACAGAAATTTTATTGGATTTCTTGTGGTTGGTGGTTAAAACAAGTAATTTTCACATCGCTTTATTATTTACATATAATTATTACATTTAAATAATACTTACGATAGACTGATAGTCAATATAAATAATTCTTTCTTCATTTAAGTAAATTTGGCGATAGAATTATATATTACATAAATTATTTACAAGAACATTATGTACAGTAACATTTGGCAGTGCATCATACGTAATAAATTAGAGAAAGTAATACTTTTCGTTCTACACATCTATAAACTTTATAAAAATACATCACTATGGCAGTAATTACATAAAATGACTCAAGGAAGTGTATGCAAAAATCTTTGCATTTTGTACCATCGTTTCTCGGAGTTTCTGTCTGTATTATCAATAGGAACCTTTGTATTTGGATGGGAAAATGATCCCCCTCTGGTATCTTAAGTCACGGGGCACGAATTTAGGGAGACGTTCGTTAGCTCTTCCATATCGACCCAGTCCACGTAGTTATCACCAATTTTGACATTCCTTATGCATCCTTTAAAATTCTCTTTTATCTTTAACGTTCCAGTTGGAGCTATATCTAAAGGAAAAATATGACAGATGCTTCAATGTTATCTAATAGAAATATTGTTATTTACCAGGTAAACCTCCAATATATAAGGGATCCTCAATCTCATCCATTAACCCTATTCCCGAGATGACCCAACTTTTGCTCACACCATCTACATTGACTGTTAGTTCCGTTGAAAATAACGCGGTAACGTTGTGCCATTTGTTGTCGCATAAAGCGTATGCCGAATGAAAATTGGTCACATTGGAGACAACGCCGTTTCCCATGTCGACTGACATTACCACAGCGCCATTTTGTAATTCCAAAGACAACGCCGGGCTGTTATTAACCGTTGATACACTCATTAAAATCCCATTTTGGTCCCTAGTCCTGAATTCAAATTTTAATTCCAATAAGGCAGACACTGTAAAGTCTCTTTCTGCAAATAAAATTAGGGGTAGTGGAAAACTAAAATTGCTTCCTTACACATACTATAGACAACGTAGGCGTCACCACCGAAATACGATCCCCTTTCTATATTTGAGAAGCAAAGACCTATTTGATTATGGTGCAAGAAGCTCTGAGGCACTTTATTTATTTTCAGCTCTTTAATGCATCCTTTGAACGGTGCCAATTTGGACGCCTGAAAGAAGTTACAGTTGTCACGTACAAGGAACAATACTTATTGTTAGTATGTTGTCTTAACTTACCAACTGTTTAGGTAGCTTATATTGCGCGCTTTGTGGGATACCACCTATGAAAACATCTCCAGAAACTCTATTGTTGGGAATTTTCTTTGGCTTTTCTCCTCGCCCATCAATCGTGATGGTCAATCTTCGTTTACGTTTCTTCAATTTATTTTCTATTATAATTTTATGCCATTCACCATCATCAAGCCCCTTCGAGAAGTTTAGCATCTTTTTCGTTTCCCAACAACATGCAGAACAATGGACCCTTCTTTTAACTCTATTAAATTGTAGTGTTTGGCATCGCTCTAAAGAGATGTGGATAGTAAGAAATCTCATATGTGCGATAGATTCTAGTTTACCTGTGCGTATAAAAGCATTCCGTTTTTGTAAAACGTCCTAAAATAGAGTTCTATGCTGAAATCTTCTTTCCAAAACTGTTCTTTCAAATTATATTTTACATAGCTTTCGAGCGTATCGCCGAATTTGGCAGCGTTTAACTCCAAAGAATTGTTTGTGCTTCGGTCACAATCATCTGGACTTTGTTGATCTTTCGGATTCTCAATATCTGATACTATTCCCGTTTTTAAATTTTCTTTAACCATTGCTGTTTCCATTTCAATTTTTTCTGGTTTAGGTTTACTGCGACCAATTTTAATTTTTCAAAACTATCGATTGTAGACGTATTAAATTTTATTAACATGCTGCGAAAGAAATTTAAGTAAAGACTGTAACGTATGCATAAATTAGATCTACCTGTCTATAAACATGTCGCTAATTTCCCCGTTAAAATATTCATCTGAATTTGTCATATTTGGAATACCTCCAATGTGCATAATTGCCGATTGTAGGGGGAATCCGATATTAATTCTCGCTTTTCTGCTTTCTCCCCGTTGATTTTTAATACATAGTTTGCACCTCGTTTTATTAACTCTATTACGTGAGTTTCATCATTGTTGATATGAAATTTCGAAGTTAAGCTTTGATCCTTAATTACAGCTTTAATATAGCCGTCTTTAAGAATAAAACTAACGATGTTATTAATATCCATCAAGAACGAGTTTTTATCGCTTGTTCTTAGGAGAAAAAGTAGAGTAAAATTAGACCTAAATCTTTGCGGTTTCAATTTTAAGTAACCAACACCTTCAAACCAAATCTTCCGAAATTCCAGCTGAAATAAAAGTGTATTTAACAACACCAATACGTTTTACGTTTAACTTAAGTTACTTACATCTTGCTTGTCCGTTAATTGTACTCCATATTGGTGCTGACTTTTGCTGGTTTCGTGAAGCATTATAAGTTGGTTTAATATCATAAAGTTTTCGATAGCGCCTAAGAAGGATTGATGTGTATGCAACGTAGTGGTAGTATCACCAGAAGCTATTGTATAATCTGGAGATACGCCTCCAATGTATAAATTTGTTTTTTTGATTTTGAGTAATTGTCCTCTAGAAATCCTTTTGGCCATTTGTTTTTTCTCAGAGTCTACAGTTAATCTGGAGATTTCCTCCCCTTGATTGAAAAATTTTGCCAACATAACATTATGTTTTTGACCATCATTGTATTTGCTATCAGTTCTAATTATTAACGGTTCTATATCGTCCCCATTGTAGTGTACTTCATATTGTATATATCCATTGTGTAATATTAAGGCCAGATATGATCCCTGAAAACAGTTTTATGTTAATAAATCATTGAATGACTTTTTCAATTAATTGATTGGTTAAGTGCTACAGTATTATAATAATGTACATCAATACGTACTGTCGGTTGATGTGGAGATAAAAAGAGTAGTGCGTTTTCATCAAATGTCTTAAACCAAAAGTTTATATCAAATTCAGTAGGACTCTTTAAATTCTTAGCTTCCTTGATCATGGTGAATCCTTCGCCATTAAATCGATATATCTGCGTAGGACCACTGTTAGTTGTGGATCTAAAGTAGTTTTTAAAACCATTAGTAAGAACTGAATAATATTTGATTCAACACCACATACCTGCTGCAGCCTTCGCAAGCGGTAGTTTGTTCGAAATCCCAAAGACCGATCTTTCTGCCATTAAATGTTATATCGTGGATACAGCCAGGTAGACCAACCATATTGGATTCCTTACCCACATATATCAGATCTGCAGGACTGACGTTGAATTGAACGTTTCCGGATTTGAGATCCATAGCTTCCGTTTGATTATTTACTGTCATTCTTAACACATTGGAAATTCTACAATTTTGTATTTAAAAGTACGTTATTTTTCTTAATGTTTAAATACCAACCGTTCCACGTTAATATTATAATCATCTCCTGTTAGAGGAATTTCTACTGGTCGCTCTTCTTTCCGAGTTAATTTTATAGTAAATTTGAGACTGTTTCGAGTCAAAATCAAATTGATAAATTGTCCGTCGGAGTTTGGTAGGTAGAATAAGGAAAAAGTATTTCCAGAAAGTGCAACATTTTTTGAAATTTTCATTCTTAGATTGGTTATTAGAGATGGTTCTAAATTATTTAGTCTGTAGGATCTCGAGCAATATTGACCGGACATAGATACACGTATCTGAAATATAACAATTTTTAGTTAATATACACAACCTAGGTTTAATTTTGCTACAAAAATAAGTTTCGCAATAACACCATAAGTTATTTTTAAAGGAAATTTAGGAAACAAACCAAGTACAAACTGACAACTTTATCTTTGAAACTATCTATGAATTTACAGCCATTAATAGGAGAAAAATTTGGAAAAATCGCAAATCCTAAGGACAATCCCATTGGCCTGAGGAAGCATGTACCACGTACTTATAATATAAATGATTATATTGAGGACACGAAATCCCAGAAAATTGGAAGAGCATCGTGTAATGGAAATGGAAATTAAAGGGATTGTGGAAATTTCAGATGTATTATTGTTAGTGCAAGTATTAGAAGGTTGTGAGGTCGTTTTTAGAGGAATAGAGGGGAAAGCTGTATAGAAGATACATAAAGATAGAGCAATGTATAGGCAGGCCCTGAGAAATATTTTTCTTAAGATAATTAACCGGAAAACGCCTCCGAAGAAATATACTTACCCATCTTGTATTTGCAAATTTACAGAAAGGTAAGGACAATGTTCTGTTAAAAGTATTTCTGATATATTCATTTGAGCAAAAATAAAACAGTCCGTTGTGTCAACTATGTACACAAGCAAGAATAGAGCCTATTGTAACATTAAATAACAGAATATTAGATCAAATTAAGGAGAGATAAAATTTAAGTTGTTTAAGTTGCTTATTCAAGAAGGTATTATGGAGAGATTCAGAAATGATGACATCGGGTACCCCTTAAATTCAAGGAAGAAAACGAGTGGTCCAAGCCTATATTAAAATGTCGGACGAATGACAATCAAAGAAAAGTATGTTGTAGGTATCTTTACTAGAAAATAAACAAGAAATAAAAACAGAACAAAACCATTATTTTTTTGAAGGAATAGATTTAGTTCGGAAAACGGGGCTTGGAAGGTTCGAAGAAACTGAAAACTTAAATGCGGAAAGCGGTAAGCTCCCTAGATTACCCGTGTGATAGAACTGTCTTTTCAATAGTTTGTGAAATTCTTGAAGATTAGAAGAATCAGGATTGTATATTGGAAATAATGGCTTCAAGTACGTATTTCCCTATTGAACGGCAGTCGTGAAAGTCTACTTTCGATTAGATGATGTCATAATTCGGTACGTAAAATAAATTTATTGGATCTAACAATTTAATAATAGTATGATATTAATAGTAAAATATGTCAATGTATACATGTCGATGTTATCAATTTTAATAAATCCCCGGAGAAGAAGTAAACAAAAAATAAAACAAAGCATTTGTAAAATGGTGATGTATAGTCTTACCCCATCAGCAATTCCCTTCGCTTTCTGCACTCTTGCTTTCAATTCCTCCAGTTTTCGAGAAATATTGCTACTTTCTAGTTGGAATGTCTCCGTGTCCTGAGCGAATTTTATATGTGTAAAATTTTTCAACATATTCTGAAGCTTAAACCTTGCTTCGTTTATATTTCTTCTGATTTCTTCTGTTTCTAATAGAGTAAATACAATAAAATAACATTACACATATAGATCAAATAGCAACCTTGTATGATCAATAACTGGCGATTTACTAATTAACGATGTGAAATAAATTAGCTCTCACTCAACTTACAACACTGATTTTGGAAAGCCCTAATTTGTGCGCTCTACTTTTTCAAAATCGATGTGGTTAGGGTAAAAGCAACATAATTTATTTCAATTCTAAACCACTGACATTCCTGTTCCGATTTCTGTTCCGATTTCTGTCATTATTAAAGATTCTAAGGAGTTGTTGAAATCATCAGTTGTCTTGGATGCCTATTTGGAAATGGAAAAGGAATACTGCTAGCTGTTTTTCTCTTTTTGTTTTTACGCAAGAACTAGAGAACGTATGAATAATTGACTACAGAACGCATTGGTAGCCCCTGACAATTACTATGTGTTAATTCTGAGGCACGTGTTTTTATTCTAACAATTTTCCCATCAATTGTATCTCACCGAATTAAATGTGGGTTTTTGTTTATCACATACGCACGTTTAAGTTCTTTCTCTCCAGTGATATGAGAGAGTTTCTAAAAAGTCCAGAATGGAGAGAGGGAAGTTTGAACGTCCAAAAAGGTATTTGGTATAACTTGTCGTATATGAGCTCTGAACAAGTACCTTCCCTAATATCGCCTATTAAATATTGACCAGTTCTTTGGAAATGTTGGCGATCCGTGTATAGTGTAAAAGTGTATCAACTTGAAAGTTATTTCCGAAAGTTACTCTTGTGTGGTAACTCACAGTTCATTTGATGCTAATTTCTGCAAGTCGGACAGTTTTCCAGTGTAATCTTTGAAGATTCACTTGCGCTGCCCAATATTGAGTAAAAATGATGTTGTGAGCACTATCACTATACGAGACGTTTTCAAATTCTGACAGTTCTATAAGTCAGAGTAAGCATGGTGACAAAGTTGGTGCAAGTCCACTGTCAGATAAAAAAATTTCTTGCAAAAGTTGCTAGTATAAATTTCACATTCAAGCAGACACTGGAGATAGGAGTTTAGATGTGGATACACGCTCTTGGATTTTTGATTTTCGAATTGCGTGTGGTAGTATGTTTTATACGGCATAAAATTCGAAGAAAAGCAATTTCAAGTTAATAAGATAGTTAGATTAGATGACCACGTAATTATTCAACGGGAACTAAGAATATTAAACTTTTGAAATTCATAAACTATCAAAATTCTGTTATCTTCCTATATGGCTACATAACTAAATGTAGCGATATTAAAAACAAATGATAGAAAAACTCAAAGGTTAGATTACGAAGTGAGTAGATTAAGAAAATTCAACACTTCCTTTAGGAATGAACTTTATATTTACCTGCCGGTGATGTTAAACTCCGAAGTTTATCCGCTTCCTTCTTTAATCCATACCTTATATGTACACTCATTTCATCTGCCTTCATGTAAGTTTCCTGCATCCTTTGGGATTTCTCCAAAGCATCATCTATCAATTCTTGAACATCCACTTCATTGTATTCACTCAAAAGTTTGTGAATCAAAATATTTAATTCGCGATCTTTAATACCGTTATCCCAATTCCTGTTTTTGATGCCATTCAAGCGATTTTCGATCTTGAGCATTTTATCTGCCACTTCTGCAAGTTATTAAAGCTGTATTTAATAATAAACGTATTTGTTACGTGCCTTGTTTAAGATGTAATTTACCTTGTGATCTGCGCTTCAATATATTGAGTATCCTGCTTTCTAACTGAGATGCATTTGCATGCATTATATGCACATTATCATACAACGAATCCATGCCACTGGGTTTGATTTCAGCTTTACTCTTTTTGAGAATTGTACTTGCTTCTTGTGCGGTCTCATTGGCTTGTTGTAATAAGTTGACTATAGTGGAGTAAGCTTCACTGGCCTTTTCTGCGTTTACTTGTTTATCGTCCTTCTCGAAAACTCTGAAAGGTGCAAGATTATTTTCTGGAGTTTAATTTGACTGTACTTACTTTTCTATGAGTTTCACTTTTTCCTCTAACATTTTGTTGTGATTTCTAATACGGGCCAGTTTCTTTTCTAAAAGACTAATGGCTTCTTCCAGCTCCATTTTTCTGTCTTTTAAATTATCCACGCTATCGCTAAATGTTTGATCTTTTATTTTGTTTACCAGTTGTTTTGTCTCATTCATGACTTTGTTGGCCTTTTTAATATTATCGTTCGTAACTTTAAGGTCGAAGTTTATATCGTTGGTTATATTGGCGTTGTCTGCCAGCACTTTTTCAATTTCGTAATGGTGTTCTCATTTTCTAGATTTTTACTTTCAGCAGCTCTTACTGTCTTCGTAGTATTCGCTACTAATGAAGACACAGAATCGAGAAATTCACTTATATTTTTTAAACTACCATTCAGATGCATCAATTGCGCACTTAAATTATTTCTATTAATCGCTTCTAGAAAATCATACATGTCGGTACATCTACGTAAAATAGCGTCACTATTAATATTTTTAACTTTTTCGTACTGTTGCTGCATACGTTTCATGATCGCCTTTCCTTCTCTTACCGCTTCTCTTGTTGATACATGACTTTTTCCGAAACTGTTTAGATAACCTGTATATTCTTCCAAATCTCGCTTACTTTCCGTTATGCTTGCCGATGCACCTTGGCTCTGCTTGTGGGTGTTAATAATATTTTTAACCAATACGTCTAACATCAATCGTTTCATATTGAAATTGTCATTAATTTGATCTAAATCAATAAAGTATTTATCCATGTCGATTTTATTAATTTCTTGATTTGCTACATCGTTAGCCTCTGCGTATATAAGAACTTTCTTCCCTAATTGAGAATATTTTTTCAAACATATTAAGCTTTGCCCATGGAGCTTCTAATTTATTGTTCAGCAGAAAACTGGTATTTGCATATAATTCTTTCTGGATTTCTTCAATCTGATCTAGAAGTTTTTGCGTGCAATCGTCGCAGGCTGCGTAAAATATTTGACATTAATAAGTAGTCTGTTACTATTAAATGTGATACTTACGCATGCATATGTTGTTTTTCTAAGACGTATCTGGGTTTATCACATAACGAACATTTCTTTCCTGTAATTCCATCTTTACAATAGCATTGCCCGTTCGGTTTACAATTTCTCCCTGCACTGCCACCAATATTACAATCGCACGGTTGACAAGTATCGGTTAAAGGATTTCCGTAGTAGCCGTCCGCACATTTTTCGCATCTATTACCGTCATAACCTTGAATTTAAATAATTAAAATATTATTCAATATGCTGCTAAAAGTAAGGAAATGCTACTGGGCGATGGCTCCGAACCCTTACACCGAAAGGTAGAAAGGATAAAAGATGAAGAAATGAAATGAAAAAAATATTATTTTTCTTATTCGCCGCAAATAAAAAAGCTGCTTTTATATTTTTCAATATCTTACCTGGTTTGCATACGCACGTTACGCGTTCGTTGACTATCTCACAACCAATTGCGAAATTTCGATTTGTATTCGGACACGGACAAGGGTGGCATTTCTGTTTTGGATTGCCATAGAATCCCTCTGCACAAATTTCACATCTGTATCCAGCACTAAAATCACTGCAGTTCTACAAAAACAATCGTTAAGATATATTCCCATGTTTTCTTCGTCGTTGCTACTACCTGACATCTGCAAGTTTCGCTATGACACGTTCTTGACCTTCCATTGCATTCACAAGGAACCGAACGCCCAATGATAGAATCGATATTAATTGCCTCAAAAGGTATGTGGGATGCTTTCTTCTTGCAATAACCCGGACTTGGTATTTGACACGATGTTGAAGTGTATTGACTAGGACACTCGCATTTTTCTACCCCAATGGCTGGTCTATACGAACTGCCTTTTACTTCGATAGCAGTATCTAACGTAACAGATACTAATCTGTAAAAAAGCGATGAAAATAGTTTACATCTAAATATTTACAAATTTCTCCTTACACCGAATCGGAAGCATCAGAAGCTTTGATGTATATATCAGTGACATTCAACAATATAATCATCAACTCCATTCTAGTAATTTTGGCTTTGTTTGCATTCCTCCATACACCTTCATGTAATTGGATTTCATATTTTTGCATAATTTGGGATGCTGGTAAATAGCGATGCAGCTCCAAACGATTTCCTTCTAATATAACGAAAGGATCATTTCGTGTTCTCTGTAGGTTATTCGATTGGCTTTCTATTTTAAATCTTAAATAGCCATTATAGGAGAGTAACCTATCGCCTTTGAATACTTGCGGTAACCTCCAGTAAAGGGAACTGTATTTTCGAACCAATGTATCGGATATAATTTTGTTAGATGGAATTTGGTCCCATGTGTAAGGGGCATTTATACATTTTCTAGACCTGCCGAAGCAGAAACACTCCGTACAACCATTGGGATTGTTAATGTCGAGTCCGAAAGTTTCATCCTTGCATTTGTCGCATGCCGCACCGACCACATTTTTCTACAAACAAACGTACATGAAAATGTTAAGTTGGCTCAAATTGTTAAATGGGAGATGCGCTATGAGGATATTAACTGACCTTACATGGACATTGCCCACTTTCATTACACTGGCACACATCACCGGTGCAACGTGTTCCTGCCTTCTTACAATTACAAGGCAGGCACTTCGGGTAGTTGTAGTATCCAGGCGCGCATTTATCACAGTTTTGACCGATGTATGCTGCATTGCAAGAGCACTGTCCAGTTCTTACATCACAATCCATTCTTTTCGTTCCAAATTTTGAACAATTACATTTCTGAAATGTTAATTCAATTGAGGTGAAAAATACAGACTTACACGAGATGGAACGATTGCCGATTAGATTTTAATTGAATTAAAAAATTAAATGTATAGACACATTAATGAAAAGCTAAATTCATTGCAACAAATCTTTCTGCAAAGTACAAGCAACACTATTTATTTACAATAAATAATAGAGTTCATTGAAAATACTAGGAAATTCTAATGAAATGAGTAAACTTACCTTACAACCTATTTGTGGTTCATGACCCCATGTATTTGCCAAACATTTCTCGCAATAAATACCGTGACTATTAGGGGGACAAACACAACGTCCTGTTTTTGGATCGCAAATATGTCCTGGTTTCTTACAGTCATCGCATTCTATAACGAGAGAGCCCTTATCGATATCAAATATTAACATTTACATTCGAAGCTTTGAGTTACCGCACATACGTATTTATTTATTTTTCGTGTGTATAGAAGTGCTCCAAAGTTGGTCAAAAAATATTATTAGATAGTAGTGCTCTATTACATGGTAAAGTGAAAATATTCTTACGTTTGCAACCGTTCTTTGAGAATCCGTAGTATCCTTTTATGCAGATATTACATTTGTCACCTCCAACTCCTTCCTTACAGTAGCAGCGACCTGTGATTTGCTCGCAGTTCAACGTCCTGGATCCTTCGCCATCGCAATCGCAAGTAATGCAACCACTTCCGTTTTCCCAGTAGCCATTCTAAAATATTGAGAATTGCATTATGCTTTATACTTATGTGGTCTATTCTAAGTGGTTCTGGATTTTCTCATAATTACAGCAATGGCAATTGTGTGGTCAAGAGTATACTACAAGAGTTTGAGAATATTATAAAAAATCTCTCTCTTGATAGAGATTACTCCTGTCAACATACAGTGTTAACTGTGTACAAAAGTATATTTTAAATCTCTGAGTTTGTTCTGAAGCATAAACATATTGTCATACTTTGCAATACTGTACCTTAGTATACAAACTGCTACGGGTGATAAATATGAATTTGATAGTAAACGTTATTTTACTATCTACATACATAGACACAAAATAATGTTATACCAGTCTCGGGTATATACTACCATTTTACTTTACTTTTTACTTTTACTAAATATGATTAGAGCTTGGGAAATATGCAATAGAAAACAATGTTATTTGAAAAAACATGCTTAGAAAAACGGAAATGAAAAAAGCGTTATTACTATTTATTGTTTTTTAAAAACGATAGCTCATAATAATAGTTGTGTATTATCAAGAATCTAACATTGCGGTGGACATCGTAGACTTTTTCATAAAAATTGAGATACACTTGAATTTGCAAAGAGTATCTGTTTCTGTTTTTCTCCAATTTTTTTTCCTTTGATCTGTAGTTCCTGGTGTAGATGCCACTTTGCTACATGTCAACAGTTGTGTGTGTGTTGATAGTTCTGGCATTTTTGTTTTTGTTGTTGTTTTTTTCTGCTACTGTGCTATATCTATAACTACTTTTCCCGTGATGGTTAAGTTTAGCACTTCTATTGAATTTTGTTCTTTCCACATGCGTCTAAGTCTATTAATTCTCTTTCCGAAATGTTGTGCCTGTTTGGGTTTCTTTCTGGTTTCCTGAGGATGCTCTTTCTGATTTCACTTTTTTCTGCGCAGACTTTAATTTGATATTATCGCTGATCAGAAAATGTATTGCATCTGTTTGAATTTTATTGAACGTTTATTGATAAAACATTTGCGATCATTTCGGGTTTATTGTGTGTTTATTGTCCATGTCTTTATACTATATCAAAATTTACGTTATAACTTTTGTTTGAAGTAATCGCAGGTTGTTCTTTGCTATATGTTCTTGAGTTTCCAAACTATTCTTAGGATGGTAGAATTTATACCGATATCCTTCTAGTGATATATTTCCTCATACCTTTATTCTTGTCTATAGTACTCCCTAGATAGTGGTATTCTTTTATTTCCTCCATTCTTATATTCCTCTAGTTTTGGGAAAATTTCCTATTCCTGCATTCTATCATATCGGATATATGATATATTCTATTTTCTAATGATTATGAAGAATATTGGTGAAAGTTACAGTCCTACCAAACCTCAGTATTGATAATTATTTCTACTGATAGTTCTCATGTCTATTCAGTTGTTATTCTAAATTTTATGATGTGTTTTTAGCGAGTCCACAGTACCTTAAATTATCTTTTTCTTTTTGATATAGAGCCGGAGATCGTCCGAAAATGTGTAAATTGGACATCCCTTTAGTCCATCTCGTTAGATTATTTTGTTCAATTTGTAGAAGACCTCCTTTTTCTGAACATGCCATTATTTCCTCTGAGTTGTGTCTCTATAGATGACTGAATTCTATTTAATATTACTTTGGTGATACTTTTGTTAACTGCAGATCGTGGGGCCAATTTAATTACCATATTGCTTCGTCATCTTTATTGAGGATAGTTATTAGTATTACTGCTTCTTGGGATCGGTTGTTCAGTGTGGCATCTTCTCCCCACAATTTTTGTGTTGAATGTGTATAGGATTTTAGCGGTTGTCTTTGTGCAAAACTAAACGAGTTCTATTGATGCTAGGTTTGTTTCTGCTGCCTTTCCAATTCTCTCTTATCCTTGAATATTTGTTCTCTACACGCCTTCATGATTTTCTGATCTTTCCAATATTAAATAATAAGTAATCCTTATTCAGAAACCCCTTTATTTGCCGTTTTACAGCAACGATTATACATAAAATATGTGTAGGTTTAACAGAACTTTTTAGATCCATCGCCGAGTAACTTTTTCCTACTTCTTTCTGTCTCTTGCTATTCATTTCTAATTTCTAACTAATTTGCTTGGGCTTCAGATTTTCTAGGACTGCCTTTCAACATTTAATTCTCGGCATGTTTCTTTTCCGTTTTCTTTCTATTAGTCGTCCTATGCTCTTGACTATTATAATGTTATCGATCCTTTCGATGTGCCCTATCTATGGTAAGCGTCGCGCTTCTATAAAGTCAGAAATACATGACTTTGCATACTATTGATATAATTGCTCATTACATCGCGTTACCCACCCTCTCTCTCCGTCTTCTTCCCCGCGAATATGCTCCGTAATATAAAAATGTAAAACATTATTTCTCTTGACCTTGAACGATATATCCCTAGTTTGAACTACTTTTTTATAGCACTAATTTCTGTGGAAAAAGGGTCTAGAAAATGATATTTAAAGATAAGAAATTCAAACAACTTCCTTAATTTTTTCCTTATTTCTGTTCGAACCGTTCGAATATTACGCAAATCGAAATGCTTACTGAAATTTCTTACTATATTTTACTATGGACGGAAGTAAGGAAGTCTGTAGGCAAAAGATTCATAACAGGAATATTATTGGTCAACGGAGTTTTGTACTTATCATAGTGGGACTCGAGCAAATGCTTAACTTTTGTTATTTCTTAGTAATGATTTGCAATATGCATTTACTAAAATGGTTTCACAAAATTGGGCCTCTTGTGTAATTTCATTTCAAACTTTTAGTCCTCGTGTATACTCAAGGGTAAGTTATTTTTTTAGGGATGATAGAAGGTGTATCATCTTTAGAACACATAATGGAGAAAAGATTTCTTGCATCAAAATATATTCGTGTGTTATTGGAAGCCATAGCTTGTGAAAACCTCTAAACAAAAATAAAGTGATCTTCACATATATACACAGGAACTGTGATTGTATTTATTTTTTCATCAAACTACTTTTATTCCTAATTTGCGTTTCAGTTGATACTTTTACCATAGATATTTTCAAATCCAATATACAAAGAAAATATTAATTTCAGTTTTACCTCACATTTATCGCAGGTTCGTCCAACATAATGAAGTTTGCATCTGCAGTTTCCAGTTTTAATATCACAAGTTGTTAATTCAGATCCTCGTAGATTACAATTGCAACCTGAAACAAAGGAAACAACTTGTTAATAAAGATAACTTTATACGAAATGATTACAATACTGAATCGGAATAATCGGAACGCCAAGTTCGAGTTGGAATAAATAAGATGTCAAAGTTGATAACTATTATAAGCAAGAAATTATAGTGATTCTTCTGCGTCGGGTATTGTTACTTACAGATTATCTAAAAATTCGACTAGATAGACAAATTGATTAACTGAAAGCGTAGCCAAGCTCCGTATGCGTTAATACCTTGGTCATTTGTTTATGTTATAGTATGTAAGCAACTAACATTAATCGTATTGCACAAGGAGCTTCCGACTGTCTTTGTCTTCCATTTAGTAAGAAACTGATGTGTATTCACCACATTGTGGTTAAGTTAATAGAGATAGTAAAATTCCGGCTTCACTTGAATAAATGTTAGGAAAGTATGTGATTAAGTAAGCTGTTTCTACTGGAATAAAGGACGAAGCAAATGTACGACACGCAAATATGAAGTCAGGCCTGTTCCCATTCTTTCTTTTTGAAAATATAGTTATTTAGTAATATGAGTAGCAGGGATTTTTAAAATAGCGGATGAATTAAGTCAACACAAATGTCAAATAAGGTTATAGAATTCAAGAGTTAAGTTTTTAGTAAAAGTAAACAACGTTTATAACACAAATAAGTCTCTTACCCTAAACACATCGACTATTTGGAAAGTCCAAATGCGCATTTACACCACCAAGTGGTCATACTCAGTCGAGAACACAAGGAGAAGAAGGCGTCTCTTGTGAGAATTGGGTAACCTTGCTCCGCATATTTCATCATCTCAAAAGCGATATATACCGTGATCATTTCTTTCCTTTGTGTTCTCCTTTGAGGATGACCTTTTGGTGGTCGATATGCATAATAATCGAGTTGGAACTAATGGTGTAGTAAGGGTAAGAGCTAATCTATCTAATATAAGTTCTAAATCACAGATATTCTTAAGATTTTTTCTGCGCACAGATTGCTGTTATTTCTTACATCGATCTGTGTGTTAGCTTTGAGAAAATATTGAGGATTATTTAGCAATATTTTGTGTACATATACGCTATTTATATGAAAATTTTATTGATCTAATAAATATATTGATAGCTTTATAGGTAAGCATATCACGTACGCAGTTTGTAAATATTTATCTGATTGCATTGAATCCCGTTTTCCGTTTATAGTTCGATGAACTTTTAAAGCATACAACACGGTTTATTCGAATTAAATTGTTTTATTGTTTTATATTCGTTTGCATTTTTGTATGGGGAGTTTACGAAAGTCAGAAATGCAATTTTAGATACATTTTTATTCCGTTATAAGAAGAACACCCTCGAGAATAATTAACTACCAAACTCAGATTATGTTCATACAAGTTATAACGAAAGAGCTTGGTTACCTGGTAAATGTACTTAGCTTAGGTGGTGTCCCAAACTAGTTCAATAATTTGTAATTACCTTCAAAACTGGGAATATCAACTTGGCTACATATCAAAGAAGTAGCATACACGTAGCAGTAATGTTTAGATGAATATGCAATTATGTTGAATTAAAAGCTTATGGTGAATACAGCTTTCTCGTACCATTACGAATGCAGTTAATTACAATGAGTACGTGCATCAGACGTAGGCGTCTACAACGAAACACGTATTTCGGATCAAGATATGCCGAGGAATTAGTAGAATTTGCATATACAAAAGACAATATTTCAGTAAATAAGCAGAACAGATAAGGTAGAGTATTGGGAGTAGTGTACAAACAGATTTACAACTTGTAGGGAAAGCACGTTATTGTACGCATGCATTTGACTGCTGTTAGTAACGTGACAAAAGTGATAACTTTATCGCTATCTTGGTTGCGCTCATTAGGATTAAATCACAATACACCTTTAGTGGTTCGAGCTTTAAATGAGCCCGCTTCTTCATTCACCGTTGTACTCAAGCTTGTAATGTATGGAATTATCTTCTTAATAACACTAAGAAAGAGCATATTAATTTGTATTTTATGTGCGTAAGTAATTTTCAATGCAATAAGATGCAGCATAGACAGGTATGAATCAAGAGTACGAGTATAACATCACGAGTTGATTGAAATTCATTTTAGAGTATTACGGAAATTTGGAATACGATTTGCATAATTTTTACGTCAATATTGTCCTATTATGTTTAAATTTCGAACATAAATTCTTATTATTAAAAGGGGCCATAAATTACCTGGAGCATATTAGAGCTTCAAGAAAATGAACATTATGTGCATTACAGGCGTAGCAAGGCAAAGTATTGGTGTTTGCATTGGTGGTGTTTGAATTGAAAAAATACATTAGAAATTAAAAACTTCAAAACTTAGTATAGAAACTATGTAATAGTATTCGCGTTAAAAGTTAGATTGAGTAGGCTAAACGATGAATCAAAATTACGTCTTAAATCCTCACATTTTGAAAACGCACGCTTGATATTACCACGCACAACGTTTGGACGACCGCGTATATGTGCATCTGGTCGTCAACAACTGCGTTTTTACAGAAACAAAAAGGAAGTCGAAATACTTATTCTTAGATAAAAACTAAAAAGGTTTCATGCGGTATTTGCGCGAACCGAAGCAGAAAGGTCAGTTTAGTTTTGCTGTGACATGTTCGTGAGTGATCATTGTAGTGTGACATGAGAAAAAGGTAAGTTTCTAATTAATTGAGTTAATTAAACCCTCCATTGAATTGAATGATCTGTTTCTGCCATTTCTTTGTTAAGCAAATACGAGGATTGCCTCTTTAGTATTATATATAGCCATAAAAAACAAACAGTAGATTCACCTGTTTTATTGTGTTCAAGGCATCCTCCACAACGATTGATACATTTCTGCATGCGTTCAAAACAAGTGCAAAGCAGTTTTGGTAATCTTCAAAGAGGATAATCAAAATGTTTGCATCATTTGACTGTGTAGTACAGTGTTGATCCTTGGGAAATTAAAAAAATGTTAATCCTGAATATAACTGAATCCTGTCTATGCCGAAAACGTTTTCTGGTCAAATTTTGCAACGTTAGCACGTAAAGCCGATCTGTGCAAAATTAGAACCTGACCAACGCGGAAACGGAAAAGATATTTTCTGCATAACACTTGAATCAATCTGTGTACAACAACCTTTTACATGAAGATCGGTTAGAATCAGTCCTTTTGTGAAACATTATCTCGTGATCAGATTTATAAACAAAACTTCGATTATCCCTTAGAAATTTGACAATATTTTATCCATAATTATATAGCGTGTTTCACATCTAGTCGTGAGTATACGGTTTATGAGGAATCAGATCGTAATTATTAGAGATTTGTTTACATAGGAAGTATAATCTTGGGATTAAGACGTATGAATAATGCTTAGGAGAGTAAAGAATAGTTTTATGTATTTTGGGCAGTTTAAAGTAGGATGCGAGTAGACCAATATTAAAATATGAATGGCGAGAAAAAGCCTCAAAAACTGAGAAACTGTTGCTACTAGAGCAAAGAATAAGTATTCCTATGTCCGGGTTGATAGTTTAAGAACGGCCAAATAAAATTGCTGAAACTACCAAAATGTGAATTTTAGTAAGTATCTAACGGTTAATTACGGAGCCTTAAAGGACGCCATAAAATTGTTTCGAATAGTGTTTGCGGAGAATCTAATGGCGTTGTAATTAACATATGTAGTCGATAATTGTAAATGATCAAAGACTTCAGGTCTGTTTTTCCTAGCCATTCGAAAACGTCTAACGACTAACCATATCTCTTTGTGCTAAGGGAAGTCATTATAGGAAAGGCCAAGCCAAAACATTAGGAAAATTTATTACTTACAGATTTACCACTTACATTTAAGCATAATTTCAAAGCGTGAAATATGCCTTCAATTATGGAAAAATAGTTGCAAAATTCTAACTGAAAGGTAAAAAAATCGCAAACTAATACTGTTTCTGATAATGTGACATGTCATCCAATATTATAACTTGACAATCTATCTTTTGCGTTGTCATCACTTTCAATTCAAAATTTGCAATTTTCATTTTGTGACGGTAATTAAACCGTTTCTGTAAAAACTTCGTCGGTGAAATACAATGCTATGTATACACGTAATTATAACTTGATAATGTTGAATTAGTTTATTTTCCTGCAAATACTATCAGCGCAACACAGCCAATGGATCAGTTTTATTGTTTAAAACTATATTACAGAAAGATGTTAATGCAGTCTCCGCTGGCAGTAATTGAAACTGAAGACACATTCATTGATGTTATAAAATTTATTTCTATATTGGACCGAATAATTTAGATTGTTAGCACTTGAGAATGTGGAAAATAAAAGAGCGATAAAATGTCTCAAAAAAGAAAGATTTCTACAACACATCAAGCTTAAACACTTTTATAACATTTGGTAACAAGTTACTCTTATGTGGCAACACAGGCGTACACCTACTATAAAATAAATGCTAGTTTCTTCTCTTGCAAAAACTAAAGAGTTGACTTACATATGTGTGGTAGATTGAGTTATCGTTTGAGTTACGTCAAGAAATATATGTTGTCAATGCAAAGATAAATATTGAAATATGTTTAGACAACTATCCATGAATTTCATAAAAATGTTCGGAATATGTATAGACTGAATCTTTCAATAATAGAAACCAGTCTCGAAAAAGGTTTCGTTCCATACGACTCCGCTATAGATAGGTTTCGCTGTATAATAATTTGATGCTTTATTGCTCCAGAAGCTTGTTTGCTTTTCAAGCTATTTATCAAATTGCATTGTGTTCATAAATAATTAATTATTCGTTGTTCTGGGCTAATTTTGACGCCTAATATTGCATTAGTATATGTATATCCAACACTAAATAGAAATCGTTGTTATTATATATTGCAATGCATTACAAATACAGGCTAGAGCAAGACCACTTCACTTAATATTCGATCTTAAACCAAATCGATTTGAAATGTTCTGAATCTTGAACAGAAATGCCTGTTAATACCTGAAATCAAATTGGAAGTCAGAAGAAATGCATAGCTAACAAGATTACAAATTATATCAAATGTAAGCGTTACTACTTCATTATCATACCTTCCTAAAATATTTCATATTTTCAATGGGTTCATATTTGCGTCAATTAGACGCATTCTCAAAGACGTAAACGAATTTTATTCACGCGAGATTTGTTAGCAGAAATTCTTACGTCTAATGGTAACCGTAATTTATGGATCATGGTAATACCGATTCCTTTGAAGCGTTCGCTACGTGTAGCTTTAAATTAAATTGCAACGAAAAGCGCGCCTATTATCTTATAAATTCCTGTGACTTTTCGTACGAACTTCCATTAATATCGGCTTATTTTATGCTTAATGAGATAAAGGCGCTAATAACTTTAAATACCTATGACATTCAGTACGATTCTTGGACTGATGGTGCGAGCCTAATTGGATTTTTCACTTTCCATTTTGTAGTCGAGAGAGTCAGCTGCTTCGTATCATATTTGTAATAATTATCAACATTAAGTACCTAACTATTGGACGTATTCTAACAGCAACAAAACCTAATAAGAATTTTCTTTTGTCCTTATACCCTTTTTCGGATCTGTTTAATCGTTTATTCACAGTAATTTGTCGTAGAATTCTGGTTGTCTATAAATTTAATCATATAATTAATAAGCATGGAAAATAATAAGGTAGTTAGTGACTGCCCATAACGTGTAAAAACTTATTACACATCATTAACAGTTTTTAGGTTTCAATTTAGATCGACAGGTGAGATATTTAATTTTGAAGTCTCCTCTTTTTACTCGCTAATATAACGTAAGATCATCATCCCTGGAGAAATTGTTACTGGAATTCTTTTTATACAGAGAGAATTCATTACAGTTCGAAACACGAGTTACCGCCAATACACATCTAGCGAATGGATTTTGTTCAAGGAACGCCCACAGGGTTTTGAAACAAACGCCGAAGAATGTTCTAGATTAATGTTAATCCGAAGAATGTTGGTAATTGAAAATGTGTGTGCTTATGAGAGGAATTATGGTGCATGCATCCATTTCTCGATGGTTGTTGACGGCTAAGTTTGTACGACGAAATTAAAATTCTCTTACTATTATTTTTTGTGCAACAGAAAAAGGCAGCTCTACAGTTATTCAAATAATCACGTCAAGTATGTAGATTTCGGAAACGATAAGAGATTCGATTAAATGAGAGCAAGCGCATTTGTATTCTATGGAATCTTGTGCTACGATGGAAATTCCAAAAAATGTGGCTACTAGCCTTTTATAAATAACTTGTTTTGGAACCGACTCATTCCCAAAGGTCGAAACAGTCCGTTTTCGGCATCATAGAAGTATACCCGTGCCTCCTCATCTGTAATTTATATACCAGATAGGTCGACCTATTGTAATATTTGCATTATTTCATATAATCTTCTTTGTGGATGACGGTCAAATTTTGGAGGATCCAAAAGCAATAAAGCTTAGGTATTTTCAAGTGCTCGTGCAAAATATTCTAAATGCTTTCATACCAATCTTTATAGTTGCTTGAATACTCCTTACAGAAAGTATGTCGGTTTTTTCATTCACCAATGTTTCAAATTAGACCAATATCTTTTTCGGTATTGGCCATTTTTTGGTTTAGGAGCATGAAAACGTTTAATTAAAGAAAGTGAACCATGTTGAAATTTATTGCGCTACCACTTTATGGTAGCTAAGGAACACGCAATACTTGATTGATTTGTTGAAAACCCTTTTATGGCTTAATCCTTGTAGAAAAAAAAGCTAGGTAATGCTTTCTGTTCAATACCAGTCGATCAGTTTCAGCTGATGTATCGAAGTATATTTGTCAATTATTACAGTTATTAAATATGTAAAATAATCACTTAAAATACAAAACGAAATTTGTTCAAAAATATCATGGCGTGCTTAGAGAAGCTAGCGGAAAGCGCATATCCCTCGTACATTTATACAATAACTCCGTTTGATTTTGTAACACGCTCCTTCAATACGAAGAAATACAATAGCATCAAGAGAACATGTTAGTTTGACGTAAAAAGCATGTAGTAGAGCGACACCAAATTGAGAAAAGAGAGGATGGTAATACCAGGAAATATAAACTAGATTGACATGTCTTTGCCTCAATCGCGTTTCACTAGCACTATAACTCAGTCTAATAAAGTGTATTGAAGGAAGGAAGTGCTTTCTAGTTCCTTATCGCTTTCAAACATGGTCTAAAGTTTTACTAAAGTTTCCAATCATGATATACAACTTTTGTTTCCTTTGTTTCAGCTCTTTACGTCACAGTCTCAAAGAATTCACAAAAATTCTCGATTTCATGTATAGTGTAGGGAAACATATAACTAAAATAGAACCAATTACTAAACAATTATAATTTAATCGCTCTGCGGGCCATGAAGACCTATGGCGTAGATAGTCTTTTCAATTTCACAATTCTTCTTTACACTTTTCAACCACTTTTCTCCATTTTCCTCAGTCTCTTGCTTCATTCCTCTAATTCGCAATATGGAAACTTCGTATATCTTCGTACGCGTTTTCGTTCCATCTTTTCTTGGCCAACCAGACGGTCAAAGGTCAAAGAGGAAGAGAAGAAAACTTTTCGTCGCAATCAGTTTTTTGCAAAATAACATATTGGGCATTCTTTCTTTTCCGAGGCTTTTCACGTGTTCCAACCATCTTAATCTCTGTGATTTTACAACCACTGTAATTTTGGGTCCCTTATATAACAATTCCGCTTCTTTGTTGGTTGTCTTTTTCCAACTATTTTCTTTGTTTATGCCCCCCGCCCCTCCTAGATGACCCTCAGTATTTTGCTCTCACACCGTTCTAGCAAATCCTCTTCGGTCTAGTTTAACATCCATGCTTCGCAAGCATACGTTGCGACAGGCCTGGTCACCGTCGTATAAATTCTATTTTTTTTTACACTATTTTAGACTTCATTATATACCAAAGCATGCCATACTTTACACCCAAATAAGTGGAATTCTTTCAAGTGTGTTGTTGTATTGTTATATGTTCCTCGATACTTTGGTGTGTATCCTTCATGATCAAATATTTTGTTCTAGTTTTATTCATCTTCAAACCAAATTTTCCTGGATCCTTCACTAACCTCTTTATAGCCTTTTGGGATTCCTTCCTTATGGTTAAATCGTCTGCGAATGAAATGCATTTGTGTTCATTATTAAATATCATGGCAAACACACTGACAAAGTCAATGTACAAATTTCCACTATCACCAAACAAATATTGCATGTCTCTCGACGCGCGTTTCGCTAACCAAGTTAGCATCATCAGGAGATGATCAAATGTGACATTTGATCATCTCCTGATGATGCTAACTTGGTTAGCGAAACGCGCGTCGAGAGACATGCAATATTTGTTTGGTGATAGTGGAAATTTGTACATTGACTTTGTTAGTGTGTTTGCTTTGTTACACCAAAGGTTCCAAACCAATTTTCTGAATTAAATATCATTTCTTGAATTTTTATCCCAGTTCTCCTTACAATTATTTCCAAAACCATATTAAATAGTGCAGTCGATAAAAAGTGCCCTTGCCTGACCCCTTGGTTTATTTCAAATTCATCAGACTTATTTCCTTTCCATAGTACTTCGTTTGTTGATCGATCCAGCGTCATTTCTATAAGCTTTATCAGTTATTTGGCACTTTTAGCTCCCTGAACGCTATATACACTTGATTTGTGTTTCTTTGGTCGTACGCTTGCTTAAAGTTAAGATCGCGTATAGGGTAGGCTTATATTCATTACAACTTGTTTGAATTTCTTTCAGCACACAAATTTGGTCTGTAACCGATCTATTTTTTTGGAAAACCTGCTTCGTACTTCTCCAGAGCGTTTTTTAAATATTTATTTAAAGCCTTTCTTATAATTTTTGCTAGTACCTTATAGCATGTTTCTAGGAGCGCGATTCCTCTATAATTTTGAGATTGAACCCTATCCCCTTTTTATATGATGGTCATAACTACTACGCCTTCGCCCAATCCTGCGGCATTTGCTCTCCCTCCCACATTATTTCAATCAATTCACATATTTGTGCGTACAATCGTTTTCCTCCAGCTTTCAGCATTTTTGATGTTAGTTATGACGCTCCTGGGCTTTTCATATTCTTTAATTTTGCAATTATACCAATAACTTCTGAAGGTCCGTGGTTCCTCAGAAAACAAGCATACTCAATGTACCTATCTTGTTCGAAGATACTGACAAATGCATACTAAACAATTACTCATTTTATTCTATGGGAAATGTTACATGTTAACATTTTCAGTACATTCCTATGATTACTTTGCATTCCGCTTACAAAATTAGCTTCATAATTTCGCGTTCTCTGGTAATGTTTTCATTAGTGTTACAGTCCATCTCATTCAAAATTAGTTACGTTCTAATTGAATTATTTGATATACCTATACATAACGACTTGTCCGCAAATTAGCTATAATTATTTACAACGTTTAGATAAATAACATATTCGGCGCCTTGCGATTCATTGCTTTCAATTCCTAATTAACATTTACGAAAATTTATGTAATTTCGTTCCAGACAGAGTTTGCGTCACCATGGTTTGGGTTCATTAAATGAAAATAGTCGTCCACTAATTACGTTTTATAACATTAGGCTAATTAAGTGCAAGCAAATTGTTATGCAAAGTTTTTAAGTTGATTTCAAGGATATTACCATATCTGTTTGATGTTGTCGCGAAAATTAAAAGAGATGTCAAACAGTATGCTATTCCTTTTAATTTACCGGTTTTCAGCTGATAGAAGCTGATGGCAAAGCTAATTGGTATGCATCCCTAATGACAGAATTTGTTCTAACGTTGATGAGAATGATAATCGTGGTGGCGATTTCAAGCACAGAGCTAGGACGTAAGGTAATTAGTGGCAAGAAAATAAAGTTATGAATCCTTCTGGTTAGTTACATGTATAGATCCTTTACAGATAAGTACAGTTATTTGTCCGTTGTGGTGAGATCTAGGGAAGACCCACCTTCTTGTGACTCCATCTGGAGATAGAACAGTTTTTGCAAAAACTGGAGAATGCGTGTGTTAATGCTTTCACAATTCTGATAGATAAAAAAGTGCGATTATTATTTTCACCAATCACTGTATGCATTACCTACTTTTAAATTAAAAAAAAACTGTTCCTTACAAGAATGATGAATGCCATCTTCATCAATTTTGCTACATGAAAGTATTTATTCAATAATTTAATTTCTTATTTTCTTAACTTAATATAGGACAAATTATAGCTACTCGTCGAAGTTCGGCGTGCAGAAAAGGATTACATAAATTTTTAACATGACGTGAGTTACGTAATTGAAAGAAACGACATGATTAAACAAATTTAAACATGCGCACGCGGAAATACTTGCCAAGGCGACCTTATTGCGAATAATTAAGGAAGCTGGGCTGGGCGTCGTATTTATATTGATCGAGAATTGAAATGGTAATGTTTAGGACATTCATGTAGTGCGTGCTGTCGAAGTTATTTACGTGTATCGACTAAGAATTCGTGGAAAGGCCTACATGCTGTACTTTATTAATAGTGTTCCAAGAAATAGTGCTAATCAGGCTAGAAAAACAGGAATTCTTGACATTAACAAACTGCAGCTTCATGTTTGCTAGAAAGTCGTTTATACAAATTAATTAAATAAACAATTTCGGCAGTGTAATTAACTTTAATTAATAACTTACTTTGATTTTTAAGTAGACGGATAAGTCATCTCTAAGGTATATTCCCGTTTGTACCACGCGAGATTGAAAAGTAAAGTCTATTTTGCTTCTGTCTTTTCGTAGTCCTTGCGCAGCGAGTAGGAGGTGATGGTCGCACACACCTCATTCCAAATGTCCAACTAAGTGTACTATTCAGACAAACGAAATATCTCCGTGCCAGTTAAACGTTTAGAACAGAACTGTTAGCATGTTCAATTACCTACAATAATCCACTTAGCGAAGTAATCTCTTCAAGTAATTTACTTAATAAGGGGGACCATGAATATTGAAATAACACGCTTTTTGTGGGGATTACACAAAAATTACGAGCGTTGTTAAATTTAGGTAAGTCATGGTTTAAAAAAGGTTTAAATTACGAACGCATTATCAGTGCTAATAAAATAATCTACAGCTTATTGTCTAATTACATTAAATTCAACCATATACATAAATATATCGATGAAGTCGTTGGTCAATTCAATGAAGTTAACTTTGTTTATGTATGAGATTCGATTAATTTAGGTGCATGTACATACTATTAGCACAAATGTGTTTATTCTATCAGAAGGCCTCAAACATTTCCAGAAGCACGCAGCCGACTTATTGGTGTCTATTGACACGAGGGTTGTCTTTCTAGTGCTGCATACAAACATAAGCGATATACTATAAGTCAACGGAAAACGCTTTATTTTTCTTTTAATTATCCTTCACAAAGATTCATACAGACTTGCATTCGTTTAAACCAAATGCTAAAGCGGTTGCTCTAGACTCCAATTGAGATAGTTAAAATTGTCATTTGAAAGGTATTGTCTCCTTCTTTTGGCAACTGGAACCGTTGGCCACATAAACTGTTCTTGATCTTTGGGAATGTAAAAAAGTCATTAGATCTTAGATCTGGAATGTAGGCACGATGATCTAATAATATTTTATAACTCCAAAATCTCAATTGCCTTTCGAACTGTACGTGAATTCGTGGTCGTTTTGGACTAGATTTTCAGAACACGGCGTTTACTTCTTATATCAGTGATGCACTATTCGGCATTAATGGCCGATGGACACATATAAGCAATAGTTACAAAGTTGTGTTTTACGTACTTTGGACAAAGTTAGAGGCGATGTGTAAGCTTAATCTATCTCTGCTTAATGCACAAATAACAAGAGGCGGAGACACGATGTTGGAAGCTTTTCTTCTATGTGTCCATCAGCCTTAACGGTCCTTCAATTTCCTAAAGACATTGTAGTTACACGATTTGCTCTTGAGGCAAACGTTGTGATTTTATTTCATTTCATTTCAAGCAAGAAATTAATATTCACAATCAACTTATAATGCCTGGATAAGTTAGATTAGTATATACTAGCCTAAACTTATAGAAATAAAAGAAATATCATACTCTTGAAAAGAATTATTTTACTTTCTCCAGAACCTCCAGAATAGTTACGTCAATTAAAATTTTGCATAATAGTAGAAGATTTCGGCTTTAAGAGGAAGAGGAAGAGAAAACCTGTATTTAATTAGGATCGGCTTTGCTCCTACGACCTCAACACAATTAATCACACCGTCTTTATCTCAAACGTCCCGATTAATTTACACAAATTGAATTGGGAGTTCTATTTAATTGATTTAGAATCAGTTACGTATCAATTCGGATAAGATACTATATTCGCGTTTGCTGCTAATTCTGCATTAACGCCGGCGTAAATACGAAACGAAATGTTTCTCATTATCTGCAAAGTTACATTGTGCACTGTTAATGGGAAGAAACGAAGAAATACGTGTGAGCAATATCTAATCTTCTCGTTTCGCATAAGATATTTAGATACGACAGGAAAAATGAAATAAATGTTTTCGCAAAGTATACGCCTAACTTCTGCCTACGACAGCTTAAAAAATTATAATGCACTGAACGTTTTATTGTAAGCATGTTTATATATTACTAATTCGGTTATCAATAGCAAATTGGAAATTTGGAAGAGAATCCGATAAGATAGTGGTAGAGATAATTTTCCATGGTTATTAACTTTAATTGTACCAAATATAAATTGGTGAGCTTCGAGAAGAACAAGCATACCACACACTGGGTCTTCATGTAGAACCGAAGCCCACGTGACCTCTTTGGAGTATGTAACCAATGTTACAAATTGCTAATGTTAAGCATTAGAAGCACTAACAATTATTTATTTGAAAAGTTTAACCTTCTATAGTAACACAAAATATTTTCAGTAAGTTTATTTCAAATAAATCTAGTATACCTTGTTTTTATAACTTTATTCATTTAAATTTACACAAAGTGCCGAAAATGGTCTCCATCATTTTGTAAGCAAACATCTATTCCTAGCCTCAAATTTTCAAAAACATGTGGGAATTCTTGTATCTTAATGTTATTAGTTTCATGCTGAATTATTGTTTGCAATTCTTCTAGGTTATGGAGTTTTAATGTATTTTATTTTTTAAATTCCCAACTAAATAAAAATCGAGAGGAGTAAGATCCGGAGAACCTGGAGACCATTGTTGTATAAACTAGGATCTCTGATTTAATACTTATTTGGGAATACTACGAGGAAGGCGCCCAACTGCGTAGTTTAGCTCTCTTCTAATATTAACAAGTGATTTTATAACTTCTCGAAATCTTTGGAAATATTTTATTTACAAAATTTTTGTATGTAAGCCGAGCTTGTTACGTTCTGAAAATAATTAATCTAAACCAAATCGAGATTTTAAGATTCCTTGAACCAATACTGATTATTACATACGGTAGCAAAAAATTGTTGATAAGGCTTCTTTCCCTAGGATTGATTTAACAAATATGGTATTCGTATCTATAACTTTGTTGTTGCTCTCTACTTTCTGTTCGCACAATGAACATTTTTCTACTAAGGAAAGTATACCCGACAAAAGAACTTGCTTGGTCAGCCTTGTGGTGTAGGTGGTACTTGGAGGCACAAAATTACATTAGAAATTGTTTCGTCACTGAAGACTTGAAGTGACTTACGTGTTTGTCTACAAGTATACGCATAATTGGAAGTTAATTAAACCGTTATTATCGTTAATTATCGCAGAGAGCAATTTTAGCATATTATCACAACACATCTGAGAACATTCTTGTTCGCGCATTCGCGATCGTCGCGTCTTAATGACTTACTCATTGGTTCAAGTACCCGCGGCGCCGTAATTGGCCATTGTTTACACGTACTTTTTCCTTGATCGCACCGAGCGGCACGTCAAGTGTTGTCCTACGAACGGCACTAAGACTACAGACGTAATGCGAAGAACGCGTACCGATGTACAGGTTGAGAATTCAAATCAAAATGTTCAAAATTCCACATTGCGCTGCATTACAGCAATGGCATAACCGTAAATAAATTGTTTTTGCGCTTCTTGGAAATCTAGCCGGTGCATGTACACTGGTACAAAACAATGTTCGGACTGTGCAGTTACATTTGAAAAATTTGCATAGTACGATTAACTTGAAAGAGTCCAAGGAATTTATCGGATAGGAGTCGTTTCTTCTAGTAAATAAAGCTCGCGCGAAATTTATGCAATTCTTCAGAAGGTATGGCATACCTTCGTAGTTCACTGTACGCTATTCGCGACGATAATCGAAACAGTCAAGGCGTACATAATGGACCCAATAAGATCAGTAGTAATAAATCAAAAGTGATTAAAAGTGTACGGAGGGTATCAGCTGACGACATTGTGGTAATAAATTGCCATCGACCGTGATCGGACGAGCAGAAGCGGTGGAAAGTTGCAGCAATGCACAGAATCACTTCCTACTTCGTTGTTTGTGATGTACACCGCTAGACAACTTGACTGTGACGATGAACAGAGTTGCTTTTTGATAAGATCCGCAGCAATAGTCATTGTAAATATTGTAATACAGATAACGCAAGGAATAGACTTTTTGATTTATTTCTTTCTAGCATGGTTCATATGCATGCTAAGGAAAGTATTATGATGTCTTTAAACACTTCAGATATCTATCATGGAAGACATCATGTAGTTTGGAATTGTGTCTAAAGTGTTGTCTTGTCTCAAAATATTATCCATACGACATCTTCAAAACTTCAGAAAGAGTCCTTATATTAATGATACATATATATTTCAATATATTGGATTGATACCGACTATGATGAAAACAGTTCCCTACGAAACAACATGTTGTAGTTTGCTGCTACTCTTAGGAAAGAGGAACACTGCTTGCGGAAATGTGATGTAAATTAGAAAAATGATTTAACTGTGTTCTTTTAAGTGCATGTAATAGATATTAAGATTTCCTGTTCTGATGTTAAAATGTGGCAAAAACAAATACACCTTGTGAACAATGACCTGTATGACGATAATCAACATTTTTATTGTTTGTTAGAAGCAACTATAAAATATTTATAAAGTAAACAGAAATCTCGCTTCAAAGTGTAAGCATTTTTTACTTTTCAATTTTTCTAATCTCGGAAAAAGGTCATTACAGATGAGGCCAAGATTCTATTCGATTATCAAAGGCTAATTACGTAAACGAAAATATCTGGATGTGTTGTCGCCCCAAGAGATTTTAATTCTTTTCAGCGTCTTTAAAGTTTTGACAAAAAACATTTTTGCATACGCGAAGTAATTTCGGTGAAGTTTGAAAGCTGTTTTGGCTTTGGGATTTTCATTTATTCATTCTCCCATTAAGAATGTATAATAGATAGATCTGTGTATTAAAACGAACTCAAATGAAATTATTTTTTATGAATCTTTGTATAATTGAAAAGTACCTGCCTCAACAGGTTTTATACCAGTAGATAGATATTAGATATTAAGGATAAATTTCTTCTTTGGGTTCTACAATTGATACGTTATCAAGAAGATGTCTTTCAGATTCATATTTTCCATTGGAATCCCTCGCCAACATAATCTTTACTTTAACTTTTACAGGATATACTAGGATGTCTTTTCCTTCTCACAACAAGCTCCACAGATCTAGGCGTCCACTATGACTATGCTGGATTTTCGATCGTTACATTGCCTATTCAATTTCTCTCTTGAGCATTCGTGGAATTTGTTCTACTCTGTAATCTGAGCATTCCAAGGCATTGAACAGCCGGGAATTAATCCTAGTGAGATTCTGGAGTGTTTGGTAATAGTAGGCATTAACATAGTTCTTATGTGAACGCCCCAAGTAAATCACAACGAACTTCATAGATTTGGCAAAGCACTTTTCCATAAACTTCAACCTGGCATCGTTTTGCTTCAAATTCCATTATGAACCTCAAAACACGATGGCACGCTTGAGATACAGCTGTCCCTTTAATTAATTTCTATCCTAAGGATTTTATTTCTACCACAGACATTTTCCGATGGCAACATCCTATGTGTACAATTCGACTGCTTGATCTGTAAGATTGCGTTTCTTCTGCAATACTGACGTTAATTCTCGAATATGACGTCCCCTGATGTGATACATTGGCGTTTTACTTGCCATAGTAATCATTTCCGTTCTTGTTGGTGTAATTTTAACTTTAATTAAAACCTTAGTTAAACCTGATTTAGTTCAGCTTTAAGGTTGCCAGCTCCAACAAAAATTAACGCTAAATTTTGATCTTCCGGCACCAATGACATAGATATTAATTTTCGGAGAAAGGTTTAGGTAATTGGTGTTACTGTGTTATAAATAATTATTTTACCTTGCATTTTTTTCAATATTTCTTACATTTAATACATCGATCTGGATACTTCCAAATATGTTTTTAGATAAGTTGTTATTTTCAAAAATACAAACTAAAGAAAGCGTCATTCCTGAGCTTTAATGCGCATATGCAGCTTTTGGCTCATCATCTCACAAGGTACGCTTTTGTGTCGGCGTATGTTGGTGAAATATGTACTAATAAAATTGAGGAAAGGACAGAACTCGTGGTCCGTGGATCCGATTTTCTCAACCACTTCGAAGATAGCACTCAAGACAGCAATTATATTTTAGTGGACGCCGCCGATATAAGAACTAATCTTCTTTTCCTACCAGAACTTGGTGAATTTCGGTGTTTTTCACATTACGTATTTTAATTTTATAACTTAGACATATTTTGTAATAGTCAACAATGGCGTGTTAAACCGTAACAGCCTATCTGTCTGGAGGAAATTAAATTTGAGCTACATTATACTATTTCAGAGTATATAAAGTAGCTAGCTAAGTAAGTACTTAGCTAGCTACTTTATATGAACAAAGCTTTGTTCATAAAACATCCGGACATAGTGTTACACTCTGGAAAAGATATGTGAGGAGGCGATCATATCGAAGAAATGCAAGTACAGACTAATTAAAACAAGAAGAAATAAATAACTCGGAAATGGTACATTCACGAAAATGATTCGAAAACCACCTAGGAGAACATAAACCTGAAAACAATGGAAATCGGAAAATTTTTCGGGCGAAAGTGGTGCAAGGTAATTTCTTAGCTAGCTGACAGAAATGGAACGAAAGAAGTAGAAGAGAAACAGGAAAGGTGACTTTCACTAAATTAACTACTTCATAAGTCAGTTTCAGTGAATTTGGGGGATACCTCAAATCTGCCTGGTTAGAGATATCGGTGTCACGATATAGTGACATCAAGTTAATAAACGACAGAAGGGCATACTTTCCCTAGATTTTAACTTAGAATTTAACGAAGAGCGAACAATACCTGTTGGAGAAACATACTTTATTAAAGCAAGAAAAAGAGTTGCTATTCTTCTGCCGGGAGGTCGAAATAGTTGCTCGAGCAATTGTTAGGGTGGTTTCTTAAGAATATCAACTGCTATCGTTAGTTATAGATTTTGTGATAATGTTTTGTTGACGAAAAATCTGCGTAAAAGATATCTGGCCATCCAGTCGGGAGGTTTTGCTTTCCCCTTTCAAAACTATATGAATTCTGTACTAGATATATAGGGTTTTACATCGCGAGAGTCCTCTTATATCATACTGACCAATCTATTTAGATCCAATCAACAATCTATTCCATTAAGGAGAGGTGATTTTGGTAGTCTTTGATTCATCCCTAGATTAAACGAATTATATATCTATTCATTTATCAGTGGCGGTTTTCTCTTATTTCAATAGTTTATTGCCCATTGTACGCTGCAGTAAGCAACTGACCTACAGGCGAAACTGACACTAGCTGCTTCTAGTAAATGACTAGTCACTCAATGTGTTGATATAATACTTCATGTTTTTATTTCTTAAATAAGTTCTCGAACGAACTAGTACATATCTAACACATTTATCGATTGCTAACAAAAATTCTACTTCGTAAAGCGTACTTCCAATTGATATACGTAAATACCGGTTTCCGTAGAATATTTACATTTAGTTTAAATTCACTTGTCGAGCTCTATTTCTTAAACGTGAACTGCCCAGGAACGTGCCGCATAAATTCTAAATCGAGACGTGTTCACGTTTTAATTTACAGTTTTTTCAAGCAAGTGGTCTGACACCTTTCCTACTAATATGAGAACTTGATGACAAATGCGATTATTTTTGGTACGTGGCTATAAATACGAACTAGATAATTACCAAAACGTACTTAAGAATAACCTGAAGTGTTCGGAACTAACGAGATTTGATGAAATGTGAACGAAATTTTAAGCGACGTATTGGATTGTAAAAATAATCAGGGATACATATTAAAATTTTAAGCTAAAACAAGCATCATACAGGTGGGCGTGCATGTTATGAATATGGTCTATTACGTTTACGCATATTTGATTCCGGATCGATTTCAATATTTATTGGGGATCTCATAAATAGTGATGTTCCAAAAATCATTAAAAAATTATTCCCTAAAAATACTTCGATTGCTATAAATATATCATCAATCAGACAACTTTATAATGCTTCTCGTTGGTTTTTGCAGATACAATCATTATGAGTTGCAATGGAATTGTTTACTTCTGCGAATTAATTGGAAGCAGGCCACCATGCGAACTATTATACCCACAAAAGGAAACGATTTCGTTCCTTAGATCGGGTAGTGATAGTTAAGCTAAGAAACTTAGGAAAGTTTGTCGTTTAGGATTAACTCAAATGGTTTTCACCTTTACTATATTGATTTCGATATTACTTTGCTAAACTAATTTATTATTTTACTTATCTCACTCTAAATGCTAAAAATCATAGAAAATGTATATGTTCCAAAAGCAAGTCATTCCTCTGTTAGTTTTTAAAATCTTTGTAAATCATTCGTTTTCGATCCAAATAAAATTTGTATCGACTTCATATCTTATGTGCATTGCCTATAAAAAATTATCTAAAAGCGATTATGTAAGACTTTGGACGAACTGGATTTGATCCGAACTGGACAAATTATCGATTCTAATTTCTTACGATTATAGAATTATAGTGCGGGGTCAAAATATTAATGTTGCAAAGGTGACAAGCTTTGTTTCGAAATATGAAGCCGCATGTTTTAATTATGCAAATGTAATCGATTAAAAGAGACATCAACATCCTTCCATCCCCTATATATGGAAAATTCCAATAATTATATGAAAAGATTTACGACATTGAGGCATTCGATCGTAAAAAGGAACCACTATTAATTCATAACATATTTTAATTATCGGAGCGGGTATTTCGGCATTCTCGCTCTTTAATAAAAGGAGTCGACAGCACGTGAAAGAGTATAACAACTATCTATTCACAACAGTGTACACTCCTATCGATAGACATAGAAAAGCGCGTTTCTTATCTAAAATAAATCACACGCAACTCCCCGTAGAAAAACGTAATTCCCTACTACATGCGTGCTAACACCTACGCCATTTCTAATTAATATTTAATTATAGATGTTCCAGCTTTTTATTTATCTTTTTAGTCTCCGTTAACACCGTTCGGCGACCGATATTCGTGTTAGTTAGGCTTGGTTATCTAGATCTGTTGTCCGTCGTGGGCGTGCTCTCAATAACAATCGGAGATTGTTCTTCCACCTGTCCATTACGCCACCTTTATTAGTGTGGGTCTCGTTAACTGTAAGTTTTGATTTAGAACTATTATCTGTTCTGAACGGATTCGTTTAATTAGAAGTATGAAAAAATGGTATTGACGAAGCTTCCAAGGATTAAGGAGAGAACACTTTCTCAGCCTCTTATCTGTATTGAAACTACCTATAAACGCTTATAGGTAGTCGCAATATACATACAAAGTAGGCAAAATGAAATCATCGTCTGAAGAGAACTATTCTCCTAGGACTATTGCCCAAGACATAGGTCAGCAGTTTTAATGAAAATATTGAAAAACAGGTTTCAAAAGGAAGAGAAATTGGCCACAACTAAGCTAGGATGTGGGGCAGTATTGCGAGAAGCTGTCCATAGTACAAAGATTACTGAAGAATTTTCCATATCTTCAATTGCAACTTTTCTTTGTTCTTCGTTAATTTTCGATCTGTTGTAATAAGCAGAGTAACAAAGAAGTTATTTGTTCTGTATATTTTTAAAAATTCGTATTAGGTTTTAGCTAGTAGCTACTAATTATACAGAACTTGATGCAATAGCATAGTGAAAATCTAGTTAACAAATAACATCAAGTGACTTAAAAGCTATTTTCCACAGATGCGGACCGTACGCACAAATAGGTTTAAAAGTACTTTATATGTCATAAGCTGGTTGCCTGCTAGAGATAACTGAGATTTACGACTAATTACCCAACTACAATTTTTGAGTTTAAGGCTCGATTCCATTTGGCGAACACATATTTTCCTTCCAAGCTAGCCATCGATTTTGGTGCATTTCTAAATAGCCAATGTCATCACTTTGGAACAGAACGTCATTCTTCAATGGAATTGCTGGCTAATTCTTGAAATTTGTAGATGTAACTCACTGATCTGCTTCCTTTACTGTTTAACCATGCTTACCTCATGTTCATCTAATTTTGGATCATTGTAGGATGCTAAAATGGTAGTATTATCTGTATATGCATCTCTTAAGCAAGCTGTGTAAGTTAATACGTCAACAATATAGATCAAGGAAAGGAGTGACCCAAGTACAAGTTGATTTTATGCGCAAATGTCTTCTCGTACCTATATTTGTTAACCAAATTACGCTCTTGTAGGTAGGATTTAACGAGGATTAAGTTATTGATAAAGAATTCCTTTTAATTTTATGGAGAAGATCGGTGTGACTTATTCGAATTCCTAGATTAAAAAGTATAATCCTCGTTCAAAAACGTGACAGCGCACGATGACTTGTTCGATAGTAACATGTTCGCGTCTGAAACCGAATTGGTATCTGGGTATTACAATGTTTTCTTAACATTAGCTCGATTAGTAGATTTTCCAGAAATTTAAACGCGCTGTGTTAATTTGAATAACCGCTCGAGAAATTTGCAGTAGTTCAGGTCAGTAACTCCGACCATATCGAGGAAGGAACTACTTCTAATAGCAATTTTGTTTTTTTATTCTAAGGGTGTAGTTGGGTATATACTCTATCAGGTCGGTATCCTCGATAAGATCTACCACCTTGCTAATGGGCATGTTTCTTTGCTCTTTTAGCTACAGGAAGCGCCCTCCAAAGTGTTTAAGTGTGGTCAACTCCTGGTATTTACAGAGGACGAAGCTTTCTCTCCTTCATAATAGACCATGCAGATTGGATTTTCTACTATTCCTATGTTACGGAGATGTTTGTTAAGCTGACAGTGTCCTGTTAACAGGTCCATTGCTACTTATGAAATTTGGTTCCTGCTTATCTACAGCAGTTGTTCTATTTTGTCCTTTTAACCTTCCTATACTCAAGCATACGGTCTGTGAGACCGATTTATATAGTATAGTATACGTCTTTGATTTTGACGTGAGTATAGGAAGGTTAAGGTAGTGATACTGTCCTAGTTCCGGTACGGACTTCCAGTATTTACCACAGTGCCTCTTGAGCAAGTTTCTTAGAATTCTTACAATTTGATAGCCAATAGCTTTCCCATTGTTCCGTTCTTTGCGTCTTCGTTTCTTTGTATCTGCGGTATCCATCCAATATAGATATCGTTTGATATAGAATTTTCTATTGTAGTCCCACTAGTCACTTATGTGTATTATGATTTATGCACATGTACTTTGGCAATAATTTCGACTTGAAACACGGACGCATAGACTCTTAGATTCATACTAACGTTTTCTCCTGTTTTCGCTTCATACAAACCCATTCCTGTTCTGGTATGCATCAAGGAATTAAATCGGCAATAAAACCGAGTAAAACACCACCACTTGTGATTTGATACAGACCTACGAACCTACAAATTCTGAAAGGATTTCATAAATAGATACCGAACTAGAATGACTTATATAAAGCAATGTATAGAGAGCAGTATCAAAATAATTAAATAAATCCTGAAAAGGTGTTCTTATCTTCTTCTCCCAGAAACAGAGTTGAGGGCACAATCGCTTCCTTTGACGCTTACTTGTATCGTCGCCACCTACACCTATCTATCTAAAACTTCATAAAACGTCTTCAAATTCGGTTATCTACAAGTTGAAGTACACTATCCGCTTTCACCACCTGGCATATCCGTCGACATATTGATTGAGATTTATTTGTAATTCGGCACGCCGCACGACCGCTTCCCGCGAACAATACCCTATTCTGATTACCGGCGATTCCGTTATTAATAATAGCAATTATTAGTGATCAAAGATAGTGTCCATATAGTGTAGGAATAATGATATGCCCGCGTAGATATTCGGTTTCGTAACTAATTGTAATCGAAGCCCGGACCGTTAATTGATAGCCATCGGATATCTGTGTATAGATGAATGGGTGGACACAAGCGCGAGGTGCTTAACTTTCATTCTTCTAGCAAGTCGATGGATCTATACATATACCTACGAATATGTTCGAAAAAGTTGGTAATTGCTCGTCCATACCATTGCAATAGTAAATACATATTTTCGGCGTGTAGGTGTAAAGCAAACTAAAAGGCTGGTGTACATAATTTATATTTCCAGCGTACGCGTAAGCAAAAGAAGTCTAAATATAGAAATGTACGCGATGAGGCGAAGCCATGTTAATTACAAAAAAAGGGTAACGTACTCTAAGTAACTGGTAAACTATTACATCACTTAATGGTGAATATTGAATGATCTTGAATTAGTATTTAGAAAACGTAAACGAACATGTGCGCATACAAATTCATAAAAATTCTATCATCCAAAATAGGCTGCAGAACACCGTTTCGTACGGAAGATATTTTATAATCTCTTCCTCTGCGGTAACATCGTATTTGCATATATTTAATTGTTCAGTCCATCATTTGCTCGTAGTATCGATTTCCGTGGACCTTACTGTCGGGTTGAATACGCGTACGAAGATTAACTGAAGTGAGTTAACACTTGATATAAGATAGAGCTTGCAGAGTACAAACTGGGGACAATATAAGGAAAGGAACTAAGAGTACGCGTTTGTACACAGATTTACAATGAAAAGTATTATCTGGAAGAAATTTTTTTTTCATAGTCTCCAACTTATATATGTAGTGTGCCAATCAGTAGATACTGTAATTAAATTAAATGACATAGCTAGGTAAACGACAGGTCGAACACCTTCTCTTCAGATTTTTTGTTATTCAGTGAAAGGAAGATGCAAATTGAACGTCGCTTGATATGGTTAGTAGATGACTTGAATTTTGGAAAAATTACAGTTTAAAATGTTATCGTTTGGACCTGGTACACACATTTGCTGTGGACAATGCGTCATCGTGAAAGCCCAATAGTGGTAAAGATATTTGGGATTGGAAGGTAATTGGTCATATACCACCATATAATCTTAAGAGAAGGGATGTATGTACCTTCGGCTATAGAAGACACATATGATGAATGTGGCCAGTTTGGACCTGTACCGATCTTATGTCTATAAATACGGCTGTCCGAGTGAGAACGAAAGAGGAGTTCCATTGCGACAATGAGAGAAAACATGAAAGGGTAACTTACTTCATTATCGAATCGAATGTGGAACTGTTGCACTGTTAGTACCGTCAATATTATATTTTATGAAACAGCTCGCAGCACTGCCCGTTGCCGATCTCATTCCAACAACACAAATTGTTACTTTCTCTCACTCGGAGAATAGCATCCTCGGATCCAAGGCCTGCACTGTTCAGTGCGTATGAAGAAAGCATTGACCAAAACATGGAAACGTTTTCACGACATCTTTGGTTGGGATTAATAATTGATGAGATTGTGTTGGAATTGTAGGCCAGCCTTGTGAAAGAAGAAAATTCTATTTGGGAAATAAGCCTTAAAAGATTCTGGCCTTGCAACACTATTGGTTGGCCACATGACCAGCAACCAACACTCAAGATTAAATGGAATATATTTGGAATATATATACATATATAGCCTGGAAATCTGAATAAAAAGATAGATAACGTAATAGACCTAGATTCCTCAAAACTAAAGCGAAGAAAAAGAAAAAGATAGGAACTTCTGTCTGCCTTTTATTACCACTGGATTAATAGGTCCATTGTATGATACAGAGTTCTTCGAACCATGTTCCATACTGTGCGGGAGCTTTTAGTTATCACACCATCCTCTTTTTGATGGTAACTCCAGAGAAATCTTTTGTTACTTGGTTTATAACTTAGTTGTTGATGAATGATCTAAATTTATTACCTAACAATTGTGAGCTGGTCGTATTTGGCGGCATTTCTTTATATTATTACCGAATATACATAAGTGTGGGGATAAAATCTTCGAATGAACAATTTAAAACTGCCGTAAAATAGAACATTTGCGTTTAGTTTTGCGACGCGGTAGTTATACAGGGAAAATGATATGGTGCATTTCTCTCTGTATTATATAAGCTTGTTAACGTAAGCACATGAAACTGAAGATATGCAGTATTCATACAATGTTGCACGTAAACATATGTGTATGCATATATGTATATGAGTTCAAAATATTAATTATGGATGTAATATACATACGTAATTTTCAATTATAGCGCATAGTGTATAATCGAATTTTTTAATTATAAAACCAAAAAAAAAAAAGATTTCCTTAATAATTAATAGTAACATAGTGTGCTCGCATTAGCGCATTCAAAATTAGTGACAAGTTTGAGTATCCTGTTTAATTTCCGTAATAACTCGATTACACTAACATCGATATCCCTCGTTCCAAATAGTAATACTTTATAACCGCGTCATTACGGCATTTAATTCTTAAAAATTTAAATACGTTAATGAAGCGCAATTTCAGCATACGCATCGGCAAGAGGAGAAAAAGTGATAAGGTACAAGACCAAAAAAGCCTTAATTGTTTCTATTTTTTCTTGATGAAAGCACTTTTTGTTAATACATTCTTCCTTGTCACAACGGTGAAAAAGTATTAATTATAGGATCGGATTTAATGGTTGATTTAAAACGTATGCCTTTTGTAATTTATGTTTTGGTATACTATTATTACGTTATATTGATAGTATAATAACTAAGTGGTTTGGCTGGATCTTTTAGTGCTTAGTTCACATCTCGCATTTAATTGAAATTGATTATGAAGTGTTCCTGTTCAAAAATTGGTCTGTGTGGCAACATCGGGCTCTAGTCGTGCTTTCTAGGATTTTAATATCTTTTAATAAGGATTTTGTTTCGTTATTTATTTCAAAACATACTAGATTATAGATATTTAACGATTGAATGCTATATGATCAAGATTGCAAGTTTTAAAAGAAATATCCAAATACCCCTTCTCGTATGAGTACTGTTTCAAATTACCTTTGTTGGAGATCTTATTAGCAAACTTTTCTAATGAGTTCTTCTTGTATCATGCGATCTATCTCCTTTCATAATATTTGAGATCTACATTCCCCGTTATCGTATTCATAATTAAAAAAATTCCTTTAAGGTAATGTTAATGAACAAATTTTTACAATAAGGCTCTTGTGCAAACAAAGTTGTGCAAGTGATGCAGTTCACCTATCTAGGGATCAAAAGGCACTAAGAATCTGCTACTGAAGGTTCAGAACTAGATTAAGAAGATATCTCGTGTGGGTGGATCTTTAAACTTACTTATGTGGAGAAACGGAAATATGAATCTGTAGAGTAAAGAGAAAACATACTGATAATAATAATGATAATAATAATAATAATAATAATAATAATAATGATGATGATCTTTATTTGTCCAACAGATTACACCAATTACTGGACAAAACAAACAATGAATTACGTTTAAAAGAAAGATATTTCAAACACCTCTTTTGTACTCGTTCAAGTGAGGTTTGTTGGTATGCATAATATGGGGACCAGATCAAGGAGGCATACTCGAGCTTACTCCGGACCAAGGAACTGTATAGAGCTATGAGGATCTCAGCATTATTAAAATTAAATAAGAAAACCTAATGCCCTAGAGGCAGATAAGCATGTTGAAGAGATATGTTCCGAAAAGGTGAGCGCGGAGTCCCTGTGTAGTAGGTCGCCACCAGCTGTATAGCCATAAGTAATGCATTAGGGCATCTAGTGTAGGAAACCGCCGTGCACTTATTTATATTTAACCAAATTCTATTCCGCAGGCATCACTCCCCTATCAAAGATAAATTAATTTGTAATTTGATGCAATCAGTAGTAGAGTTAATTGCATTATAGATTTTCAAGTCATCGGCGTATCCAAGAAATTCGCAATTTAATTTCACGAACAGATCATTAATATAACACATAACTCCTCCTGCCAGTTAAATAGGAGCGCATCAATGTCAGCAGAGAAGGGCAAAATTCCATGCAGTCTAATTTTGCAAGCAAGAGAGCATGATCTATAGAGTCAAATGCCTTTGATAAATCAGTGTAAACAACATCGACTTGTTTTCGTTGACCTAGAGCTGCAGAAAGAAATTGTGTCACATTCAACAAATTGGTTGTAGTCGACCAGCCCGACATAAAACCAAGCTGGTCTGTAGACAAGTGACGTTTGATATTTTTGTAAATTCTAGTGTACAATATATGATCGAATACCTTTGAAAAATTATGTAAAACATTAATGGGTCGATAGTTTTTAATGTCCGACCGATGGTACTGATGGTAATATGGAAAGAAACGAGAGGTGAGATAGAGGTAGATAAGGCAAATATGAGAAGAATTTACACAAAGACTTTAAGATGTGAATGGATAAACATGCGAAGAAAAAAATTAAGTAAATATGTTTAACGAATGAATGGTAGGAGACCGCTTGCATGGTCTCTCAAAAGCTTGCGTCAAAGTGGAATATGCTCTTTATGTTAAGAACGATGAATGGAATAGTAATACAATAATAATTACTAAGTAATCTCTTCAAACAAAAACAGAACGCCACAACGGCACTGTTAGTGTTATTCCCTGCTTCTCAAGTTTCAAAGTTTTCCTTTTGAATACCTGCACTTGCTAGATAGTGATTGTCAGTTGTCAGGAAAAATTTGAAACTAGAGAAGAATGGGATAATACTTTTTTGAGCAGTGACTCTTTTTATGGATGCGGCTTTATTCGCACCAATGCGATTACGAAACAATTCTTCAATATAAATTCCTATACAGAATGCACAAAACTAAGCATTTGATTACCTGTACCTTTAATTTTTAGAGAATAATATGTACATAGATCCTATGCTCCATGTGTATCAGCCAGAACTTTGGACTGGAACTGGAACTGGTGGAAAAAGGGTAATCCATATTGATGGTGCAATAGATATATTTTGTTACGAACTTGAAACCAACACCAAATGTAAGAATTAGGATCTACGTCAACTGAAATCATATACTGATATTGCTTGTAATAATCCCTTCCTAGAACTAAACCATCCTCTAAATATTTTTAATCTGTCGATTTGAAGCATTACGGATCCCAAAACATCCCAAAACTTCCCAAACTTAATCCATTTATAAAAACATCCACTCCATATGCTTTTTAGGTTAGTTTTGCAGTTACGAGGCATGCCCTCAACAATGCAAAGTAGCATTCGTAACGTGGTTACTAAAATCAGATCGATCAGATATCCGCAACTACCGTCCAATTTCTGTATTGCACATTTTGGGGAAAACTTGTGAACGCATCGCGGTTGATAGTTCATCCTCCACATATTTTAATATTTATCAACCCCGAACAACAACATGACTTGATATTCAAAAACGTATGTAAACAAACATCCTTATTTATCAGCATTTTATTACGTAAATAAGATTCAATAGATATATTCTATTTATATGGATTTCAGTCAGATATTTTATGAAGTAAATTATTTGTTATTTATGTGAAAACTGAAGACTTAAAGACTTGCTGGCAAACTTAACTGCAATTTGAGGAAGTATCAAACTATCTTAATCCCTTTATATATATTTCTTATTAATGATAGTTACAGTCAAATTTTCTTTTTTTTTTGCGAATATTCTATACTGTTTTATTCTGATAGGTTTGTTATAACTAGCGTTAATCGTTGAAATACTGCTAATTTGACCCTACTAGTGCTAGTGAATGCACTTCCAATACCTTACAATGACTATTTAAATCCACAGGTGCGACATTAATAACATATTTGCTTGCTGCAAAGGTCGAAAATGACAAATATTTCCTTTAATATTTTATAAATACGAAATAATTTCGTATACAGGAAAGAGGGAGCTTATAGATATTATATTATATATATTGCTACCGGTACCTAAATATACTGATTTGTTTTCTATCAATTTCCACACATCATGTAGATCAAATGGGCCTAGTGAATAATCAAGAAACTGAATTCAATTACCAAGGTAGTTGTGCTTAATTAGAAAACTACTTTCACTATTCGCAGACGCGCGTTTCGCGGTCATACCGCTCATCAGTGCGACTGTGTGAAGTAGTTTTTCATTTCTATAGAAGCCCGGGTGTTAGATGTTCGTACATATGAGAGTTCAATTACGAAATTCGGCCATTTTTGATTTAGGATTTCTTTAAGTTGCCTAGTAAATTGGTGAAGATTGACGAGTAAATCAAGTGGTTTTCATGGGTGATGTATATATGTGCGCACGTAGATCTTAGAGAAGACGTACAATGTTGTGTATAAATTTATTGAAACAAATTGAGGCTTTAGTTACACTGCGAGTAGATTAAAAATCATCGATTTAGGTTTCTAAAACAAAAAATATAGTAGTAGTGTAAGTAAACTCAAAACTGAAATGATTTCGTGGTCAATTTTTTTTCTACTTTGTAACGAAACCTCAAATTTCAATTATACTCTCGCTGCTTCTACTTAATAACAACGGACTCATTCGAGAAGGCTCTCATCATAAAACCAATCAACCGCGAAGATTGTAGACATAACGACGACAGATGTTATGTATACGAGTTATTTGCAAGTATTTTCGTTTCAATCTACCTTTGAGGTATTGATCATAAGAAATTCACACGTATACGGTCATTTCAAGTTATTTACGGCGCAAATGATTTTCAACACCTGCTTACAAATCATGTATCCTAATCACATTCGAACGTAAATAAATATTTCTCCGTCTTTTCGCTCCATACAGGAAAATCATGATTAACATAAACAAGGATTGTAATCGATTTTCTACGATATATGAATGTGTACGTCGTATCTACGAGAATATTGGAAATGCGGCAAAGCGTCGTGAGTTTCGCCCTTTTGCAATATCAATTTAAATAGCTAACGCGAGGCTTGGCGACCAGATGCTCAATATTTAACCGAGTCCGTGCCTCATGGTTGCAATCGTATATCCATTTATTAAAGATACAGATAAACGTCAGTCAAACGAAGAATATTCGTCTTTTATTTATGGTGTATGTGCGTGTCTGTGTACGTTTAGAAACTAGGTAACGAATGAATAAAGCGGTTGCTTTTCAACCGAGCGTGTGCGACGATTTTCTCTTGGTTAGGAGGAAAAGATGCTTATATTCGAGATATGTACGCATTACGCGTATTTGGGTTAATGAGTTGCATTTTGTTACAGCTCGACTTCTTAGCTGGATGATGTCCTACCTATGGATAGTTAGGGCATGGTCCAGCTGATAAATACGAAATAACGTCGTCCATGGTTCGGATATGAATAATGCAGTTGTGAGCGTTAAATTATACTAACGTTCAAAAATAGCATTCTCATATGATAAACTTCTTGAAGTAGATTTAAATTAGTTTTGCCAAGATAAAGTAAGTAGGAAGAAATTTGAAGGAGCTAGAATGTCGACTACTTTTTGGAAAGTATTACCATGTTGATTTCAAGTCGAAAGTAATTTGACGGAAGTTCAAATAAAAACCGCTAAAAAATGTGAATCTTTGATTCTTGTTCGTCTTCTTCTTCTTTCCACTAGGAACTTGTCTTGTTTGTCTACCTCGGTTATTCTCTTGAAGATATTTAACTTTGGCAACATTGAGTCAAACTCCTGCTTTTGTGTTGTATTTCTATCGGTAGTTTGGTATTCTGCATATAATAGGGGATTTGGGTTACTCTTTTACCCACTTACTCTTCCGAAATTTTGAACAAAGTTGGGTTCCTCTTTTTAGACAAAAAGATTAAGGTTGATTCAGAGACATGCAAAAAAACTCCAAAAGCTCTCTGAGAAACATCCATTGTCTCAACAGTTTTGTAAAATGAGAATATTAAGAAAGTTTATGTGATAGTTTACAATGTGCTGAAGTAAAATCGTCGTTGCTCTTACTACGCAAATTTGGATTCATTCGAATACGCATCTTAGCAACCAATTTGCGTACTTTATTGAAGGTTTTCGTAGTATAGTTTGTGTAATAGAACTTGAATTTATTGAGATACGACCTGCCTTGGTTAAAAAATTTCAAAATCTCTAAGATGGTTCCAGGTTCTATCAAAAACTACTCGTCACACAATTACTTATTAAATCCGGTGACACGTGTTTCGTTGTCAACGAGGACAGCATCTTCAAACCGTTATCTTATTGAATTCAGTAACTGGATAATGTCAATAACACAATCCCAGCACTTATTAACCTTCCTATACTCACGTCAAAATGAAAGACGTATACTATACTATATAAATCGGTCTCACAGACCGTATGCGTGAGTATAGGAAGGTTAAGCACTTACTGTGATAATCAATTCATGATTATAAATTTAGTACGGGCTGATATGTATTATCTTTGATATTTTCTAATTCAGTCCGTTATTATTTATATGTGTGCAATTTTCGAAAGCAAGTGCCACTTTCCCCACACCGATGACTTCAAACTTTTTTGGTGACTTTATTCGCTTAAACTATCAACTGAATAATGGCACCATATATGTATATAGTGATGGGTCGTTATTGAACTATCTGTTATTTTAGAACCGTTCTCGATCCAGAACGGTTGCAACTGTTATCTCGCTGGACAAAGAACGGTTCCTTTCGGACGGTCTCCAGCGTACGCGGTTGAAGAAGAAATTCCACATCATCGACTTCTTTCCTATTAAATATTTCTCCATGATGATTATTTTGCCTGGGAAACTTTCAGATGAATGTATTGTGATTACTTGATGATTGTTCCTATTTCCTATAAATCTGTTGTTCGATGGCTCAGCTACGGATTGTAGCAAACGGATGTGTCCACAATGAAAACGGACCTAAATGTTTTTGTTATATTTATTTTACACCATGTGTGCAAACTAGCGTTGAATCGTGAGAAAAGAAAACTGTATAGGAACCTCTAACGAAAAACTTAATGTACGTAGGATACAGTTACATCATCAATACACAATCATATAACTCGGGAAATCACCAAGTTGTTAGAACTAGTGATGGAAAAGTAAAACGTCGGGGAAAAACAAACTATATATCAAATCAAGCAAAGGCCGCCAAAGGCGATGTACGCATGACATATTTTATTGATTTTATGATGCGTTATCCAATAGAACTGTCGAGTACGAAACAACGATGACCTGTTATATTGGAACCGTTATTTCAAAATAACGAGAACGGTTGGAACTGGTCTTCTAAAAGAACGGGTTTTCCCATCACTAAATGGCACTAGTGTCGAGTGCCAATAGCTATAGTGAAATATCCGAGCGTAACGAATAAAAGGGAAAAGCGCGTGTACGTAGCCATACGAAGCCTACAGCCTATTTTTGTACTATGACTTATTGCGACAACTTTATGTATGTATGTGATATAATTTATAACCCAAAACAGTAATTCATTACTCCGAAACTAGCATTATATAATGCTGCAGCTGTCCGCGTATTGTGTTGGAGGGAATACGGTTGTATGCGTCCAGAAAATCAAATGGGAAATATTTCGTTGGAAACTTCTCTTTGCATTTCCCATTTCCTATTTTTGTTGAGAATTTGTTTTATACATACATATATGTATGTATGTACGAATACTTTATAAACGAATGTTAGTATAACGTAGAATCAAATAGGATTAGGGAGACTGGTTAAAATAATATATAAAATATAGTAAAGTTACCCTTACCACACCTTTTGAAAATATTTCCAGGTACGTATTTCGGCTACTAAGTTGCTATCCGTAGTGGAGATTATGTATCTCCAACCTTGGGAGGATATCGCTGGTGATACTTAATTCCCTTATTTTTCCACTGAGGATGGTAACTTGATTTCAAAATACGTATCCGGAATTATTTCCAAAAGGTGTAGTAAGGGTAATTTTGTTCGAACAGATGTCAGCACAGGACATTTAATAGTAATTAGAATATTTTCATAGAGACTCTCAAGAAACAGGGCTAGTTAATACAGATAACTTTATTTGTATCATTCGGAATCAATCGTGGTTACATTATAAACGCAATGAACAAAGAGTCAGGGGACTAAAATATAAACAACGTCGGAGTAGGGCCAGTGATCCTGTTAATTGGGGATAAACAAGATTTTCACGATCTGCATACAAATAACGAGCGCAAGATATTGTTTAATTAATATTATGAAAGAGGCGATTTCAATGAAGTAACACACCGACTCATTTGAAACCGAACAACACTAAGTGCGTACGGTTTCCTGCTACCGAACCGAGGTCCCCTCATCCTATTATCATCGCCTTCCTTCCTGTTCGTATTTCGTCGTCGTTATAATGCGATCTTTAATAACATTATTTCGCGTTTAATTATTATTTATCGTGTCGGACGTGAGCAAATAACGCGCAAAAATAAATAAAGCTAGAAGCCGGCAACAACAGATATATCTTCGTAAATCATCTCGTTTTTCTCTTGTTCTTTTAGGTGGTCGTTTCGATTTTTCTGCCAGTGGCGTGGTAATGAGCGGTGTACCGTCTATATTTATCAGGGCTATTTAGGTATATTTATCACACGTCTCGTTTCGTCGCTGCATATTTTCGTTGAACTTATACGCTTCGGTTTAAGTCAGCATTTTTCTTTGTCATTTCCCGTGCTTCCATAATAAGTTGGTCTTATTGGTTGGTTTGTTCAGTGTCATTTGCTAATGTCCTATCCAGTAATTTTAATAAATGTATGGCTTGCGACGTGGTTCTTTGATAGAATTTACTGGGAAGGACGTTTGCCAATACAGCGAAATGTAGATGTAGTCATATAGCGGTCGTACCATTAATAACATCGCAAACGTGTATGAGTGTATTCTTAGACAAAATGACTACAAGCAAAATAAAAAGTTATGGATTTGTTTTTCGCGTTTGAAACTGAGAACACAGTTTAGAAGCATTTGGGCTCAAAATGTTAAAACAATTTTACCTTTATGAATCATAGAAATGAAATTTTGAGGTCTTTATTTTAATATTAAGTAGAAAACTATACCGAAATATGTACATTTGTTGTGTTGGCTAAACAATTTTCTTTGAAAAGTTGTCGGCATGGAAACACCTTTTCTTGAAAAAGTTGCTTGATTGTTGATTCAGTCGCTGAGCTCTCACACCATCATGTCGAAGATAATTTGGGAAGTTATCCCGTCATATCCGGGGAGATAACTTTGCTGAGGTAATACATCGTGTCGGAGTTGAGGTCAATGAAATAGTTGAAATACTAGCAAAAGTGGGTTATCAGTACTGTTCTTAAAACCCGAACCTCTTTGTGAACTAAGACACCTATTTCTTCGCTTTACGCTGAAGAGGTAAACGGTAGATGATAAAAGAATACTAGATAAGCCTTCCGAGTATGAGACAGGCAGAACAGTTCTTACCAAACTATGACCTGAGAAGACTAAGGGCCTGTATGAATCGTAGTAAAAGAAAATTCGCGTAGCGGTTTACTTTGAGACATTGTGAGGTGAATTCAAATAAACTAGAACTGGTAGAAACACTTGTAGACTTTGTATGAGGCAGGGTAGGAGAATATGATAATCTGTAATCTGCAAAGGTTCAACGTGGTTATTACCAGATTGGGGATAAGAATATATCATATTTGAACTACGTTAACACTTTGGAGTTTCTACGAGCATACAAACGAACGATAGTACACTTAATGACTGGAACAATATTAAAGGTAATCACAAACACATCACAACGATCTAATTCTAATATTCTTGTGCAACTTGCTATTTTTCCATTGAGAGTTACTGAAACCGTTCATTTCATTTATACGACAACGTTTATTTTATGTAGATTTCTTTATATCTTAAATGTTACATCTTTTGCTAGAAGTTTAAACTCTAATCTTAGTTTCTGTGAACTGCCATAGTACTTTGGTGGAAGCGCTTACCAAATTTTGCGACTTTTAAAATGACAATGACGTTAATATTATTTCTTCACGCGTAGCAACAATAGATATTTATTGGGAAGGAATATCAAAAAATTTAAGATTTTTACAGTTCTGTTGAATTTCATTTCACCGTTATTATGTCAAAATTGTTGACCCAATACCTCAGTAGCAATTCGTGTAATAGGATATTTTAGGTCATTTGTTACGCCACTGACACTCACCGTCAAGTGTGGATATGGAATTCGTCTACAGTACGATGTATACCTAAATTACTTGTTGCCTATTTATGGTAATAGAGGGTATTTAATTTTCGTTTGTAACTTTGATGTCTGGACGATAAATGGATCCTCATTGTAAGGGCTTATTGAGCGTAGGTTCCACAACGAATATGGATAGGTTGAATTGAATAGGTAATCGTGTAATATTCATCATAAATGGTTAAGAAGCGTGCTACAAAACTTGGTGCATATTGAAGAAATGTGTGCCACCAGCAATTTGGTTAAAATCGTCTGTATCAGATCTGAAACCGTTTTCTAGCAAGGTACGCCTTTTATTATAAATATAAACGTATTTAAAATATGCATTATCCAGGTATTAGCTAAAGGGTAAATATTTTGTTTAATTTAAATGATTATGAAGGTTTACTTCCTCTTATTGTCAGTTAATATATAGCATAGCTCGACTTTTCGAATACCGTTACAAATTCTCCGAAACCACTAAATTTTCGTCTGGTATCAAGTAACCAAAATATTACCTACTGTGCGTGCTATTTTAGATGTAGTATTAATAAACGTTTGGAAAACTAAACAATATCGAAACAAAAAATATGAAGGGGAAAATTAAAACGAATTTATAGAACGTTATATTCTTCGAAAGTATACCTTGGAACTGCAACAGAATTCGCTGTAGTCCCATAAAAAGTATAATTTTTCATCTTGTATTTACAGACGGAGAAACTCGAAGCAGATGACCATTACACAATGTATACAGGAACATAGAGTTCAGTAAAAGTTAAACAGAACCCCTCTCCACAATCCATTCAAATAAACAGAAGCTGTCGATCAAAGACTCTATTACCGTAAATATTCTTTTGGGTGGGCGTTTCTTTCACCACGTCGAAAATCGAAGGAGTTCTTCTTTCGTCGACGGAATTTAAATCGATTTAAGAGTTTGTTCTCTACGCTTAAATATGTGGACAAATTTACTGTTCATTCCTGCATGCGGCTTATCGTAAAATTAGACCTTGAAGGAGAATAAAAAATTGGTTGTGGAGATCATCGGTAAATACTTCGTCTTTAACAAACGGCTTAGTTGAAATTTGTCAGTTTAAAACTTACGTAACGGTTAACATTGACCATATATTGAAGTTAAAGGTATTCGGTTTATTGTTGAGAACCTTCATTTTTGATTCGGGAAAGATATTTTCGGTATAGTGTTTATCAAAAATATACAGGAATGGGATCGAAGGAAATCCTGTAATATCCCAATTAATTATCTATTTGCAATACCAGATTTACAATCTAACACCGTAAAATTGCTATCCCTATATAAATAGCAAATAAATTTCTGTAGTGCATGATTGCGTTGCAATTTGGCATTACTAATGAAAGACATCGTAAATAAACTTCCGAAGCTGTCCGCAAATCAGATGCAAAGTATTCCACATCATGAATTCGATTCTATTAGCTGGACGTTTTCGCGAATTGAAGATCTCGTTGCGCTATGAATTCAATGGTTTATAGACGCCAAGACCGGAAGCGTGTGCTCGAGATACGAAAGTATGTCGTTTTATTTCTGCTTCACGCTTTTAATGTACATTTATGTATGTGTATACGTACGTATAAACGTTAAATCAGATGAATTTTACGATTAGTAAGACGCCCATGCTAAAACATTCAAGTCAATAGTTGGTATAAATTGGACATGCTTTAAACCAAGAATAAATTGTGTATCAATATTTCGCCTTATAAACACGCAATAATTGAGAGTTGATTGCGTATCAGATAAATTTGAAACAGGGTAGGTACATTGGAATACATGAAATTGTTATAAATCCAAATAAATGAATCTTAGGTTAAACAGTTACCTAGTTGGTTTGGTTGAGTTTTGTTTAATAAAGAGAGTTCGGACCAACACTTAGGCTCTTAAAAGCCTATTCTGCTAATTTCCTTAAGAATGGGTAGACTTTTTCTGACCGAACACATTGTATATCTATTGACTTCAATTGTCTGTCCTCTAAGTGTAGAAGCCTGCTGTCAACTAAAGCGTTGCAGCGGAATATTAGATACTCTGTAGTTTATCTACTTCGTTGCAGAATTTGGGTGTAGGTTCATTTCTTAGTCTGATTTTATGCACATGACAGTTGACCATTCACTGTTCCATAACCACAACAGTTATGGCTCAGAGTTGATTTCTATGTAGCTTTAGAAGGTTCATGACCTCTGTGTACCCCAAGCGCACTTCTACGAAATGTCTGGATTGCTGTTGCCAGTCGACTAGAGGTTGGTCCTACAAGTAGCCCTGTACATCCATTTCTATGTGACGATTCCAAGTGCAGGTTCAAGTTCTGTGAAGGCAGTGTTACCGCTCTTTTGAACCAATTCATCAGTCCTTGTATTGTCCCCAATGCCTCGCTAAATTGATATTCAAATGACCACAATGTTAGACTCACAAAACCTTTCTAGGGTTCTTTTGCAATCAAGTGTTAGTGCTAAGTCAACATTGATTGTAGGACTAGTAAGCCCGCTTAAGTGTTAGTAAATCCGTGTATATGTTTGTCAGAGTAGCGTCTGTTGAAATTCTTTTGAACACAAGCCATAATAATGATAATTAACCATTCGAGTATTACTATACTACAATATACTTCCACAAATTGGAAGGGAGTGAATGATTTGTTGCGAAGGCAGTTTAATTTCTGGAATGTTGCGCACAAAAGACAAACTATTTTTCTCTCTATTTCGAGGAAATCCGAATAGGAAGGTGAAAATTATTTAAATGCGTAACGCCATTGTGGTGAGCGTTATGTTGAATGTGAACTGTGACTAATCAGAAGAAATCTGACTGCCAGAAAGTCAGATGCCATAAATATTCCGTAAAACCTACTGCTAGAGTTATTTCTGTCGGTATGATTTCAGATAATTCCAAGTGTTTCCTGAAGATTTAAATGCTGAGATTCAATAGAATGGTGCTTTGGATCAAGCAATGGATTTTGTAAAGGAATAGTCATTCGAAGCACCATACTCGACAATATGTTTCTTAGATAAAAGCGAAAACAATATTGCAGTGTTAAATTTCCCCACCTGAATCTCCGAATGGGCCAACTCCATTGGATGTATGTATATACATATGTTATAACTTATAGAGGTAGGTATAAGTTATGTAGAAAAATGGTCTGAAAGTGTACCAAACATTTTTAGGTTGTACCGGGTAATATCGTAGGCTGGACAATATATGCAATGTATGTTACTCATCAATTAATGTGTACGCCTGTTATATAGAGTGTAAACTACCTTAACGATTTTATTAACATACTGTAATGAAAGGTGGTGCACAACTGTATGTACGTTAGTAGTTAATAGTAATCCTGCTCTAGAATGCATCCCCAACTTTTTCCAGAATTATCTATCTAGATCGTTATCAAAAACAAACGTCGGGGACTTTGAAAATAAAAATTGCTTACTTCCTGTACTAACCAAGATTATCCTAGTTTTTCGCCTATATTTTCTCGTTATCTAGAACAAATTTACAGTTCGATAACCCGACCTGCGCTCACACATTAACGCTTTAATTATCCGCGTTTCGGATTAAAAGCCGATTTCTAAGTAATTCATGAATAGAATCATTATAAGCGTATTTGTTACTAGGCTTTTTGTGAAACTATATCAGACCGCATAAAAAAATAGAGCAAAAGATAATGTTGCAAACGCGTTTGTTTGATCTGTTGCCTTTGATATGTAATGCCAACGTTGATGAATATATAAATTGTGAAACGTTTACATTTTGTAATTTGTAATTTAATATATGTATACACACATGTAGTACGTGAGTCTAAATCAATAAACTTTAACGAAATATAATTGGTGTAATGCTGATAAAACAAGATTTAGCTTGGATTATCGTGTTGATTGCGAACTTAATCCTATTATGTAGTCGCTCCAAGAATGATGTTTACGTACCATATCCGTAAATTCTAAATCAACATTATAGAAGCGTATTTTGGATAGCAGCTTAAGATTGATATCTAAAAGTGAGTAGATAGAGATGATCTTAAGGGGATTTTTGAGATGTTTCCATGAATAACAAACATTTATAAAAGGGAAAGTGTAAGACAGCTTTACCTGCAACAAATGTAATACTATCAAATATTACATCTCTCATTGGGAGCGTTTGGTGTATAACTGCTGAAGCGTAGTAATATTCAGATTGCAATCTGTTAAGGGGTATAGGAAAGTCCGGGTTGTAATTAGTGTTAGATAAAATTTTCTTAAACAGCACGTACTAAGTTTCTTCCCGTAACTAAAAAGAAAATCTAGACGATTAAAATAAGGCAAATCTAATTTCAGTTTAACTGTGGATATGGTTACGTTCAGTAAAGAATAAGAATAATTCAATCACAAATAGGAAAGTTAAAAGTACACTATGTCCCATAAACCCACCTTTTCTCAAGACAAGGGGCTACTTTTGTTTACAAATTGGTCTTTAATAGAGAAAGCAGCTTGAATGGGAGTTTGACCATGCGCTACTCCACGGTCCACCAAGTCGTGCTCAAAAGAATCTTAACGGAGATTACTTGGGTAAACATATGTGCTGATAGGCAAACGACTCTATTGGGCCTGCAACTAGCCAGTTTCGGGCCGATACTATACACTTCCTTATGAGTGAGGCCTAGAACGTCTCTGCGACTCTAATAGTGTTTACCTAGTTTGGGTATCAGTTTATTGAAAGACTGACAGTAATACAGGGGCAGATGAGTTAGGTCGTAAGGTATTGTCACTGTCCTCATAGAACCTGAACCTCCTCTCGGAATTGCCTAATCCATTGTAGAATCGAGCATATGCGGTTGGCTTGAGAACTAATTCCGTTTTGAATGGCAATCGTAGACAAACTTCAAGCAATAACCTTTGAATTGTAATGAGGCCATGAACCTTATCAAAAAATCAATTCGTAATTATAACCGATGTCCTTACCCAAAGTTGGATGGTCACCTATCATTTGCATAAAGTTTGGCTTAGTAATGAACTTAAGTCTATATTCTAGATTCAGAGAAGAAAATGAAACTACTCAGCACCTAGTACCTATGTCGCTCCGACGCCCTAGTTAACGGTAGTTTTCTGTACTTTGGGGACATATATATAAAATCTATGAATGTAAAACGTCTTCGGTCAGAAGAGTGCGCTCTTTTGAGGAGGGTAGGTCTTTAGGACGGACCCGACCATTGGGTGAGGTCTATGTAATGGACTCCACAGTGGCTGAGTACCATCCTTCCCGGCTTTCCCTCTCAAATTAGTTAAGAGCACATTATGGAAAACAAAAATCTTAAGAGAAAAGTTGGACATGTTTTTGCTTCTTACGTTATAAAAGACTTGCCTTTTGTAGCAGTCTATCGATGTAGGACGTAGAACTCAAACACAAACATCCTTCAACTATCACAACTTTGAATTAAGGAAATAGAGATTTCGTGCAGGTAGTGTCTTAACTAATGCGTTCCGTTACAGAAGCATTTTCGTAAACAAAATGATACCAACGTTAAGCTTTCGAATTAATATTAATAATTGCAGAACCCAAAACGTGTAACAGTTGACACATTTTTTCCCTAACATTCCATTCATCCGAGTTAGAAACATGAAACCTAATTGATCAATTTACTGTCGTTCCTTAGCGTGACCGATAGGAGAGCAAACGTTCGGTTTCGTTTAATTAACTGGCCATTAATTCATTTGCCGTAATTTAAGTCAAAATTTTACGCTCCATATCTAATAGATTTCGTAATTTTCTCTACCCACAACTTCTAACGGACCCGTCAATTTTCTGCGTAAGTCTAAATATATTTGACACTGACATTGCTAATTGTGCGTCCTAGAATAGAGACGGAGTTGGCAGTATGCCCGCACAAGAACACACATGATTGTTTAGACAGCGTCGATACATATATTTTACCATTTGTTATTTCACGCGACTGTTTGAAACTAATCAACACAAACTTGACAAACCTTCGTTGAAAAGGACAAGGAACTGACAAATTTTCTGTTATAACAGGTACTTGGTTATTTGAGAGCATGAGAAAATCCACTGGTCAATGTAGGACCTCATGTAAAACGTGCGAGATCAAAATGAAAGTCTCTTCGTGTTGGTCCTTTTGAGTATTCATTGTTTTTTTTTTGTGGCAGTAGAGTAAGGTAAAATATATTTAACTACCTCAGTTCTGTGTCGTGTAAATCAAAATAACCGAAGTACCATTGTTCCTTAATAACTTCACAATGTGACTCTTACGTTACATTGAGAGATCCGTTAATAGACCCACAAAGCGCACTATTGTCTAATTAATGAAATTAAATGATAGCGTCGAATCACTTTGAACAAGTTTTGTGTTTTTACTGACTGAAACACATGTATTTTATGTATTTAAATTTGAAAATAATATGTCTTCGATTACAAATTTATTAGAAACAACCGCTTTTACAATGAAAAAGAAATTTGCATTTGTTTTAAGAACAAGAGGAAGTTAATAATACCTTTCTGGGTTTTCACGGCGGGTGTCAATGGTAGAAATTTTGTTCTGATCTGATATTGATGTTTCAGCAGCTCTTCTGGGAAACTGAATATTTGCGCGGTTTTAGTTTCTTTTGCAGCTTCCCTGAAGAAGCTGGCAGTATGGACACCAAAAGACACCAAAGAAAATTCTACTTGACAGTGTAAATAAATAAAATTTCTATAAACTTACCGTACTTCGGTCCATACCAATCTTTTGCACTTCCTTCATAAATCGGTGTAGGGGAGTAAGTCGCTGGTTTAGGGTACCGATTGCATGGATTTTGACATCCTCTACAAGCGGGTACGCATTCAGATGGTTGATAGGTTGTCCATCTCGCACATGGAACATACGGTTGCACATTGGTGTAATAACTATAACCATAGGGCACTGTGTATCTTTGCTTTCTACACAAAGATCTAGCCTTTTCGCTTAGTATACGTTGTTTAGCTAGTACCTTATCGTCACTATTCGATAAGGTGAAATCCAATTTGATGTCCATTAAATTCTTGAATTGTCCCGATACGGTCGAAGACGTTTTGGTAACATTTCCGTTTTCTACAGGATAATTTAGAAGGAAACTCCTTTCGGCGTTTGTGGTGGACATAGGGAGCTTGTTTATATTTGATACGTCCTTTTTGCGATAATTTCCTCCCAGAAGATTTAGAATCATCATCCTGGAATCTAAAGTATGTTTCTAAAAACGGTGTTATCTTCTTGTGTCGAATTTTATGATGGTGGTGATGACCTCCGTCAAAACCAGGAACATCTTTGGTAACACTCGCAGGAAATTCCTCTGGATTTCTTTCGGCAGCGTCGACTTCGCTGCACCGCGGTAGTAGTACAAGACAGAACACTACACTTATTGAACTACTGTACTTCATATTATCCCAATTCAATTGTTCCTTTCGCTTTATATTTTACAACGAACACTTGCAACAGCATATTATCTACGTATTTTTTGTTGTGATATCTAAACTGTCATTTGAAATTAAAGTAGATCGCGATCTAAAGAGTCGTATGTAATCATTGCGTTCCGAAAGCGACACGGGAGCTGGTACTATAATAAAAGTCAATTCTGTTCCAATAGATCTTTAGATAAGTGATGTTTTATTGTAATGGCTATCTTTATAATTCATTATTTATGCGCCAAGCACATATTTACTTCAGTGCATTGTTGAACCCATTTTCCATCTCCATTTCTCGTGCTAGATCTGATTACGATTTTCAGCCTAGTATTTTACATACGTAAGTATCAACCGTGTCCTGTAATAAATATTACTTTCTGAGGATAATATTGCGAAAGTGGTGTAGATTTACGAGTTAGAGCTATTAGCACCGCAAAGGTCAACACTAACAAGAAGCTACATTAGAGTCATTAAAACCCTTCTTTTGTTTGTCGAATAAAAGGAAGAAACATAATATTAGACACGAGTGAACCACCACCTCCACAAACAGAGAGGAAAGTAACTGTCAGAAATATGAGAGAAACAAAGAATCGAGCTGCTAATCCAACAAATCTGGAAACCAAAGAAACAAAGATATCAAAGATTCTAGAAATGTGAAGAGTATAGCACTGTATAACACACAGAAATTTCAGTTTTCACCACAACCACAAGGGTAAGAATATGAAACACCTATGTTACATTAATCTTACTATATATGATTACGAAACCCGGCCACAAATTATAACCAACTATAATGTAATGTTTAACCTTCCTATACTCACGTCAAAATGAAAGACATATACTATACTATATAAGTCGGTCTCACAGACCGTATGCGTGAGTATAGGAAGGTTAAGAAAGATACTACAAATCTGTTGGCCAAATCTATATATATATATATATATATAATTTCCTTATTTGTATGTTCCTCTTTTTGTCTATCCAGAGCTGTTTGAAGCCCACTGATGGGCTACAAAGCTGAAAATTGGCATCCATATAGTAAAACGCCTAGGCCAAATCCTAACGTAGCCGTATTTTTGATTTCTGGCCTGTGGGCGAAGAATTAAGACGAAAAAGGGGCGTTGCAAAATTCAACTTTTTAACATTTTAGCTTTTATTTTCTTTTTCTTCCTGCCCGGCAGGGACAGGCTTAACAGGTAGTACAATCATAAATTAGAAATAGCACCGTAGTAGACAATGAAATATGGAAAGAAACATGACGAAATAAAACTGTGATTAACTGGATTGGACAGAGATTTTAAAAAGGAAAATGAAGGAGATACTACAAATAACGTATTGGAGTGGAGATAAATAAGACAAAAACGTAGACGATGAGTAACAAAGATATAGAAAATAAGAGTTAGCAAACTATGAACAACGCGTTGAGAGGATTTGTGGACGCCCATGCTCCGTTCACCCTTCTGAATTCTCAATTTGCATCATTAATTTCCCACCTGGTTACTTTAAAGGCACTGTGTACCTTTTATTGATGCTGTATCAAATGGATAATTAGTTATTATGTAATCTAACCAATGCAACTGAAAGATTAAAGGATGGTTTCAGATCGATTGAAGCACTTTCCTAACATGATGTTATTTTCTATTAATTGACCCTGGAGCGTGTCATTTTCATTTGCCATTTGAACAGTGAATTAAAAATTAATTGGCGTTAAATATTTCTTTGCGAATTAGAAACGCCGATACATTAAAAGTAGGTAGTCGATCTTCACGCACGCGACTGATTACTAATACAAAGGAACCACGCCGAAATAATATACCGGGAACAAAGGTATTTTACTAGCGTCTTTATTGCAACCATTAAAAATTAATGAGCATTAATTAATCATAAATAGCAATGTTGTGATTGAAATCATAGTAGATGCATAAACTTAAATGAGAATTGTTAATAGATCTCACACGTTAAACGTGTTTTTGCTTGAAGACTTTCAAGCATTACCCAAGTTGGGACGACGTATAAACAAATAGGTAGATATGACGATAGATTCTTTAACAATTATAAGTAGATAAATACCAGGTACTTATAACTACAACTGTCATACTGAATGAAAACAAGGTTAATAACATTAAAGGCTCCATGACAGCTTTTTTATCCGGCGACCTTGTGGGTGATTTTTTATGGTTGCATTACCATATACACCAATCTTATATGTATATAACTTCTTAGATCAAAAGCTCGATAATGGATTTTGATTTATTTATTGATTATGCACAGGTACCTGCACGAGCTAGCGCTAAGTTAATTTGCTGCTATTTTTAATTTAAGAGATCGTTACCCGTCGGCCACGAAAGTAAGTACGGATATTAAAATTATTTTTATCGATGACGAAAGTTAATTTTATATTTGAGTTTCCATTAAAACATAGATATCGACAAGATTTATTTTATACGTATTGCATAATATTTCGAGGAAATATTCCTTATTCAAGTATTGGTTGTAAACGAGACTCGGTAAATACCGTTCAATTCCGTGCACATTACAACTGAGGGTTCATTGTCAGCTTGTACTAACGATGTGTAGATTATGATTTACTTTTATTTCAATCAACACGTATTCATATTATTAGTCATTAATAGTAACTTATCTATTTATGCGAAAAACGTTATAATTTAGACGGTATTGGTCAACAATTTATGCGGAAATATGAGTATGTATGTTACATGATAATATATTTCTATTAAACTGCTGTCCACCTATGTACGTATGTAGATGTATAGAGAAGAAACTGCCTGAGGGTTGTAATGTGTAGACTGACCAACTAATGCACGAGACAAACAATGGAGAAAAATAAATATAATTAAGAAAGGCAAGGGGAAAACAAAATTGATACAGTGAATAACGGAAAGCTTATAAACAACTTTTCATGCCGAAACCATCTTAAGTCTAATATCTATCTAATCTTAATCTGTGCCAAAATCCCAAACACAAAAATAAGAGAAACGATGAAAGAAATAACTAAGGTTAAGATTCAGTAAAAGTCTTTGGATTATATAAGGGGCGCCCATTATTGTGAGAGAAAAACAATTACTTTATTTTAGTTATGCTACTTTTTCCTAGGATTTGTTTTCCTTAATTTTCTTTTGAAAGTGTCGAGCTTGCTGATAAAAAGATTGGAATTTTCTATTTATTGTTAAACAAATCAAAAGTAATGGGTATTGCTATACACGAAGAGTATATCAGCTTCAAGGTAGATGGCATCCAACTTGAGCAAGTAAATAACTTCAAATATCTGGGAGTAATATTTCAAAACAATGGAACTGAAGAAGTCGAAATAAACCATCGAATAGAAAAAGGAAACAAGACATCTTATGCACTGAACCAGAATTTCCTAAAGAGGAGAGAAGTAACACACGCAACCAAAATAAATGTATATAAAACCATGTACAGGTCCATTGCAACTTACTGATGTAAATCATGGGTATTCTCAAGCAGATCAACTAATAAACTATAAGCGATGGAAATGAAATTCCTTTAGAAAGTAAGAGGTGTTATGCTAATGGAGAAAATTAGAAATACACAAAGAAGAAAAGACAGTCGATACAAGAATTGGTAGAACACAGACAATTGCCACGGTGTGGACATCTCCAAAGGATGGGTGTCGCAGGCAAGTTGAACAGGTATGGCAGGCTAGACCAACAATCAAGAGAGGTAGAGGCAGACCATCGATAACTTGGGACAACAGGATAGAGTCTACTCTATTCAAGAAAGGAACCACTTGGAACGAAGCAAAGAAGATGGCGGACAACAAGAAACTCTGGCCTAATTTTGTTCATGAAACCTAGTATTTTTTATTAGTGTAACCCCACACCTAAAAAAGTTACAACATATTCTTTCACTTTTGAGTTGGAGGTTTCCATTATAGTCCTCGCTTTTACTACTACTCGAATTAAGAATTGAAGGCGAAAAATGAAGAAACACTGCCCGATTTCCGCAGATCTCGTCCTGCCGGCAGTGGAGAACGAAATTCATTAGATTGGCAGAGAATAACAAGGCTCAGAATCACGACAAAATTACTAATATTGCCCTTAAGAGGCTGTCCACGTCTATCATTACGAGCATCCTACTCATAGGCAATATTATCCGCCACTTCGGACACGATTGGATGTAGTGATGATGATCAAGCAGAGGAAGTAGTCACACCATTGTTACAAAGCAATCGCCTTGTAGGTCTATTGTCAAACATACTAGAATTGATAATATCGCTTCAGGCAAGATTCGTTCATCACAGAGAACGAGCAATTTGATTTCTGTGTATTAATTTTGCAGATTTTCCTCCCATCCAACTTACAAAACCACAGGGAAGTCCCCAGAAGAGACGTACAACATCGTGAATGGTATTTCTCAACTTGATCATATGGTTTTGAGTCTATGTGGCCTGATGGACTTACACCCAAACCAATGCCAACAGAAACGAATACTTGGTTAGATTGGTAACATTTTATTTAGACGGACGATCTTTCTGCACAAAGCTTATGGACTGTTTCGTTCTAACCAGGTCCACAATGATAAGAATGTCTCTGGAATCCCTCCTCGATGTGGATAGCAGCTCTTGAACTGAAGGAACCGTTCTGGCTATATACGCGTTATGCATTTTAGTGTACGGTTGATAATATGGTAAAATGTTTGGACAACCAGAGGTCCAAAATGGACCCCCACGTCGGGGTTCGTTTCATCAGAAAGTGGTCTCCAGGACATTTACGTAGCCGTGGCTTCTTTAGAACAAGACTGCCAGATATTTGAGCATGATCCTGGGCCAGAGCTTCACTCTTATGTCTTTCACTCTAAAGAAATGCTGGATAGTAAGATAGGTTCCGTTGCATTTACTCTGTAGGCGATCGAAGTTCGACTTAAGCAGACACCAGCTACCTCAGAGCGAGTACCTTCCTGGGTCAGCATTGATAAACACCACATCAACCGCTATGTGATGGAACAAGATAGAGTTCTGGAGATGACTGCATATGCACCATGGTTTATCCGAAACTCTCAACTTTATAAACACCTGAGAATTTCCACTCTTTAAGACTAGGCAGCCACTAGGTATTTCAGTGGTAGTTGTAACTATCCATTAAACGAATCTGTTACTGTTGAAGACATGAAGATCTAGAGGAGGAGAAGAGGTGCCGCAAAACAAAAATAAATAATAATAATAAATAGTTTTAACTGGTGGTATTTTGAGAAAGTTTGTGTTGATACAAAGAAAGAAATTACGACTACACAATTTAATCATAACACGCGGTTTGTTGTTGAATCAAAATATAAATTATATCTGTATGTTTTAACGTAACCTTATATTTGCATGCATGATCATATCCAGAATGTTTGGCGGTTACTAATTCTGTGCCTGGCAAATCTGGCATTTATTTTCGAGGACCGCAAAAATTGCAACGTAAAATTACATACGAGTATTGAATGAAGCTCTTAAAATCAACATAAACGAGAATTTATAGGCTTCTGCTTGGAATTAAAAGTTTATTCGCCATCTCATTTAAAAAAAAATAACAGTTTCGCTGTCATTCGGCATAATATCTCATCTATTGCCAACCAAGCTTTCACACAGCAAACTTAAAAACGCTTTTAGTCGTTATCATTCGAAAAAATGACGGTACTCTTTAAACTACTTGAACATCTCAATCTCAACAAGCGGCCAGCAATCTGGCGTTTACGTACGAAATAAAAACGCAGCTACCGAGATTATCATCTGCATATAAACTCCAGTTCTTGTTTATATAAAATTCTATTAAAAGCATGACAGAGTAAACCTCTGAAGGTACGGTGAAAATTCCGATTGTCCATGTTTACCGTTCGATCGGCATAAATAAGGCGTTTCTGCATTACCGCACATCAAATTGGAATCGATTTATCGGCGCGATCTCTTATTGGAATGCGTGATATTGAACTGCTTGCGCGGGTTAAGTGAATAATCGCAATAACAATAGGTTTATTGGATGCAATTTGCAGCAAAATCGATAAACTATAATCGTGGTATAGTTTACTCGATATCTGTGAAGAATATTAATTACTGGTATCGCCTAAAGCGCGATTACGTAAAGTACATCTACGTTATGTTTGGTTTAAAAGCTGCAATTGGAATTTAAATTAAAATAATGTAACAGGTTATTGAGTGTCTAGTTACAGCTATATTAGTAATCTCAATTAATACTTGGTTTAGGCGTTGGTTGTCCTGGGGGCATTCTTTTGTAAATAAATAGAATCATTAGAAATGCTCGGAAATCGTTTCTTCAGACAAAGTGAAATTGGCAATGCAGATAGGCAATGCAATGGAAAATTAAGATCCGATCTAACTTTAGAGCAATGGTGATATAGTTACACAGTTATGCTAAGAGAAATATGCACGCAAAGATTTCATTGAATGATTGTTGACCATCAGTTGAATAGGGGAGGAAGCAAACAAGCAAACTGAAAGAAGGCCTTCGAAGTATTTGAAATTCTGAATATTATGCTTCCACTGCTACAAATTCGAATGGATAAACAGCTTGTTATTGTTTATTCTGTTCTTTTTTATTTCATTGGTAGAAAATTCTTCATAAACGTGACCAGAAATTCAAGATTTTGAATCATAATTCCTCGAGCTTGAAAGAGAATTAAAAATTTACTAGAGCCGTAAGATTTGATTATTATTTTATTATAGGTTTACTAAATCTTGCCACACAATGTTTTCTTTTCTATGTGCAAGCTTTATTAATTTTGAGCTTAATAAAACTATGAAAAAACGAATTCGGTCGTCTAGACTAGATAGTACCCGGTAAGCAAACGTGTTCGAGATTTTTGTACATTAAGAATTAGATAAAGTCGGTAAATAAAGTAGTGCTTAGAAATGTCTTGTTCAGTGAAGTAGTTCGTGTCAGTGTTCATGATTCTTTGCCGTCTCAATGCAAGTTCATAAATTTTGATAATTAAAAAGTATGCTAACGTCTAACGATTTACGTATGATTGTCTACGATTAACAATTAGGACAGGTACCTAGTAATCGTTTAGAAATATGCATATCGGAAGATATAGAGAATAAGGCAGCATGTCACACCCTAACTTATAATTTTGTGTCGGAGTGATTTGAGTGTAGGGGTCGTTTGACGTGTTGAAATTAGGAATCTCTTAAAAGTATGTTTTACTCATATTAAAGCGAATAAGTTTAGGTTATGGTTTTACCACCGGAAAAAGGAATTTTGTGTTTCCCTTAAACATTATTATATATGCGGAAATAACATGAACGAAATCGAAAAAGAAAGTTAGGTATTATGATGAATTTATTGCATTGCATGGTATGGTTTTGTAAGTAGCTTACGTCCCTCATCGGGTGTGGAATACTTTACAGGAACATATGATGACATAAACAATTCCAAAGTCCCGCGTTGGCTAAGTCAAAGGATAATCCAAAACAGTTTTTATCAGTCACCGTTAATTAAACAAGGATTCATCTTTATATATTCTAAACAAGACCATGGATTCCTTTGCTAAACATACGAGAACTGTTTGAATGAATTCTAGTACTATACTACAAATAAACTATCAACCCTATGAAACTAAAGGAATATCAACTTAGGATCATAACTCGTGTCCCTATTGGACATTAGATTGTTAATTACCATTTGCTTAACATAGGGCTCTGCAATGATCTTGAGTACAAATTGTGAAGCAATATAGATGAAATTACTGAGCCTGTATGAAGCTTTAGTTAACGCAGATGTAAGACATATTTGGCCAGAGGGAATGCCATTCATGAGGAAGATAGAGCTCTCGAGCTAATCAGACTAGCACATGCTGGCCTTCCCTAAAAATAACTACAGAAATACTATTTTCCAGTGATTAACAAATATTTACTGTTTTTAGAACGATGCATCCTGAATTTATTTCTTTGGTTCCTACTTTAGGTCATAGTGAACAACAAGTGTGATCGATCATCAATTTCTTTGAGTGTTGCTTGAATAATGAGGTCCAGCCTTATATTGCAAGGATACCATTTGATGGGTTTTATTTGACCGATTGTTCTCGATAAACTCGTACAGAATACCATCGCAGCGTTTGAACGGGGTGGAATTCCAACTTCCTTCTTTCCAATCCTTAGAAATTAATCTAGGGATACTTGTTCTAAACCACTTCAATGCTGTGTATCCTTCTTAAATATATATTATCTAGTTTTCTAGTTATGAATAAGGGTTTAAATTTAAAACCATGAAATTCCATCTAGGTCAACGGATACTTCACACAAAGAAATCCAGTCACGATGAAGCTAAATGAATGAACTGATGCAGACCTATGTGTTACTTCACTTTCCTTTAGAAAAATTCTGTGCATAAATGCAAGAATCTCTAAGCCAATCACTCCTGTAGTATTTGCTTCTAAACAAGTGATTTACAGATCCTCCTACTCTTACGGTTATATAGCGTTAGAGATTCTTACACATATACCTCTGAAATGTTGAAAAGTGGAATTCAAATCAAACAAAAACTGCACCCAGCTGTAACTATCTGACGTTCAAGTATAAAATGCTCTCACAGCACATTTCAGATATCTATCTAATCTACAATAGCTTCCAACTAGTAGCTTCCTTACTATCTGAGAAAATAGGTGTATTCTCTTGCGGTTATATTTTAAGTTTATTGTATTAAAAATTTATCTACCACAGAAAAATATAATATCTAAATTATATAATATCTCCAGACAATTTACATCTTGTGTCACCTAGTTTACTACATGAAATTTTAAATTACCTAATCTAATTATAAGGAAAAATTTAAACGAAAACATGACCTTCTTATAAAAGAAGACAATAATTTAACGAGAATTGTGGATGGAATTTCATATTTGTGGAAAATCTCTTGAATATCCTTTTGATCTTTATTACTAAATTGTCATAACTTTATAACACAGCATAACACTTTGCAGTTTACAAAACTATATTCTCTTTGTTCACACGAAAGAGAACCCGTTTATAATAATTATCGCAGTTTAGACTTAGTAGTTAGAAAATAATATAAATATTTTGTTGATAAATTACATTGATAGAAAGACGCACAGTGCTGACGTGTTTGCGGAAATGATTAAGCGCAATGTAAATAAATATATAATGATATCATTTTGCATACATATGTCTGCACTAAATATTTACATAAGGTGTCAGTTAGTACATTAATTTATTTCCTTTTCACATAAAAGCGTTTAAATCTTTCTAAATATCAATATGACCGCACGCGGAAACGCGTTAGTCATACGTAGAGATAATTTACTAACTTGCGGCAATTGTTAAAGTAAGTGAAACTGAAAACAAACTCGTAAAATTACTCAATGTTCATCGACGAAACTGTTTACTTTACTGCACGTTAAGACTTCTAGATGAAGTTAAGGAAGCTAGCAACACGCTCGACTGAAACCTTAAGCTGCGATGGTACGCACTTACAACCGAGTGTTTAACAAAAGCTGTACAAGAATTACCATTGTATAAATATTTAGATACTGCAGTTGACATTTATGTAGCTTACGCCCGTGTATTTATTAATTAAGTTTACGCGGTTGTAATTTTATCCGGAAGTATCTTTTAGAAGGTGTATCAAGGTAGCTTTAACGGCGTATACTGTTAACGGTCGCTAGCGTAAACGATAGAATGTACGAAAGCTAATAACTATAAATATATTGTTTTGCCGTAAAGATGCGTTTCTAATGTCCGCCTTTGAAGTAAATAGCTTGTCGCAACAGTTGCGAAAACGGTATTATATACATACATACATATATCGATTGACTATATGGGCGTGTTTAGATGAAGTGTTAACGAAAGCTTTCAACAGATTTGTAAGATAAGTCTAAATTCTGAACTTTACGTTCATTCTAAGAAAGTTTAGATTCCTTCACATTCCATCGATAAAGTAATGTTAAAATATATACCTGTTTTTGCAAGGAGTTAAATGAAACGAGAATTGAGTAACTATTATATAAACTGTGTGAAATGTCTTACTTATGTTCCGGCCAAAAGCGTATTTATACAACTAGAATGTAATTTTTTTATTATTACGATTTCTTTAATGAGGGTGACAGCTAGGTTGGTGGAACACCTATTTGGAGCTTTCCAAGTTACGAATGGAAGAAACTATTTAAATAGTTCACTATACTGTAATATTTTAATAAGGTTTTTCTAAATTCTGCATCATTACCGGTACAGATGAAACAAATGATTAAGTGTTATAACTAAGATTTGATAAAAGAGTGGATGACGTGTTATCATTAAGTAGTGTAAACTGGACTCACTCTGTCACTTCTTCGAACTTTATTTCTCAATGATAACTTCATTCATAAGTTATTATTCAATGATAACTTATGATTGATAAGTTATCATTGAATAATAAAGATCGTAGGAGTGACAGCGTGAGTCCGGTTTACACTACTTAATAATAACACGTTACCAACCCTTTTATCAAACCTTAGTTATAACGCATTTATTGGAAAATATTTTCATTGATTTGTTCACCGCTCAGAAATAATTCGCATATGGAGAAATAAACGATATTTAGGAATTTTAAAAACTAGGAAGTTGTGGTTACTTTGTAAGCTTTTGCACGGTTACTTGTGTAAACTGCTCACTAACACACCTAATTTAATAGACCGTTAGAGTTCTCTACATTTTATTTTATTAAAAATTTGGCTTACGAAAATAGTCTAATACCCAACTAGGAAGGAGGCAATGATCGCAACAAAGAGTATTGAAAACTGGGGAAACATAATGAGTCAAACCTCGACATCTACGAATAAGGAAGGGTTTATTGAAAGATGTGGATACGAAAATACACTTTTGTGCAATGTCATATTCCATTCAATTGTTTTTTAAGACTCTAAAGCCACTTCGTCTCTACAACAGAGATTTTGCAATTTTGGCATCAAAAGTTTATGGAATTTAATAACTTTCTAATCAAATTTTCCAACGAGAAGACTGTAATTCAAAGAAAAAATTGAAAGGGCAATGTGTATTATTTCTGATTAAAAACATCATGTAAGGTTTTGGATACCCACTTAATAAAACCTAAATCAAACTCCTCAGATCGAACCATTGTTATATTTGCTTGATCAACACTCGAAGAGGATCGATTGGGAATTAGATTAAAAAAGGATGATGATCGTGAATCGAAACATTGATACCTGTGCATTACACTAAATATCCATGAATTAGTTCTTTAAAATGAATGGTAGAACAAACATTTTGGTTCAAGACAAAATCGCAGTAAATATCTATTGAAACAGATTGATTAATACCAAATTAGCGCCTAATAAGTAAGTTTAATTGCGATAATTTCCGCGATAGAATCATACCGATTAATTAAAAACTCCCGAAATTATTAATGCACGTACACTGAATACGAAGAAGCACTTTACGGAGATGAAGTAAACGTACCACGTTCGAAACAAACCTGGTATAAGAAGAAACGGTGGTGGTGAAGCGGAATGCAGTCCGGAAAATTCAGCGTCCAAATGTAACGAAACGTTTCGTGCTCATGTAAGCGCGTCCGCCGCGATCTTATAAATAATATAAACTGTGTTATCGCGGAGAGTCGCGGTATGAAACTGAGCACGAGACGGTTAGATTATAAGACGGAGTAGTATAAGTGTGTAAAGCAAGCAAGCCAAAGGTAGGGACTTATCTTTTCTCGTTTTGAATGGAACCTGAACGTAGTACCTATCTTCGATTCTGTAATGAAACAGCACCTACAATAACGCAGTAATCACTATATTACGCTCGTCCGCTGACATAAACAGGAATCCGGCGTGAAGATTTAGTTAAAATAATAATGTAGCAGAAGAATACAAAGTGTAATTTGGCGAGTTCAAAATTCGACTATCTCATTTTTATCGTTGTTAGCCTTGATATTCGCACTGTGACGCATGATGTAGTAAAACTAATACAGTAAAAAAGGCCACGTAAATATTAATTACTTTTCTTCAAGGGCATAGCTCTAAACACGATATTCGCTTCTGAGAATAAAACATGAAATTAGGATGTAATATTTGTAATGATTACAATTTTGCGATATTTTAAAGCTCAAAAGTGCTAGAAAAGTCCAGAGTAAAGTGATCTACATGTTTACTAAACTTACTTGGACAAAGTAGAATACGTAGTTCGATAACTATATTATTATCCTCAGCACAGAACTAAGAAGTAGCCTTTGACTACCACTTACTATATAAAACCTACTTCACAATATAGTATTTGACGTTGTTCGTTTCGAGATGATGAAGTGTACTTGTGAGGCAAGATTAGGTCAATTTCATCTGAGCTAGTGAAATAAAGTACAGTTGAGAAATTGTTCACTCCTTTCTGATATACAGACTTAGCGCACATAAAATAAAATGGATGTTAAAAGCATTTAGACTTAAGGCATATCAGTACAGTTCAGACATTATGATGTGAGCTCAGATTTCGACGCTGTAGACATATTGTCTTCAATCATCATATTTGGTTAAATAGTTTTGTTATTCAATTTTCTGTCAGCGTTTTCTTTTTTCCTAGAAAATTATAGTATATTAGACTTTCTTTTGCCAAACTCAAATTATTTCTTTGAAAAAGAAGTAACAAGATCGGCGAGTTATGTCTTATGGATGAAAGCTGTCTGGATTTAGACAAACTCTAAAGCATCTAGCCAACAACAACAGACCCAAGTTAATATTAATACTAATTCATCACAGTATTCAAAGTTAATGATGAAGAAAATAATAATACGCCCATATTATGGTCAAACTTAAGAAATGGAGCACACTTATTGAAAAGTACACCTAGATTAAGGCAAGTTAATACGTACAACACCATCTCTGTTTACAGCAGGCATGGGCAACCTTTTTTGTAGAAGTTTTATGCTGTTAGTAATCTTGAAAAATATACACGTTTGTAGTATCCTTATGATTCATTATGAATTAAGTTTAGACGGGCCGTGCTAATATGCAACGAAAGAATTCAGTAGCGGGCCGGACAAACTTTACTCGAGGGCCGCATGTGGCCCGCGGGCCGGAGGTTGCCCATACCTGGTTTACAGAGTGGTAGAGTTAACTTAAAAGATTTGGAGAGTGAAATAGTTTCGTAAACTACACAAATATTGCAGCTGGTCTTACTAAACACACTTAAGATATCTCATTCTGAAAAATTGTTGTATGTGACAAAGAAAAACGAACCACCCAGTAAAAGTTAAACCACATTTTCCACAGATGTTCATCGTGTTGGGAAGAAGAAATGATAAAATAAGTCCACAAGGAAGCAACACAGCATTGCGTTGGTTTTCTTCAATAAAAATATTCCAATATTTTCCTTTTTTATTTTGGATTAGGTTACTTCGATTATTCGACTATAAGCTTTGAATTAGTGTATTAGAATGCCAAGACTTCGAAGACAATCAAATTATCAGCTCGTAAGGGATTTTGAACGAAGTCCTATTATTAGACTACATGAGGCGGGCATTGCATTTTGTGAAGTCGCTAGTTGGATGCAAATAAATATTGCTACAATTATTGTTGGAGAGATTGGTTTTAAGAAGGTAGACATCATAGGAGAGGTTCCGGCCGTTCTAGAAAAAACGCCGAACGAGAAGATAGGAGACTAAGATTGCTGACCCTTAGAGATCGATGTATGACAAGGTCTGTGGGAAATGTGTTTCTGGCAGAGATAGGCCTTAGAATAATAATGCGTGCCATATATCGCCGTATTCGTTCGTTTGAGTTGATTCCCTATCGTACAAGATCAATACTGCCTCACTAATCGACAATGGGTCCTCAGATTAGAATGGTGACATAGTGAAGTATACGGCCAGATTAGGGCGAGGAGTGGAACAGTATCGTCTTTTTCAAACGAATCTATCTTTTGTTTATGGGCCTATGATGACCGTAGACGAGCTCTACGTCGAAGAGCAGCAAGGCAGTTTTCTAATTTTTGCTTAGAACGTGAGATTGCGCCTACTAGAGGATTGATGATTTGGGGTGGAAGACTTGCACGTTGCTGTCGCTTCTCTAACAAATAGGACCTTCCAGTAACAATGTAGTCGTTCCCCGATTTACATGGCCATCACGTTCTGCAGAAATAGCGCGTGAATCGAAACTTCACAAATTAAAACATTGATTTCATGGAAGTTGGGGGTTAGGTTGGTTCAGTGAAGACGGTAGTAGGTAATAACGGCAACAATTGCAAACTACAAAACTGCCTAACCACTCTTCAGCTTCCCTTAAAGCAGCTATGAATTTCTCGGTAATGTCTGCTTTGTATTTGAACCGCTGCTATTAAATTTGTATCGTCTGCGTATAAATCTATTCCAAAGGATCATTTATGTAAGTGAGGAAAAAATGGGCCTAATGATGGAACGTTGTGGTACAGCGGCTGTAAGTAACCTTTTCTGCGATTGTTCTCCATTCCAATCCACAACTTGATACCAATTTAATAAATATGGTTTTATGAGATCACGTGGTTTCCCCTTTGATTACATAGTGCTCTAGGTTCTGCCATGGAACCTACTGCCAAAAGTTTTACTTAAATCGCATGACGTCAGCATGACCTCATCTCCTTCATCCAAAGGGCTAGCAATTATATCGATCATATCTATTATCGCAGTCATGGGGTACTTGTTGTGGCAATAATCGTGTAGCGAAGTATTCGTTGTATTGAAGTAAGAATCCACTCCAGACCTCAACGAAAATACAATCAGCATTGTCCTAGCTATACTGGCGGGTTGATTTCGTGACAGGTTTTCTGCCTCACGTGTGTTTTTATTCTTTTTTCTTTCTTAATCTATGATCTTCTTTTACCATTAAGTGTCGATTGTTTCCGATTTACTTGTTTCTCATAACCTCCTACGTAAAAGACAGGGGGCAGAATATGGGAATCAATTTCCGCCCGAAACGCGAGCAATTTGGTTTCAAAATACGAATTCCCTAACTTGATAATGTGCTAAACTTTCCACTCCTTCGATTTTAAAAATAAGGGTCCCAGATCCGATACAAGTCGAGCATCCTTGTGTTTATCCCTCGTCCTTGGCAACGGAGAATGTGAAGAACACGACCACCAACGCTGTGTGATACCATGATTAGTGAAAAATTTAGAAATTATTCATGTAAGCGTATTTTATGTACAAATTAAATGTTCTGGAAAGTGGACTAAGTCAAAACTATCAGACCATTATACTTCTAAAGTTAATGTTACATCTCTACTTATTTTTAGAAGTAATTAAACAGATATCAGATTTTCCTACGTTTTCATTCATTATTTAGGGAGGTGCGTTTTATGGTAAACCATAACTGTTTTTCATTATACACAGAGAATTTGTTTAATTTGTTTGTTTAATTTAGCATACAATTTATATTGAATTTGTGTAGGAAACTTCCATTGTGATGTGTCAATCATGATTTAAATCAATCACCACAAATACATTGGCTGCGTGCAATGCATACAATACCTACAAGTATAACAAATAACAGATTGGCGTATCAAATCTCTCAAACGTCTTGCCCTTAGAACCGTTAGGTCAGTGTTCACAAATAGATCGTCAGGGAAAGGTGACACATTTAACCTCGCGATGGAAATCGCAACATAAATTTAGAAGTGTACCCTAACCGGCACTTTCTTTGACCTTTGCGGTAGTGAACTCGTTAATGGACTGTACTGTAAATAACGATTACGTCTATTACTTTTGATTATTTCTCTGTGCATGTGATTTACGGTATTTTAGAGAATTTAAATTTCATAACATGTAAATATAGCAAATTGCATACGGGTATAATAAATCAGACTGCTTTTAGAAATTACGTGATTGCTAATGCAAGTTTGGGCGGTTTCCTAATTCAAATTCAAGAGTTTAGGCGGACATCACACCAAGTAATCTAATAATATAATCTCTTTATGCCAAAAAGGACAATTGAATGAAATTAATACTAATATATAAATACCTACTACTAGTACTAAATCAACCGATTCATTTCAACTGAAATTTGGTGATAGTTTCAAGAGTAGAGCCTACCATTGGCTTTATTGTTCTTCCTGTAATCATCATTTAGTAACATCCCTACTACAAATAGAATTAGTTACAAATTAATTGTAATATCTGATTCATGAGATGTTAATGTTACAGGTTGTTGGATGAAATAATTTTTTTCATCAAATGTTTATGAAACTAAGAATTTGTTAAAAATCTTACGTAGAAATTCAAGTTATTGACGGGTTTGCGATAAAGCACTTTTTGGCTTTAAATAATTGAAATCGGAAGCATGATCAACAAAACGTCAAGTATTTTACCACCATCATGGCAATACCTAGAAAATATTTCTACGTTAGACAATGGTTGTGGAAACCAACACAAGATTCTTCATAATCTTGATTTCATCTCAAATTATACACTATTGTCGGAAATTGTTGTTCAAACAACGATGTAAACCAAAGCATTTTTTTTATCTGCCATACGTGAGCGATAGCTAGGACGTGTCGTTTAGAGAGAGCTCTAATACTTATAATTCATAGAACAAGCTTTTCTGTTTCGCTGTTTGGTTGTAACCAGAAAGCTGGACTATAATCTGATGACTATTTTTTTAGTTGACCAATACACCTAAGTTAAAATTAGACACACTTATATTTAGGAAATCGAAACTTAATTGTATAGCTTGAATTCGTGTACATTTTCTTCATCAAGTTCTCGGACATTTGACAGTTGGTAATTACAATGCCTTACAAGTAAAAGGTGCTTAAAGTTATTCGGGTCCTTTGAAGAATCTCTATTCTATTAATGCTAGGCAACGTCTGCGAAAATACTGTTGAAGACCAACAATTAGTTTTTATTTAGAAATGTGTAACTCTAATCTGGTTTTGGACCGTATTTTGATTCGATTTCTGTTCATTGTTGCATTACAGGCGATGAGATGAAGGCTACAAACGCTGCCGCCACAGTCACAGCATCGGTTATTCTCAATTTTAGTAGAATCTTGGGTATTGTCTACCTTGCAGTCGACTAGTTTGAATACTTTTGCACAGATATCAGTGCCTACCCTCATCTAATAAACGATACCTTTCCATCGTGATGGGCTTCTGTTTTTCTTTTTCAATTAAAACGCATCTCACACGTCTATGAATATGAGAGAATTCTGCTATTTTCGGTATCAGTGTTGTTTGAGGAAAGAGATGCGTTCCTCAAAATATTTAACTGGCTGCTCGATAGCTCTTACCGCATTTTCAATTACACTCGAACCTCGTGTCGCGACTCGGATCTTGTTTGGACACTTTACGTGGTCGAGAAATCCAGTGTTGCCTTGCCGAGCTCGTGGCAAAAAAGCGAGGTTCGAAACGATTAAGGACTGTATACGACTTTCAGGCCATTGACCACAACAACAGAAAATTATTTATATAATGTTTCGCCTAAATTAATTTCTCTTTTAAGACGTGTAATATTTTTGGTCATGTATTCATAACTATATTATAATTCGAAGAAGTTGAAGATATTTGACTAAATAACTAATAAAATCTTTTTAACTAAAAATTCGAAGGATTGTAAACCGGTGTCAGTGGGTTTCCTCGCTGACCAACTAGCTACCAATCAAATGCATTTTGGAGTGCAGCAGAGGCTGGAATGCTCGGTTTTGTGTTTGCGGTGCTTTCAGCATGAAATAAGAGAGGAAGTGGAGAATAAAGGATTACAATGGAAAAAGCATATAGAAACTATAAGAAGAAGACTTTTCTATTACAGAGAACATTTAGTCATTTTCTTGTAAATCAATGAAAAGAAAATATACAATTTCTTGATCTCATTCAACTTCGACTAGCTCTACCTAGGATGTAACACCGATTTCAGTATTTTCAAATAAGTTCTACGGCAGTTACTCATCTTCAGTTAAAATAACGCATGAAGAAATAATCGCGGGTGGATGTTGGTTAATACCTATTCTAATATATTTCCATTTCACAATTAACGCTTAATTACTTTAAGGGATGGGTTGTGGTATAATACCAACTTCCTCGTGCAAGCAACTTAATTTTCAGGATGTTATTCGATGGCAAATGTTCAACTTTTTCTAAATCAATTTCTTATTAATACGCATACTAATATTTATATCCCGGGTCTATAGACATAATAAGAAGTAGTAGAAGTAGTTTAGTAGAGCAACGAGTAGTGAAATTTAATGTGAAACTTGGAGAAACTGCTACTGAAACTGATCCTTTATGAAAAGAAATGTATAGTAATGAATGCTTATCACGTGCCCGGATCTTTAAGTAGTTTAAGCGTTTCCGAGATGGCCCAGGAGATGTCGAAGTTGACGCACGCTCGGGCCGCCCATCCATGTCAAAAATGGATAAAAATATTGAAAAAGATCGAAAATCTGATCCCATCTGGCCATCGGTTAACTATTCGTGCGATTGCTAACATTGTAAGAATTGATGAAGAATACGTAAGGCAAATTTTACATAAGAATTTTAATAAGCAAAAAGTGTGTGCGAAAATGGTGCCGAAAATTCTCACAAACGAACGAAAAGAAGCTCGTGAAAATATTTGTATTGACAATTTAAATGCCATTGAAAATGACTCAAACTTATTGGGAAGCGTCATAACAAGTGATAAATCTTGTTTTTTCATTTATGATCCAGAAACTACGCGTCAATCCATGTATTGGAGAAGCTCATTTTCACCGACAGCTAAAAAGTTCGAATGAGCAAATCAAAATTCAAAGCAATGATGATGTGGAAATGGAATTGTGTACCTTCACCGGGTTCCTGAAGAATAAACTATTAATCAGCATTGCTACCTCAAGGTTCTTACGCAACTCGGCGAAAAAATCAGAAAAGAAAAGAAATCGAATTGTGGAAAACATTATCATCAGTTATTCATCAGGACAACTCACCGGCTAACACCGCATTGTCTGTCAAGATATTTCTAACCAAGTATAATATTTAAGTTAGACCATCCGCCTTATTCACCTGACTTGGCACCGTGTAATTTTTATCTGTTCTTCAAGGTCAAATCTGCATTAAATAGACCGTTGAAGCTGTAAAGGAAAAAGCGGTACGCGTCATGAACGAGCTCACAGAAGAAGACTTCCAGCACTGTTGCAAACAATTGAAAATTCGCAGGGAACGTTGGAGGGATAGAAGAAGGGTGTACATTGAAAGATATAATAATACATAAATGCATAAATAATATAAGAAAATATTACAGCATCAGTCTCGTTATTTTATAGCCATACCTCATATATTAAATATTGGATGTATACATTTGTAGAGATCCTATATATCAAGAAATCCTAGTCGTTAATTATTTCGTTGATAATGCCCAAATAAAGACAAACGTTTCTTCTCCGGGAACGTTATTTTAACGTTCAGAAAATATAGCTATTAACTCTTTATTTGTTGTTTGATTGATCTAAAAGTGGTAGCGGAAAAGATATTTAAAAGACTGATATTCATTGTGATAATATGGTTCTTATAATGTTAGTCGGTATTTAGTTATTTTAGTTGAGATTCTGTATTCTTGGATGTAATATAGGTGAGTGAGCGAAGCGTAATATGATTTTCATTAATATACCATGATTTATTTATGTGATAGTGTAAATGTCTTTATTACAAAATCCTTTACGGTCCAAAGGGAGAGAGAAAAGTGCAACAATGTCTATGTTGAGGAAATACCATGTTCCGTTATCGTTATTACATTAAAATCGACCGAAGTGGATTAATATTATTACAGAACACTTGAGGTGTACTTACATGTGTATGCGTTAAGGTGGAAATTGGTGCTTGGAATTGGGTATTATGAGCGTTTAATAATGTGAGAGTGGTCCGTTAAGTGGAATCTCACCACTGACTGCTGCTATCTGTGTAGATTCGATTAATACGAATAATGATAAAGTGGAAACTGAAGTCGATTAAGGTAGATGCCCCAATTGTGCGAGGTGCTAGTGCGACAATTTCTTCGCTACTCTCGACTTTAATTATGCTGGAAGCGATCGAGTATGAAATGTTGTCATGCTCATGCATTATGGAAGGAAATTTGTAATTTACAGTGCTGTGTGATTCACCTTGCGGTATTAGTAATCAAGATGGCTATTTTTGTCGAACAATGACAGTGATTCGACATCATCAATAAAAAAGCAACCCGAACCGAACATATTTTTGGATCTCATGGTCTCCAGAAGCGTAATTATACGAAAGTTTTGTTGAGGATACAAAGGGAGGAAAATGAATTGGATTAACCAAAATATTGTTAGTCCTCGAAACGAAGAAATAAGTGCTGTTATTTGACGATGTAATATAATATGTTCTAGAGAAAGTAACATCATTGATGAAATATTTACATTAAATTATTGCTTGCCTGCAACTTTTTTATGGAATAACACTTACCCAAGCACAAGCCCAAAGAATTACATTAAAAAGCTGGTATGTAGCTTATTTCGATGACAATATTAATAAACAAGAACTTTGCTGTATACAGTTCTAGTGTACAAAGATGAGGCTTCCTGTTTCTTCTTGCCTTAGCGTGTACGTTAAGTACGATTTAAACAAATACATCAATCAAAAATAGATTACGGAAGTCCTTCCTTTTTGTAATTAACAACTGCTGTAAATTGCTTATATACTTTGGTTTCTATTATAGTATCAACATTTCCTTACAGTTTTGTCGAGAGTTTAATATATACATATCAGATTTAATGCTCCCCGTTTCAGTTAATTACTCGCTAATATGATGAGAAGCAATTTATTGGACATCTCAATTTTAAGTGTTAGTAGAAAAAGGCGTGGAAAAACAGTAAAAGTTGCTTATGGAAGTCATAAATCAGTTTGCTAATTATCAATTACTAACGAGATTACTTTTTTGTTAGGTCATTTGTAACGCTGCACGGTGCCCACTTATCACAACTTCTGTAAACACATATTACAAGCCAAACTATGAGTATTTCTTCGTATCTTACTTGTGCAAGACTCCACATCGCGTTCATTACACACACATACATACAAACACATCGATTTCTAGCCGCACGTAATAGAATTATTAATGATCAGAATATAATTGTGAGAGAGCAAACGAAACAGCTGGCGAAGCTTTTGTAAATCCCGCACCGGTAAATGTCACCTCCAAGAGCAAAAAGGATCGGCCGCCTCGAATTCTCTTTAGAGATCGATCTGATTGTAAAAAGATTTTATTTGCTGTGATTATTTAAGCATGACCGAGAATAGTATATACTGTTCAAAGCGATCGTAAAGTGTAAATCGAAGCCAGCGAACCTAATACGGTTCGGCTTTCCCACGAAAAGGCGTAAAATATGTATGGAGATGTAAAAATTCGTAAATGGTGATTCGTAACATAGGCGGGGTCCTTTATTTGTGTTAATGGGTGTCAGATATCGGTATTTGTCGTTCGCTGCCAGTAAATATTGGTTGTGCAAAGACAAGGTGTCGTTGAATGGAAGGGAAACATGGTATTTAACAATTTGCTTTTGGAATGTTTACAATAGGTTGTACATCCACGGAATAAGTTGACTCACGAGTAACTCGTTCCTGGTTTTATTAGAAGACATATCGAATGTGAATATAGAAACACTTATCTACAAATATTTACAATATTTATGCTACAGTTGAAACAAGCAATAAAGGAAAACTAAAAGAAGAAGTTTTAGTAACACTTTACGATGAGTTGTGTCATTTTTTTATGATGTGGTGTGAGCAATATGCTCGAAATCAAATCAAATCAAATTAAATTTATTTTGAGAAATACTTTACACAGTTGAAGTAGGACAGTATATTCTGACGCCAATGAATAATTAAGATGGTCAATCCTAGACTCGGGCGACAACCGCCTGCACTACGAGGTTCTGACTGAAATTCATTGGGAAAGTTCTAGACAAAAATCAATACTTCTACGAAAGGGAATTACAAAACCTTGAAGCAGTTCCTGCGCTCAATGGAGCTCTCTCTGGCCCAAGACGGAAATTATCAAATTTAGAATTGCTCCAGACAAGTTACGAAAAATTTCCGTTTGATTACATACTTCAGATATAATGGAAAAAGAGGAAAGTGTGGATCACGTGTTGGAACTGATTTTGTTTTCATTTCTGAACTTGTACAGTCAATATCTTACTCTTGATCTACACACACTTCTACTACACTAAGTTCTTATTAATTTGAACTTGTTGGTGCTCTAACTCGAATTAATGAAAGTTCGGCTTAAATACCATGCATAATCACAGAAACATGTGTATTGTACACTTGAACCAATGCGAAGGGGGAAATAATGAACAGGAAAGAAGTCAATACATATGTAGCTAGTATGATATTTAGGTGTTACAATTTAATTTGAAGTTCTATTAAGATCAAATATAAAGTTTATTCACACTCCTATCATACATAAAGTAACCCTTGTCACCCCTTTCGGAAATAAATGTAGATCTTCAGCAGAAACTGGGGAAATTCGTTGAGTGTCAACAGCATTTTGGTGTGTTTCGCGCGGGCGTTCAGTGCGTGATGTTCATCGTGCAGTGCTTTAAAGTTGTACAGTGCTCGCTGTGTGGTGTTCGTCTTTTCCAGTTTCCACTGAGGATGGCAACTTAGTTTCCGAAATATGTATCTGAATTTATTTCCGAAAGGTGTGGTAAGGGTTATTTTATTTATTTTATATATTAATTTAACAACAACCTCCTTATTCTTATTTACACTATCATCAGGTTGTGTTAACATCAGATACACTCACATCTACGTCATTTGACACTCATTGACTGGAAGAAACTACTGATCTTTTATTGAATTTTGAATTAATTTCTAATGATTCATGTTAAGCCTCACGTAATCTGCAGATATTCTCGTTTTCGCAGCTTTACACATATTAAACCTCAAAATCAAGTGTTTTTCATTTTATCAGAGTTTGATTTTAGTTCACTGATATCGTTTGCACTCACACTTTCAACAATTTCGTCCCCTGCCAAAGAGTGATGACCTGGTTTTCTTTGCTTTTTGTGTAGTCACATCTCCTCCAAGGCACCTGTATTTTCATTATGTTTGTGGAGTACGTCGTAAAGGTCTTTTACTTCAAATCCAGTTGCCAATGGTTCAACTTTATGCATTATCAGTAGTTTTCTATTATTCACGATAATTTCCAAATTAAATATCATACCATTAATCTCAGATTGTAAACTTTAAAATTCCCTAACGTCCTCTATCTCCTTCTGTTTTCTTTTTCCTGTGGCCGGTTCCTGAACCTACAATACTGATTGAAAGTCCTTTTTGTATGGGCGCTTGTCTATCTAGAGGACGCCTGGATTCACAGGTTGGACTACAGGAGTTGTGTTTGGTGACATGAATATACACATCATGTTTTTATTGTCAGTTGTGTGCTCGAGCATTCTCGAGTACCAGAACTTTCACTTAATTGACAGCAATATTTTGAACCTCAGTTTGATACCTTATGATTTCCGGTACTTTTTGCGTGTGATTTCAATACATTATATTTCAGTTGGAAAATTGTTTATTAATTTGACATTGCCCCCAGCCTTATGCTTTTAACCATAACGCCAAGTTTGAAGGTGTGACTTTCGTTTGTGGCTTTGCCTCCATAGCACACATTTTTAGATGCATTTGTATTATTCAGTTATTTTTTGGAAAAGGCTATTCGGATGGAGCGAAGTCCGGCTTAATGGAGTCCGGACTGATGAAGGTTTACTGTATTATCATAAGTTGTGCATAACAGTAACATGTACATGTATAATAAAGAGAAAATACTTAAAAACTAGTTTCAAATTTTTTAACAAGTAGAGCTTTGAATTAGTATATGTTGATTAATTTCTGATAATTATAGGAAATGTATGTTTTCCAAAAATATTGATTAGTTCAGTAAGAAGACTTATTTAAGAATCGTAGACGATTTGAACTTGAAGTTGTATACAATTTTTTACACGGACATACAAAATTCTTGATATAGCGTTAATCGGTTTTGCAAACGAAGAGTAGAAAATATGTTAATGCATACTGTGTGGTTCAAAGGAGACATGGAGGAATTGTGCCGCAAGTTTAAAAAGATATGTTATGAACTAAGAAAGCGGTTTAGGGCAAACTAAAGAGAAATTTTCTTTTCGGTTTTTCTTACACTTTATAGTTTTCCTCCAATTTTTGACTTCTGATCTCCTGATCTTTAAACACAGTCTCTCGCAATTTTATTTTATTTAACCACACTTTTCTGGTTTACCTTTGGATATATTCTATTTAACAATCTTCTATTTCATTATTTCCCATTCCTCCTAAACTCCCTAAGCGTCCCCAATGTGCAGTTTATTGTATAATTCGTAAAGTTTTTATAATTATTCCCAAATATTCCTCTTAGTATCATCATATATTAAAATATACCTATATATTGACATAATAGAGATAATTCGAAGAAGATAGAAATGTATAATAGCTCCAGATAGATCTATGTTATTAATTTCTAATTTAGACGTTATATTTATGGCTCTTGTATGCCCCTGACTCTTCGTTGTTTTCAAAACAAATTATTGCCAAACTTTATACTAATTTATTATTTATAAAAAATCTTTGCGATAATTTATAACAATAATTAAAGAATAAAAACAATATCTGACAGTGCGAAGCAACAAGGAAAACTATAATTTATTATTGCAATTAAAACATTTCGCGAATGGATAAATCGGAGACCACCCAAGGATAGCACGTTCTTCGTCTTGTTTCTCGTCATATGAAACGATCATTCTCTGTAATCACCGTCCCGATGGGCAGAAAACAACAGCGACGATATATAGAACAAAAAGCATGCAAAGTGGCGTGCGCGTTTCGCCAGCCAACGAAATAACTATATCACCAGAGGTTAACGTGTTAATATTTAGATGAAATATTGATACATCTATTTGACTAGGAGTTGGTTTTCGATTTCGTTGCTATAACCAGTCGTGGAATGCATGTTTAACTACGACACGTAGCAAATGGTATCGTGCCTAATAGTGATCAGGTGTTCACAACTACCTTCGCGTGAGCCCCATGGACAGGTTAAAGGGGTATAATGGTACTGTATTGTTATAACAGAGACTCGATATTTCATACAGCAAGTAAAATTGATCGAAAATATAGATGAATGGAATTTAATCTCACAATGGTTGGATCGTTTTGCATGTGTGTTGTTGATGTCGCAAATAATTTGTGTACTTAATAAATTTTAAGGAATTGGGAGCATATAAGAATCGAAGGGTGCAGGTACGCTTTCTAATGATTCATCCTTTCAGTATTATATAAAGTCAAGTTCTCCACTGAAAACCATCTGTAGGAAGCGATAAGTCAACAACACGAAAAATAATTTTTAGAAAATCTTGATTCTTTTTCTCCATTACAATTTTCAAATTTATCCGAATATGTGGCAGTTGGACTTTTCTAGGAGCTCAGTGTTCAATGTGGTCAGAATTTTTAGAAAGAAAACCACTTCTATTCTAAAGTCACTTGAGATTCTGAAGTAATTGTAGGTAGATATTTACCCATCCCTACCCTAGGTGTTGTTTTTGATAAATTCATGTGTACCAGCTCAATACAACTTTCTGCGGAGACTAATAAATAGCGATTGCTAATGGGTTAATAAGACCGCAATACCCTTGATAGTTCGCGGCTATTAGTGTGAGGATACTCTTGCCTCGTCACTCGTCATGGATGGTATGCTAATCTTCTAAACTTATGTCCACATTAGTGATATTTGAACTCCAATATATTACTCTTATTGTTAGTAGATATTTTACTGTATTTTGATTATCTGGATTTCTTCTTTCCAATAATGTCTCTTTAAGGCATTGCATATTTTTAGTGGGAAATTGTGAATTTCTTAAATCAATAAACTCAATGCTAAGCTAACTGATACACTTCGTGCAATTCGTTAGAATCCCACATTCACAACTGTTAAATTTAAGATCAGTAATAAAGGGCTATCAACCGTACATTTTCTTAGGATAGGAAGATTTCCATATGTATAACCCATATTCTCTTAAAATTGTTAAATTTTAGTTTGCATACAAGTGCAACTTATTCCAGAATAAGTAATTAACATGAACGTTGGTATCAGGTATGTATTCTTGTCGAATAATTCCAAGTAGATATTTACATGCCTGCGACATGCATTAAGCACATGTCACGCTCCTGATTTAAGCCAGATACATAAATGTCGCCGATACGCTTGAGTGTTATTGTATTTAAATTTTCCGTCACAAACGATGACAACTGAAGACTGCCCCTTCATCTTAACCGCATTGTTTCACTTCTCAACTAACTCCGAATCCGATTCGTTAAAACAAAACTAAAAACGAAACAAAGCGAAGAATAAGCGGAGTAAAAATCGAACTGGGGGAACGCGATCCATTAATCTACGGGTTGAAAACGATATAACCCGGACGAATAATGGTAAATGATTTGTAAAAGAGGTTGACTGATACAAATGCACTGGGGTTTATAAATCTTTTAGAACGGATTACTTTGTCAGACGGTTTGCTGAATTCAACGTCCAATTGCTCCTTTGCCCCTGTATAAATATTAGCCATCGATATTTTCCGTTCTGATTTAATTTAATGTTGTAATTTAGTTGAGTAATGGAGTTACATGGATTTTTCATTTTGGTTCCTAAAGGCAGGGAGCTAATTTGCGTGATGCAGTGGGTAATCCATACACTTATTTTTATAGAAAGTGATACTGGATGTTGCAAAGCAGTTACTCAGTCCTATATCTTAACCCGCTCTTGACAAATAACAATTATTCTGACTGTACCGGATTTTAGGTCAGTCAGGAGTACATTGATTAACTAATGTATATGGATGTTGTTAAAAGGGGCATTTGAAAGGGAATAATAATTATGTTAAATGGAAGTGGTGTAGATCATGACGTCCTCAATTTCTGGTGGAAGTGTAGTTAGTACCAAAATATCTGTAAAAATGACTGGCAAGCACAAATCTGATATCAAATAAAATCTGACTTCACCCCTATTTGGTAATGCAAATGTTTTTGATAATGCTTTACATATTGCAGATGGTGTGATATCGCAATTTATTAGAGGTCTTGTAAACAATTTTATAAACGTTTCCTGAAGTAATGGCTTCGAGTGGATTTCTGTTTGTAACTAATGTTTATGACAAGTAACTGACATAGCTTCTTTTCGGCAGGTCCACGCGTTCTGATGGTGCAAATAAATAAAATGTTGATGCAATGAAAACAATCCTTCAGTGGGATTGTTACGGCCAATTGTTACAATTTTCTGTATTCTTCTATGATTTCTCGCTTCAATGTGTGGCGTTCGTAATTTTGATTCAATGATGCGGATTGCGCCGATCGGGTGCGCGTCAGAGATGCGTGTGCAAAGCGTTCCATTTGTAACGTTGCAATCGAGCAGATAGATTTTCGTACCCAAGTTTATTCCCTTTGGTTTTAAACCTCGTTATCGAGGATATATATATTACTGAATTCCGACGCAGGGAAGAGAATAGTAACGTTGAGAGTATCGTTGAGTTTCTCGTCCCCAAGTTTTTCAAACTAATTGTCCTCATTGCTTTTCCTTCGTTCGGAAAAAAAAGAAGACTTTTTTTTTGCTAATCACATGTCGTTATCGTATTTTTCACGTTGTTATAGGGAACTAGTAGAGAACTACTGCAGGCTAGTAAACTAGTAATGGCTGGTATATCTAGTATAAGCTAGAATTAACGAGTATACTCAAATCTCACTCGCGGGAAATCTGACTCAAATCTTGACTCAAATCCGTCCGTATATCGAAGATCGCGCCGTACAAAGTCGACCACGGAAAACTACATCCAGTTTTTTTTTACTTTTATTTTGTATTGTTGATTTCTTGGGAAACAATTTCCTAGAAACTTGTAATTAAGTTAGGAAACTGGAGATTTGTGTGCGAGTATACAGGGATTTCTTCACGCTTGTGACCACTCAATTACTTTCGTTTTATTAATTCAGTATTATAATTCATTTTAAGAGGGGGGATATTCAGTACTATCACGCGAATATATACTCTTATTTATAATGACGTACAGCCAAGCTGTAAAGCTGAAGGACGTTGCAATTTGATTTTCTTTTCTTTTCTTTTTGTTAAACAACAAGTGACAATAAAGTGCTGTTAAACGACAATTACTCGCCTCAGTTCAATTTCATTTTTGCTGGTGTTAATTTTAAATAGTAATTATTTTACTGCGTACCAGGGTCTCTCCGACTCCAGGCGTTTAGAGATGATCCAGATTCACAATTGGAGAGTGGCACTTAACCTACGCTGTTTTCAGTGGGCTAGTACAGTCTGGATCGCCTCCATAATTACCAATGGGGTGGGTTATCCGCACTGTATCATTTCCTTTCTTATTTACAATTTTAACCAAAGCTTTAAAAGCTAGTAACAGGATCAATGCACATTTATGACAAGCACACGAAGTATTTATGCAGCTGCCAATGTTCTACATGCAACAGTATGGCTTTAACAAACATTACATTACAAGCCTGGTTTGCTATCTTGTTGTCGGAAAACTTCACCTTCACACCTTCATGCAGAATATGGGAGAGAAATAAATTTTATCGATGGCTTCCTCACACATTCTATTCTTTTTATTGCTGTTTAGTTCTGTTATTCGTTAAAGCAACCAGTAGGAACTAGCTACACGAATAGTTGTGCATATATGATAGTGTAATTTCAGATCTCTAATTATCTGCACAGCCATCATACATTGATACATGCTACATTAAAGTAGAATATTATCTTAACGTGTCTTCCGTCCGACCTGATAATGTGTGTAAGAATTATGGTGTGCTATTACTCTCATTGTAAGCAGAATATGTCACCAGATTCAATATCATAATCTAGTGTGGAATTTTACTAATGTGATGTAGGTTGCACCTTCACATTTCTGCGAAATGGCAAGAACTTCTTTTGGTTTTACCGTGCATCCTTATTTGATATCACCATTTTACTATCTATACTGCGAACTCTTTTAGTTATGAAACTGGCAAAGAAATTGATAGTACAGAGAGCGAAGTGATGACATTCATTAAGGATACAGAAATTGAAGCAACAGTTTACGAAGCTACGATGATTTGTATGGAGTATTCTCAATTCTTTACAAATAGTGAGGTATTTTGCACTTTTAGCTAGATGGTATGGAGCTTGGTATTCGTAGTAGATCTTTGGGATCCTGTCGTGTGTTACTAGTTTATGTTGCATGTTGCTAGCTTCTTCATCAGCTTTATTCCTGAAGGAAAAATAATATGGATATGCAAAACTTCGATATCAAGCAAATATACGGCAGAATCTTAAACAAATTACTATCTGAAGCAAAGTGACATTGTGCCGAAAAAATGCTAACCTTGGAGCGTCATAGATGAAGAGGAATATCGTATAATCATGTCCTTGATCCAGTGGTAAGAAACAGTAGACTAAATGCCGAAAAATATTTCCATCTTCCTTCTTTTTTCCTCCGATGCTGCTGCGGCCCAAATTAAGCTTTGACCTCATCAAGCTTCCTTCTCAACACTTCCGAGCCCTCCCCACTTTCGTGGAGGTGAAGATAAATTTAATCGTTTGATAGCCGAGGTGGTTATTCAAGTGCCAAACAAGACCATAATTTGGAAGAAGTACAACAAGAACTAAAATGTTGTTTTGCCCGAACAAGGGAACCCTTTATATACGTTGATGCCTTTTTGTTTTTTACTATTTGAAATAGAAACGAATAATGGCAGAAGTATCAACTGCTGTAAGAAATAGGTTTATTGAAATTTATGTATATTTTGAGTCGTGGTTTATTCTTCCAGAGAATTTCGGTTGTAACGTTGCAGAACTACGTATACGCAGATAATTAATTTTTAGCAATAATCATGTGATACAGGATATAAATTATAGTTGCAGAAGAATTATAGCAAATTGTGGTTTAAATATAACAAAATATAAAATAATCCTTGCTAGCCATCACTTGAAGATGTTTCGTACTTCGAGAAGCGAGAAATTGTGTTGTGTGCGGTATCCTGTGTGTAGTGATTGGTGGCTATGCAGGGTTCAGCGTACGCTATCCAAAATGTGAAGCCGCAGTTGATGTCTGATGTGACTCTTTTGTATTTCGCTAAGAATAACAATCACGGTCAAAAGCGGTAGATATTTATTGCTTTTAGAAATGTAAAGGTACTTTCGGTAAAAAGCTTTAAATGTATAAAATATATACTTCTATTAGTTGATTCAAAATGTTTATCAACTGTTTTATATTTTTGACTGCAGCTGTAGTGTTTGGCTCATGTAATCAACCGTAGTATTTTTGTTAAACATATTAGAATTATCAAATGCAAGTTTAGTCAAGTATTATAAATATACATATATATTAATTTTTGATATAATTTTGTAATAGAATAATGTATACAATGTTTGAAAGTTCTTCTCCTTTTTGGTTTATATTGTACTCTATCCTCTTAAAACTTAAATGGTTTTACTTTAATAGACTATGGTGTATGGGAAGTTTTATGATCTCATTTTTATTCTCTTTTGCTCCGAATATACATGTGTGCATCTCCGGATAAAAGTGCCAATATAAATTATATATGCATCCATACTTATTACCTTCGTGGGTATAAACCTGCGATTTTATGATCTGCATACGCAATAATTTCGTGGGAGTGCGGCATTAAGAGTATTTTATATCCGCATTAACATAGTGGCACTTACTATTTCTAAGTCATAATAAGACGTGTAAAGACCGCGAAGTATGTCTGAGTTAGTCCTTATATTTCACTTTTAAAAAATAAAAATTATAAAAAGACGAGAAAGAAAAAGACGATAAAAGTATGCAACTATCTTGCACTATGATTTACACTAAATTATATCGGTAATTCCGCGCCATATCGGTAGTTATTAATTTTTCATGACACATGTTTCGCTGGCAATACGGCGATCATCATCAACCGTATCTTAATTAGTAGGTGAATAGATAAGATGCTGTTGAATATGTTGACTGGATTCCAGCGAAAGTCATAATTAAGATTAAGCAACATTTACATATGTATGTATATGATGCAGAGATAATTTAGTGTCATACATGATTGGTATTAGATCGATGTGGTAACATCGCAGCGCACAATTACTAATTACTTCGAAACACGTGTTTCGTTGTTCGTGAGATGCCGCTTCCAGTGGAAAAATATTACAAAATAAGGCCTCGCACGTGACACCAACATATTGCTTGTGAAATGAAGTATTTTGTAGAATACACCCTTCGCACTTTATTGTTTCAGAACCAAATGCACATATTAGATAGAAGTATGCATTTGTAAGAGATCAGTTTGTTCAAGTGAATAGCCGAATGATTACAACATCGATTCATTGAAAAAAGGAGCAGAATTGATTTCAATTCTGTAATATTGTACAAAGCACTGCCAGGAGAATATTAGAATCTTAAAAATTTGAGTAAGCAGTAAAAAAATCAATTTCAACGTAATGTTGGGCGACGTTATCGCTGAAATTTTCCAAAGTACACGATTTTTCATTAAATTGTAATCAGCATGATAGCTGTAAAATGGTTCAAATTAAGGTATATGAAGCAAGTACCCCTTGGAATACTGAGACGAATTCAACGAACAACATGCTCGCGGGTACATCAAGCAAAAAATTCGTACGTGCATACTTCCCTCTGAAATTGATATTCCTCCGCCGGCCACCGTAACGATAACAATTCTGATCCTTTCCACGGCAGATTCAGAATCGGATAGTACAGTATATTAATAAAAAAACGAAAAGGATACTCCTAAAGCCGTTCGCTCTGACCCACCAAGAACCCCAAAATCCGCATATACGCGCACGAAAGTATGACCGACTCGCGTATTGCATTCTATTTCCGTGCCCGGCAGACTCGGGTCCGATGATGATGAAAAAGTATATCATCGGTCCCCGGAGCGAGCGTTTCGCAATCCGTTCCGAAGAAGCAAAAAATAAAAACGAAAATTAAATTAAAAACCTCCCCGAATACAGCGCCCGCTGCTCCAGGAACATGGAGCGGATATAATTTAAGGTGTGGGTCGAAGTCAAAGGCCCGCATGCTTCACTTATCAAAACAAATTTAAACCTTATACCACGATATTTTAATTAAGCGGTTTTATAGCGGTTCACGTACTAACGTGCGTGTGCGGTTACCTCTGTTTCTACCTGAACGAGTGTAAGTGTGATTGAGCATGTATGAGTGTGCGCATCGGACCGGTTTACTTTTTCATAAACTTGCGCGTGATAAGGATCAGTGGGTACGAAGGAACCTACGTAAAATAATACATTTAAAACACTTCTGACAACGAGTAAAACATAAACTGTAACTGATCATTTCGATTTGGTTTGATTTTTCTTCTCTTCGAAGATCGCCGCTCGAATCGCAAGATCCATACCTTCGAAAATTGCTACAAATTACATATATATGCGGATTTTAAATATATTACATGATTATTACGGATTGTGAAATCGGCTAAATGTAATATATAATGTACGTCGTAAATTTTAGGTTTACATACATATATGTATACGTTCATGTTCATGTATAACAGGCATCATTGTCCGGAGAAAATGAATTTCCTGAAATTAAAATTGGACCGGTTTTCTTATAGTTGCGTGCGATAAGAGTTTACATGCAATGAAGACGCTTACATATAATAGTGTTCTTACGATGTTTGAAAAAATGTAGAAAGCTCATTACATTTTCCGCTTCTAGATGTAACTTTGTGATTGTGATGTGATGGAAAAACCATACGATGCTCTCTGCACCGAAGACACCGTCTTATCAATGAAAGGATAAATTTATGAAATCATTGTGATAAGTTCGAAATCAAAACATATAGCAGTAGATAGTTTGAAGGCCTATTTTAAGCGGCATTCCATATACCATCTTCAATATTTTGCTAGCGACTGCAAGAATTAATAGTAGTACTACTGATACGAGATCGCATAGCTAAACTTCATCAGAAATTGCATCTCATACGGTTTAAGATGTACCCTCGTTACCAACGAAACGCTTGTACAAGAATTATTAGCAATTGTATGGTGAGCAGTTTCTTGTTTTGCTTGGGACGACAGCTGTCAACAAGATTCATTGCCTCTTCCATATCTTCAATAAAGTGTACTTTTAACATTTTAGTCATCTTAATGAGATCTTTAAGCGTGTAGAGGCTTCAGATTTTCAAACGTTATCTTCTTCGTCATTTTTCTCTAAATATCGGTTTTCAAAGATTTCCTGAAAATTACGTTGGATCGCCTCTTTATGCGTTCGTCTTGGCGCTGAAAAAGTCGCTCGATTTAAGAGATCTAATTTGCTATAGCAACCCGCTTTGTGGCTGAGTGGTATGTATGCGCTTTACAATGAGATGGTCTGCAGATCAAAACCTGGTAGCAGTATAGTATCCTAAAATAGGTCTGTTGCCTCTAATATGTTGCAAAAAAACGAAAATGTGTACGCATTTATGCGGCTCGCTGGTTCCCAACAAGTACTGTACCTTTCAGGTCTATTGTGTTGTTGTATATAATTTCTTATAGCACTTAAAATGATAAGATTCATTTCAGTTGAAATGATTTCACGTGTTGTTTTTCTTTTCTGCACTAACTGGATGCTGTTTATGATTTTTGATTCGGTCCAACTGGTTGTTTCTTCAATAGTTTTCTTTATATCACTCTGATGATGAACAATGATGATGGCGACAATTCTCATTACAGTCCATGAGCGGCCATGCAGTTTGACTTAGTACAATTTCTAGGTTATCGGCTAGACACTAAAGGTAATGTATACCAGGAACTGAATTCGAAGTACTCATTTTCATAGGCTGAGTGCACATGGAATCTGAGAAAATGCCACCGTAGTGTAGTGAGGTGTGTGGAAGGGGAAAGTGGAACCAATAACCCCCGAGTTTGTAGTCAAGCGCTGCGCTATTTTTGTGGCTCCAATGTGGTTTCAATTGAGTCAATATAAGCAATGCAAATTATAGTTTTTGTTTCTATATCTGGGAATCTATCTTGACAAAAGGATAAGTAAAGTAAATCCTTATTGCAAAATAGGTGTATATACAGCGGTTTTCGCAACTTATGTATCAAATTAAAACAAAACAAAAGTTGAAACAAAGTAAAACAAGATTTCTAAGGGAACATATTTCCCTACTATCACAGGAAAGCTTTGAGATTTTGCAGGTTTCATAAGGAATATTTGAAGAACTACGGATGTACGCGATGAACAAGGATGAAGTCTTCCAGACTACAAATGTAAACTCCAGCAAAATTATGGCAATATCTGGGGCACAGATCGTCTTAGTTTTACCATACGGGCTGTAAAACATATCTGTGGACATTCTTCGAATATGTGATCGCAGAATAAAGACGAATGAAAAATAAACGGTAGAGAAATCTGGATCCTATATGCCAAGCAAGGTGAAGTGCTTGTTTTGATAAGACGTGTTTAGTTTACTTTCATAACCAGATCGTATGCTTCTGTCTAACGAAGAGTTCGGCGACAACGGGTCTCTTGACTATGTTTCGACGATACGTAATTCTTGTGCTTATAAAACAACAACAATACCAATGACCAAATCCTTTTAATGAATTTTTGTTTCCTTTTCCACTCATATAATCTTGTAAATAAATTTGCCGCATTAGTTTGGGCAACAAAGCCACAATTACAAATGCAAACGTTATGAAAGCATATAATAGGATATGTAGGTATATATACACAGAAAAGTAATGAGGAGATAATCAGTGAGGTTATTAATTGGAAGAATCAGCCACACTGCACATGCATATTTGTAAACCTCACTTTTGAAGGTCATAAAGTTATTTGTCGATTTGATTCCTACTGGAAGATTATTATAAAATTTCAGATCAAGAAACGCCGCCCAAGACTCACTCAGAGTCAGACGGTGCCTGGGTTAACAATAATTGGACAGGTGAAGATTGGCATTATGCCGGTATAGATGCTTATTTTGAAACAAAAATATTAAAGATTAATCATATAAACGGCAAACATTGTTAAAGTTCGAAAATATCTAAAGATGATCTATAAAAGTCATTGTGATTAAGTTTGTAGATGATTCAAGTAACCTAATTGGGAAAGATCACATTTCACATCCAAGATTCATTAATTACGAAGAGAGTTAATATTACCTCTAAAAGGTAAGATTTTGCTGTATAAGATAATAATAACACCTACTCGTAGTAGTCGAACGCAAAATTTATACATAAAAAATTCAGTAAGAAATCTGTAGACCCACTGCCAATATACATCTCCAGTCAGACAGTACACAACGACCCTGGTATCAATGAGAGAAGTAACAAACAAACAAAATCATCAGATTATTACAGATTATAGAAACGCCATTGTTGAAAGCAAATATCTCTCAGAACTGTAGCAGTTATCCTTCGGAGAACAAGTGATCAAACAATTACATTGATAATTCTAGGTTAAATTTCATAATCCATTACGAAATTACAAACAATATACTTTTAGTTCGTACAATAGACAAGACTGCCGCTTTCCATACTAGAAACTAGTTAACACTTCTTGGAATTCATTCCGTTAAAGGCGATATTTTTTATGATTGTTTGTAGACAATCGATTGGAATTTAATAGCTTGCTCTTTGTGTAATCAAAATATTTCCGATCATAAAAGACAGATTTATCGCCGTAAAAGCCCCTAAGTATTCCACATGAATGTTCTGCATTCTAGCACATCCTACGCTCGAGTTTCAATAAAATCGTTCGACTTTCCTACCGCGAGATCTCGTGGTCAAGATGTATAACATGAGTGGGTCGCTCTTCGGAGTTGTTTCTGAATGAAATTCACGTGATCGAGTGTCATAAACAACGTAAAACCCATGTTTTAATCTTAAGCGACCTGCAATGTTATTTCTCCTTTCCCACTCCTCCCTACAAGTTGCATTTCAATGAACAAGTTAATGGAACACACTAGAGTTGATTATTCAATAAAAACCGATATTATAGCCATGCATAATCTTTTGCGATGCTGCTCTTCTTGTTTCTTAGGTTAAACACATTTCATATTAACTTTAATATAAAAAATAGCTTCCAAAAGGAAATTAGTAATATTTAATTTTGTTTAGCCGCTTGGAGTTTTATTAATACTGTGCGACATACAAGCTCATGAAAGGAATAAAAGTATTAAGACCCCGTTCTCGGTTCAACAGTGATGGAGCTTCTGCAGGTTGACTTTCAGCTGCATGGAATTTGCAATTCCAATCTTCGCAGTAGTTCCTTCGTCAATATAGATGTATGTAAAATTATTTCCAATCTTTCCGTATTCGATTGACACTTATACAGGATCTAGACGCGAAATAGATCTGAAAGTTTTGGTTCCAATAAAATGTTTAGCGAAGGGTGCATTTTTACATTTGCGAATCCTATTGAGGTACTTTGCACTCTGAAGATCTCATATTTCCTTGAAGTGTATATAATACCATAAAAGATGTTCTAATTGTGCGAAATAGATATTCAATTTGTAATTTAATCTGTTCTGCTTGTGACACACATAGATTACATGGATGACACCAGAGTGACTAACAAAGTAATATTTGGGAACTTGCGTTGCTTTTGAAGAATAGGTAACTTTTAGGATCCTTAATTAGAAAGGGAAAAGTTACAATTGTAATTTGCGGTTCAGCCGGTAATATACGGTTGATAATGTTAGCTTCGCCGTTAGCGAAACATCTGTATAGGTGTTTGCTCCTTCTGGTTTGAAGGAGATGTCTTTCGTTTCAGCTGGTTACGGAAACGATCGACTGCGCTGGTAATTTGTTCTGCACTCGCCTAATTTAAAGTGTAGGTTGCGCGGAAATGATGCACTGCTTAGTTCTACAGTATATTACACACAAAAAAAAAGAAACAAATAATATTAGGTACACTTTACAAATAAATAACTTTAGTAAGCGGTGAACTTAAATTTACATGTGTTCAGTTAACCGGTTCCCGATCGCGGTGAAACTAAAAATGACTTAATTTGATTGTTAACCTGCTCACGGCAAGATTGAAACAATGTTTCTATGTGACTGTTCGTCTTCGGCGACAAACTTGTAGTGATTTAGTTTCTCCTAATTTGACAAGAAGTAAACTTTTAATGGGCGTTACAAAACTGTTATTTTAGAAAACAGAATTTGTCATTGGCTAATAAAAGTGACCCTACCTGAGAGTATTCCATGAAATCTGGAGTTTTTAGAAGGAGACACCTTCCCCTTAAATGATAAAATAGTTCTTGTTTGAGGAATTTTGCGGTAGGTCTAACACTAGAGGTACTCATTATCTAAAGGACAGGATGCAGCAGCGGATTTGTACATGTTGTAATACTTAAATGAATTTCTGGTTGCAATGGTATTTACGACATTCTATCCGGCTAGCTTACTAAACGTGATGTCCCAGCACGATAAAAGATTTAAATACCTACAATTTATAAAATGCAAAGCCGGTCGGAAACCCTTACGGTAATACTGTAATACTTCTAAATGCAAAACTTAACTCTAATACATTTCGTGTAAAATAAAATATATAAACTAAAAAATGATTGTACGTGCGAGGTGGTCCTTAACAATAGGAATTACATAGTAATTATGTAATTTATTGTCAGTTATACTGAACTACAGGACCACCGTCTTTTTAGTTTTAAGGATAACTTTCTGTTCTCATCTATTCAACATTGTTCATATAAGATATTCCTTTTTATCCCCCGTTTTTATTGTCACAAAATTGGTACATAAACAACGCATTTCTATAATTGACGAGTTAGACTTGATTCAAATAGATTCAAGAAAAACTGGCGCAAATTCTTTTGCTTTTTATTCATGCATAGTTTATTGCGTGGATAAGCTAGTTATAAATAACAACCAAGTTCAAGAACGGTTAAAGGCATTTAAATATTTGCGCAAGAACAATACAATACAAGGTATATCTTTATTAAGGCAAAGATCAAGACTGTCCATTCGTGACCGTACGCTAATGTATTTCTCAAGGTAACGATTATAAATAATGGTTACATAATTGAATGTTGCTCACCATACGTACTGTCTTCTACCGTCTAAGTGTACAGGTAATATTTTTCTTATATAAAATAAAATTATTCCAACATTTACATTTGCGTATCTTGAGTAGTAACGGCACTATAACACATCCCTTGAAATAATTAGAAGCCCTTGTAGGCTCTACTAACTACTATCTATTTATTTTTCCATAAATGTGTACATCTATCTCTTTCATAAATAGACAAAACATAGAATATCTAATACCAGACATGTTGAAGTACTAATCATTACGACAAATAAAAGACCGAAGGGCTTTATAGTATCGTTACTATATAATTATAAATGAAGTAAAGTGAGTCAAATCACTATTCATGACAACCTCGATAATATGTGTTGAAACACAAACTCTGAGTTCCATTTTTCCAAAGACTTTGTATGTATATTGGCACAGCCGAAATTCCTCTAGTACGGTTACGAACGTCATTAACAGATGTTGCTAATGGTGATCTCCAAGAAAACTGCCTCTTTGAAACATAAGCCCACATAATCTTCACAGCAAATTTTGAGAGTATTTAGAAAATATTCACAATTCTGACTTATTTATAATTTCACAATAATTTACCAAGAATAAGTTGCAGATTCATTGCTCTACAATCAAACCTGGAAGGTCTAGTAATTAAGTCTCAGCCGGTTTTTTCTTTATACTGATTATCTGAATAAGAATTTGGGAATCAGGCGTTTTTCATTTACCTACTAAGATTTATACCCGTTTCAAATAGTTAAAATCATCTCCTCTGCTCTAACCATTACTGAACTTTTCTTACAACTAGTCGGCTAGTCCACGCTGGTCGACAGGATTTCGAGATCTTTTGTAGACGGTTTCTAGACATCGTTTATAGACAATGGCTTGAGATGGCCTACAGACTTTGTCAGGCGTGCATATATATAGCATGTTGCTAATCAATCTTGGAACAACCTTTCATTTGACCTAATCGTCAGTGTTCGGTATTCAATCTCTTAAAATCGCAACATCCAGTTTACGAGTGTGGACTGGCCTTTCCAGGATACCATCGTTCAAGCCAGATGAATACTGACTTCTAGCAAGGTTGTTACTCCCCGTCGAATCCCTTGTCACTACTTCTGAGACGTACAATCAACTTCTGGTTTTATTATTAATGTTATGATTACAACTTAGTTGCGGAAATACGTATTCGGAGGAATATAAATCTATACGATAAAAGTGACAACAGTTTGGAGTTTATTCTGAAATATAGACTTGCATTTTTCTTAATAATACTCGCGATGGCAGTATTCTTCCTTCTGTAAGCGGAAAGGTCGCAAGTAATTAACAGTAGTTTTTTGCTCTTTACGATGTGAAGCGTTCTTGGTCTTCATTTGATGTCCTTGAATTGATGTAAGGCAATTCACTAATATTAAATTAGAGCTAGATAAGAAAGATGGTGGTTCATTGGTTTCATACCTTCAAGGTATGATTGAAACGAACGCAAATTATCGCCCATAATGATAAATTGTTGGTCAACTGCTGTAATATATGAATTAATTGTAAATCTTCAAACGTCATTAATTCGCTTGGGTTCTTATAACATCATATACATAATATATAATAGAGATTCTTTAAGTTACGATTTCTTTGGCAAACTACTTCCTATTCGCATCACATCAGTCATATTGTTTCAGTCCTCATGATTAATACTGTTATCCCAGACCTTCGCTTAAAATGGCGTTGTCATCAATGTGAGTACTCCTGCTCTACGAGTAGCTATCGTCATCACTCATCAGAAACCCCGTATATATCTGGATGGCTTATACAACTGAAACTCGTCAGTACTCCAAGGATATGGACTAGGGTTTATCAAGTCCTCATCCGGCTATAACTGCTTTTTCCTAACTATTTAGACAGTAAGATAAGAAGGAAGAGAGACAAATAACGATATCGGAAAGAAAGGTACTAATAAATATCTATGGAGGGAAGTGTGTGGAAGGTGGATGCTTCAGAAGAACAAACCAAGAATTACGAGAACTGTCTCAGTAACCGAGTATTGTAGGGGTAGTAGAAACCCAACGAATAAGATGGTTGGAACACCTGATAAGGCAAACATCGGATAGAACACCTTCTGGTATCTTGGAAACGGGTGAGGGTGGTAAGTGTGGAAGAGGCAGATCGAGAGTTCAGTAGAAGGCATAGGTTCAGCAGGACATTGAGGATTCAAAGATTGAGAACAGGCGAGAAAAGCTTTAGACAGGAATGAGTGGAGGAGGGTCTCAACCCAAGCCATGGGCTTTGTAGTCCTCTAGTGCTATTCTATATATTTGGCCAGTTTATTGTTTTAATGTCTTCGCAAAATGTAACTACTTATAGATATTTGATTGTACTGTATATAGTGTTTTCGTAACCTCAGTTTGTTTTTGCACTTTAAAATCTTAATCTTTAATTACGTCCGTGAAACAAACGCTTCCAGTTGCATTTATGGTGACCGCCGAGCAGGAAAGAAGTCTTTACTGTTTAACATATATAAAGGTTTTAGCTTTGAACAGAAGAAAATTGTTTTTGTTGCCGAAATGAGTTTCGGCTGTATAAATACGTCATAAAATACAGAATACAAAAATAATATACTTAAAAAGTGTCGGTCGTATATTTTAATGTTCCAAATCAATTACGAGACCTAACAGTTATAAGGAAGTAACTCCATAAACAACCCATCGGGAAAAATATTAAATAAAATATCAACACGTGCGTTCACACCTATATTTTTTCCTTTCTTGTTTCCCGTTCATTCGGACAAAGAAACAAGGTCGTAAATACACCTTGGAACTGCCATCGAACGGAAAGGGTATAAAAATCGAATGCGTCAGTATTGATGAACCTCGATGTCCATTCAATTGATTTGTTCCTTTCCGTGATCTACGCCGGGATTACAGTAAGAGCTCAATGCCGAAACGGGGTTCCTCTTAGTTTTTCTTCTTTTTCTTCACGATACGCACGTTTTTTCCATACCTAATAATCGAGTCCGTCGCGTATACATCTCCAGACGGTAATAATTTTCTGGCTTGGCTTGCTTTTGCTTTTTATGGCGGTGTTTCTAGTGTGCATGTATGATTGGGTGAATGTATAGGTGTGCACATACGTGTATGTTGTAAGTTTCGTTGTTCAGATTATTGATGAGTGTAAAATGCACGTGGTTTTGTTTTTCGTCGTGGTTGTGTCAGAATGTGTCCGTTCCAAAGTGTAATTAATTATTTCTTTGAGGAAGGATCATTACTGATTTATTAAGTTGTTGAGCATAATGGGTACACGTGTATAATTTTAGAAAGGATAAATAAACGTGGCTAATTTAAAACAGCCGTAAATAATTTTACATAATCGCATTCGCCATGTGTGTATGTACATACTTGAATAATATATCGGTGGAATTTTTAAGCTTGCATATATTCAGGTCACTTATCTTGCAGCAAATTTGCATCATCGTCGTTTTAACCTCATAGAGTTTTAGTTAGAATATAATTTTTCCATATTAAAAATAAAGTGAAGTAATATATACAAATAATCATTGCATGAGCCACTATACGTAGTATGTAGGTACAATAAGCGATTTCGTCTACGAAATAACTACTACGCCTTTAAAGGTATCCCTATTGAATTGCGGTCTAAGCCCCAACTCGAAGTCATGGAGAGGAATACTACATGTGCCAATTGAACTTTAGGTTTATGCTTCATTTCACGACACCAATATGGAAACGAAAAATAATTGTTTTGAGTTTTTTTCGTTCCATGTGAAATTTATCAGTAGAATGCTCCAAATACTACTTACAAGGATCGCTAGAGAATAGCTTGACGGATACCAAGATGAGGTGTGCTTATTCTACTACAAGCGGTTTACCTTTGAATTCCAAACGGGATGAAACTAATCCAAAGTTCTTCATCTGGACATAAGGGCTAATCTCTTTCTCCATAATTAACACATGCGTATACTGGCCACTTTCACGGCTGCATTTTACATGTAATTCAATGACCGATGAAGTTTTGATTGGGGTAGTAGTCATTTTTCTCGCGAAATCGCCAATTATACCTATTTTAACAATATGTTAGATGTAAACAACCCATATAATATCTCCTTCATTAAGTCATTAATTAAATTTAACTCCGGCTATAGAAAAGAGGTAGTCTAAACGTATTCAATGCATTTCCCCAAACTTTATATGGAATTACACAGCAATATTTTAGTTAGTTCTAATTATACTTAATTAAAGTTAGTATCATAGTATATTTTTGTGTTTAACACATATCATATATCATACATATGTTAATCCGCTCATATCCATTTCATCAGAATAAGAGGACTAGAATATGATAAAAATAATTATATCGTGTTATCGTTATATCGCGTGTGGTCGCACACCAATTGCAAAATTACGTGCCGTAATTTAAATCGAATTAGAACTGTCAAGAAGGACGATACGTCACCTCATTATACTTTAATAATAATTCGCACATTTCCCAAAGGCATTCGAAACGGCAATAAGATTAAATTACATTTGAATAAAACTTTGTTTTGCATCCATAAGCGGGTTGTCTCGAGTTTCTTCGAGGGCCTTCTTTGTGGAAGTATGAGGAACTATTTTACCGCCAAAAGCATTATTTTGCGCATGCATCTCGTATATTAATATGAGACACACGCGAGGTAATTAACATAAAGCCAATGAACAAAATAATTTCCATTTATGTTTGTGCTTCGATAATGATGTCGCAATTATACGTTCTATGCCTTCCACAAAGAATAAGGTATGCTAGATTCGTGGATTAAAATATGCCAACGTGCTTGACCACCCATTACGTATAAATCGTTACTAATAACTTACGGTTAGGACCAGTAAATTATTATTATAAATACTTTCAAAGTGGATGAGCTCTTGATTGCCTTAATTATAGCTGATTTGTACGTTCTGTATAAACAGCTATGTCTAGATGTAGATATACTTTAACCTGAATTCCTGTAATGACGTATCCCAATTCCTTATCTAGTCGTTAAACACGAAAAATCTCGTGCGTGTTAAATTTCTACTGTTGTCCAACTTACGCGGTTCAGAATTTTCTACTTTGGTTACATTACAACTAAGAAATGCTACCAAATTGTTTGAATATATGTAATGTCATTAAGTTAGTTTAATTAGTTAGTTTTCTTAATTTTATTCACAATCGTGTTGGATTGAATTTTATAAATCTTTTCTTAACCTTCCTATACTCACGTCAAAATGAAAGACGTATACTATACTATATAAGTCGGTCTCACAGACCGTATGCGTGAGTATAGGAAGGTTAATTCAAGTAGTTGGAAGAGAGGAATTGACTTATTCTAAATTTTAACAATTTTTACATTTGGCGCTCCCTGCTTGTCCTCGTAAACATGCAAAATCCGACTCGTATTGATCGATCAATCAGGGCCTATTGTCAGATTAAGGAGAATGCAGTCGTCATACCATAAGTATCTCAAAGAACATGGATGTCATTAGTTTTGCATAATTTGCATAATGAACAACAACTAAAGCTTAAAATACGTTCAAGTCTGGATGAAATGAGACATCGTACTTAGGAAGCCCACATACTCGTCTACAAGAACGACAGAGGTCGCAAATAAACACCTCCAAAGTGTATACAAAAGAAAACCGAATGGCCTTTTTGCTAACCGCTCACCAATGGATATCTCATGCTTATTAAGATATTATGTGGAATTTACGATTTTGAATCCATTGTTCTCGCACACTATGTCCGTCGCAAAAATACATATAAAGATATTCTAGAGATTAGTATTAGTAGGAGAGCGGAACGGAAACGTGGGCGGACAGAGCACCTTAAATAACAAGAAAGTTATTGTACTGCGAAGTCGTAATGGTCGACTTTTGCACTCGACCGATATGAAATATGTCCTGTGAAGGGAATGATATTAAAATATCGCTGTTGACAATAGAAAACGTTTTCCAAACAGGTGTAGCGTTTTGGTTGTAAGTAACCATAAATCTAAATTTTGACGGGGCCGTTTCATATGCCATTAAACACGCCATCACTACCGACCGCAAGAGAAGGTAATTGATTTTCCATGTCTCAAATCCCGTATACACCCACTACTCCAATGCTCCAGTGTAACAAATACACGCTTACACACATATGAATGCCGTATATACTTCTTCATGTGGATTGTTATGACAAAGCAACAATATTTAGTCTGAGAACTGCGGTTGGAATGAAATGAAATATAAAAGGAACTGGAAATGCGGATAAAAGCTTTCGATTGGGATAAATTATGTTGAAAGGAGTGTTTACTATTTCCATAAAGAATAATACTTCATCTAGATGAACTAAAAGTTGTACATATCATTTGTTAATGACTTAAGCAGTAATGTCTGTGTGTACCTATACTTTCACACTTATCTCCTATGTAGTACATACATACATGCATACAATAGAGTAGGTACAACAATTTACAAATACAAATTGGAAAACTTAGACTAAGATTTTGGATACCTTTGTTCACAAATAGTTTTAAAAATTGTTATGATGATTAAGTTTTCGTGATTGCATTGACAACTAATAGTTAACAGTATAGCTGTGGAAATACGTATATGAGCATGCAAAAGTGTCCGGCCAAAGATAATTTTATGATGAAGTAACGTTTAAAAGATGCAAAATGGAAACACAAATATACCATCGTAAAGTTCTTTTATTATGCAATCAAAACGTGTAATTTTGAAAATTATATATAACTATTCATAATTATTTATAATTAAAATAACAATTTTCGCCTTTTAGCGTTATATAGAAAGAAAAAATATAGTAACTCAGGAAACAATAATAATAATAAATATAAGATTTTCATCAATACTTGGTAGCCATACTTTTCAGCAATCACGGCAGCACATTGGTGAGTCATCGATTCAATAGGTTTGATGATTGAGAGATAGTTTTCTACTCTTGTTGAAGTTCTTCCCACAAAGCAGCTTTATTTTCACAATTTTCAGTTCCTATTCTTAGCTTTAACCCTTGCCATAAATGTTCTATGGGATTCAAGTCCGGAGATTGACTCGGCCACTCAAAACTCGAATATTTTTCTTGCTGAAAACGTACTGAAGGAGCTGTAATCGATGTTTTGGATCATTATCTTGATGAAAAATCCATGCTCGTACCATGTTCTGACGAGAATAAGGCAGCATTTCTACTAAAATAAAATATCTATATACATAGCAGAGTCCATAGTGCCTTCAACTTCCAAGAGAATGCACCCCATAGCATAATGCTACTTCCACCGTATTTCACAGATGGTGTTTGATATCGCGAATCATTTCTAGTACCTTTTCGTCCTCGAACATACCTTGCCCCATTATTTCCAAGCAAATTAATTTTAGTTTCGTCTGAACAGAATTTCTTCCAATCATTAATAGCTCAGCTCTGGTATGTTTTTGCGAATACTAATCTGATCTTCTTATTCTTTTTACTGACGAGCGGTCTTTTAACTTCAACACGTGCAAACAGTCCCACTTCTGTCAGTCTACGTGAAACAGCACGTTGGATAATGTCAGCCAAATTTTTGTACAACACAAAAGGAATCTTACAAATAATTGTTAATCGTTATAAACAATTTTTAAATTATATATTTTGATTGCATAATAAAATAACTTTAAGTAGATATATTTGTGTTTCCATTTTGCAACCTTTAAGCCTTACTTCATCATAAAATTATCTTTGACCGGACACTTTTGCATGCTATTGTATACTCGTATAGGAAAAACTTAACTTAACAGTATTCCCCAACTGTTTAAAGCAGTTGTAAACAAATATAATTTCCCACGTTATTTTTTCTTTTTGATGTCGAGGTTTACAAAGGTTAGTTCTGAACAATTTGTTCTGAAAGGAAGTAAAAATCATGTGCTAGAAGCTATTCTTGGGATTTTGAATATTTAACATACGTAAGAGTATAATTGCTTCGCACTATCTCCAGTTTAAGTGCGGCTGCTTCTGTTGATAATATAAGCGAATATATAATATGTGGGTAATTGGAAAATAATGTGTCTTAAAATAATAATTTAGGAACGAATTTCGGGACCCTTTCCAATAAACTGATCATCTACGAGCATTATTGGGGAGCGATTTATTTAGAACTGGCTTTGCAAGCATCTTATTCTCAAAAGTCAACTGTAACTATTCATTTGACGGACAACTTGGAAACTTGAATATGTGGGCAGATGAAGAGTAATAAGCAAATGGTGGGGTCGGGCAATGAATAGAACGTTAGTTTAATCTTATCCTAAGTCAAGCAGAGTTGTTGTGTTCGGTTACTAAATCTAGAAACGATATTGTTTACAGTTGTGGATTTTGTTGGTAGCCCCCAAATGTTCTCTACGGCTTCTTGAATTAATAGAGAACATTGAACAAAGACTTTGCCTCTAATATTGTGTTGTTAATGAAATCTCTCATGCTAAGTCGCCGAAAATGTTCAAGAGCTACAGTGGGTCTTGCTTTATCAATAACATAAATAACATATCAAGAAGGACGAGAAAATATTCAAGACCTATTTCGTTGCTGTAGATATTCAACATATTCTAACGGTTACAAAGCGAAAGAAATAGAAATAGTTCAAGCTTCAGAGAAATACGTTTGGACCATTCTAGTTAATAATATTACAGATCTGAAATGTGTTCCAGAAAGACTTGTTCCGAAAAATTTTAATTTAAAAAAGAAACAGTGCCGCAAATCAGTTGCTGAAGATAGACGTGAACGACTCAATTCAGAGCATTGCAAAGCGTGAGATGTAGGTATATCAGGTCCACATGCAAATTCGTCGACAAGTTTCAGAGTAATGCTTCGATAATGAGTTGCAACTCAAAAATACCACGCCAATGTCGCTTGAAATTTAAAGCCATATTGGTTGCCTTCTTTGGTTCATCGGTGTGATGTCCTAACGAACTGTCTTCTTTGTCCTTACCCGTGTGCACTTGGTGTCCCCTCGGCAGCTGGTGGGGTGCTTTTGTTTATAGCTGGTGCAGGTAGCGAGCAGAGGCGATACATTTAATTGAGGCTGCACATCTCGTTTAGGCATATCCGAAGCGCTAATATCGGCTAATAACATTGCCAGTCTTGCCTTGGTTCGAGGTGGCTCTACTGTCACGTACGTAACTACCTAGATATCTTTGTGCTTACAGTCGATCTTGTTGAGCACAAGTGACATCAGGGTACCTCTCTTCGATACTTCATCTGAGCAATGCGCTGGGTTCGAGACATTTTGCCAGAGGGTCTGTGGTGACATTTTTGGAGTTTCTAACTGGGAGTTCTCGAATTACCACATTTCACTTTTTCACTCTGAAATTAGTAGATGAGGTAGGCTGTTTTTCGTTTGCTCAAAAGCCTGATGATGTCCTTGAATGATTCCACGTGTTTTTTGGATTCTTAATAGTCCCCTTGATTTTATTCCATCGGCGAGGGTGTTGGTAAATGATTCTTCTCAGTGATCCTTTCGATAACTTGTATTAGGGAATCGATTGAGGATTTCCTCAATATTTATCTGTTGCTGATAACAAGCATAGTTCTCTCCATAATCATTATTGGCAAATTATTTGTGGTTGCTTAGCAAACCATGGCATAACTATTTTGAGAGCGGCTCAACAGCGCACGTAAAAAATGAGGTCGTTTTGTAGAGGGTCATCTAGATTCTTCTTCGAATTGACAAAAAGTTTCTCCAGAAGGTGATAACTCTCTCTCTTTAAAATATCTCATGCTTCATATTACATTATCTGTTGTACCAAAAGCCCTAAACAATGTTATCTTCTCTTTTCTATCTCCTTTTAGCATGGGCTAAAAATATCATTCAAATTGCACACGTCGAAAACCATAAGTGTTGAATTTCGAGAGAAAAAGGCATGTCGCTCAATATGAAAATAAATTATTCTATTCGTTTTCGACTATTCAAAAGCTGTTTAATTTAGTAATTATTCTGACCATAAATAATCAATTAGTTATTTATCGATTTATTAGGGCATGGAGGTTTTGAATTAGTAGTTCGACCTTTGAAGATGTGGGTGTTCTCATTTCCAATCTTTTACATCTTCATCGTAATTATTAAAAAGGTGATGGGGAAAGGAATCACATGTTATATTCAAATTTCCGTCACGCCTTTAATTTTTTCCTTTGTCAGTAAAAGCCATCATCTTCTTCGTTTGTTGTTTTCTCTGATTCCTTTAGACATTGAAGACGAACAAATTACGGGTCTTGACACAAGCATAATCGTTTTAGCAATCGCTTATAATTGCCGAAATGTCATTTCAACTTGTTTATCCTGCGTAGGAAACTTCAGACAGCTAATTAAAGGCGTGTTATTTACTTTTCCGGTGTGCCTGCGTTATAGTTACGAAAATTAATGCGTGGGTTTAGCTGAGCTTTAATGTATACTTACTACACGATGTAATGCTTATTTCGTTAATAAAGGATCAATAAATTGTAATCGGAGTAAAAGAAAATTAAAGTAATCTCATGTAACCTACTGTCTCTCTTCTTCATGCTAGGCAAAATTGGAAAATCTCCAATAACATGGTTGTGCTTTGTTGAATGGTTGACATTGTCAATATTACGTATACTTTGGCTTTGAATATGACTGTTGAAACTGAATGTTTTCTTTTCTAAAATCTTTCTGCTATCAGATATCAAGAGTAAAAGTATAATAGGATTTTGCAAAGAGGTTTTGCTTGGACAACAAGCAGCAAACAATGGACAAAAATTGGCGGAAATTTATTAGGAAATTTTCTTTGATGATACTTGTCTTCAAACACTAAAGCTGTTGGGGTACCTCTATTTTTACAAATGAAAGGCGAAAGGTTCCTACATGTACAAGTCCAACTTCCCATAAATTAACGTCATGCAATGTTGCCGATAAATTTTGCTTTTTACAAAATCGTAAAATATCAATATAACTAGACCAACGTGTTTACAAATTGTTTAATTCGAAAACACGCTTTTCCACTTGACCTCGTTACCGGTTTGAGAATTGAGCATAGTAAGTCAAATTGTAAAACTGTACGAACTGTAATTACTCCAGTAATTTAAACACGTGAGGCGTAATGGAAGTGTTCTGTATTAATTCACTTTTCATCGTGATCTCCTTTTGAAGCTAGTTTGTTGTATGTTTAATCTTTGGTAACGCGTAAGTGTTTAATTCCCATCAAGCTCGCTTAAAGAACACGCTTCTACGAAGATTAACAAATGTCGCTGGTACCTGGCTGAGCAGGAACGAGCGGGGTAAGTAGGTAAATAATTGTTTAAAAATCTGTTTTATTTCTGTAGCTGGATTATTAAGCGGCGGGCGCATTATATAACCCGACTGACGATAAAAATACCTACGAAACGAAGGCATACGCGTAGTACCTCTTACCTACCGTCGTACAGGTCATTAACATCATAATAGTTCATTTGTTTTACTCGCCGTTCAACTGTCAAAAATAATTAGGGTTACATGACAGTAGAGCTAATGCAAGGATTTGTTTCTTGTTTTCTTTGTTATGATACATGGTACACGACCAAGGTGCATGTATAAATCCTGTGCAATAGCGTAGAGAATGGAATTTTTGTTTTGGTGTGGGATACTATCGGTATATGAAACTAGATCCATGGGAGCTTTGAGCATATTAGGCGAACAATGTTTAGTATGGAATCGATACCATTGACTATAATAACGCTAATAGAAGAGTAGATAAAAAATGCATAAGTTGCTGTAACGTAGTTCTGAACAATATTAAAGCATCGGTTACACGAAGCCGAAAATTCAGGTTGTATTCCTCATCTGCGTGCTCCTCCTATGGTAAATTTGGAAGATTATTTCGTGCCGATAATTACAAAGTTAAACGAAAAAGGAAAGAGGAGTATATAACAAAAGACTTGGAAAAGTACAAAGCAGAAGCGGCGGCGAATTGTCTGATTTGAGAGCCAGACGATCAGCCAGTTCGCGTCTTAAATATTCAATAATCGTTACCCCAGGATATTCGGCCACCCAGAAATGAACTCTTTTGGTCGTTACAACCAGTACGTCACTATACAGGTAGATGTATGAGTGTTTTAGGAACAGCAACGGAGGTGAAGCAATGAATAATGATGAATCCGTTATTTTCATCATCAGTAGCATATTAAGCGTAATTTGCTTCATTATTGATCGCAATGATAAGCGACCATTCGATTTTAATTCAGTGAAAGGGAAGAAGAACTAAACGTACAATAAAAAAGAATATTACGACAAACTCTTTCGTGCCATTTTATTTCCCTTTATGTGTTGTATGTCTAGATTTTGAACAATTTGTGTTTCTCTCCGCCTTGATAAATAAGAAATAGTTTCGAATTGAGGATAACAGTCTTAGAAAATAATTGTTGAATATTTGCATAAAAGATGTACTAAATGGAGAAAAAAAACATGACCCTGATTTAGTCTTAAACACTATAAATTTAGCTGAACCTTGTCGGATAAAATCGCCAAGGTCAAAGAATGACTCGTTTTTTACAACATAGATACTCCGCTCAAATGAACAAATAAAACAAATAAAATGAAAACAGTAAAGGAGGAAATAGAACTAGAAGTCCCTACTATCGTTTGAGAATATTTGAAATATATTTGGTTCTAACGTAGGTACTTGGTTTTTATTTGGTTTATAAGTACGAGAACCTCCAATGCATAAATATAATCATCTTATATAGAATGGGGATTGTAGCTTAATTATTTAACTTCTAATAGTTCTCAAATCAAAACAAGCATCAGTAAAGTTATTATTGCATCAGCTCAACGCTTGGGAAATTTTGGAAAACCCTGATAGAGAAACTTATTTATCAACAATCTAATACGCGTTACCGGTATGAATGGACCTGATTAGGAAATTTATCTAGGATTTGAGCTAGGGTTTGTTACAAATCAAACCCAGCTGTAATATAGAAATATGCTGTGGGAAGACGGTATTTGAGGAAAAGTTATCGACTATGTTAACATGTATTTCAGTAAGTACATTCATCTGCAAGGATAATCGAAAAATATTTTGTAAGAAATTTTTGGTTGGTAATATTTAATTTGTCAGGTCTAGTCGTTTTTATAGCATCCCTTTGTGAAACATCCTGCGATAATCCAAGCAAAATTATTTAAAAATAGCGTACATGTACAAAAGGTGTGAAATTTACTAACCGCGTGTTGTGCGTAAAACTCACAATTTCTCTGTTTACGTTTTTAAAACAGTGAGCTAATGGCAGATGAAAATCATATTAGACTCATATTCTATGTGTTTAGTTGGCGGCCTAGGAAACATTTCCGGTGTGTTCGGCGAAAGACCTATTAACAGTTGAAACTACCAATATTGGCTGAAATAATTTATTAGAGGAAGCCTTTCATTAGATCAGAGTAATCGTCATAGTGTGTACAATTTTGAAACAAAAAGTATTGCACACTTTCTTGGTTCAAAATTCTCAAACAACGTAATAAAATCTTACTACTACTGCTAGTAATCATTAAATTCTTGGCAAAACCCCAGTTGCAACACATTGGCAAGGTTAGAAAACATGGGAAGTAAGATCTACACCAACTTACCAAGGGCAATATAGCTCAAACAGCTTCACTGATAAATCAAATATCTATATAGAAATTGTTATTTCACCTTTTGCTATTGTAAAATTCATTCACAAAATGTTTCTGTCTAAGAAAGTATTTCGGCAATACGGGTTACAAACGTTGAAAGCTGGACGAAATACATTTTGGCGCAGCATTCGCCAAACTCATGAAGTCGAGGAACCTACTTGACGAGCGATTGTCGATGTACCTAATGTTGAATTTTCTTTGACGATCTTTAACTTTTTCGCTTCTATATTTATACCGCATCCTTGTGAAACTCAAGATGTAATTTCTGCGATTCCGCTCCGGGAAACGTTTTGCATACAGTGTTGCAGTAGCCCGTGTATTATAGTAAACTTCTGAGTTAGTACCATCCGTTAATTTGATGTTACTGAATACATACGCCACTAACGCACAGATTCAAACTGATTGCTTGAATCCTAATATCCATTTGATATTGCTTAACATATGGGACGAATTTGACTAGCGTTTACTTTTCTTTGTGTAAAACAGATTCACACGTATTTCCTCCTTTCTGTCTGCAGTTTCCAATCAGTTCCTTCTGAAACTTGAAAAATTAATGTCGGCTTTCCTGCGATAGTGGGATGTTTTCTTCTCTTAACATTTTGTACATATATAATTATATATACAACGTAGCTAATGATTCATGGAATTATAGAATGAGAATATAAATGAGAGAACTAACAATAAGACATAGTAGATATAAATGAAGACAGTGACTGAAGACTACGCTATTCATAATTTATTATTACATTGCTCGGCTGAAGAACTACAGAACTGATATAAGAATCCATCTTTCTGAATGCCAACTATGAAACTTGTTCCATATATATATGGTATAGAGTAAGTGTTAGTCAGTATTCGAGTGCTCAATACTATCTTACTTGAAAGAATTAATGTAGAAAGATTGAAAATCATTTAATTTTCAAGCTTTTCTATGAATAAGACCTTGTGTCCTCTTGATCTCAAGGAAACTAGATCTCATTAAAGAACATATATAAATTCCAATTACGACATTGGTGTAATCCGTTTCCATAATATCTCCACTACTGGCATTTCCCACCATTTCCATTTAATTTTACTATTTAAGTAAGAAACGCAAATGGAATCCCCTGTATGATGTTAGAAGATTATCTGGGTGTATAAGTAATAAGTATTTTGTAAAACCATTCAACTATTGCTTCCCTTTGCTTAACTCCGGTTTCCATTCATTAGATGTATTTCGGTAATTTGGCTTTCGGTTAGTAACTTGTGAAGGCAAAGATGCTGGTCTTTAAAAGAAGTAGTTGTTTCAGGATATCCTTTCTATGTGAACGAAAAAGTATCATAAACGTCACATGTCATTTAAATTTCGCCTCTGATATCTTATTTATTTCTACTTAATGATCCGGATATAGGCGTTTTAAAGTGAGAATTCCTTTTTGTGTGTGTCATATCACATTACACTATTGACTCTCGCCACGATAGCTGCGTCCTGAAGAATGGTAGTAAAAGTTTACGACACCATATCAAAACATATTAGCACTCAGCCGGAGAGTAAGCCACGTGGTACATTTTATCACCGACCAACGAAAAACTAAATATCAACTTTGCTGGTGCGTACATATGTGAGAAAAAAGTAAATGACACATTAGAGCAGGAGGAGAGACTGTTAGCATCTCGTATTTCTGTTACATCGTTTCGTACATTATTCGGAGTAAAAATGAACAACTACGGCAACAGGCTGTTACTTCAGTTGATTGAAATCGAACAAAAACCTCGCACCATATGCGTGTCTAATAAATAAATTGTATTTACATTGCTATTCGAATTTTTTATATTCCCTCTTAAATATAATATTTTCACCTTCAACCGTCAGTGGTCTTAACGAAACCAATTGAACTGTAAAAATAACGTAACGCAGAATAACAATCACGTTACCTATTCTGTAATGTTTACTTTACGAAAAAGGAATAAGATGAAATCGAATGAAATATTCTTGGAAAATATCCTTACGCACGTGACAGTACAAAATAAATATGCAGACCTAAAAGAATATTTTTTGAACATTGTATAAGAGATTTCGTGATGTGTACTTCTTTCAGCTGTCAGTTTTATTGAATGATATAGATATGTACGTTTCTGCAAGTAAGTGTTATGCTTTGATACAGAGAAGTTCACAGTTCAGAACCTCTATCACGCATAAGACGTGTGCATATTATTAGGAGTATCTTTCCGAACGGTAAACTGCTCCAAGTTGATGAGGCTTCATTGTGTAGATTTCAGTCCTTCATAAGTTGTTGGCACATATTGTTACCATATGGTAATGGGGCAATCCGTTGGTAGCCGGAAAGAAAGTTTTTGGTCAAATTGAAGTTCTTAACAGACAATTGATAAATAACATATAACCGGGCGGATTATTGACATTAAACAACAGTATTTACTACTTTTTGAGCCAAAATTCTGTGCAATTGTATTTTGGAAGGGGACTGCACCATATGAAACATTACTGAAAAGGGTTTCGTCGCTCTTTAACGTATGAAGAAATCTTAGCTAGCAGATGCGAATTTGTAACTGGATAGATTTCCAGCAAGGATGGACAGTCGGAAATGCTTCTAGAACCAAGTTAGCACATATTTTATACTAACAGATTGCATAGGGCAAAGTTAAGGTAAAAGATAGCCAGCGAACCACATCTATCTATAACATTAAACCCGTTTGCAATACCTTCTAACGCAGTAAATATAATTAAAGAATTCCGTATAACTCAATTGTATTCTAACGTATCTAAGCGAGTTTGCAATTATAAAATATAAAGAGAAAACCATAAAACCCGGTAAATACCGGAGAAATTTCTTTCAATCGTCTCCATCTTCTTTGATGTGGTTAACCATAACAACACGGAAATATGAGTTGAAAATAATTACAAATGCAGATGCCATACCGTTAAAAATAAGTGCTTTTAAATGATTTATGATTTCGTCTGTTCGTAAGTAGTTAGTCGTAGCAAATTATTATTAGATCAAAGGTGGAGAGCAGTCACTTCGGTAATAAAAAATTATGTATATGTCTAAAACACCGATGCAGTTGCTACGAACAATTTAAACCTGGTGTATTACATGATTGATTTCAGAACAACTGTCCCTCAAGAGCATGTAGTAAATTATTTAAAGATTATGTTCTAATTTGACTACTAATGAAAATTAGTAGTCTAGTACAGACGTTAGCCTACCATTTGCCTGTTTGCTGTTAAGACAGATCTTAACAGTATAGCAGCATATGAAGAAATGAAGAAATGTATGTTCTCCTACAGAAACCCAATAAAAACACGAAAATTAGGGAGAGGTGTAAAATACAGAACACAAAAAAACAAACCTAAGCAAAAAGAAAAAGAATAAAACAACCACATTACTTGAACTAAGGATAATATAAATAGAAGAAAGTCTCCAAGCTGCTATAGCAAAATATCCTAAAGATGAATCAAAATTAGACAATTCAAATTGCATAACCACATGAAGAAGAAACAAGTTTTAGCCTGAATAAAGTAAAAGAAAGATATGCATTGATTTAGTGGAAACCAGTAATGATGTTGGTTCGCAAAATCAAATATTTTTCTATTCAAATGTTACTTTAAAATTATAATTTGGATTAAAATATTGGGTTTTGACTTCACCGTTTTTCCTCCTCCTTACTTATCCCATATCTTCTTCGAGGAATATTTATTCTAAATTTGTAGAACACATTCGAAGCTCTTTAGCTATTTTTGTTGCTATGTAACTGCTGATGTCTTCAGAAGTATGTTTCTCATGCTGCACCTTTTACAAATTCATCATGAAACTGGGCAAATATTCGGTATGATGAGTCATCTGTCCTTTTCACAATGTAATATTATATTACGAAGAACAAAGAACAAATGGCTCTTCGTACCGCATGTTTGCCCAGTCTATTCATCATTTAATTTTTCATAGTTTGGGAATAGAGATTTATGTCTTAGAGACTTCTTTTTGTCCTCTTTCTCGCTAGGAGCCACGCACCCAAGTTTCTCTAAATACTTTGATTCTCAATATCAACTTTAGATTAATCTAATTGCGACGAAATCACACTGGTTGAACAATGAAGACGTGTCCTTGTGTGGATACAAGAAAGAAGAATCGTACCTTAGTTAGATGTTATCAACAGATACCGATGTGGTACCTGGAAGTAATTAATGTTGTAGGTTAGTTCTTGATTACCTAGACTATGTGGTGCGGCCTACTACGACTCCGTAGGGGCTGCCGAAGAAAATATCAGACCGCTATGGAACAACAGTTTTCACGGAGAAAAGAAATTCCTTCTTGCTCGGGTTCCACTTGGTCGAACAATATACAAACTTTACTTGCAAATAATTAAGATAATCACTCAAAGATAAGAGGAGAAGGGCTTGTGCGAGCCTTAAATCGGATTCACAACGAACTTTCGAATAGATTAAACGTACCCGAAGAGCACCGCACGTGCAAGCATGCCACGGATCACAGGTAGTCTCCATAGATTATAAGAGCATTTTTAGTGGATAAGCAATTATTCCTTGGAGATGCCAACGTTTTTTCGACCAGGCTTTAGTTTAGGGACAGTCTCAATATTCAATACAATTATTGCTCAGTTTGCCAGGGAATTCACGTGCTGTTGTGCTCTCATGCAGCACCCGCCTCTGACGTACTTGCTATTTACTTACTACTTGCTACTTACTACTCGGCAAATGATAACTTTGCCTTTGTCTTCCGCGCCCCGTTAACAAACTCTAGTGCGACAAAAAATCGAGGCAGGAGGCTCAGCTGATGCGCATTAATCGATAACTTCTCCGACAAAGACTTAGAAAGGAATACGTTCGAAACAATGATTTGATGCGAACTCCGAAAATACGGATTTATAAAAAGAAATATTTTGAAACCGTAATAATCATTGTATCATTGTTTTCCATGACATTTTTTATTCTTAGAATTGTTCAAAGTAACTTATTATTAAATGTTACTACTTTTTATAGGTAGCTTTCGCAATCCCTCATCCCCTGTAGAAAAGTTGCTTGGAAGTTCGAAAATGCAATATCTGTTTTTGATACCTAGTGGAATTTCCATCTGGTTTTTATACGATTCCTTCCTCACTAATTTTAGTGTTTCAAGTTACGATGTTTTTGTAGATAGTTTTGTACTTATTAAAATTATTCTAAGTTTAAGAGAAACATTCCAAAGCTCCTTGTTTATTTAGTACATACACATGTGCATTCCAAACAAAAGAAAGTTCAAACAAAATAAAACGAAATTTGTAGGAAAGAATATCTTCCTACTATCACAGGAACCGCGTAATTATTCTTTTGAATATTAAAGTCTCATATAGATTTTTAGAATCTCTGAGGTCAAGTACAATATTTATATTTTATACGTAGAAACGTAGTAGCTAGTAATAATCAGTTATTATCTGCAGCAAGGTCAGATAGTGTGTTCGTTTACCAAACGGACTAATTGAAAAATAAAGGCATAGTCTACAATTTAGAGGTAGAAATATGAACGGCTGTAGAAAATCCCGGCTATATGTTAAGCAAGGTAAAGTGTTCCTCTTGATAAGATGTGCTGCTTTTGCATTCATGACCGGATTGCACGCGGAGAATTCGACGACCCCCGCGTTTTTTTTTTTTTGAGAATAAAACAACACTTTTATTTGTCCATTTTTTAAAAATCTATTTTGTTTTTCTCTTACACCCATTGACTTACTTTTTACCTTATGTAGTCTTGTAAATAAATTTGACGCATTAGTTAGGAGGAACCCCGTATATATCTCATATTTATAAATAATATATAATACTAATTGCCTTCTTGTTTAGAATCTTAGTTTGATAAATTGATTATAGTTCTAAGTTGTTCGTTAGAACACATTCCAATCATATATGCATACATGTTTCAAGGGCCTCATCTCTAACCGCTAGGGATTATGCAATACATCCTCTGACTTACACCTCGTAAACCCATATTTTATCTCTGCAATACATATTTATTAGCTTCTATAGGGTACTTTTAACGCTTAGTGTTCGTCCTGCCGATATATCATTTCTAAATTATCAATTTAGGTGTAATATATAGATTGTATTTAAAATAACAGTCGAGTTCGTGCTGCTACAGAATGTTATAAACTTCGAACGCGCAGAAGGTGGCGGCAGCATTGCTAATGTAAGCAAGTGCTTATTTTATAGACCCATATTTTACGTGTGATTTCAACAAACTTCCTCTTTTAAACTACCGAATGAAGCAATCGAAACACATAATTAAATCAGTAGAATTCAAGATTAGAATAATTACGAATGATAAATGCGGGTAGCTTTGGAACGGTTTGCTGCAAGACATCGTAGATTATTAATTGCTACGTTATTAATTGTGCGGAAATTATTAACCATACCTACATTAGTGGTTAAGTTTTAGTACAATATGATGATGGGTTTCTTCTTCCTACTTCAACAAAACCAAAACTATTAGAAAAATTGGAAATTGATGATCGTAGTATTGTTGATCCTACATTTCCTCCTAGTGTTGAGTAGAAATTTATCCCATATATGCAATTTAAAGTAGAACATACGAATAGCAATTTAATAAAATACGCAACTTTGGGAAATAGGTGTGACAATATTTTGTACGTAGAAACGTGTCATTGCTTCATATTTATACTTTCATGTAGAACTCTTTCTCTTTCATCGAATAAAATTGCTTCTACTTGTACTGTAGGAACGAACATAATTTTATTAATTATTTATTATAATACAATAATAAGGCAATGTATAAAACATCCATTTAGATAGCACTTATTGTTAGCACATTTTCAATTGACAGCGATGCTCCTAACTTTAGAGAACGTACTATCGTTATTGCCAAACAAGGAATTCTGTCCAAATTTCAGAATAAAATTGAACTGAAGATGGTGTATCTGAATATTTACTTAAAATGAGAACTTATTTGAAATCAAATAAAATTTCTATCACATGAACACGTAAGCGGTTCTACGTAATCTATACAAAATTTCTCCTCTAGAAACCCATATAAATTCTTCACGTCCCAAGTGTAAGGCCCAACCTTCAGCTCCGGCAAATTGTCAGTGATATATCAACGGTTAATGGTATATTTAATCATGTTACACAGTCTATATTTAAGGCAATTTCCAGCACACACAGCTGTGTGTTTACCTATACACGGTATAATTTTAATTATAGATAATAGATTGGCGTAGGATAGGTGTGCTAGGAGCGAGCAAGTGTAGGCGTATTGTTTGATCAACGTCCAGCACGCAGCAACGCCGCTCGCCTTGCAATCTAATACTTTACCACCATCCACTACAAAATTTTTCTTCTCATCGACGGTTCTCCATTTACAATGCCCTTACATTCCGACCACAAACATATGTATGTATATGTATGTTCTACTCGTCGAACAAAATAGCAATAAAAGTCTTCAGCGATATATATTGCGCACGTATTATAATGCGGTTATTCTTTATGTGGGTGGCTGTATCCATCAAGTTCTTCGATATTTGTTTGGAAGTTTTTTTTTCCGTTGTCGATCATCGCCTATAAATAAACGACAGATAACCTGAGTATTATTTTTCCGTAGGAGGTAAATACTCGATTTTCGCTGAATATCCGACACCTAGAATTATATTGGGATAGAATAACTATTTTGGGATTACTTGTTGTCAATGGAGTGTCGATTGACTAATTGATAAGCCTTTGTTGTATTATATGGATTCTTCAAACAGATATCATTTTGAACGATCACATTTAAAAATAGAATTCTTAATCAATTTGCATTTGAAACTGGTAGTTCGCTTTACAGTCGCAAATACTGGAACTATTTTTACTATTTTTTTTAATATTATATAATATTATATAATATAAGAAACCTGAAATATTTCTGAACATATCAGCAGTAATTGGCTACAACCTTCTTTTCAATTATATTGAAAGAAACATGCATTCCAGCTTACTTCCGCTGTTCCACGGAAGAATGACTGGTATTTTGAGAATGTACCAACTCAATTGAGATGTGTATCCCATACTGTGTCAAAACAGTTTGTCTAGGATAAATACTTTCTGGTCCTAGGATAAATACTTTCAAATTTTCGAGTAAACCTTCCGGTACACAATTATAGGTAAATCTGAGGCTCGGAACTAATCGACCCTCATAAATCTTCTACGCTTACAAAAATTGCTGAATTTTCCTTTTTGTTAAATCAGGGAGCCTCGATTTCGAAATCTATTCAAAACTTTTGTAGTGGTTTAGGTAGTTGCAAGTTTCCAACTTTGTAGAATTATAAAAATTATAAACTATTTTCGGGGCCAAAATCTAAATAAAATAACATCTGGATGACTCTCCATATAACGGGCCTAGTTAAGTTAGGTACGTTAATGGGCAACTATCAAGTAACTGTGAAAAAGCATACTAAGTAAGCACAAACTGCATATGCCAATAATCCGTGAAGGGAATTAATTTCACATCTGGGGGATTATAATTTGTTAATTACAGACCTACATACTGAACTGACGAGTCCCAATAAGGGCGATAATAATTAGTAGGCAGTTGCTGTCTGTTATTGACAAAGCCAATTTGGCATATGCAAATGGTGCTTACCTACTAAGTTTTTGCACAGTTACTTGATAGATGCCCATTAACGTACCTAATTTAGTTAGCTCGTTATGTGGAGGCATTCAGATATAATTTTATGCTGAGAATGATGTTACGTATATACTACTTAAACCGATGCACACATTTAGTAATAAATCTTAGTAACCACATTGGAGAATGCTCTGATTCTTTTTGCAGTTCTTGAATATTTAATGCAATTAAAAGCCAGCTCCCTACCAGAAAGAGCCACCGAATATTTTGATTTGCTGAGTGTGAAGGTATTCGTATTATGTTAAAATCTTTTCCGTTTTAATGAAACAACGTTCTTCTGTATCAATTTTAAGCAGTTAAATTAGATACCCTTACACTGCTAAATACTTAGGTGACGAAACGTCCAGAGACAAGACATACTGCACTGTTAGTTAAAAAATATAGATCACCATTATTATCAATAAGCTTTAAGTGGGAGTCACTTAAACCGTCTCTAAAAAGGATGATCACAAGCCAAAACAAATTTAGACCAAGATTGGAACGGCGCGTACTTTCTGGAGTTGTTGTTCAAGGAAACTTTTATTTCGTCTAATCCAATGAGTCAAAATTCCTCCACACGATTTTGATAACTTTCATGAGCGATTACTCTTTTGTTACTAAAAACTTGATAGAAGAGGCGATCAAAATATATATGGAAACTTCGTTACTATTTGTGAAATTGTTTATTTCAAGTAACGAATGGATTTGCTATAAAATTCTGAAAGGTGTCGTTCATTTCGTACACACAAGAAATAAAGAACAGCGTAATCATCAGCTACTAATTAAAATATACATGTTTAGAATTTCATAAGGCATAAACTAAAGAAGAAAAAAAACATATTACCTGTGAAACCGCTAATATGACAAATTAGCTAAATAAGGGAGATATTGTAAACGAGAAACCGAATGTATCAAATACAAAAGGATTGTAGTTGTAAATATTGCTAAGCATGAACGTAATGGTATTTCAAGTATTTGTCGTAATAATTTCGACACCATCAAATTCGTATTTGGATGTCTTCCTCCATGCGTTATAGGTGACTTTAGATTAAGTCTACATATTTGGAAATACCCAAGGTGCTGTGATAGGGGTACGAACTATTTTATTTGAGTAAAACTAAACTACACAATTATAATCGCTTTTCAATTTTTCTTTCCATGTAGGCTTTCCGGAAATAAAGACCTAAAGCTCTCGCAGCGTTAGCTTTGGGAGTAGATAAAACATCTACCTTGAGATTTGTTACAACGCGGGGTATAACGATAACTTGAGTAAAGCGTCAATCTTTGGTCGAACTCCAGTTTCATTAAATAAGATAGTGTTGTTAATTTCATTTCTTCGCGAATAAACGAGAACTTATTCTGATGCTTCATTTTACATTGTACATATACATATTTATATTGAATTTCAATAAATTTTGAACATTTCTTCAAAGAAATCTCAGAATTCTATGAAAGCACCTACCCAACCAAAGCGTAACCACAATTCTTTACAACGACCAAAAGTCTCTTTTCCAAATTCCCAATTGAAGTTATAACCGACCTCTACTGTGCCTTTCTTAGGATTAAAGTATTTTTCCATCTACAATGTTTATTAACCGAGTGCTAAAAAAGGAACCTCTCTGCATATTTTCAGCACTGTGTTCGTTAGAGCAGTGGTCCGCCAGAATCGCCATCATTAAAATAATACGAAAAATTATAAAGGTTTACTACGCCAACTTTCCAGGTTTGTACGTTTTCATGAACTATTAATGCAGGTGGAGGGGGCACTAGTTTCTAATTTATAGTACATTAAAGAAAATGGAAATGATTGGGAACCACCTGGTTAGAGCATTAGCTTACAGACAGGTTTATATTTAATATTTTAATAATCTCGTAAATAGCACGATCATTTTAATACGAAATAGTAGTATAGGCACCAATCGAATTTACATATGCTGTCTTTATGTTCGCGAAACTTATACTTTTACATAGAAAAGCTCATAAACAAGATATGAATTAAAAAGAAGGGTGTAATTTATTTATCTCACTTCAGCTTCCAGTTTAAATTCCCGTTTGTATTTGGCTTCATAGACTGCTTTTCTTACAGAAATGTATAAGAAGTTGTATAGCTTGAGGCGTTCTTCAGTAAGGTTTCTAGAAATTCAGGATTGAAGTTTCAGATTTGGAGCTGATTCAATTTATTTTAGTATTTCTATATAGGTACATTTAGGTACTTTTCATGTAAAAGCTAGCAAATTCGTATGAGGATATAATTTAATAATACTTCTTATTATACGAATTATTTTTGTTATAATTTCAGCAATATTTAAACGATTACCTTAAATAATAACATTCCATTACAAGTTATTTGCAGTTATTTGAGCACTTTTCTCTGAATACACATTTCTTAGCATCCAAATGTACGGCATCAGATTTATTTGGATTTCTGTCGATTTTGTAGTCGCGTTCTTTCCAAATATAGAGAATTACTATTTTAGATGTTAACTCACAATTAAATTAAATTATTTCTCCACATCCAGAACGAAATCTGGTGAATTAAAATTATATATGATGTATGGACTGAATGTACCTGTATATACCTGATGTATGTACCTGTTTAAAAAAGCAGACAGTTTTATTCAAATAACTATTATCCGTACAGAAGCACTGATAATCAGTTAGAACGTGTAAATAGTGGCAGCTTTTGTCAGCACTCTTTCTGCATTGTTTCCGTTCCATCGTAATTTAATTGCATTCATCTCATTATAAGTCAGGGAGGATTTATGCACTTTTGGGGTTACTTAAACTGATTTCATATCAATTTGGATTTCTCCAATTCCGTATTTCGAGATCTTTCGATCTTTCATTTCCACGGTGAAATTGCGATTTCATTTTTAATCATGATTAAATTTATATAAAACAAATAAAATTACCCTTCCCACAGCTTTCGGGAATAATTCCAGATACGTATTTTGGCAACTAGGTGAATCCTTGCCATCCTCAGTGAAAAACTGGGGATGGCAACACACCAAAATACTGTTGACCATTTTGGTGTGTTAAGTGTGTGGGTTCATTGTGCAGTGCTTTAGAGTTTTACAGTGCTCGTTCTGCGGTGTTCGTCTTGAGCGTTCGCCGGATATCGCTGGCGATACTTCCCCCAGTTTGCCAGTGAGGATGGCAACTTGCCGAAATGCATATGTGGAAAGATTTCCGAAAGGTGTGGTAAGAGTAATTTTATTGCTTTTAGATATTACGTTTATCATAGTCCCCTTATTCTTATTTGCTTGATTGAATTGTTACATCAACAGAGAAATCATAGACAAAGGAACCGTACTACGTGAACTTTGATTAAACTTGCTCTATATAGCGTACGTTTCACAATGATGGTCAAAACTTATTATATTATTATTGTCGAAATATCTATTTGGAAAATGTACAAATTGGTGTGACCAGTGAGAGTTTACTAAATCTCTTCAATACAGTACGCTTTTAGCATACTTTTAGATGTTTCCGATATTTTATGACTTAGTTTTACAGCTGTAAACACATAAGAAATATAAAGTTATGAAACATAAGTCAAATAAGAACCGGACAAAATTTCTATTTACTTCATAAATAGTAAAAATTTAAAGAACATAGTAACATAAAAGTAGTTCTAATAGTTAGAATAAAATCAGAACGACTTAATAAAATACGTCACTACTGTAATCACCAAATACTAAATAGATTAAATAATCAAATCCTGCAGGAACTGACTTTATAATATCTTTAAAATAAGAAACTTAAAATGCAATATACTATTTTATAGGCATAGAGTGTCGCCTTATTTCATTTAATTTTTACAGTTATTCTCCTTAAAATTAAATTTAGTTAAAAGAAAGTGTCGCTTTCATGTTTATTGGATAGCCATAAATTCCTTTAATACTTATAAATGCCTTTAATTCATTTTTCTAAAATGGTTTGAAAGAGGAAGCCGCTTCTTGATTTTATTTCTTTACACATAACTTTATCGCTTTAATTCCACTACGACTGCGTGCATAAATATAAAGTAAGCTCTTTAAGACGCATAAAAATAATAATAACAGCGGCTTACATCGAGTGCATTACCTTTACGATGTAGCTCACGACGATATACAAGACAAAACAAGTCGTAAAATGATGACAGCGACTTGGCAAAACAAAACAGAAAATGAAAGAACTATGTACTCCAAAGATTTAATATGCATATCCTTACTCACCGTTACTATATATACATTTGTTCGTAACTTTATGAATTCCTGTTCTAAATTAAAGTGGTTGCTATGATATATGTTGTTTTGTTTTTCTTTTGATAAAAAAATAAATGCACTTACTTTGACAACCTCCTTCTGAAAATCCGTAGTGAAGGTGTTGGCAAGCATCGCAGTGAAATCCTTCGATACCGGGCCAGCAGTCGCAAAGACCAGTTCTCGGATCACAAATTGCCGACTTCGAGCCAACTTCGTTGCATTCACATTTGACGCATTCGGCAGTCCTATTTCCATAACCGTCCTGCAAGTAACGAAGTAGTATTTTAGGTTTCCATTCAAATTTTCTTTCCCTCTCTGTTTTAAAGAGGCGCAAAAATGATGCAATACATATTTGTATAGGTACGTTAGAAATATTAGTTTCTGTTCATTATGTTAACATGGGGCAATACGGTAGGATGGGTCTTTTAAAAAATTCAGTATGTCTTACGAAATTCGGCCACCACATTCATCCGATTTAGATTAGAAACGAGATTGCATAGGATAATATGCAAACTATATTGAACTAGAATGCATATCTTCTGGGCTTTCATAATGGTACTATTTTGCTAATAATAAGACACCAGAATATAGAGCACTATTTGTATTAGAGAAACTTTCTTAAAGTCTTGGATAGAAGTCTTGGATAGTTGTATCCTTTCTTACTTGTTACAATAGAGGTTCTGTTTTATATTAAAATTTTATATGCATGTGAATTATATCACTTACTATACATCGATCGCATGTCCTTCCTACGAATTTGCCTTTACATTCGCATTGTCCTGTAACATTATTACATTCTTCGGACTTCGAGCCGATCGGATCGCACAGACACGCCTGACAGCTGCCTGTAGCTGGATTACCGAAGTAGCCCGATTTGCATCTTTCACACCTCCAACCTGAAACAATAGAATGATCACAACAACCTTTTAATTTCGAAGAGAATTAGCATAATAATAGTCTTAATTTATAGCTAGTGCTATTGCCGCACCCAACACTTAAATCCGAAATGAACATATGGAGCGCAGCATTGAAAGAACAAAGTACATATTCGTAGTTTTGTTAAAAGCCATTTTTGTTAGTGTCTCATTAACTTTTAGTACCGGTACTTCTTAGACATTTCTTGTTTGAAAAAATATTAGTACACCTCGTGTTGCGTTCAATGCATCTCCATACTAACATGTACACATGTACTACCTCATTGATGACTTAACATATCACTCAATAAGTTCGTAGGATGACCTATATATGGCGCCACTATCGACAAATCCATATGATTTTTCGGAAGTACCAACCTTCAAACGATATATGTTAAAATTTTATGACAGTCTGACGTTTAGTTTACAAGTTACACTGGTTTTAGTGATTCTACCTTTGTAATTTTTAAAATAATGGAACAATCTGAATTTCGTGTGTAGCCAAAGCTTTGCCTTTTAATAAGAAAAAATAAGGTTCAAGCAAAGCAATTATTTGACAAGTGTTATTCGGACTCTGCTTCATGGAGACAAATTGTGAAAAAGTGGTTCGTTGGTTTCAAACGCGTCCGTGCAAACATCGATAATGCTGAACGGCTTGGTCGCCCAAATTCGGCCAGAAAACATATAAAGTCCACAAAATGGTTTTGACCGATTATAAATTGGAGTGACGTGAGATAACTGACACCTTAAAAATATCAGAAGCCAGTGTATTAACCATTTTGCATAAACATTTGAGCATGTGAAAGCTTTGTTCGAAACGGGTACAGCGTTTGCTGACAGTCGATCAAAAACAATAGCGCGTTGACGATTCAGAACACTGTTTGGAGCTGTTCCAGCGCAATAAAAGGAATTTTTCATGTGATAAAAGATAACCCATGGATCCATTACTATACTCCAGAGTCAAATCGGCAGTTAGCTGAGTGGACAGCATAGGATGGAAACCGTCCAAAGCGACCCAAAAACACAAATGTCAGCTGGTAATGTTTAGGCCTCCGGATTTTAGGATACGCACGGTATTCGATTACCTTGAGAAACGAAGAACCATCAATCGTGAATATTATATGGCGTTATTCGTGCGTTTGATGGAAGAAATTGCGAAAAACTACCCCAAATGAAGAAAAGAGGTGGTTTTTCACTCAAACAATGCACAGTGTCACAAATCCATCCCAACAATCGTAAAATTGCACGAATTGTACATTGAATTGCTTGTCAATCTACCGTACTTTCCGGATCTGGCTCCCAGCGACTACTACCCTAAAAAGAATGCTCCAGGGAAAGAGATTTGGCTCCAATGAAGAAGCGATTGCCAAAACTGAAGGGTATTTTGAGGTCAAAAATAAATCGTTCTACAGAAAAGGGATCGAAATGATAGGAAAGCGTTGGAAAGAATGTATCATTTTTAAAGGACACTATGTTAATGCATATAGTCGAATTTTGTCTAAAAGTTGTTGCTTTATTAGTCATCCTACGAATTGATTGAGTGATGTGTTATTTATGTATTCATTTATATATGAATAAATATGCTTCATATCTTCTTATTTACATTTAAAGCCTGTGCTAGTTGTTATGACTTCTCAGTGATGAGCCCTATAGTGTGACATGAAGAAGAAGAATAAGACTAGACAGATAAGCTACAAGAGAGCTTATGGAACAAAATCGAAACAACTGAGAGAGGCAAAACGTTCTGGTCTTTTCAAAATAACCAATACAGAAGATGCATTCGTATTAATATGAGTTGCACTGCTTTCTAGAAAAGGGAGGCAGATGTAATTAATACTGAACAGTTGGCTTTATTTGGTTTATTTTACAATATACATATATAGGCGCGTAGATAATTCTATCTATCAATCACTTCCTTTCCAAAAACACTCCCAGAAATTGCAGGAACAAACCTCTGGTAAAAGCTTCCTGTTTCAGAACGCAAAATCTATTTAATAATGACAATCTAGAAATATCAATTAAGATACAAAAACTTCAAATTGATTTTCCACACATTTCACATTCTTTAACGCATAAAAGTAATCACGGTATTAGATTGTATCCGCATGAATTGGGTATATGTGAATTAAGCAAAGAGATATCATCCATCCTGCATTTGAAAATAAATTGTAGTGATTCATCATTAGTCATCCGCCTATTTTGCGATTTAGAGCAATCACTATTTTAGAAAGAATAGATAAACACATATTGAACAATGGACCTGGTGCTTCCAATTGAGGAAATTTCATCATTTCTTGTTAGATGATTTCGTGTAGATATTCCAATCGCAAATTTAACATCCGAAAATGTTTTATTTATTTGATGAGTTGCTGTCGAAATTGTACCGTGAGTAACTACCTGAAAATTTGCAGAATGCTGTTATAGTGATCCATTTCAGGCAGTTTAAAATTAGCCAGATTTAAAGACACATTCTGCCCATCTATAAGGCAGTTTGTAAGATTTTGCAGAAAAATCATGTTCTGTATCGGTCCTGTAACCTTCTGTTTTTAGCCAACTGATTTACACACCTTCTATCCATTTACTGTATTGAGGAGGCTAAAAGCGTTGACAGATCGTGCCACAGATAAGTGTACTTATTAGTCTTTGAAGTATGTAGTGGATTTAGCCAAAATAGCGAAACAAATTTGAGTATTTTTTCGCACGGACTGCAATTTCCGTTTTCTAATTGACTGTTATCTGCTTTCTTCTCTTCATCACAACAGAATGTTAAATACTTTGCAAAATTATGATATTACTATTATTACTAATGTATAATGCGCACGTGGCCTGCTTCATAATGTGGTAAATTTCACTATTATATAGGGTAAAATTTGACATTCCTTAGGTAAAGTAGCATTGAAACTTGTAGAAAGAAATCGGTTAATCGTTATTGGTATACAAGAGCAAAGTCAATCATTTCTGAAAAAGATAAAATTGAACAGCGAGTAATTTTGTGTGATGTTCTTTTTCTACTTTGGAAGTGGTTTTATCTAATAACAATACATAGATTGTTTTGCCTTCGATTTTTGGTGATGAACCTTCATCCAGAGACGCATTTAACCGCTGGCATTCGCATTTCTCGTTCAAGGTGCCCATAGTAGTCTCTCTGATGAATATTCTAAAGGTCACCCATCAACAAGTTTAGTTTTAAAAAACATCGAAATTGCACAAGATGATTGAGAGGCGGGTTGACTTGTGATTTATTCGGAAATAGGCATTCCATACTATTCCACACAATTTAAACAAAGCTCAGAAAGTAGGTCATGCTAAATTGAGCAGGAAAATATTTAATCAACTTAGATTTGTTCGAATGATTTCGAAACGAAGCGATAATCGTCGCCATTCTCAGTGCTACTAGTCATGTTATCATCGCCGTCTTTAATGTACCCTGTTTCGTAGGATCTTTTATCTCAGAAGTCATCACCGAAAGAGGATAAGCTAATGCACAAATGATTTTTAATCATCATAATGCGCCATTTCACAGACAATTGAAAATGATTGGTTGCATAAATTATAAATACCATTGTCAAGATCCTAGTAGCCCTGAGTTAAGCCTTAAGTAGGAATCAGCAAGCTGGCAGGGTAAACAGCCTAGAAATGAACAGCGCGTTACCGGCAAATGCTATGGAGGTATGATGAGCTGCGCCCTACATCTAGTGGTCGAAAAATAGGGTAAGATAACATCCTACAAACTAAACATCGGTGAGAGACATTGCAGCTGGGGGACGAAGGGAAACTTGATACTTAACCGAATAACACAGAATAAGACAGAAATCGCATCATATAGATGTGATCTGAAAATGTCTCATAGAGAATCAGAGGTAAAATTGTAGCAGCAACTCAAGGGGAAATAGCACTGTTTGGTTTAAGATGCATAACGGAACTGGAATAGGGTTGTTTGACGCAGACATAAGAAGGAGCATCGGCATGATCCTGGGCACACACAGGATTGTATTTCAAGCTGAGGTCGTAACCATATCCACATGTGCAAAAATGATGCAGGAATATGTTAGAAACGAGAGAGCTTGTATGATGACTGATGGCCTGCCTAGTATTAAAGCTGTGGGAAACTATTCAACACAGTCTAGATGTGTTAATAAATGTAGGGTTGAGATAGTGTCTTTGACAGAACTCAATAGAGAACATCTGTCGTGAGTGCTGGGAACTCGTACGGTTTCAACGTACGGGCGGAATTCACAAGTTATAAAAGGCCGAGATTAGGAACTCAACGATATAACCAAACAAAACAATGGAGAGCCGCGCAGAGGTTGTGATAGTCCCGTCTGTTGATTGCGGAACATGCCAGAACAAAGAAGTTCTTGCGAATGAGCAGGAACAAACCTGCGAAGGCAGTCTATCTGTTGATAGGACGCTACTGGCTTAATAAACACCTCCACATAATAGAAGATTCTATCTGCTGGGCTGTAGAAAAAACTTCGCAATATGTCCTCTGTAACTATCAAGTATTGAGCAGTGTGAGAATCAAACACTTTAGATCTCTGTTTCTACAACTTCAAGAGATAAAGGAGCTTACCATCAGCAATGCGGTACCGTTTAAAGGAAGCCGGCCTGATGGAGCAAACTAGGTAAGGGGATACAATAAACCATTGAGGTGTAGTGCAGTAGAACCACACTCTTAAGTGAAACAAAATTCCCAAGCCGAGTTAATTAAAAAAATGAAGCACTTTTTGAAACTGCAACAAATTGTTCGTCTTCATCTTAAGAAAATGGATGCATTTTAAATTCAAATTTATTTATTATAAACTATTTTTTGTCAATATCACCATTTTGTCAATATCACCATCTAACTTTTTTACGATTATATATACATACATAATGGGTGTTGAATATAAAATTGTTACAGTTTTCGCACCTTATAACTTGTCCATCCATCACACACATATTATGTACCTTCTCTTCGTTTTATCATAATACAGATACTCTATTAGTGATTTGAGAATTATTCAAATTATATTAATGGTTACGTCTTACGTCTTACCAGTATTGTAAAAAAATATCAAAAAAGAAACCGTATTACCACAAGAAATCGCAATTATGGAATGGTGTAACTAATATAAAATGAACATATCAACTGCCCTTTTAACATAATTCGCATGCAAATTTCATTTCATCGTCATTAATTTGAAGAAGCTGTGTTGCAGACAACAAGCTGGATTCAATCTCGCACTTATGACTAACTGTTCTAATGATTGGAATTTCTTTTGGTTTCATTAATCCTATTATAACCAATTTAATCTTAAGGAGACTACTATACCGGAAGTATGTTTTTCTAAGTACACCAACTATCTGCAATAAATATCAGCTTTTTAGTAAGTAAAAGCTGCCCTAGAATACTTTACACAAGAGTAAAGTTGCGATAATCGGAAACTATTCCTTTTCTATTGAAATTTGCAATTTCCTTCATCGATTGTTATTTTAAGTACTTCTATGTAGCCCTTAATAAGCATAAAATTCTCTCTTTATGGATTCCGAAGGAAAATTAAATGTCAGGAAATGTCGAATAGAGACGCCGACGTTCGCGTCGCGTTCTCGAAGCAACAGGATGGAACGGTGGAGAAGCATGGCGATGAGCTGCATGAACGGAGGGTAATTGGATTGGGACTTGACGTAAAAGTAATTGGCATCAGTTGAAATTACAGCTGATAACGGCGAAACTCATAGACGGTGAAATATTACGAGATGAAAGCTTGATTACAAAATATAATAGTTTGTACTTCAAATGAGACGTACTTCGCGGAAGAGTCATTTTATGAAACCTTATCTTTGGGGCCTTACAATCTATCCAGGTTAGACCTTTAATTTGTGTGGCATTCGAATTGATGTAATAAATAAAATATTTAAACTGTTGGTTCTGTCTTAAAATATTAATGTCATTGGGGTAACTGTTAACGTTGATGTTGAAATGAATCTGAACATAAATTAAATAACATGATAGATTTTGTATCCATAATTTAACGGTTCTATTGTCAGATTCTTGTTGCAAATGTTTAAAGTTTGCCGATTCTTTTTAAATGCGCCCCCAGTTCAAAAGGGAGACTGTGTGAAGTGGTGCAGATCTACCCTAAATCGCTTTGACAATGAGTCGTCTCACTTGGTGTACATCTTTGAAGCGTTCAAATTTGGCCGTATTGCTATGACTCTAAACAAAGGTTATTCGTGGAAAAAGCCGAAACAAGAATATTGTCGGCACATTTTTGGAACCATTGGCGATGTTCCCAAGGTAGCACGGGGATATCACCGTACTGTTAGTGCTAAGTGGTTGACTAAACTTTGCTTGCATTTACATTTTTGCGAATAATGGGCAAGAGTTGCATTTTGATAAACCTCGGGCTTACACTGCTGCTCGAATGATTGAGTATTGAAATGCCCAAAAGATTGAAATGGTAGGTAATTCACCATGTAGTTAGAACCTGGCCCTTGATGATTTCTTTTGGTTTCCACGTGTAAAGACTGGTTTATGCATCTGGAAAATAGAATAAACCACCTAGCGCGGGAAGATGGACAAGAAATGATCTGGAGGTTGGTGCTGACGCATGCCAAACTACATTGACTGTAAAGGGAAATACATTAAAACATGAAGATAAATAAATTTGTTTCGTTAATATATTGTGCAGATATTACTTTAATAGGCTCAGCGGAAAGAGTACAGCCCTCCTATGTATAATAAGTGCAAACAAACCTCATTTGTAAAATATTAACGGCTTGTGACAGCGGAAAAAAGTTTTTAGCACTTTTTTTAATAATACTATTTCTTCCCTCGAACTAAGAGTTTCTGAGTACACTTATAGTAGTCGGAGTGCCGTAATAGGTTGTTTCTACAGCAGCAGGTTATCAGTTCATTTTTATCGTTTGTCGCGTGCGGCCTAAATCTAAATCTCGGATGTATTCAAATTTATTCTCTATTTGGCTTTAGTAATTTCCGTTGTAGTCTCATTTGGTTATAGCGGTGGTGTAGTTTAGTTCTCTCTTTTTTTTTTAATTTGTACAATCGCACCGTGTTATAAAGTACAATGGTGGTGTATCAATACAATCAAAGGAAATTGGTGGAGCACGATTTGAATATCCATTGTAGGCGTTGCGTAGGTAAGATTTCTATTTTGTTAATGAAATATCAATATCAATATCTAAACTTAAATGAGATTAACCAAAGTATCCCACACACCAACGCGCATCATAATCGGTAAACCTGTACAATATGGATCGCAAGATTACTCGCATCTGATCGCCAGGACACTTATTACATATCCCGCAATGTATAACTAAAAATTGTGTCGTGTCTATTACGGAATAAAATTCAAGTTAATATGTGACTGAATTAAAACAAGTTTGCGTTCTTATAGTAGAAAATACTTACTTATCGAATGACGAAGAAATAAATAAAAAATGAAATGTAATCTATCTGTGATTCCTTATAAGGATATACATATTAAACGCTTGATGCTTGGTGTCCCCTTACGTAATTCATCATTTTTAATCAAGGGAGGAAGAATCATTAAACTGTTTAAGGAAATTTGTCAATATGTAATGATGTACGTCTAGCGTACGAAATTTACATCTACTTTAATTAACACCAAACCTACCACAACACCACAAATGATCGCTTGGTAAATTTCGTTTGGAATTTCCTACATACAATGCTATTATATCGCCATTTAACTTCTTGACTTTTCTTATGGTATACGTACAATAATTTTTTCAATATATATTTCTTTTCTATTCTGTTCGTTTCCTGAAATGTTTTGTAGGAGCGTTCTCTCGAAAACTCAATTCTGGAACTATAAAGTCGTTACAAATGTAACACCATGTACACATCATGTAAGTGTGGCATGAGACTGGCCAAAAATGTATGACTTAATTGCATGAATAACTGAAGGAACTGCGATAATGGTGAGGTTGATTATGTCCGGACGAAAAATAACAATTTACAGAACCTAACCGGATACAGAAGTACTGATTCTTAGTTCAATGCATACATGATTGGAAATTGAGAAAGATGATGCCCGTATACCGGGGACAATTAGACTATATAACAGCACCAAATTCGGTGTAGTTATGACCGACTAAATGGCCAGAAAATGCACTTCTAATCTAAATTTCGGGAGAAAGTAAAAATATTTTTCAGTGTCCTAGACTTATAATTGTTAGTCGGGATAAATGCATGGATTTTATACAAAAAAAAAAAAAAAATACACGGAAGAAGGAATTTCGTGGCATGAATTTTTATTTCAATTGGAAGAAGAATTTGAAAACGAATATATAAAAGGACAGTAGCTAGGGAAAGAAGATCCAGCAAAATTAATCGTAAATTTAAGTTCCGGTTCACGTGAACGGAAAACGTGCCGGATAAGATATAAAGACAATAGGACTTACAAAATCTGTCTAAAATGTAAAAAATACGTATGTGGAAAATGTGAAATCCAGAAGACTATAATTTGGATAAATGCGGTGAAAGAAAAAAACAAAATGTTTATCATTTATTTCTAAATGAAAGAAACTGTAGGTTTTCACAAATAGTTATGGAAAAACTGATTAAGTTCGTTAAAATGACGTTGAAGCAAGCCATCCAAGTAATTACAGAAGGAAGATTATCAGGAAATCTAAAGTGGGGAGAGAATTGAGACAGGGAAATCCTCTGAAATAATAATCAGACAAAGAGGAATACAGAGAAATGGTCTAATATATAATAATAGGCAACAATGCATAGCTTATGCTGACGACATAGCGCTGATGGCATGAAGTAGAAAGGAGTTGAAGAAAATGTTCGAGAATTTAGCGAGTAAGGCAAAGAGTATGGTTCGGCCACTTACGAAGATAAAACGAAGTATATGGAAGCAAAATCAACGTCTATTAAAGACTCAGAGCAAATCAGATGGAAAACAGCAAACAAGGAGTATAGTTTCGAGAAGGTGGAAAAGTTCTGGTATTTGGGAGTGCTATTAACGAACATCTGCCAAGAAGCGGCTGAAGTAAATAAAAGATTAGCAAGCGGTAGTAGAGCTGTAGAAGTGCTTCCAAGTTGTTGATATACGCGAGTCGGCGGCGGCGGGTTGTCCTAGACCCTCCTCCGAATACCTTCCGCAGAATTTTCCTCTCCCATATATATAATATAATTTATTTTGTCCAACATTTTACATTTACAGGACAAAGGTAAGGTACGTACATATATTTACAAAAATAAAAAGGCATTCTTAACAAACACTGAAAAAAATATCATCATAATAGACGGTTGAAAAACGACACATTCTGAGGAGTGGTGATCCGTGGAATGGATTGGTTCTGGAAACAGGAATTAGAAATGTGGAAGAGGAGCAAAAGGATAATCTGGGAGTAATAAAATGAAGGGACGAAAGAAGAAAGGAGCAGTCAATAAATCTGTTAGTAAGCTTCCATACAAATCGAGCCCCATGCACATCACGCCGGTGTCTTAGTGACTGGAGGCCATGAGTATCCAATAACAACGTGTAGTCAACGCCACGTTGAGGATAAGTTCCTGTAATCCTGAAGGAGAGGTACTTCACAAAGCGCCGCTGAACCTTTTCAATTGAGAGCTGTAGATATGTATATTGTGGAGACCAAACCTGTGAGGCATATTCCAACCTACTGACGACAAGACTGAAATATAAAGTCTTCAAAAGTAAGGGTTACTGAAGAACTTGCAGCAACGCATAACGAAACCCAAGTTGCACGAGGCTGCAGAGAAAATGAAGTCAATGTGATTAGAGAAACTCAGTCTGCAATCGAAAAGCACTCCAATATCCCGAAAGCTCTGCACTCTCATTAAGGGAACATTATTTACATTGTAAGTAGCATTAAGATAGTTCAGTTTACGCGTGAAAGACATATAACAACACTTGTCAATATTTAACTTTAAGTTATAATTAGAGCACCGCCGAGACAATATATTTAAGTTCGGTTGAAGGCAGAATACATCATTCCAAGACTTTATTGGATTGTAGATTTTAAGATCATCGGCGTATGCCAAAATAGGATACGTCAAGGAACCAAGCAGATCGTTAAAGAATAAAATGAAAAGCAGTGGTCCTAACTTGGAACCTTGCGGGACCCCAGAAGAAAGACAAAACTCACGAGATCTAAAACCATTGTACAAAACATAATTGCATCTATCAGTCAAAGAGGAATGTAACAGCTAAAGTAAAGATGGACTGAAACCAAAAGTAGAAAGCTTTCCAAGCAGGACACCATGATCAATCGTATCAGAGGCACGACTAAAATTGGTATAAACAACGTCCAATTGGCCTCGGTTATCCAATTTTTGAGAAATCGCTTATTGAGTTATCGAGTTATTGATATCAAATTAGTGACGGTTGACCGGCTACGCATGAAACCATGTTGAAATGGAGATATAAAGGATTTAGTATTAAAATATATTGAAGAATAGATTACGTTTTCGAAAACTTTAGTTACAGAGAATAGATACTGGACGATAATTTTCAACACAGGCTTTATCGCCCTTCTTAAAAATTGGAAAAATTCTTGTGCGGCGCCAACGAGAAGGAAAATATGCGCTTTTCAATGAGAGATTTATGATTAATGCTAGTGGTTCGGCCAAAGCAAACCTTGCATCACGAATAAGAATGCTTGGAATTAAGTCATTTCCCGCAGTATAATCTTCCGGAAAAGTTGACAATATGCTAATAGGTTCACTCTCAGTAACACTTGATAAAGTAAAGGGTAGATGAGACAATTGAGTATTATTACTATAAACAGGAGAGCAAGGTTGGTATATTGATGAAAATAAGTCAGCAAATGCATTAACAATATCGTACGGTGACTCAATTTGCGTTTGGCGATAAGTTAAAATACTAGGAATACGCGATGTACCACGTTTATTTCGTATAAAATGAAAGACTTCTTTAGGACTGTTAATAATCGAGGATCCAATTTTGTTCATATAGGATTTATACGCATCAGATATGTATAGAAGACCAAAATTATTGCAGACCGTAAAAATATAATGATTGAGGTGGAGAGAAGAAGTGGAGAGGAAGGTCCAAAAGGAAATGGCTATCAGTTGTAAACTAAGATCTGGCACAGGTATACGTGAAGGAGTGGCAAATGGAGACAAGGATAAGAACAAGATCGAAGGAAATCCTAAGGAGATTTGAAGCTAGGAATTTGCAAGACCTGTGACGCTGGTTAGTTTTTCACTATCAAATTATTATTATTATCATTCTACATATATTAAGAAATGAAAGTTGTTTTAAAGACCGGTCATTTGATCGGTCACGATAGGTATGTGTTTACACGAAATGTGTGTAAGTTCAGTGCAAAATAATCAAATAATTTGAAACTTAGGATGGATTTATTCTCTCCTCATTGTTCACTTTATTTCACAAGTGTTTAGAACCACAATTAAATTATTTGGTTAGGACATGTGTAAAACGATGGTACACGATCTTTCCTATGTACATACATAAATACATATGTACATATATGCTTTACCCTTGTCACGCATTTTCTACGCTTTCGCAAAAAGGGATGAAATAGACACAATGATCGAGATGCCGTATAAAAGAATACTACAGAACTTCAGCATTTACCGGTCTGATATTTGATGGACTTGTAACATAAAGTAATTGCAGAATGGTTTCACGTCATCCATCTTGCGAAAAACAGCTAAAATATTAGGAATCGTGTATCATACTTAGCACTTTTGGGGCACGCCTATTAATAACTCATTCGAGTTGGATTATGAAAGCTTCATTACTGTATGGTGTTCGTTTAGGATATTATTTCTCTCTTCTTGCGGTTTGTCGTTCGGTGTTCATTATATGCATTTTGATATATTTTCGCATATCGGTAACACCTCTAACACAGTTATTAATTTGGCGTTCGAGACCCATGATTCGTTTTGAGCTTGTACGTGCTTTTGAAAACTTAGCTTTTAAACTGTATATCTAGAATATATGTTAGTTAACTAGAATACCTATTATTTTTTGAGAGTAATTGTATATGTGGATCAACGTCTTTATTATTGTAAAATGGTATTCTAGTATGGGTGTCCAATAATAAAGGCACAAGCTGAAATTACGGTAATTTATATTTAAAGAAAATATTTAATATATCGCACAAAAACTACATACTTTTGTTCATTTCTGTACATAATCTTCGTAACCGTTGAGACATTTATCCCAGCCTGACAGTAGTTTGAAGTTTCCTTCATGGTATTATTACTTATATTAAGTTAGCTGAAGTAGTCCAAAACAGTGTCTTGCGATTCCTCCTGATTCGCAACGTGTTTTGTCGCCAAACATTTCTTCAAAGGCCCGAACAAATGAAAATCTGTGGAGGCTACATCTGGATTATAAGGACGATGTTGCACGACCTTCCAATTCCATTCTATCAACCGGAATTTGGTTTGATTTGACGTGTGGGTCTTGTGCCACCGTGAATAAGTTCGCGTAATCAAACCGGCCTTCCCTTCATATGGCTGTATGCGATTTCGGCTTGCAAAAGTCTAATATCTTCACGAACCATATATTTCAAATACTTTGCGATTAGACACGCCAGATTTGCTTCCAGAAAGCTAAATTGAGTCGTTAACAAAGCAACGTTTCAGATTCCACTACAATACGCATTCAGGTGTCTTGTCTTGCATATGTCATTTGAACCTTTCTTATTAGATCTTGCATCTTGCTACCATTCGTTGAAAAAAGTAGTTATGTAAGTAACCGATCTTCATAATAAAACTATTCTTCTGACTCTAGTCTTTCTAAGGTGTCAACACTTCTTCCATTGCCAAAGATTTGAAGTAGTGCAACCGCTTATTTGAATAGGATTTAATTTCTAATGCAATCTTTGCCAATTCGATTGACCTGTTACTGAAAAGTTGGGTCCTCGCATTGAAAATTCTAATTATAAAATCAATGAAAGTAATAACAAAAGGAGCTTTCGTTTATATTATTACCAATTATTTCTGAATATGTGAAGTTTTGTACTGCATAGTACATATTTATCGGAAGAAAAGAAGCCAACATTGGAATACGATGAAATTCCGAAATCGAATGTCTTCAATTATGCTCTAAATCGAATAAAGGGCGTAATTTGAAAGGCTTACTGCTAAAGGAAGAACTATCACTGTCTATTACTTCAATTAGTCTCTAACTCAAATTTTATTTCCTTGCCCTTGGAGATCGATGTTGAGAAGTTCTACTGCAGTTGCAGTTACCTATTAAAGTAAGAATGCTGACACTATGTATATTCTAGCGGTAAGCTTCTCACAATATAATTATCGATTAATTCTGGGATGTCTTTCGCTGGCAACAAGGTCAGCATTTTCTTAGGGAATGCGGTAAGATACCGTTGAAGATATTGATTGAATGGTGATTGCAATTCTTGCAATAATTATCAAATATGTAAAAGTAATTATTGAGTCAAAGCTGCCTGAATTCATTTACGGAGTTTCGTGTTGTAGATTTTTATTCCTAGAAAGATTTGTGTCAGTCAAATGAAAATCGGGGGAGCGGCAATAAATAATTGCTGTTTCTGGCATTATCTGGAATCGTTAGAAATGTAGGATCTGGGTTTGAATTTCGAGTTCGACAATTTCAACCTCCCAAAATGCTTTTTTCACTTTTTCAAGTTCAAAAAGCAACTCATCGACAACAAATCGATAGATTTTAGAAAAAATAAGGGTTGTATAGCAAAGTTATTCAAATAGGCAGTCATCGACATCATTCAAGATCTCTTGCAAAGTTACCACTCCTGCATAGGCGGAGTCGCAAGAAATATTTTTGCATTAAAACTTTCGCCTTTAATATAAGAATTTAGCCTCTTCTGAGCACTTAATTCGGTAGATTCTCTCGTTGAAGCTTCTTGCAGATATATACGCCTAGCTATAGATAATAAAAGGTACTACAGCATCATTGAGGACATTGAGAACAAATTTGATTGGAGAGATGGCGGATTAATTAATTTGGTTGAGTCAGCCTAAAGACAAATATACTCCAAGCATCAGTTGTTAAAGCTGAGTACGCTGGACTTTTCCTAAACTACTGATATCTAATTCAATATACAAACCTTCTGTATTTCCTTTGCACGCCAAACATTGTCCAGTTCTTCTATCGCATGGATTTCCTCCACAATTACAGGGTTGACATTTTTGTCCGGGAACGGCAGGCATTCCATAATAGCCATCGTCACATCTGAAAATCATTGCTTTAATATAGAAATCCTACACGACACAGTAACAAATTTTCCTTACATTTCACAATGATCTCCGGTGTATCCTCTCGGACATTGAGTACATACATAACCCGGTTCTTCAAAATCACTTCCAAGATTAAACAAATCAAGTTGACAACTAGGACTGAAATTATTCTCTTCATTAAGCAGCGGGCACGCGCATTGCTTGCAATCGTTCATCGTTCCTGCCAGGGGATTGCCATAAAATCCGGGAAGGCATCTATCACAATTTTCACCAGTAGTATTGTGTTCGCATAGACATTGGCCTGTATCGGGGTCGCACGTTTTCGAGTGGCCGTTACAGTCGCATTTTCCGCAAAAGCTTTGTTCCCCGTCACTAGAAGTGTTTGCGAATATTCTTACGTAGCCATAATCGCACGATTCGCAAGATAATCCCGTGTAACCGGACGGACAGGAGCATTTTTCGACTGGACCTGTTCCTGAGCCAATATCGAATGTTGCTTCTTCGAGAGCGACGTCGATTTGATCAGCGTGAAATTTAGCTCTTAATAAAATGTGTTTTATATCGCTTAGAATGTTTAAAAAGTCCGCTCTATCTACTGGCGTTGCGGTTCCAGTATTTACGGAAGTATCTAGATAGTACCAATCGGTTTCCACCATCGGTATTTTGAAGGTGACATTCGTTGAACTAAACAAATCGTTTCCGTAGGCTATTCTCTTTCCATTTCTTCCCTCTAGAATAATATTCGGACCCTTAATGGGTTTTCCGCTCGTATCGCCTCTCATAACTATCCAAATGACCCGAAAGGTAAATATGGAACCGTAAACGACGAGCTTATTGCCTAAATATAAGCTCGGAGCGAGCCAATAGTAAGATCCACCACCCGGAACTTCATAATTGGCTATCGAGAGGATCCCTTGCTCATCCACAAATACCTTTTCGGTATTACTGATCGATATGTCGCTAATGTGCCAGTTTTCTTTTGTTCTTATCTAGAAAGTAGAAATGTAAACTGTATATTTCTTTGTTATTTTACACTACTTGCTAATATCTACATGTATTTACTGTTATTATTTTATTGATCAGTGTACATTTACAGAAATGCACTGAATAACATTAGAAATGCTATTGTGTTTCTGAACAGAAATAATTAACCTTCCTATACTCACGCATACGGTCTGTGAGACCGACTTATATAGTATAGTATACGTCTTTTATTTTGACGTGAGTATAGGAAGGTTAATTAATAGTTTATCTGTTCTGAATTAATGAAAAATAATTAAAATTCTAAATTACAACACTAGGAAATAAGAAAGAAATATGTGTTAATAAGTTCAACAATCTTGAATTTGATGTATGTTCATAAACAAAATGAGGTATTTAATTTTAAGCAGTTCCTCGCAATCTATTTCACTTTATTGTTTACGACTGTTTGTGAATGATAATTTAAAAGAAACTATGGAATTAAACGGAGTATCCTTCATAATTTAAATTATTACCTAGAAAATACAGAATGCAATGTTACGATTCTCTTGAGAAATGCATTTTAGGAGAGGAATATATATATATATATATATATATATATATATATTTGTGAAAGAAAATTAAACAATACAAATCTTCCAGTTTCCCTCTTTTATAAAACTAATGAAAAGAACAAACGTCTAGTTTCAAGCATTTTCCAAAGGAATACGCTGTAAATATTTAGGTTAAATATCCAGCATCGTAATGCAATTGGAATTACTGTAGAAGTGCTGTTCTCTACGTGTAATAAACAATACGCTATTTAGGCCACGGTTTCGGATGTCAACTTTATGTAAGGGAAATGTGATTTCACCATACTCAAGAAGTCTGATGAAAATACGTGCTTTAATGATGAGAATTGTGCAAATAAAATAGATTGTTTTTATTATACCACTAAAGTTTTAGAAACGTAAAATTAATGAATTGGATAAAGAGGAAGTTCTGAATACCCTGCAAATAACAGGATCGCTGCTGTAGTTAGAAACTTCAAGGCAAAAGAGTAGTAAATATCCAAGATTTAATGACGACTTCGGTAAGGATCTACGTATGTAGTAGACTGTTATGAGAAATAGGGGTTTCCTAATAAATGCAGTGCGTGGCATCGTGAAATTGCAAATTGAATTTAATTTTAATTTCTCGAATATCGTATAACATAAAAGTGGCGTCAGCTTTCTACTTACCGTCTGCTGAATCAATATAGCAGATTCGCAAAGGGTGGTAACACCGGAACAGTAACAGGGATAGCAGCCCTCCGGATTCGGTTCCTGGAGCGAGAAGTAACCGGATTTGCATCGTTCACAGAACGCCCCTTCCACGTTCACCTGAAAACCACCAGATCACTGACTGGACTACTGCTGCTGTTTTACGACCTAACAAATCAAACTAACGCAGCAGGTTTCAATTCCCACCCTTTCATAAACCAACCGGTAACTTTTTCAACCCTTTCATTTTCGAATGTGTCACCTGAAAACCACCCCGAAAGCTTTACCTTACACATACATTGTCCCTCGCAATCACTGATGTCGGCTACCCCACGGGGATCGCACGGACAGACTTCGCAGTTGGGAAATCCCCTGTAGCCCGGAGCGCAGGAATCGCAACGAAGTCCGGCGTAGCCCGATCTGCAGTCGCACAAAACTATTTCCTCTTGGACGGTACAACTTCCGTTAGATCCCAATGGGTCACAATCGCATTTCAAGCAGGGTGCTTTGCCGCTGGGAGATACCCCTTTTGGTCGGTAGAAACCGCGGATGCACCGTTCGCAGTTTATGCCAGCTGTGTGTGACTGTGGAATAATAGGTAATATATTAGAACCAGCAAAAACTGTATCTTCAAGCTACGTAAATTAAAGTAGATGGTGCTAGATAAACATGTAGCTCCTGCTACATAGCTTCGAGACATTTACTTACTAATTTAGAATATAATTAATTTACATTTGTAACATCTAGAGAACATCGGGGAAACACAGGCTGTACCCGTGTTCTTAGGAGAGGAATTTATTTCTTACATTACACATAACAGCGATTATTGACGCTAATTACTGTGCGAAGGGTATTTGGAAACACCGGCGTAATAGCTTACCGTGCAGTTGTCGCAAACTCCGCCGCCTTGGTAATTTCCGTTCACGTCCATACTCAATCCCGTCCTGTCGATATCTTCGTCGTAGTGGCAAGATTTAGCGTGTCCGTGACAGTTGCAAGGTAGACATTGGCGTGCTTCTCGAGGGGTACCTGGACCCCACTGTCGTTGATTATATAGTGGACAGCACCGATCGCAATTAGGGCCGCAAGCGTGGTGGGCGCATTCGCATTCTGGGTGCTGGAAAATTAATTAACCGTAACGAAATGAAAACGATATAATTAGTAAAGTTTCTACCATTGTATAAACGTATGTTTTAGTGTAGGTAATTAGAACTGTAAATGAAATATGATATTGTGGCTTCCATAGCGTTGACAGAAACATAATCAGGTCGGACAGAAGATAATTGAACTTCTGTGTATGTATGTAGAAGGTTGTCGTAAGAAAAGAATGCATTGGTCAATTCAAGTTATTGGATTACATATTGTGATCTTCTAATTAATTTGATGTTTTTGAGCTGAAACCAGATCTTATCTTTACTTTGGCAAGTAAGTAAATATTTTGTCAGTGCAAACGTTTTGCAAAGAATAGAACAAGTAGTAAAAGAAACAAATGACAATGAAAAAATTTACTCAATTACTATTTCTCATTATATTTAAGGTTTACGATTAGCATTAAAAAGTATTTGCGTGAAGAAACCACATTTTGCTGCATAAGTTGCAGCGTATATTTTCTTCAACTATATTTGTTGATTTGCGTGCTCACATAACAGAGGCTTCATTTTGAGTATAAAACAGAGCTCTTGGTGATTACGCAGGGTAGCTAAGCATGCTCATACTTTGGTCAAAAATCCAGGTATTGTGTTGCAAGAACCAATTACAAAATTTATAATTCCTAGAAATTCGCACCATACACCATAATATAAAAATTGATGTAAAGTGTTCTACGTGTTTTTTGATGATTTGCAAATCAGTAGGATTAGGTTCTAGAAAACCTTTTTCGGATGTTCTATGTATAATGTTTTATTTTATTCGTTCTTATACGTTAAATTAGGATGATTCGGAAGTCGTTATGATTAAGTTGTATAAAATCTTTTTCGGAAATTTCGCCTTTCGCTTGCACATTATACTCTCTCTATCACTCCTTCTCAAGCACGCCACGTATCTCTTCTGCTCTGACCACCCGACTCTTCGTCTCCCGCACGCACATCATACTCTCTCTGTCTGTCCTGTTTCAGACGAACCACGCACGCACGCACGTATCCTTTCTCTTGCTCATTGCCTCTTGTGCGTACATCATGCTCTTTGTTTTCTTTGTTTTTCACACGAAGCTAGCATCTAACTTCGCCCAAATTTAACGCCCTTATGCTTACGATTACGCTTACGCTTGTGTGTCCCTTAAGAAGTATTCACTTCAATAATAATATATCCTGCCTTCGATACCATAAATCATGAAGTTTTACTCCACAGGTTGAATGGTTTAGGTATGAGTCTCTCTTGAAATAAATTATTAGCATCTAATTTGGGCGGAAGGGCGAATTATGTATGCTTTAATGGGTTTAACTCACAGGAATTCGTCTCAATATCTGATATTCCACAACGATCAAACTTGGGACCTTTCCTATTTGTGGTTTACATGAATGATCTTCTTCAGACTCTGGAATGTCCTGTTCTTGCGTATGCGGTCATTAATTCTGTAACTGACATTAGTCTCCTTCAGTCTAGTTTGAATGTTTTTGTTGGCTCGTGTTATGTTAATTCTTTGACTATTAATGTGAATAAATGCTGTTCTGTATCTTACACCCGCAAACATACTTCTCTGTGCTCTTCATATAATATCAATGATTTCATCATAGAAATATATACACTCTTTTAGGGTGGTCCTGCGGCGAGAGTTAACTGAGAAAAGTGAGACGCTTGAAATCGTAAAATAAACGCTTTTCTTCTATCTTTCTTCTTTCATTAGTTCTTTCCCGCTCGCACACACACGCGTTTGCGTCTCCCCCATCAGATGGCGCTCTTATTATTCAGACTCGAATTTACTTCAAATTCAACTTCAAGTTATTTACCATCGGTTTTGAAATAAAATAGTTTTTCTTTCTACATTGTTTATTAAATTATAGAATTTTACCTTTTATTCAAATATGCATCAAATGCGTAAAGAACTTCGTTGTTATCGGGTGTCCCACGACACCTCCCCCTTTTTTGGAATATTCTTTTTTGAAATATTTTTTTCTATTTACAATGATATAATTAATTTGTTTAGGTTATTTTCTTTATTTGTATAATTATGTTAATACGTGTAATCATTTATATAAAATTACCCTCTAATTGGTTTCTGTTGGGTAATAAAATTCATTATTATTATTATTATTATTATTATTATTATTATTATTATGCATTGCATTTACTGCTGATTCATAAGTCGAAGAAAATTATCAGTATAGTCATCGTGTTAAACTTTTAAAGTCATTGGGATCACATAATCTTGGAAAACCTAGCATTACATTAATGTATTTGTTGCTCCTTTTGTTTTAGAGTTAAGCGTCTGAAATAAAATGAGAGAAAAGCTTTTGTTATTGCAGATTTAGGGGTGTGATATTTTTCAATGTTTCTGTATTTTTAACGGTTTGTCTTGTTTATTTTAGTAAAAGATTTTAGCGTATAAATCTTCCCCATATTATTACTATTGTGACACTCACCCACTATAGAAGAGAAATTATATATATAATATATATAATCTTTCGTTTCCACTTAATGTGTAAATTTTATTCTTCCTTAAAGACAGACAGCAATGTGTTAGTGTTCGGTTGATGGATACTCGCATAGGTATGCTACCTCGAACTATAGAATTGTTAACCTTCAGCTACCTTTAGGTTTCGTTTTGAGATCAAGTTTATTTCTTTTCTGTACTGAGTTGGACTCCTTGTTCTTGTCAGATGTTTCCTTGATTGTATAAACGGATAATAGCTTCTTCCGAGCAGAACTTGCACACTTATGGTTAAGTCGAACCATAGAATTGTTAACCTTGGGGTATCCCAAAGGTTTGTTTTGAGATCAATTTTGTTTCTTTTCTGTACTAATGAGTTGGACTCCTTATAACTCCTTCCGGGTTTCGGCATGTCGAATGTGGAAGGTAGGAAATTGCTGGGATTATATTTTGATGACACTCTTCATTGAAAAGTTTATTAACACGAACTTAATTAATTGTTTGAATTCTTTGCATTTTATGTTTAAGAACCCCAAGAACGTAGTAAAAATTGATCAAATCACCTCGTTGTATGATGCGCTACTTTCGTTGCGATATGGTGTCTGTTTATGGGGAGGTTTTGCTCTGGCCTCGGACTGGTTTATTGGGCCCAGGCGAAGTTTAGGAATTATTGCTCGTAATCCTACGCGATATAGTTGCAGGGAGGTTTAAAGAAAGTACAAGTATGAACTCGTTTGTGCTATCACCGAATAAGTCGCATTTACAATCCCAAGAGTATTTCTTATATTTTTTCTGCTTTGAAACGGAATTTTCTTGCCGACTGGTGCTGTAGTTTTCTTGACGATGTATTTTTGAACTGTTTCATTGTATGTTACATACCAGAAGCATTGCTGAACCTAAATTTATATCGTTTGTTTCTTATTTGTTTTTCTACACTACCAGTCTCCAAACGTTTAACACACACACACTGCTCTACAGTTTCGGCTGCGTCCTTCTGTATTTAGATATGTTTGTGTACGATGGTTTAATATTTTGTAACTGACCAACACAAATATGATATTAGCTTGGAAGATGGTGGACAACTTACAAATTCTTAGTAATTTTTACCGAATCTGTAGATGGTATTCATGAGTTTTGTTAACAATGGCATAACTAAAGTGTTGGCATTTGTTACCTTGATTCGGTTATTGTTTTGCAAACAGATAGAATAAGATTTGCTTAACTTTTAGAGAGTAACGAATGAAGTTTCACCTTTGCCAATAGAGCTCCGTTATTTCTTATTAGAAAGTTTTTCTCGTTATCTAGATCTGAAGCATCTAGAAAGTGTAACGACTGGCCACAAATAAATGAATATGTTTGCACACAATTTACAATTTTTATGAAAACTACCCATGCCCGTGGTGGATTCCACGTCGGGACCCTATCAAGTCATTGAATTGAGCCTGGGCCCTTTCAATTGCTAAATCCGTCAGTGCGTATGTGTTTCTTTCTGTTATAGTAATACAGATATTTTGAAAACACCCTAATGCGTTCTATTGCTCAATCGATGTTTATTTCCGGTTTCAGATAGATTTCAACTTATCTTAAGAGATTCTTTAGAGATTCTACGGCTTATTGGGGATATCCACAGAAAATCAATCTTAGCTATGCGTCTTTATACAAATTAATATAAATAATAAATTTAAGGGCCATAACTTTTTAAATCAATAATTCATTAACTAGCCATTAAATTATGTCACTTCTGAGTTATTTTGGGAGGAACATTAAAACGTGCAACATATGTTCGAAGGCTATTTAACTTTGCAAATAGCACCGCATTGATCAATCCTTGACCATATATTCTCTTTCGATATTTAAGTGCACACACATACATACACGGAATTATACGCAAGAATAAATATATCTTTTGCGGTAGCTTCGTGAGCGCATACAACAATTATGCGCGCTGTTCACCGCGGGTACGGTAGCCAATGGACAGGATTGATAGGTTTCCCACAAGATGGCTATCAAATAATACCAAATACAGATTGCGGTTGTGTTGTAGTATTCTTAGAATGGAATGATGCTCTCTCGCACTTTATATGGTGTGTCTACGATTCGAATTCTTTCTCTCCTCTCCTTGCCCGGTTCCTGAATCTGCAGATGAATCTCACTCGAAATTGATATCGTCCAGATATGTTTGGGGTCACAGACGTCGCGCTATTCGTCATTAAATTGCTATATTACAAATTTGTGGCGTTGTATTCTATCACGTAGAACGGTTGTATGCCGTGGTTATCACCGCTTCAGTATGAACGAAACTGTACAGATCGCCATTGTTTCTACCTGGTAAGCAGGTGCTTGAACTCTAATACAAAGCCCTTAGAAACGAGTTCAGAAAGTTATTTGCGAAGATTCATTTAGTACGTGATTTCTCAGAAAATTTGAAATATGCTAGTGTCATTCTGAGTTCAGCATTGAAAATGCGTGAAATATTGAACTTTTTTGATTTCTTACACGCTGTATCTGTTACCCTTCTGTTTTTTACCCTTATTCTAATTGTATCTAGAGCCGGTACTGCTGTTCTCTCATTTCTTCTTTGTCAAATATATAAGTGTAAACAGTTATGTCTATAATTGTCCGTATTGTGTGTTTGATACAGAGATGCGATTTTGGATACATATCATTGGGTTCAGATTTCGTTTATTTAACCACAACCGTTTCTAAACTTACATTCTGAATTATAAAACTTTGCGCTCAGAACGGTGTACGAAAGAACTTCTAAAGATCTACAATTTGTGTATGTTTTTGTCGAAGTCTTTTGTAGGTATTTAGTAGTGGGGAAAAGATAAAATCATTAACACCTGGAGGGTAAGTGATCGCATTTCTTTAGACTTAAGCCATTTAGGAATTTGTAGGGTGGGGAGTAGATTTGAGGAGGTTCTGTAAAGAAAAGGTTTCATGAATTAAAATAGGTGGTATTCGAGGGAAGAATTGAAGATAATCACATATTCTATGACGTGTCTTTCATTGTACTTTAAATTTAGTGCTGCGTCCTGACTCGTCTGTTTCTTGCATGCCTGTAAATGTTCTGAAGCTCAGCCCTAGTACTACCGGTAATGTAGTGTTCCAAACATTTATACTTTCAAACTGAGAGTTTAAAGATTCTTATCAAAAGTAAATATTTGTGCAAGAAAAATAGGAGTTACTTAAAACCAATAATAGGCATAAAAAACTATCCATTGTATTAAGCACTTTATTTCTAATGTTGAGGAGAACGAAATGATAATAATACATATTACACGAAAGTTTACAGCTTCATATACATAAATAGGAAATTCTAATTCTAAATCGGAACCACACGTACGTAACATACATAAGAAAAGTCGTTAACGACGTTGAGGTTCTAAAAGTGAACATTAAAAATGGCACGTCCCGTTGTCGAGTTCGCTTCATCCGTAACACCAATGAATGACGAATGTGTAGTTGTCCTAATATTATTGTCGGCGAGTAGCGATGAAACGCTCAACGGAGTTACAAACTCGAATGAGCGTCTCGCAATTTAGGACGCCGAGCAATTACTAATTTAACAACTTGGATCGGGACCAAACGGTGAAGGAACGTCTGATAATACACGTTCGTAACATAAAGGACCGATTAAAATAGAATGAGTTTTTCTGTATCAGCGCTGGAATCAGCAGTCGTTGAAATTTCGAATGCTATCAACTGGCAGAAACGGCCGCTCTAGATTGTAGATATTTTGTAGTAATATGTAATATCTAGATTTGGGAACATATTGTTCGTCATATCAGAATAATGTTTTCAAAATAAATAAAGTGACATTGTAAGAAGTTGTGGCTTAGGCCTTAGGTATTAGAAAATGTAATTAATCAAATCTAATACCTTTTACTATCGAAGCAAGAAATGGAAGACTATCGATTGAGAGCTAATGGATGGATATTGATATAAAGACCGATAACAGTGTCCAAGCGTTTGATGTGGGATGTTGTCAAAAATTCATAAAAATACAATGAGCAGAGAAGGTGAAGAAAAATCAAGTTTGGAGACGTATAGGAACAGAAGGTGAAATTGTTAGAGTTCTTAGATCATCACGCAGCGGAGGATTATGCGGCCAGAAGCGCAGGTTGTGTAAAAACGTCTTAGTGAAGCAACTGAAGAGAATGGTTTAGCTGTACCTCCAATGAATTATTAAAAGCGGTTTTCAATAAAGTTCGAATGACCTTGAGGACCAGCCTTTGATATGCAAGAGAAAAATCAGAAGAAGAAAGGTTATAGGCACTGCGAGAACTAGGTGAATGCTAAGGTTTAGATGGCCTTCAGCTTCATTTACCTTAAATTACCGCACAATTTTAGCGCAGAGCAAAGCTTGGAGACGCGTGCAATTTGAGAAACTGTCGATAGATGAAGGACTCAACTGGATTGAAACACGTAATAAAAGTGTTACATCTTAACACAAACAAATTACGTAAAATAATGAACGTACCAAGAGGTCACTCTATTTTCTATCTCTCTATTTAGTATAATAGAAGAGGCTCGAGATAGATGTGAACTAGAAGTAGAAAAACAACGCGAAGTTCGATGTCCTATACGACTAATAAAGCTGCGTTCCCACATACTTAGTAAAGAAGGAGCTAAAAGTGAGCCCAAATAAAACAATATATATCTACGAAGGAGGAGAAGGTGTTTCAAAAAATAAAAAACCAAATATTTAAGCACCTAGGATCGGTTATAGCACCTGGAAAACCGCACGCTACATTGATGTGGCTAAGTAGAAACATTGGAGGAAAAGCGATGACCAAAGAAAATTATAGAATGGAAGCCAAGAGCCAAGAAAGGAAGGTGAGGGGCCCTTGTGATTTTTATGAGGGCTATCAGAAAGATTCAATTAAATCACGATGACCATCATTTTAAAGATTTCTTCCGTAGACCTCATAATTTGGAAAAGAAAAAAAGAAGGTCAACATAGAGGTAAATGGAAGGATACGAATCTTAAAAACTAAATTTAAATTTATGCAGCAGAATTAGGAATTTGTGTATTTATTTTGTAGATCTCAGACATAAATACATTGATTCTGGGTTTATATATACATACGTATTATTTTTGTCCTCTGTAGTTTATGAAATTAGAAATAGAATGTAAAAAGAATAGCCAACAGCCGCAGGCAGTTTCTCATAGATTTTCCAGTGTAATTTTTTGGTTTGTTCTGGCATCCTTAATCATTGTAAAAGGCACTTCTCTAGAATATTCAAGTTGTAAAAAATATAGATTTCGCTTTTTACCTCAAAGAATTCTGCCAAATTCGTCTTTGTAATCTTGAAAAGAAATTAGCGTTCAATTTTTCCAATATGGCGTTGGTGTAAGGGAAATAGGGCAATAAGTGCAAGTTATAGGAGCACGAAGGGTGAGATGGCTAGGGTATATATACAGAATGCCGGAAAGCTGAACTTGGAAGAGAATATTTTTAGGCGTGGGTGGAGAAATAAGGGAGACCTGAGAAGAAATGACTAGACGCAAAAGCGACCTGGGGCAAATAAAAATTCAAGAATGGATAGAAAAATGTATTGATAAGAAAAAGTGCAAAGAAATAGCTAAGAAAATTGGAGCCATGGGCCTCTAGAGCTTGAAAAGCTGTAAATTAATATCGTGACTAACGTTGTTTTTAGGTCATTGCATGTTATGCACAGCTGTTTTTCCATTGAGGACTGGTGCAAGGCACAATTTATGATTCAGAAATATTGATAAAGATTGTATTAGGAAAAAGTAAGTCAATGAGTGCAAAAGAAACAAAAATTAACTAGCAAAAGAATTGGATAATTAATAGTTTAATATTGGGACTACTGGATTACTTATCACAACAGCTTGACATAACAATGATTCACCGCATCCATGACTTAGACTTCCCTGTACTTGCTTCACAGTTGCGGATGTAGCGATGTTGTAGTTGGTCGATGTGTTTATTTACTTCCATCTCATAAACTAATGATTTTAAACGTCTTCATAAGTAAAAATCGCTCGGATTTAAATTAGACGAACGCGATGGCCATGAACCACAAGAACTTATCCAACTTCCAGGAAAATTGACATTTAAATACCGCCGGACTTTTACATAAAAGTGGGGCGGCACACCATCGTACATAAACCACATACGTGGTCTAATATTCAAAGCAATATCTTCAAGAAGTACAGGCAAACTTTTGCGTAAAAATTAAAACAAGTGTCGCCGCTAAACCGGCGGTAAACCTAAAAGCCGGATTAAATCACCGCTGATTATTTCAGCCCATACATTCAATGAAGATTGCTGTTAGGAACCTTTTCGCCAAGTAAGATGGGGATTTTCTGTTGCCCAGTAATGTGCATTGTGTGCATCATAAGTAACATCACGTGTAAAACTAGCGTTATCGGTAAATAAAATATTCATATTGAAATTATTTACCTACTGCTCATTCTCCATCTTCGTAAGTTAATAGGATACCCGTTAATTAGATGCACAATACGTGTCATGCTAAAATATACAGAATCAGGCTGACATCCTTGAAACCTAATATCCACTTGACCTGCCGCACAAGAGACCGACATGATCACAGACATAAGAGACACGTTAATAACTAGTCTATTAGCTACGGTAGAAAGACACAACACGTTCGTTTTCTTACTTCCTGATTGTGATTTAATGAAGAGGATGGGCTTCGTACCTATTCGAATGTATCAATAACATTAAGAGGACGTAATTTTATTCTTAACCTTCCTATACTCACGCATACGGTCTGTGAGACCGACTTATATAGTATAGTATACGTCTTTCATTTTGACGTGAGTATAGGAAGGTTAATGAAAATTCTAATTTTCTCTCTAGATGTGAATCTGAACATTCGATTATATGGTTTGTGTGTTTTTTATACGCATTATGTAGCTATAATTCTAGTTAATCTAAAACTTTCTTGAGTTCAAAAATTCTGGACGCAATATCCCCAAAAACACCCATCTTGCTAATTATGGGAACCAATCGCGTTGATTACAACCACAAATCCGTGGATCATAAAACGTTTATAAACCGCAGATGTTCTTACGCTGCATTAGTCGGCATTATTCTTTACATTACATAAATTATATTTTATATAACAACGTGACAGCGAACATTGTTTCTCGTTCTGGCGCGGCGTTATTGGTTTGAGTAACAACTTGGTTGTATCGGTATGAAAACAATGAAGACGTAGTAAAACGAATATTCGGTTGTTACATGTAGCAACATGAATCATACCCATATTTATGTATATTCTCGTAACTATTACGAAATAGAGGCACACATCACTGGAATCTTTCTTTGTCAGAGAATCACTGCATCTGTCAACTCGTATATCAGAAGAGATGATGAAATATTCGAATTGCTTAAATTAATGCTTACTAAATGTTTTACTACCTGTGTAATTGATAATTTCTCATTAATGTTGTTATTTGCAGCTGAGAAGAAAAGATGAAGGGTATGCCGATTACATGGCTATGAGTATATAACGGTAAGTTCTTCTTTTATTTGCTGCCAGTTACCATTACGGTCAATATGAAGTGTCTCTTGTAATATTATCAGAGTATTGTTTCCAATATCAACTTACTAAGAGATGTACCAAGAATTTTAAAATGTTAGCAAAAGGTCAAGTAATCGATCTTTTGAATATACACAGATATGGCGATATAGATAGGTGTCGAAGTACGAATATAAATTGTATTTCAAAGTGAAGTTGTGTACTCTAAGTAGTACAATAGCATAGCGCCCATAAAATCTTTGCTTCCGTTTCTTCCAGGAAAAGCAGATATATTTTGAAATTTATTCTACCGTAAAGTCTGAGTAAGCAGATCTTTTGTAAAATGAGTACTCCGTACATCAAGCGATTAAAAGCGACATGCTCGCATATGTTTTTCGAAACAGCAGCAAACTATATCCATAGGGCATAGACATTTGTTAAGAAGTGGGTCATAACATATCAAAGATAAAATTATGAGGATGATCTTTCAAGTCATGGTACGAAACGCGCAGCGCTCGGTTGTTGAAGATGAAACTGTAGGTCAACTTAAACGAAATTTCGGCTTAACGCTCAACGCAACTACCTAATAGTGATGGGTCGTTATTGAACTATCTGTTATTTTAGAACCGTCCTCGATCCAGAACGGTTGCAACTGTTATCTCGCTGGGCAAAGAACGGTTCCTTTCGGACAGTCTCCAGCGAACGCGGTTGAAGAAGAAATTCCACATCATCGACTTCTTTCCTATTAAATATTTCTATGATTTATATGATTATTTTGCTTGGGAAACTTCCGGGTGAATGAACTGTGATTACTTGATGATTGTTTCTATTTCCTAACTATAAAGCTGTTGTTCGATGGATCAGCTACGGATTGTAGCAAACGGATGTGTCCACACTGAAAACGTACATAAATGGTTTTGTTATATTTGTTTTACACCATGTGTGTAAACTAGCGTTGAATCGTGAGAAAAGAAAACTGTATAGGAACTTCTAACGAAAAACTTAATGTACGTAGGATACAGTAACATCATCAATACACAATCATATAACTCGGGGAATCACCAAGTTGTTAGAACTAGTGATGGGAAAGTATAACGTCGGGGAAAAACAAACTATATATCAAATCAAGCAAAGGCCGCCAAAGGCGATGTACGCATGACATATTTTATTGATTTTATGATGCGTTGTCAAATAGAACTGTCGAGTACGAAACAACGATGACCTGTTATATTGGAACCGTTATTTCAAAATAACGAGAATGGTTGGAACTGTTCTTTTAAAAGAACGGGTTTTCCCATCACTACTACCTAATCGTAACGTCAATATTAGTATAATGAGTACTGGCTACATATACACTATATACGACGTCGAATGCAAAGACAATATTCAGTAGCAAAGTGTAAAATGCAAATCTATCCTATCAGAACGTCACATTGAGAAACGTTGGCGCTAGGTACAAGAAAATCTCAACCGAAACTGGGACCATAGTAGGTTTACAGATGAATCGTCATTGTGGGGACTATTTTCGCAAAAGAATTCATGGACAGTTCACGGTAGATAAATGGTACAAAAAGCCGTGAAACACCTAGTACACGTATACGTCTGTTATTGCTTCAGTTCTTTCGGTTTTGAACGACTACAAATCTTCATCAATAAACTAAACGCACAAGGGATGGTTAAAATTTACATAAAGTATCTTTTAGTATCTGCGATGGTTTGATGACAATAATTCGTATTGGGCTTTGCAAGAGGTCAATGATCCTAAACATCGGAGTAGGCTCTGTGTGTCTTGGAAGGACGAGAACGATATCCAGGTAATGCATCGGCCTTCAAAATCTTCCAACGTTAATTTGATTGAAACTGTGTAGCCATCGTTAAAGAAATAACTACGTGGAAAACGTATGCATCAACTTATGAACATGCATATTTAATTATTCAATTACACATCAAAATGTAGAAAATATCGTACAGCAACTACTGAAGCAAATCACACAAGAAATTAGGAGTTCAATCATACAGAATACAAATCAAACACTGCATATTAGCGGGCACGGGCCTGCACCCCTACCTTGTCCGATGTCTTAATTTCTATCCTTGGCTGTTGTTTCATTGACCTTCTGTAAGATATCTTGACCTCATGAATCTTTTGATTTCGTTTATCCATGTTTTCTTTGGTCTTCCTCTTTTTCGTCTCACTGGTGGTATCCAATGTAGCACCTGTTTCGGTATCCTCAGTTCTTTCCTAGGGTATGGCCATAACATACTAATTGCTTTCTCTGTATGGTATGTTATCCGTAATGGCTCCTTCTATTCCCACACGTTCTCTGATTATTTCATTTTTAACTCTATCCCTCCACGAGATTCTCATAATGCCCCTGATCGCATTCGTTTCTATTGCTTCTATTTTTGTTTTAATATATTCTGTTATGCGCAAAGTTTCGCTCCAAACTAACGTCTCGTATATATTGTACTTTCTTCTCCTGATATTCAATTCCCGCACGAAACAGCTCTCCTTGCTTCAGTAGTTCTGGAGTTTATTTTCTGATAGTTCGTTCTGTCTCTATTAAGTATTGTCCAAGAAATATATGTTCATTGTATATCCTTATTCCTTTGCTGCCGTTCATTATGAGGGTCTCAGGCTCTGTTCCAATGCATAAGTATTTAGTTTTGTGTGTGTCAATATCTAGTCCCTGGCTTTGATACTCCTCAATTGATTTTCTTATCATATATTCAATGTCGTCCTTATGGTTCGTGATAATAACTCCGCCAAGTTCTATTCCCATTCTGTAACATTTTGCTCTCCATAGGTGTACAGCTTTGGCCACAAAAAGCTTAAACATTGACTGCTATAGGGTTTACATAATTAAGAGTCCTATTAGGTGTCTTTTCCTGGTATTGTAGACTGAATTGTTACCTACGTAGAATATATATAGTAAACAGATCTACTTGTAGATTTTGCTAGGGCGCAACTGAGCCTACCCAACACACTTTAAAAGCCATATGGCTGTAATATTACAGTTCGTCCTGAACACGTTATTTAGAGTGCAATTTCTATTTCGATAATTTAGAACGTTTTTTGAGACCTAAATCTTATGTATGTATTCGCAGCGTTGAGATTTAGGAACCAGGCGTCACAGCAGTCTCGTTGAAGGGTACCAAAGAGATATTGCATTCGTGGATGATATTTGACCTATTTAGTTTTCTGTGAGCATATTGTAACCCTAAAAACATTCGAATGAAAAAAGTTATTACGAGGATATCCAGATTTCGGCTATGGTCATCATGTCGAGGAGGCTGCCAAAACAAGGATTGGCGAAGTCGTCTAACGCGGTTACATTCTGAACGTTATGCTGCTACTACAACGTGAACTAATTTGAAACAAATGAAGATATTTACAACAAGATTTTCTTCGTGGAATAAGAAAGTTATTTCTATTGAGACAATCTGTGTATACCTTTGGGGAATTGATAGTTATACACGTGATGCTTGCGAGCTATTTAACATATTTTAGTATAACTGGCGTTTAATGAAACGGCAGTTGTATTAATAACACTAACGATATTAGAAACAATCATTATTAATGATAATATATATATGAATATAATAACATTAGGATAATTGATGGGAACAATTATTATTGCAAAATAATACTATATTTTAATAACGGATTTGCGAAATGCGTAGTAGCATAAAATATATTGATGAGAATTTTTGTGTTATTCTCGTTTACAATATTCCCAAGGAATAGGAATTATTTCATTCAATGATTCTACGAACAATTTTGAATTACAACGTCAACATGTAAACATGCACTGCTATGAAAAATTACATATCTCCAATACTATAGATAATTTACCAGCTGAAGTCAAATTAGAGCTTTGAATAGACATTGATAGTCTTATGTCGCACGTTTGCATAATTTAAATCGCGACAAATGTACCCAACTTAGCTATCAACAAACGTAACAAGTCAATTACTACTCACAATCCAAACCGCGTTTCGATTTGCCTTATATATCTATGCATTTGCCGTCGATTTAATTGTCAGGTATACATATACCTCTGCGGAGCTTTTAATAAAGTTTCTGTAACATGATCGTAATATATGATGCAGTATTGGAGCGTGAACTTTACCATTTTGTTATTTGCTTTGTGATATTTTAGTTCAACATTCTAATAGAAAATAGAAGTAAATTATGGGAACGGCAACATGAAAAAAATTGCTTTTTTCTATCTCACATTGCGGGAGTAACAAACAAATCTGAAACTTAAAAATATATTTTCGTACCACTTATTCTGCTCTTTTTTTGAAAGAACGTGCAAGGAATAATTGTAGAAGACTATGATGTGTGTGATCTGACGAAGTGCGGCCATTTGTGGTGTCAGTTCTGCACTAATATACTGTTATTTTGGGGGACTCTGTGCGTAGTATCATGTAAAAAAGTAACTCCTGTGTTTTTTCCATTGAAGATGATAACTTAGGTCTCAAAACACTTATCAATTCTTTTTCTCAACTGGCTGTTATCGTATAATATGTTGTTTAACATACAGCCCTTTTTCCAACGTATGCAACAAATTAAAATAAGAAAGTTTAAACCAAAGTTACACCAAATTTGTAAGAGAAAATACTTCCTTACTATCATAAGTAAGCCGTAATTAAATCTGTGAATATTAGGCTTTCCTATGTAAGATCTTTAGAACTTCTGAATACCTGTTATTTACATAGACGTTCGGACGATATCTGTAACAACCTCAAGTGGGATAAACATCGACCGCAAAGTTCATCCAAATTCGATTACTTAAGTCATTTCACACGTAAAATAACTTGCACTGTTTACTGTTTAGACGAAGACCCGGGTCATATGTTTAGCAGGTTCAAGGGAGTCCGTTGTGGAATCATTTCAATGTATTAACGTAACGTAACGAACATGGCATTTACAATGATAGCAAGTAATTCGCCAGGTACAATGTTTACGTTTATGTAGAACGGGGTGATGTGAATTTTTATCTTCTTTTACATTGATTGATTTACTTTTATCTAATCTTATAAATGAATTTGAAGTATATCTTGTAAAAAATCTAGATCGTTTTCACAAGGTTTGCATAAAATTAAAACAATAGGTCAACAAATAAAACAAGTGAAAATATTTTCCCACTATCACAATAAAGCCGCAATTAATTTTTGGAGATTCGCAAACTTTATAAGCAACATGAGAGTTACTCGTAACATGAGCTGAAGTGGGATGTTAATTTTTTAGACGTAGTTAGTCCGGTGGTAGTGAAAATCGGGTAATATCTGGAGCAAGGTCAAGTAGTTCCTGTTCGTTTTCTCTTTCTGGCAATAAATAATATGTACATATGTGTTCAAGAACGAATTTTTACAATTTAGGGAAAGAAATAAAAACGCTTCTAAAATATCGGCAATATGTCAATGATGAAGTTTTCTTTTCATCCGGAGCTTTTTTATATTCATGGTCGAATCATACGTGGAAAGTGCAGTGACCCAGCATTTTTTACATACCATTCGATAATAATGCAGGGGTTCGAAAACAACACTCTTTATGTCCGATTTTTTCTTCTATATTCACTTACTGTTACCTCTTATAATCTCGAAAAATAAATGGGACACATTAGTTATGACAGAGCCCGTATATATCGGATTTCAAGTTGTTTCGATTTCTGTTTTTAAGCAATATCCTTATCGTAGCTTTGTTTGATTAGTACTTCTTCATGTGATTACGAAGAAACATTTGGCATTAGTTAAGTGTAGGGAAACTATACACATTATACAACACGTATTCCTATGTGCTCAAAATATAAGCAAAGTTCTTATTGCATATCTTTGTTCAATGGCAAATGGTGCCAGTTAGGCCAAATTTCAATTTCAGTAATTATTATTAATAATCGAGATAGAGTATATAGAAATGGCAATACCTAAAGAAATATCTAGGATCAAAGTAAACAACACGAAACCTCGGGCAATATTAGATTGGTTGAAATGATTTTCTGTTAGAGTTTCCATTAATAAAAATTTAGATTTTACCGCAAAATGCGTACCTTTATTTCTACTATTGTATACCTTAACAATAAAAACTGGCGTAAGTCATAGACTGATATTTCCTGTTCATCTCACTCAGAACATGCTGGAATTAAAACTTAGTTATTGCTTTTTACTTGGATTTTACCCGAGAAACACTTTCATGCAATTTGCAACTCAATTCCCCATTACGTAGATTGATTACTTCTATCCCTCCGAAATTCAGCGAAGTAGCAATTGAAGCAATTAGAGCTCCGCAGCCCAAACTTTTGTACAGTAGTACGATTCATTTTCCAAATTGAAACCGAAGTTTCCTGTTACTTTGTTACCATTAGAGATCGATTTTTCCGCTAGCATCAGGTATTCTACGTAATTCAGTTAAAGTTTTAAGTTGTGTGCTTACCCCGGAAGCAACGTTGTGTCGGCAACTGGAGGCGTGTCCGTTGCAAACGCATTGACCTCCTATGTTGATGTCCTTAATTGAATAGAAGAGCTTTCTATCGCGCATGCTGTCCTGCGATAGCCGCTTGGGTAACGGTGCGTCGGCGGATCCTCTGAGTCCTTGTAGCCGGAAACGTACGTAACGTGCCTTCGTAAATTCCAATAAGTCTGAGCTTGTTTCGTTAGCGCCTGGTCGACCGTGGACTAGGGAAGTGTGAATCTGAAATTGATCGGAAATGTTACTTTGTGTAACTTAACGCTAGAGGGTTTAAGTAACAGGAATGCTTTGGAAACTGCTGTATGTCCTTAGTTTCTCCGTAATACGAAGCTACATAAAGGCTGCTACTTAAAAAAACTGAATCTTATTTCCTTATTTGATGGATGAATTGTTGCGCCAGATACGGAAAGGCACCCAAAATTGTTATGAGTGTGCAAATCTTACCTTAATGTTTTATGTAAATTTGAATGAGTGGGTAGAACGTCATGGTTAGTTAATTAAATTACAAGCAATTTGTACGTTTGAAAATATTATTTATTATGTACTACAATAGTATTTTGTCACACTGTGGCTTCATCAGCCATAATACTTACCTAATCCTGAACCTTTCTACCTTTCCGTGTAAAAAGAAATCAGCTATAATAAATATTCCTAAATTCCAAATTGCTTCTAATTTAACTTATACTTCAAAGTATTAAATAGTTATGAATGAATTTAATTATTGCCGAAAATATTCGCTAGTATAGATTACTTCCACCGCCTATATTAATCTATCTCTATCTAAGATTCTATTCCCAAAAATTAACACCCAAAATATTTTTTCTGCATTTATATGTAAGTACATCTTAACACTTATCTGTATTAAATCATCAAAACTTTCGCGCTGTGCAATAAATCACTGGAAAAAGTAATTAGCAATTCTATAAAAATACGCCAAGGCGTTCAATGTCTTTGGCCACCTGCAACATCATTCAATTTTATAGGTTTATATAGTGCACCTTTTTTAGCAGCTTTTGGGCGATTTATTGGTTAGGGATCGGCGAACATAAATCAGATTTATTTCTTAATCTGGGTTCAATTTCATTATCACACTGCTACAGTTGTCACATGTTTTTATTCCACCACTATTCTTTCCTTATTTTAGTTTCCCTTACAGTTTGGCAAGAAATAACATATTTACGTATCGTACATGTACTTAGAAAATGTCAAAATATGCTTTAATTTCACTTCAAGACTAAATTATTTCAGCTAGCATTTGCAGTCAAAAGTACCATAAGTTTCACTCAAAGCCTCTGCTGTACTTCAGTTTTCCAAAGATTCACTTCAATTAGCTTAACACAGTTCAATTACGTATGTATGTGTGGCCGCACAAATCGAAAATATCCTGTTGTATAATTTAGCTCTTGGAGTGGGTAGAAAAGATTTATATCGCACATACATAGCTATATATAATATCTATTACATCACAACTTCGACAGCATGCTGCTGATGAATTCCTGTCAAACTTGGTTAATCGCTCATGCATCAAAAAGCATGTTAATCGTTCGTCCCGCTCTACGTTTCGTTTTCTTTTTGCCTCCCTTCCTGCTTCGTTTTCACTGTATTTAACTATCTTGTCTTTACTTCTCACTTCTTTTTGTCAATTTACTTTCTGACGTTTTCTTTTCATTCTTAATGTATCTGCAGAATGCGGAAATTAACAAGGCCAAAAGTGAACACGCATAAGAACACAAACATACGTGTATGTGTATGCGCGAAGGCCAGATGAAGCGAGTGAATGGCCGAGCAGCAAGAAGATATTGTGTACATCACTTGCGTCACGACAGCTTGATCTGGATCTTGAGACTTTTAAGTTTTAAATAATTTTTCTGTATTCCGTGTCTTGTTTCTCGTCAATGTGTGTTTACGAGCTGCTTTGATCACGGTGATTAAAATTGTAGTGCTTGCGAATCGGCCTGGATCTGATGAAAAGAGAGAATACCGCTCGTACACCAAAGTTAATTGCATTTATTTATTGACCACGGCCAATTAGCAACGTGAAAGCAAATAATTTCGACGTGCGGCTATGTACGTGACAATCTCTCGGACCGATACTGTTGTTGTTGTTGTTGTCGACCGGTATTGTTGGTAAACTGGACAATGTATTTTTCGCAATTAGCGTGTAAACGATGAACTTCCGCCATAAATTCTGAAAGTTATCGATAGATAGTTATCTGTTGTAAAAATCTAAAGGGCTTTCGCATATACTGGATGATCTTAGAAATGGAACACTCAGGAACGATATTGTTCTTTTAGCAAATTTTGTGGTGTGCTTTTGTGTGCAAAATATGTTGCCCCAAATTTTCATCCAATTTGTGTGTTTCTTCTGTTATGAATATTTTAGTAAGATACGATGAAGGTGTCGGCTTCGTTGTTAACGAAGCACATGTTCCAGATCAACTGGTAATTATGTACTGCCAAGTCATCGATACAATTTAGCATCACATATCCTAACTTGTTCAACGATTACGAATTTATCAAATATGATTACACATTGTTCCAGCGTAAAGTTTTAAACACAATATCTTGAACACCATCACGTGAGCCTGGAAAACATTAACTCAAAGGAGAAATACGAATAAGATTGATCAAATAACCAGGACAAAACACCAAAATAAACAAAATAGACCACTATTTGACTGAAGAAAGTCGATTTTCTTTGTGAGCAGATCCTGATCTGTCGTCCATGTCTAAGTTTCCTGTGATGGTTGAACATCGTTATTAGGATAATGGTAGTGCGTACATCTGCAGTTGAGTTTGAATTGAAGCATATTGTATTCGCAAGGTCGTTTTAAATTTCATATGTGGATACTAAATGAATTAATCTTTGTCCAGAATCGATGTCCGGATCTTTATCAGCATGTAGTAGTAACGACTATGTGTACTTTCTATTGCTGCACGGGTGTCCTCTTTCGTGATGTTTAAGGCTTTATAAAGATTCACGTATACTTCTGCGAAGGATGGCAATCAGTTATAGACATCAGTATGACAATTGAATTCTAAAAATTAAAAGTAGTACTAATTTGTATTTAAAACACACATACATTAAGAAAACCAGGGGAAACCTCGAGATCAGACAAGAACTGGATTTCAATCTGCTAGGCAGAAAGGGAGTTGACAGATCGAGAAATTCTTGGAAAGGTAGAATACTAATAAACTACTAAACATGAAAAGAAGCGAAACATATTATATATAAAAAGTTTACTAAAAAGAATTACTAAAACGAACTCGTTACAGGTGTTGTGTCACAACGTAATGATCCACTCAACTGCCCATAAGATTTTGCAGACTCTTCTTAAATCCATCCAGGAGCCACTTGTGCAGAAGAAAATGAATTTCATAACATGCAGCTTTCCTTAGGCTAGGTTATTCTATATCTATAACCGACCCTAACATTTTGGCATCAGCCTGGCTATTGAAGCGCCGACTACTTTATTATTGTCATATGAAACTATAAACGAACCATACATATCAGTTTCTCTAAGTTCAATTACTACAAAAATTGTAACACAACTTAAGTCATTTGCTAAAACTTTGCTTATTTGGCATTTTCTATCCTGTACGATCATTTTGTAATTTCTCAATATTTTGCAAAATGTATCTTTTAAGTATTTCATCCTCATATCTTAAATTTTGTTTCCTACAGATTTTACTAGCTATATGCGTTCAGTATTTAGAAGCTAGTTTCTTTAAGTAGCATTACTTACTTCACCATTCTCTATGGGGGTCAATCTTGAAAAGAATGTCGTGCAAATCACTTCTGTATCGCTGGAATAATGAGGTTTTCCTTTCTTCGCCGGAACTCCATATCTCTCCACACAGTCCTTGTCACTTGTACCAAAATATTGCCACGGTATAAAAATCTCTCCATCCAGCGATCTTTCCAGAATCCAAGAACCCGGCCGTGGAGAAATGGCAGATTTTATAATCACGTAAGCCACTTGGTATATCTGTAACAAGACGAAGCGTGATTACTTAAAATCAACTTACAATAAATAACATTATAAAGAGTCATTTTGTTATTATGTAAATAAATGTTTCAAAGTATAAATAAGTCCTTCCTGTAAATAAAAACATAGTGAATTTTCTGCAATATTAAAATGCGATTTGGATGGAGCTAATAGGTTTGTTCGTAGAGCAATCAGCAACTATCAGCAACCGTCAGACGCATGCGTATGCATATATTTGTGTTCGTAGAGTAAAATTTCAAACTGATGACTAGAAATCCGGCGTTCGCAGAGTGAATTTTATTCAATTTCCAATCGATTGGCAACCGTCAGAATAATTTCTTACAGAATTGAACATTTTTGGTTTGAGACATGCGCAATAGCAAGCGCCAACTTTAGCAATGTTGACTCCCAGATTACTTGGTAATCTGTGGTGATCCATTTCATGATCTGTCCCACATCTGTACGTTGACGATATTAATTTGTGAATATGTGTCGTTTTTTGTTGTTTTCTCCACATTCTTACTACATTTAGATAAATAATGCTTCAAAAGACCTACAAAACCTGACCTTTGCGCCGCCTTTAGAACAAATAACGCATTCCTTCTTCCTTTTATGTTCGTAGAGCATTAAATTTAGGACAAATTTGCAACTGTTTCCAGTCGGGCATGCGCATTGAATATTAGTTGCCAACGGTTTCCAATCTACTCTACGAACAAACCTAATATAATAGACTACGCCCTTAAACGACATAGTTCTTATTTTTACCACATGAATTTGAATACCTTCAAATCGGTGCAGTGTAAGAACAATTTTAGATGATTTCGCCCTAGATCACAAACCTCTTTTTATTGGTTCAAATTCATTTGTGTTTTCAATTGTACATCCTGTACGAGTAATTGCTTTGAAAGCCCTAATGGGTTCAGCTAATTTTCAGCAAATCGAAAACTATTCTAAAAAGTACGTTTCCTATTTTTCTAGTTTATAATCTTTAACAATTAAAGACAATATCAGTACTACAACTTATGGCAATAATGGAGGTGTACGTATCTCGGTATATCAACGGAAAGTTTAGTATGTTTAATATAAATACGCTGTCTGCTAAATAAACCAACAGTGTCGTAGTATACGCGTATACCACCAGAGTGATTAACTTGTTGCAAGTTAATTAGGACAGTTTAGTTGATCACACTATCGATTGAAACCTCCCAACCTAAATTACACAAACATGTTCGGGTTAACGGAGATGATAGGTTGCTACTATTAAACGGGATCGATAAGCAGGAGATGCTGTTATATGTTGAAATTTAAAGAGGCTAGGCGCACGATAAAATCGTGGACACTGTTTTTTTCTAGATGGTTTTTATGCGAGGTGTTATATTATGGGATTTATGTTGAGGTGTAAACTTGATTTGAACAAATTTCTAATCGGAGGAAACGAGTTTGTATACATAATGTAAAAATTCGATGATGAAAGAAAATGTTTATTTCTTCAAATGCGCATAAGATTAAGGCTGGTAGTTTTCAATGTTGACACCACATTAGCCTTCAACGGAGTTTAAAAGTAAAAAAGTTAATCCATAGAATTTCGAAACTATTTCCTAATTTACTAATTAACCGGAATATCCTAGACGATAACTACGAATTGTTTTCTGATGCAGTGGCATTTGAATTACTTATACAAAGCGATTTCAACTCTTCAATATTCAATACCCCAAATGATGTTAAGGACAGAAATTAGCTTGCTCTACTTAACTTGTATCAATATAGTAGCATACCTAATTGCCGAGGAAGATTACTTGATTAAAATCCTCCACAACCTTAATCGCAGTATCACCGTGATTCATGATTTAGATCCAATGGCACCGAAGGATATGCACCATCCAACCCTTAATATTCTGTCTGGATTCTTGTGACAACCTGTCGACTCTCATCTTTCCATCAACTAACAACTATAGGTACAATTTTCGCAATGTTGATTACTCTACCCATTACAATGATATGCTAAATATCGACTGGTCATTTGTGGGTGCTTATTGTGGTGCACATATTGCTTGACGGTTCTTATAATAAACTTCATACAGTCCTGGGTCGCTCTGTTTAGAAAGTAAAATCGTCCAAGTCAACGTTTCCGCTGTGGTACTAGCCAATATTGAAAAAAGTTGAAATAATAATAAGTTTTAAAGAGCACTGTCTTGACATTTGGAAACAAACTAAGACGGAAGTTTATCCTCAGGAATACAGTTGATGAAACCGGAAGCTTCAGATGCTCACAAGAAGTACCAGACGGATATAGAGTCTAAAGTCATCGATGATCCAGGAACATTTCGAAGGTTTCTGGCAGAGAAGAGAAACGCATCTAGAATTCTCGAGTGTCTAACGCCGCAGGACTACGACTGACTAATCTTCAGAACGTAGTAAATCCGTTTGGTAACGTTGTTTCGCAGGGATCAAACCTGGCTCCCTGCTGTTTATTATTTTTATAAATGATATCTGGATTGGACAGTACTTGCCTACGTGGACGCTTTTAAAATGTTTACTAAGGTAACATCATTTAATGACTATAAACACCTCCATAGCCCTCAATTGATTAATAGTAACTGGTGCGAATTGAATGAAATAGATTTAAATGTCAATAAGTGCGCGATGGTTACATATACTAGAAATTTAAATCCGTTCCAATTCCAACATTCTATGAATCAGATTGTTATTCCAAGGTTGGATAAAATTAAAGATTTTGGTGCTCTATTTCACTGACACTGAGTTTTGCGGATTACACTCTAGATATACGTACAGTTGCCCCAAGTGTCTAGGTTCTTTTACGTTGCAGGCAAATAATTCTCTGTCAATTAAGTCTATTTAGTGTTACGGTTTTTTAATATGGTATCCGCGCTATGTGTATCTGCACTTGTCTGTTTAAAGCAGGTATGGGCAACCTCCGGCCCGCGGGCCACATGCGGCCCTCGAGTAAGGTTTGTCCGGCGCGCTACTGAATTCTTTCGTTGCACATTAGCACGGCCCGTCTAAACTTAATTCATAATGAATCATAAGAATACTACAAAAATGTATATTTTTCAAGATTACTCACAGCATAAAACTTCTACAAAAAAGGTTGCCCATGCCTGGTTTAAAGTGTTTACAAGCATTTAATCAAGTACCCTTCTTTCAAGAGAGATGGGAATCCCGATTGCAAAATTATCCTTAGCATAGACAGTTTCGATACCACAGGTAGTAGAACAGAACAAAGTAGTGTCAATTTCCTATTAAGCTTAAGTTAAGATTGACTAGATTCTCAATCTCTACTGTTTCAAGTATTTGTATTTCCGCACGCCCCCACACGCTTTGTAGATACCATTGTTGGTTCAAGAGCGAGAACTAATACATTAGGAGAAGATCCTCTATCTCATATGATACCGAGTGAAAATAAATATTTCTCGCCCCCTTTTCAATATAACTTTTTCTTTTTGGTTCTTCCTCGACGGGAATAGAATCCTCTCATCTCCAAATTATTTGATTCGTTTAAAGTTTACTAATAGAACGTGAATCTCATTCTTTTTCATTTTTGTGTAGTATTATGTTATTATGAATATCCTTTGCGAAATCTTGTTTCTCTATTTTTCATTTTACGTTTGAGATATATATAGCACGCAGCATGTTGTTTGTTATTGTTGTAATTGTAATATTGTATTTTTTTAATGTAGATTTTGTCCTGTGAATGCAATTAACTTTGTTGGACAAAAATACTATTATTATTATTATTATTATTATTATTATTATTATTATTATTACTATTATTACTATTAAGTCTACTTTAGATTAGAGCTGACTTAAAGTGCACGTTTAACGTAATAGTAGACAAGTGGGATTCACCTTTAACTAAAGCCAATTTTTTATTGCGTTGTAACTAGTAATAGCAAAAACAATAGAGGAGTTGATTTGGATATGGAAGAGTAATTATTGCTGTTTAAAGAAATCCGAAAAGAGCACCATATTGTCAACTGAAAGACCACAAATAAAAATTCTATTAGTGGAAATGTATGTGAAGAAAGTGTTGTTGTTATAAAGTACATGTAATTGTATATAATCCAGTAACAATTTCTTTTGTTAACCTAAATCTCAAAAATTCTGTATCATTTCATTTCATGAAATAATCTATCATGGTTCTACAAACATTTGGTCTTCTTCCTAGTATTTCTACCTCATCATCAGACGACGATAGCTTGATCTGATACTTAATGGATACCTGTTCATTTTACCAGCAATATACATGTAAATAACAGATACTCCTTTTAATAATTGAAGTAACGAATGACGTTTGACCGACGTTTGAACCATACTCAAACATAGGCTAAAACCACCTTTGGGCGTTAAGGCGTCGAATTCAGAACTGTAACTTAAAGCAGGGGCTCTTATCTACTACTCCGGCCCGCCAGTATCATCAATCCGGCCCGCGACAGCTAATAGCTTATTGTTGTTGTGATAAGTTGGATAAAAAAACACAGAATGATAATGAATCGGATTTATTTACTTGCTGGGTAAAGCTTAATGACAAGTATAATACGCAGAAAACTCACTGAAGTAATCAGTATGGCCCCAAGGCTGAAAAGTTTGGAGACCCTTGACTTAAAGGATGGTTTAAAGCTATACGTATTTCGAATGTGAAATGGTATTACGAAACCGATTTTTAAACTTAAAGTTGACTTTTAGATTTAAAGTCACTTTAATTTTATCATCAAAGCAGCCGAAAGCTTCTATATTGTTTTTTTCCTTTTTTTCACATATTGCGATGGTACGTAGTCTACCTGCTTTTTTAACTAGGTAAGACGTTCTAAGATATATTTCAACTTTTAGACACAATATCGCTTCGGAATCTTTCCCACAAATATCAACTCGAAAGACAAATATAAATCGACTCATTTACAAAACCGTCTCTGACAAGAGAATGCACTGTGGATTGTCTTTCCAACGTGGACCCTAAAGGCGTCTTTGCTAAGTGTAGACAATCGTAGAGTCGTAGTACGTGACGTCATAGCACGAAGACCGTGCACGTTTCGATACTTTAGATTACCAAAGATGTGAGCTATATGCAAAAGGTTTGCGACCGGGGATCACGGGCTCTTATTATTTAGGAAGAAAGCAATGTAGGGATTACGCCATGAACTATTTTAAAATATATGCGGCCGAGGTATACAAAGTAAGTAGTTCGTGCGATCATGTTTAATTTATTGTTTACGGTTATAATGTATATTGTTTGTGCAATATACACATGCTTAAAATGCGAAATGGATTCTATTTATCGTTTTACTGTACTTTACGTGGGTATTGGTGGATGTATAGGAATTTAAGTAATTGTTTGGCAACTAAGTAATTGCAAATCATTTTAAGAAAATATAGGATAGCTTCGGTGTGGTATTGTCCGCCTTTACAATAGTTTTTAGTGATTTATTAGACACTACCAAAATTCCATGCTCATAAGAATGCTGATTCTTCTTGGTACAAAAACGAACCGAGCGTTGGACATCACATTGTTATTGAAAATTTTTACTATTCGAGTTAAGTTTCAATTCAATCTCACGTATTGTACTCCGATGATACCAATCGATTATTGCCTTAATTTATTTCTCATCGATTTCAACAGGTTGAAGTCAGCTTCGACTGCCAAACCACCGCGAAACAAACCAATACTAACACCCGCTTAAAATTCTATCACTATACGTAGAACAAAACTTTTAGTGAGAAAGCTCATTTTGTTTTTCCGTTTTTAAATCGATGCCAAACAAGAGCCTCATAATCAATTGATACAATTTTTTCCGGTCGACGATTGGGGTACTATCAGACGACAATATGAGTTTAAACCTTAAACACGTAAACCAACCAGAAAAGTTAATCGAATTGTCAAGCAGTGAAGTGGTCGTCAGCTAAGAAAATTGTCAAGATATGAATTTTATACACATATGTACTGTTTCCTTGTGTTCTAACCCGATATATGTAAGATTGTGAACACAAATGGAAAGTCATGTGTACGGTAAACACATAACCTTGGATAATGTTTCTCTAAACCAGCCGGCAATATTCAGACTACAATAAATTTTCCTAACAACTATGTATCATGTAAAGTTCGACGCTTACTTAGTAGAGGTTAACATCGAACCATGCTCTCGTATTCGATAAGGACGTTCTTACCAGGAAAATACGTGCATACATAGTACGTACGTACATGCCTAAATATTGCATGCGACCGCATTCTCTTCGTCTAATGACGATTCGATGCAGATCGAAACTGAGAGCGGCCACGCACTCAGGATTCTAAACACGTCCTGCGGTAAAGAGGGCAAACGGGCATGGAGCCGCTACAGCGAAAAGATGGAGAGGGCTAATGGCCAGATGCTTGAACTACGACCGAAACCCGTAAACCGGATATCTCTTAGGTCCTGATGAAATGTAACATGACACTTCTTTTATTGTACGACGTCGATTATTGCAGAAGTGGTGGAATGGAGTGGTCGTCTTTGAAATTGGAGCGAGGAAGTAAGACGACGAAGTGTTATTATGGCTGTTATTGCAGTCTTATCTTTTCTTCTCTACGAACGAACAAACGGTCGCGATATGTAACGTTACTAATGGGATTTGTTCTTCTTTCCGGTAATTTCTGTAGCTATTATATTTTATATGACGAAGTACGATACTGAAAGAAAATAATAGCATACATGCTATAGAATGAGTTCAATAGAATTTCAGTCAGATAACAATTCGACGTATGTATACTGGATTTGCCATAACTAATGCATCGAATTTATTTATAAGGTTATGTGAGATACAAGTACGTCAGTGAGTGTAAAAGAAATAAAAAATTACTAAAAAAATTGGGCAAACAGAAGTATTGTTTCAGAAGCACTGAATTATGTCTCGTAACAGGGTTGTCGAAATATAATTGAAAAACACGGCGGTCGTCGACCTCGACGTTTAGATACAGGCATACGAGCCGGGCGTAAAAGTAAACAAAACACGTCCTATCAAAATATCATCTTCGTCTTACTTAAGAAATGGCCCGAATTTTACTAGCGTTTACATCTATTGTTTTAAATTGCAAACATCCGCCTTAATTTTCAATCGCGTGTTCGAAGATCTTCGACACATATTATTTATTGCCCGCCTGATAAAGCGAACACGATCCACTTGGCCTTGCTCCAGATCTGGCCCGAATTTTACTAGCGCTTAAATTTCTACGTCTAAAAATAAATATCCTGGTGTATCCAATACTGTCAGAGGTTCTCCATATGTTTCTTGTGGAAATTAATTTCGGCTTTTCTGCGATAATCGGAAAATATTTATTGTGACACGTTTTGTATTATTTTGTTTTAAGTTTCTTCTGTTTTCTTAATTTGATGGATAAGTTGTGAAAAGGACCGCATGGGGGGTTGTATAGAATGAAATTGGCATCATTGCTGAGTAATCAACGATATGAGGAATTTATGCCCCCAATGGAATACATTGATTTAGTCATCTTTCGTATCTTTATCCTTTTATCTTTCTATTGCATATTGCATAGTGACTTAATACAGGATATATACTGAGTGACCTAGAACAACACCAAAAAGGAGTAGAATATTTTTGTTGAAGCTTGGTAGATTTGTTGGGCTTAATTATATTATATTATTAAATAATAATTGATTAACTTTTGAGATCAAGTGGTAATGTAATAACGTCACATTTGACAGTTATTATTAATTTTTTGCTAGCTATTTCGATCTGTATTTATCGTTGGATTTGTTGTTTTTTTCAGTGTTAATTAACATTATTTCGATTGTTATTCAGTTGTTTACGTGTTTTGTTTGTTTGATCATGCCTAGAGTAAATCAAGGAGTCAATTACCATAAATTAAGCGAATTCAATAGAGGTCGAATTATTGGTTTGCGCGAAGCTGGTTCTTCAATTGGGGAGATTTCTAACCGTGTAAATCAAAACCGGTCTACTGTAATGTGAGAGTGTCGTGCATGATTTGAAGATGGTCAGGAACGTTGTAAAAGGAGAACCGGTGCTTCAAGAAAAACGAATGAGCGTCAAGATCGTTAAGACAACTGTCACTTAGAGATCGATTTTCCTCTACTCTACCAATGGTTTGGTGAAGAAGGACCCCATGTAACCCTTAGAACAGTTTATCGTCGAATCCGAAGTTTTGGCTTAAGATCATATCGTGCGCAATTTGTGCTTCCTTTGACTGCGGAACATTGTCAGGAACGGTTACAATGGTGCAATGAAAGATCTCATTGGAATATTGAATGGCGTGGTGTTATCTTTAGTGACGAATCTAGATTTTGTTTAGGCACGACGGTCGCAAGAGAGTCAGAGAAAGACGGGGTAAATGACGGAATCTTCAATTTACAGTTGAGAGACACGTACACCGTGTCGTGGGTGTTGTGGTTTGGGGTGCGATTACTTACGGTAGCAGGTCTCCCTTAGTGTTCATTCGAGGCAATATGACAGCAAAACGATATATTGCGGAGGTGGTTGAGGCACATTTTCTGCCATACTTACAAGAGCTTGAAGATCCATTATTCCAGCAGGATAATGCACGTCGCCATGTAGCAAGGATTTCCTTGAACTTGTTTGAACAGGCCAAGATCAATCTTTTGCCCTGGCCTCCAAGATCTCCAGATCTTTCATCCAATGAACATGTTTGGGACATAATGGGTACAGGGTTGCAAAATTTGCAGCGCCCTCCTTTGACTTTGGTGGCTTTGAGGCATGATATGCAACTTGGTTGGGACGCAATACCCCAAGACGAAATAAACCACCTTATTCAATCAATGCCATGACGTGTAAATGAATGTATAAATCAGAGAGGCCGCTCCACACATTATTAACTATAATTATTAAATTCTGTTTAACTAATAAAGATTTTCCTCCCAAACTTTGATCATTTATTACTAAATAGGTGAATATTCCAACCAAATTTCATTCAGAAATTCCAACCCCTTCTTGGTGTTGCAATTTCTATGTCACTCAGTATACTTCAATATGGTGACCACTATATATGCAGCTAAAGCAATCACATATACAAAGCAGAACCACACAAAAATGAATATCCGGCAGATTTTAGACAAAACATTATTGGATCGAATAGGAAAACAGGGCAAAATTGAAGAACACGTTAACTTCGGAATTATAGAGAAAGAAGAATATCTCAAATCAACGAGAAAGGATAACAGTCTGATTCATTTGTCGGATTTGAAACAAAGATTAAAGTTGCCGGTTAGCAGAATAATTGCTTATTTGGCTTCAGAAACCAATTGTTTATTTAACACTAAGATGCTTATTGCTAACTAACTCTAACGATATTGTATTGCATATCGCCAAACTTAAGCAATAATTTGTGTCGGATTTATGCAATGTATCTGCATATACTCGTTCAATTTCTGGCGAGGATGACGCACAGAACATAATATGCATCCTCTAGGAATTGCATTTAAATTGTATACAATAGGAGTGATGTTAAAACGGTATTGTTGACGATATAAGTTTTTAATTTTACTTTATAAGACTTAGAATAACGACTATAACTTCTAACAGTACTGCACTTACCAGTGAGCATACAAAACAAAGAAAGCTTTTAGTGTTATTGTTCGATTACTAAGCACTTCTATGAATACGTATGGTAAAACGATAATTTCGCACTTGATATGACAGACACGAAACATTATAGGAACGATAAAAAGCCTCAAAATACGCGAATAGTTTGATATACAGGATGCAAATTATTGATGTAATTTTTATAAATGTCGATAATTAATAACGTCAATTTTAATATGTAAATCATGCAATGTTATTGGTTATATTTACTTCCTTGAGAATTGCAGGTATGTCATTTATCAAAACCGTTTAACCGTTCTTTTCAGACGCAAATGACCACCTATTAAAATTCCATATGATGCCCCGTTCACCGTGCTGAGATACAAATCTGTTAAAAATGTAAATTATCCACGCCGAGTTTGTGTGCGTTTGACTTATTCATAACGATAATTGATTTATCTATATCTAGCTGGGGGTATGAACGTATTCATAATATTTATATACGTCAGATTAGTGAATAGGAAATTCTGAAAGTAAAAAAATTTCTGGCCATTCATCGTTATACAGTTGACTTACCAAACCGAAAAGACTTCTCAGTCCTAATAAAAATAATTAGTATCACATGTTTCTATTTCTATTTGTGAATAAAATTCAATGGTATTTATTAACTTTTGTTCAATCTTGTTGGATCGAATCAGGTATATACCTGGAATTTGTTTTGGATGGAACCCGCTTTACGTTCAACATTTTAAACACCCACGTTAACGAATCTGACGATATTGGGTTTTCAATCTTTAGTATGAAGAGACGCTAATTTTTATAATTTCTGGATCCTTCCTGTCAAGCTTGCAAGTGTATAAATTTGAAATTAGTACTAATAGGCTTCCGCTTTCGCCATGTGTTGTCTGCAAAATATTGATCTAGATTCTAGATCCTCTTGCTGGAACATATCTTTCGCTGCCCACGAAATATACGCACATTTAATTATTTCTTATTGAAAGTAAATGTATCCAGATCTACACCATGCAACTATAGATAGTCTAGGTAAACAGCGGAAACGGTGTACTAAGTTACGACATCTCCTTATCTAATCGGTACTAAATTGATGCTATATGCGAGTAGTTCTGTGTATATGTAGGCTGTCGTAACTTTTTTCGTAATTGTGCGCTGCTACTGCTGCGCTACCAGACCTCGTGTTCTGTGTATTCTTATGTTTTGTTGTTTTGTGAATGCCCAAATATGACACCCTTAAGTCAGTATTGGTAGAATCCATTGAACAACAAATATCTTTCAAAATAATGACTAGAATTGTTGTCAGTCGACTTTGCAACTCCATTGGTTTTCTGATTAAAGAAGTTCAGTTAGTTTCGGTAGACATATTCGTTCACATGGCCAAGCTATTTTGGGTATAAACTTGAATTTCTTCTCCGGCGCGCTTTGTTAGTACATTGATTTTGCGATAATTAACTTCAAGTTTGGTCTTTCGTTCCGTTCGAAGAGATTATCCAAAATTCTTGAAATCACCGCTGCTGTCCCCACGAACAGCACTTTAGATGAAAATTCAAGATGAAGCAACTAGTATCAATTTACAATATACTAATTGCAAGTTTAAATCTATTTGCTTGAGTATAATATTAAATAGTGTAGTGAGGCCAGCCTCACCATCTCCTTGTTTGATGCGTCTTTTTAGATAAAAAATTTATTACCATCTTTTATAATTTCATATCGTTTAAAATTCTGATACAATTTTCGTTGATACGTACAACGTAACGTGATAATATTTATGATTATGTGATATATGTGAATAATTTGCAATTATTATCTATATACCAATGAATGCGTTACATTTAGTTCTACTTGTTCTGCTAATAAATTCTTGCACATTATTGCTGCCATACTGTTCATTATTATCTTTATGAATATCTTGTACAGGTTGATAGATGTGACAAGTAAAAATGCCATGGTAAGCAAAGGTAATTGGAAGAAATACGAGAGAAAGACACAGAAGCCGTAGAATACCAATCTACATCGTGGCTATCGCAGTTGGACAATATCTTATAATAAATTTTGAAAACTAGTTTTGTTTACTTTAATAGAATGGCACAAACTGCTAGTCGCTTTCTTTCTCTTCTCACGATTTGTTTTTTAAATTCTTTTTTCTATCAACTTTAATGTACTATGATTCAAATGAAATGCCGCTATGTTTTGATATTACCATGAATTCGACTTTGATTACCTAAGTTTGGTAGAAAGTTCGACAAATGAAGAATTCAGTAAACTCAAAGAGTGCGTACCAAAATTGTAATTTTTAAGAGTTGAAACTGTTAAACCATTGAATACTATGTATGTGGGTGGATCAAATATAAAGAAGACTTTTACTCTAGAGCTTAAGACAGGTGGAGTTTGACAATATTACGTTAAACATACGTTGGTAGGAATGTTGGAAGGTTGCGAGAGCAATAACGTGCACAACAAGACAAGCGAGAAAGAGGTTCATCCGTTCGTTTCGCAAAGAATTACAAACGAATTCCGAACGAAAGGAAAGATAGTCAAAACTATCCGAAGATTGCGTACATAAAAGAATCAATGCTCTTACAAACTCGTGTGTTTTATTCGCCTAAAACTATTCTTTTGATGGGCGATATAGGGTTGAGAATGAGATGATGCGGCTTGATTGCAATCCTAGAGAAAGCCACGGTTATTTGATATCCAAGCTGTCTATTTGTGTTGGACACAGATAATTCGATGTACTATTGCCAACCCTTTGATGAAGCTATAACTGTTTATCGAACCAAAAGACAAGATGAATCAATAACGAAAGTGAATTTACTCCAGGACAATGCCACGGCGCATACTGCGACCGAAGCATGTGATAAGTTTCGCCGCAATCTAAAATCTAAGAAGGAAGTAAACCACAATTTCGCAGTTGCTCTCTATGGCTAGGTTTCTCAGTCCTTATTTACGAACGCTTATGTCTTCATTTGATCTCTATGCGTGAAAATATCAGCGTACATCTTTCCTCGACGCCTCGAATTGAAAAAATCTTTAATAAAGGTTGTCTTCGGAAAGACCCTCTGTGTAGGTTCCTCGATCCCCATCCTCAAGATCTTACGCACACGCTCTAACGCCCCGTTCGACCTTTATCCAGGCATATCTTGCTAAAACAATCTATATCAATATGAGTACTATTCTTCTACCTAGCCTGGTACCTAGCGGCCACCCGCTAGTGTATCTCAGGAAGGCTTATACAACCGGGGGTCCCCAGGTTTCTCAAGCTGTGGACTCGGCTTTTAACTGCCTTGCCCAAAAATTGATGTGTTATCAAATTTGGAATCATTTCGGGCATTACTAATACATTTTTGTAGTGATTAACATTGTATTGTAAGTGTAATGCTCAAGCAAACGGGCAAAATTGAATTCTTTACAACACATAATCATTCTGAGTGTACAAAGGAAAACATATTTTAGACATACATGGTTGACTTTGGCTTCGTACATATGTACGTAAATATGCTGAATACTGTGATAATCATCTATTTAATGTATTGGATTTTGGGGTAAAAGAGAAAAGTATATAGTACTGCATGAAAACGTGGTGTTGCACATCATCCGAACAAGGAAATTTTCGACCTCCAATTTATTTTTAAATTGCCCGTAATCACTTATTTTAAGCTGTTCCGCAAAGGAACGCTGTTCGCCTTAAGACATTCGCAAGATTAGAATGCCTGTGCTCCATACAATACCTTTTATCGTTAAAAGGCTGTAGCTTACAAAACGATCAAATTTCACTAGGGAGATTATGTTATAACGTCCAACCGCATGAGCATGGAAGGCAATCAAATTCGTAATTACTCATGGAGGAATAAATTACAAAATAACGGCGAACCTGTTTTTAAAGTACATACGTATGTACGCCGCCGATGAGATCCATAAATTATTAAAATGGAACGATGAATAATTTGCTAGTAATCCAGAGGATAAATAGGTAGGGCGCGGATATTCGTGCATGTGTGGATATGTATGTACCTATACGCGTATACGCGAACATCAGCGATACACTTTACAACTAGGTATTTACGAATTTGAGTTTCATAAATACGCGTTTGGTTTTAGATCACTTATTTTTGTAATAGTCTCACTTGTGAACGTTTATCTGCGTATCTGCTAGTGAATTTGATGAATGTTCGATTTTTATAGCACATTTAATGTGCTGAATTATTCCTTTCTCTGTTGAAATCAACGTCCTTAACGGAGACAAAGAGCTCAAATTTGATGTTCGTTATTTACAGTTGTTTAGTAATTAAATACGGGCGTAAGAAAGTTTCATTTTGTGAGAGATTTGTTTTTGTTTTATCCATAGGGGATAGAAATTGATTTATTAAACTGCGCAGTTGGATATTTGAATTCAAATTCATTTGGTTAGGACAAGACCTGTATTATTTGAGTCTCTTCCCAAACGTAGACTCTTCTACATTTGTTGGATTTTAGTTAATAATGAAGTAAAATTTAAAATAGCAACTACCGTATCATTTATGCAAATATGTATTTCGATGATGAAGTCTTCAGTAAGTTTTCCATTCTGATTAGATAAATTGTAGAGATTGACGGGCCATCTCAATACGTAATGCAACAAATCGCTGCGCAGATTACACCGCACACGTCACACAGTCGCATTTCACCGCATCACACTCAACTTGCTCACTAACGGTCTTCCTTTGACTCATTTGTAGAGTTGCTCACTAGCGCCAATAAGCAGTATAACTGTGAGTCGCAATGAGATCTGTTATATGTGTATACATGTACGCTCCCGTAAATACTATTTGGTAGTTCTACGTTTGTTTTAAAAAGGTTGCGTACGTCGCGAAAACCACCAATGTTGGATAGAGCAACAAAATTTATAGCAGAAATGCCTGACCTCAATTATGATGGCGTTAAACTTCAATGTGGAGTATATAATATCTCTTTAATATGTTGATCCAAAAGGGATTGTCAACGCGACGTAAATCACAAACAGCATTCTTTAAAAAGAACTTGCATACGACAATATAAGAAATTTAAATTTATTTATGTGTTATCTTTATTTTATGTAATCTGCCGTTTAATTTACTAGAGAACGAAGCACACATATGTCTTCTTTTACCATAAATATTCGGACCAAGTTAGGCATCTTTACTAAGATTTGTGCCATCTGCTCGTGAACATGTTGAAAAAGAATTAAATCGGAGTTTAAAGATAAGAAACTGTGGTTATCTTCGAACGAAACAACAAATTGCTTTCTGCACTGCCTTCTCAGTGAAAGTAGGAATTTTACACTTAGAATAAGTACGTAGTAACTGAACTACGTACCTTGATTTTTGTAAATGATGTATCTAAGATGAGAACCAGATCACGCGAGTTTAGAAATATTTAAGTACCTTACAAAATTGAATAATTTTTCGATTTTTCAACTCTGTAAGTTTGACACTCCAGAAGTTCTATTTATTTAATATCGTAGTTACGCGTGTTTGTGTTTGTTGAAACCATCCAGTCATTATCCACAAAAAAGCCTACTACGTAATTTACAACCGATTTTATAACGACTTCCTCGGCCGACACCATAGCAACGTCGAACATCATATTCAATGAGATAAATTCCAACTAATGACAAACAACACCCAATCCGATCTGATCAATCACGTAGGAAGAATAAAACATCTAACGACTTAATTTGCGTATCACGAAAGGCCAACGCGGAGGCCTTTTGCGAACTCAATCTGCTCCCTTTTTGATTTATATTACGAACGGTTTAATGAGAGAATTCGGTAAATAAAATCGATAGCTTGCGGACGATAAATCAAACAGGAACGAGGGTGGCGATGGGAAGATCGGTGGAGAAACAAGAAAAAGATGTCGCAAGTGTGACAGAATCGAGCCAGCCGTGATTAAAACACTAAAAGGGCGTGGTTGAATGTTCACGAATAACTACCATAAACGCTCTCTGATTACCATACAAAGTGAGCTTTGAAACAATAACATTCCGACTGGTCATTTATACCATAAATTCGCTCGGCTGGTCGGAGTGGTGTGGCGTGGAATAAGTACATGACCATCGCGACAACCAGTAGTATCATAGTCACAACGAGCGAAAGTGAACGTCCTATTGGTCTTTGACAATGATTTGTAGTCGGTGAGCAATTACGTTGTTTTAATAGCATTCACTAATAGACAACAAAGACGTGTTCTTGTATAACTGCGTGTACTTACTTAGAGTTAGCGTGCAATAGATGTGTCATTGCTTTGTTCTGATTTCAGAGGCTTTTTTAAAAGTCTGCTAGTTGCGAAAAACAAAAGAGTGCTTTACTATATCTTCATATTTAGTGCGCTTTCAAGATGATGCAATTCTTTCACCATGTAAGCTGCCATTTGTTTTGATCAAATACTTTGTTCTTGTAATTACATAGAACTTTAACCCATATTAGGCATTAGGAATATCTAGGCGATTCACATTGATATGAGACTTTTTCCTGTGTGTTCACTTGATTATTGTCGATGCTGTCCTACCTATAGTAACAACTCCTTGAGGATGACTCCACTGTATTATCGGCCTCGAGCGCGAAAGCTTACAAAGAATACCCATTCAGATTGCGTGTAATTGAAATTATGTTATTGAGATTTGACGCTGTATAGAAACTTACAATATCGAGTAACAATCTATAACTACGCTGTATTTCACACTTGTGGAAGATATTAGGAAAACCATTAAACAACTAATGGAAGTCTATAGGAAGCATACATTGTTGGAATTGCAAGAGCTTAAGTAACATACAGTGTCTTCAGAAGGTTGTTGAGTTGAGTGAGTTGTTTGAACATGAATAGGGGCATGAAGGATTACAAAGAAGCCTGGTAGTAGTTCAGCGAAATTAGTTGAACGACTCAGTTTTGGTGACTCACCAGAAAAGTGGTTGCAAATATTATAAAACAAAATGCGATATATTACGCACCCGAGACCTGTTTATTATTACCCGATTCATTAATCTGTTTGTTTCAAAACATTCAACCGCCAAGCAGTGTGTATTACTTCAATTCTAATCCCCCTTTTAACCTTCTAATTCAAGGCGATAAGAATATGGCGAAAACTAGTACATTAAATCTCAATTCAATCCATAAAGTATTATCGCAGTAATTAATTGTCATGAGGAGAGTGTGCGGATGCATGACTTACAGATGACTGACAATCATATCCCCTAAAGGTGATCAAAACTGACAGAAATTTCGTCAAAACCGTAATAGAGGTTAGGAGCAATAACGGTAAGGCTCTAAATAGGGTACAACGTGAAAATCAAAAGAATGAATGGACTGAAATTACTATAGAATTTTATTTTGAAATATTTCCTCCAAATGACCCCGATTTTAGGCGTAAAGAGAAGAAATCTGCAGTGGTTTTAAGAAATATTTGTTGTAGGTTAGATACTGATTTATTAAGCTTGCTGTTTTGGGTGGTCTCTTTAAATAGGAAGATACACATAGGCTATTGTACAACAATGACAGCTTCATTTTTCAATAGTTTTTCTCTTGCGTCTCCCAACAATCAGCTTACGGATACGGAGGCGAGCATAGTCATCCAACGTGCCTACGGCTGCAAATCTTTCGGCGGGATTACCCGAGAATATTTTCCTTGTATGTTATTACCAAAGCTTTCTTTACCTTCATGATGATTTCGTAAGCCTTTGGCACACACATTTTCTTGAAGTCTGTATTACTTCACATGTATCTATTTTATGGAAAATCAGTAGATTAGAAAATTCTGGAGATGTGGAAAAGTTGTCTACTTTGTATCAACCAAGAGAGTATCTAATAGTCATTTCTGTCCATGAAGACACTAACAAAATATAGTACGAATTTTTTACCATTTCCTGTATAAATTGGGGAAAACCACTGGTATCCAAACTAAGGCTTAAAAAGCTTGTATGGGTTGATTCCAAACTCAGCTTTTTTCAAGAGTGTATAACTGATACCTCATTTAAGTACAAAAATAATTGAAAGATTTTGTATCAAATACTTACATATGTATATGCTGACGGTAAACTATTTAGCTTAGGATTTTCGTAGTTCTTAGGATCAGAAAACTTTGGATGCATATTTCCGTAATAGAGATATGTCTCCAGTACAACCAGTGCGGTTCATATCTGTACGAACGGCACTAAAAAGGGCCTGAATGATATATCTTGATTGTAAACGATTCTTTTCACAAATATTAGCGAGTTATTTCTACATTGAATCGAAAATATTACCTACTAATAATATATACGGACGAGGTCATTGGCTATTGTAGATCTATCTCCTAAACCGTTTATAACGATTCTCCTCGGAATTGTCAGGGAAGCGGTTAAAGATAAATTGTTGATAAGTTTCGTGAGTTAGCTGTTTGAGAGACTAAGTAACTGTTTGTGTGATTCTGGATGCTCCATATCGACAACAGTTTCTACGAGATAACGATATTTATGACAACATTTTTAGCTAAATATCTGATGCTCCGAAACTCTGCAACCTCTTCGATCCTTAATACAGTTCTTTGCGATTTGCGAGACTTCCAACATCCTAACCAACTGTGTTGACTGTGCGTATTGTGGATGCGCTTCTTTAAAGATAGTGTTAATCGAAGCTTACTTGTGATGCTTTCTTCTTTGTTTTTTCTTTCCAGTGAGAGTGCCAGCTCATTTGTTGAAATACGTATTTCTATATATTAAAACTGGTGGGGTAAACATAATAGCTATTTCATCCTAAATCGTAGACATTTTTACTTTTCTTAGCTCAAAAGTTAAGTTATCGATGTATCTATCGACTATCAAGTCGATATCACTATATCAAGACTATTGCAACAGAGGTAATCATATACCACGTCACTTACTTATACACGCTAGTGAGAGCAAGGGGTCACATAATAATCTAATGTCGATTTGCAGTATATGGTACTCAATTATTACTAAACTAACTAATTAATATTGAGCATGTGCCGCAATAATTTTCAAATTATATGCTCCCTATGCAAAATTTCGATATATTAATTAACTGTTGGCTTATATATGTATGTGCCCAACAATTTGAGTAGAAGTTACGCTGCACCGAAGACGTGTACATATATATACGTATGTAGCTGCTACATACATACATACATATATGGTCACCACTAGAGAGTTTACAGCGTTAAGTCAACAAGACTCTCTGCACGGAGGTGGTGAACATTTGTTGCACGTAATGTGTGAATCTCGATAACTGCTTCGGTTGCATAGCTCCTTAATGGCTTCGAATGCTTTTCCGTTGAAATGAAATTTAATTAGGCGAAGTTCAGTCGTATACCGTGACCTACATTTCGCCGTAGAAGTTTTGTCGAGCATTTTCCACTTATTCAATCAATTTGGAGAGACCGTGCTCTGATTCAATTCAGTTGTGAAGGAAATGTCCTTTGTTCTTTTGTGTCGCCGCAATTGTGTTTGTCATTTACTTATTTATATTCGCCATTCCAAGTCGGAAACAGTAAACATTAGTACGAACTAATATATGGCCGTTATTTGCGGTAGCGCCTATTGGTTTGCGAAACGCATTTGCTGGGATAGGGTAGAAATTAATCGTATTCAAGTAATTATAAAGCTTTGCAATTGGAGGTATTATATTTCAGTAATGTGTTAAGAAAAGTAGTTCTAGTTTCCGTCACTTCCTGTTTATATTGTATGTACCACTATCGTAGTTACCAGGTGTTCGGAAGAATGTTAAAAAGTGCTTTATTCAGTGTGCTCCGTCGCTTGTTATACTTTTTTTCCATCTTTCTGTGAATACCACGCCAAATTCTTCCTTTTTGCTGCAAACCATTCATCGAGCTATTTTTGCACATCTTCGTACCAACCAAAGCGCTGCTCAACAAGTGCGTGACCCATCGATAAAAAAGAAGTGGTCATCGGAAGGAGCCAAGTTTGGTGAGTAAGCTGCATGGAGCAAAACTTCCCAGCTGAGTGCTTCCAACCTGTCGCGAACCGATTTTGCCGTATGTAATGGAAAATTGTCATGAAGAAAAATGACTTTGTATTGCTTCTTTCGGTATTCTGGCATATTTTCAAGCAGCGAACAGTTCAAATCGGTCAATTGTTGTTGCTAATGTTTAGTATTAACCCTTTCCTCAGGTTTTAACAGCTCATAATAGATTACGCTCCTATGGTCCCACCAAACGCAGAGCATCTTTTTGCCAAAGTGAATCGGTCTTGCGATCAATGTGGATGGTGCGCCTGGGTCTATCCATGACTTTCTGCAAAATTTCATGTGTTTTTGCATTTTTCCATTTGCCTGTCATTCAACTCATGTGGTAAAGATCTACCGGTCTCCTGAATCTTTCCCATCTCTCGTAGCTGATTGGAAACAGCTTATTGACTAACGCCCAATTTCTCGGCGAGTTGTTTTTGTGTTTGCAAATCATCTTCATCCAAGAATGCTTGCAATTACACATCTTCGTATTTTTCGGCGGTTTCCGACGTTCTTTGTCTGCAATATCGAAGTCACCACTTTTCAAACGCCGAAACCATCGTTGACACGTATTTTGCGATGAAGCACGTTCACCATAAGCTTCTCGAAGTAATTGGTATGATTCAGCAGCAGTTTTCTTCAAATGAATGTTCTTCGGTATAAATTTTTACATATTGAACACAACACACCACTATGCACACAATTTTCCAATTTATCACTCGTGCGGGCCTGGCAGTTGTTGATGACACAACAAAATGGCGCAGTGTCAAATATTTATAGTGCAAACTGCATTGGTGCGCATCTGTTGTCTGAAATCCGCATTTCATACTTGTACACCTGGTAGTGACTAAAATTAAAAAAAAAAGATCACTGTCGAAGACCAACGACGAGAAAAAATCTCCCAGGCAATTGAAGGAAACCATTTTTAAAAAGCTATGGCTTGTATGCATATTTGTATAATTAAAATAAATTATAACCCAGTGCTTTGTATTCAAAAATGCATAATTTTACGTAATCCGGACTTTCATCTGGTACAATTGTGAAGCATAAAAGGGAACAAAGAAGTTATGAAGACATACGCAAATCCGTCACTCCGTTTAAATTTTCAGCTACGTTAGGTTAATAAACATTGTGATTTAAGAGAGACGCGTGTTATTTTATTATTCCTCTGTTCGATTTCGCGTAAGCGCCGGTCTATGCGTTCATAAGAACGAAATTTTGCATTTCGTCCGAGCGTGTTTCTAAAACAAAGAACATTTTGTTCCCGTCATGTTATTCTACGTAAATTAAATAAAGATCAAAGAAGAGGCGGATAAAGGGAGAGGACATACAGTACATCCCTTTGAGAGCAATTTGTGCATTAAAGTGAAGGGTAAAAGTTTGTAATGGAATGAATGAAATTTAACCTGACAAAAAGTTTTATTAAACGTGGTAGGTGAAAACGACCAGGATGTCAGCCAAAAATGCTGAAAGTGTGTTTAAACATTTTTGCGTTTACGTGAAATTGAAAGCAAAAGCGTAGCTTTCATTTGGGGTAATTTGGGTATACGTATGTATGTAGCAGATTCTTTAGAAATCGTGGATTTATTAAAATAAAATGGTCGATGCAAAATGCACGAAGGAAAGAAAACGCACATAAACTTTAGCGAATTGCGTAAGGATGATTACATAATAATTAGACCCCGGAAAGTTTGGTGAGGTTGATAAGAAAATCATCCCTACTACTAATGAGCTTCTGCCTCCAAACTCATATGAAGTCGATTAGTATGCACGCGCGTTAATACATTTCGTCAAATGCTTGTAACGTACGTTGCTAGTGTAATTGGTAGGGTTAGTCTCCGTAAATTTTTCAGGGTTTGCTAAAAATCAAAAATTATATCTGGACACGTTGAAATCGATACGGTCATATGAGGAAGCACTTCAGATTTATTTTAAACCAGATGAACGCATTTGCTTTGGTCGAATGCGTCACTGTCCTTAAATTAATTCACAAGTAGCTTATCAATTTTCCATTAACGAAAACAATTTCCGACTTCTTCGAAGTATTTACTTACTTACACGAACACACGTTCATCGGTGTAGATACATACAATTGCGTTTCGTGTCTATAATCCCTGCGTTTAGAGAAAGTCGAACTAGAAAAACCAAATTAATATAATACGTCAGGAATCCATTAACAAAACGTTCATCGCGAGTAAACATCTCTAGAGAGCCGTGGATAGTATACTGAACGATCGTTCCGGATCGAGTTACCGGCGACACCTGGCTGTCTAGATTTAATAATTAACGGAAGTCGAGTGTAATTGGTTGTTTAATCCTTCAAAGGAATCCGGTTGTAGAGGTCGATACTCAAATCGCACTCCCGATTCCCAGTGTCTATGCTTTGTTTGATGCGTAGCTTTCAGGAAACAATCCAGTACGCCACAGCAGAGACAATCTCGTCCCAATTAATTGCCTCTCATCTAATTCGAAATTTGACTTTGATAGCGGATCTTACGTTATCGGCTTCGGTATTTTCAGAAATTCTGAACTGTTAATGGGAGCTTAAATGTGATCTTGTTTGTTTTACCAGATAGATACCACACATAATCACTTATTTATCTCAGATATTGATAATGTTTGAGAATAATAGGCTCTATACTTCTAGTTATTTACATCGAAAATATCTAGGAATATCTTAAAACATGTTTGGAAAAAGGGAAATAAATAGCAACGATTATGTACAATTATGCGGAATTTTGCTTTGTTTTTCATAAAAATGTTCTCCTAGTTGATTAAATTTTTGCTAATATAAACTAGTGCTAATCACATAAACATTCAAATTCGTCGTAAAAGTCATGGGCTTTCTATCTCCCACTACTAAACTTTAATGGTTAGCAATTCCGTCTTCACTTGCTATATAAACGAACCATTTAACTGTGATCATGACAACCACAATTAGAGATATCTGAAGTTGTGAGGTACTTGAAGCTGATATAAGCCAATGAGATTTGGATTTTGTATTGAAAAAGAAGAAGAATTCCTTATTGTCTTGTCATCTCGAGCCATAGAGAGAACTTCAAGTTGCATGCTAGTAACAAAATTAGTGTTGGCACTTAATACCTTAAATCATCGAAAGACATTTGCATACACAAAGCAAGTATTTATTCCTCATTCCTATTATAAATTATCATTGGCTCAACAGCAAAAGTCACAGTATGCAGGCTCAGAAGTGCTTAAGCTGAATATCAGTGTAAGGATTGTGGTTAAAATAATATATTGGGTTGGAGAACGAGTTCCCGTCGTTTTCATTAATTGTTTGTCGTAAGTCTGATCGTAATATTTACAAGCGTGTATTAACAGTTTCTTTTTACTAAGTGCTATTGAAAGAGGACAGTTGTAAAACAAGTCGGGAATTGGCCGAGAAGATGAACTGCGACAACAAATAATTTTGAACTTCCACTCAATGGGACTTAAAGAAAGACTTGCCAGGAGTGAAACAAGACCGCCATCCCAAGAAGACTATGATCTGCATTTGGAGAAATTGGGAGGATATAGTGCACTGGGAAATGCTGGAGAAGACCAAGAGGGTCAAAAGAAATCGCTATATAGTCTAGCTTCATCTAGTAAACGATGCCATTCAACTGAGAAGAGCCCAAGTCATCCTGCTCAACGCGCGACTTCACACCGCAAAGATCGCCAAGGCCGCCCCCATGAGGTCGATTGGGAGGCTCTGCAGCACCCACAGTACTCTACATATGTTGCTTCAACGTCACCTTTTCCGCTAGTTGTAGAATCACAGGAGAGGTGTTATCTTCAACAACGACAAGGACCTGCAAAACTGCCTTGAGAACTTCCTCGAGTCCAGGCCAGGCGATTTTTGGCGAAACGGCATTAAGAAATTGGTCGAGAGGTGGGAGCAGGTCATGAACTATGACAGAGAATATGTAATTGATTAATCTTTCGTTGGAATTGTTGTAAAAGTGTTTTTAATAAAAAATAAATAAAATTTACTCTTACCACACCTTTCTGAAATAACACGCATTTCGACAACCCATCCTCAGTGAAAACTCAGAGATACTGATTGACAGTGTCAATAGTGTTTTGGTATAGTTCTGTAGGCATTCAGTGTGTGATATTCAATGTGCTGTGTTCCGTGGGCGGTTTTGTTGTAGACGTTGACCTGATATTGCTAAATACGTATACAGAATTATCTCCGAACGGTGTGGTAAGGGTCATTTTTATTTATTTAACCTTCCTATACTCACGTCAAAATGAAAGACGTATACTATACTATATAAGTCGGTCTCACAGACCGTATGCGTGAGTATAGGAAGGCTAATACACTTCAGCAATTTTGTTCATCCACGCTCAAACTTCTGGTTAGATCAAGTATATAGAATATAGATATAAAAGATACCAAACTCCATAGAGATTCAGAGCAATACTAGATTTACAGATAGACGTTCTAGGAAATTCACAATTATTTTAGTACTAGTACCATAATAGTATGAAATAAGATGGTACCAGCTTGCAGGTCGAATCTATTTTAACTATTTTTAGAGAAATTTCATTGTAGTTACTTGTTGTTTCATCTTGTTCACTACTTAAATTTCTCAGAATATGTGCGATATGCGGCGTTACACGTTAGGCAGGCTCAAAGCTTCATGACAGATCCTCGTTAACAATTCGGTTCTCTACTCTGGTGCCTTTCCGATATAAATACTTGCTATTGAGTACTGTGTGTCTGAATTCATGATTGGTCCTTTGTTCTTTTTGCCCGCGTAAATTTTCTTGACCACTTTCTCCTAAGACCTCGGACATTCCTTTTTATTTAATTTTACATAGCTCGCTGTCATACAGAATAACTGGTCGTATTGCCAGTATAAATACTTTTCGTGGTTTTCTCTGCTATCCTTTATAGTTTTCTCGATTCCTTCCTCTCCACTGTACGTGAATGCTATATCCAGATAGTTAAGTTTTTGTATTCTCTTCAATCGACTCGCTAAGGTTGCCTCCAGACTTGTTTGAGGTGTTACTTATTCTTCATCTAGCACCACATACTTTGTTCTATTTATTTTCATCTATTTTAGCCCTTTCCTCCTCCGCTACACATTCAAATTCTTCTTTGTTTCAGGCCAGAACCACGATATCAAGTATGTATATATGCGATGATTTGTGACTGGTGATTTTATAATGTCATATTACTCGACATTCCAGAAGGTTGGTCAAGGAACCTCCAGATTTCTGCTACTTTTGATATACATTAAGAAGCGTTGTTCCCTTTGCACGATAGTGTCTTGAAGTTTAAAATTTTCATAAGAAAAGGGTCTATTACAGCCCATTATATTCGACTTAGTACGGACTACGGATTTCTCGCTTATCAGTTAATGAATTGATGGTAGTTTGGTCAGCAACTACTATGTTTCAGCCGTCTAGTATTTAGAATTATAGACGCCCTTTTTTAATAATTTAACGTAGAATTTCCTGCCATCGGTAATTTTAAAATCTGTCGAAATTTCAACATCCATGCATTATAGACGTGTTGTGAGATGTAATGGAGAACTGAGGCCGCAATGAATAGATACAAGAGCTCTCCTTTCATTTGAGCATGTAGGTTTATACGGAATAGTAAAGGTGGTTACATTGGCTACAGAACCTCGGTTTCGTTCATTCTCTTTTCGATGATAATGCTTGCTTATTTCTGGAATTTGCTGGTCTTCGTGGGTTTGAACAACAAACTATTGCGCCGTCTTTTAGGTGATTATCTAAGAGATCATTTACTGTGATGGTTGTTCTTCGCTGTCTTACCTTATATTTCTTTCATCTGATTCTTTGCTGACAAGGTTCTGGTACTGCCTTCTTAGTTTCTTCATGTAGTGCATCACATCTTGTACTTGATTTTGTATATTTCCCGGTGTTTGTTTTCCTTCTCTTGTGAAAGATGTGATTATTCATAATGTGCCATTTTGACAATTCGCAAGGTTCCTAATGTTGTTGGTATACCAGCTCTTGCGTTAGCACCATATATAAATACATACGTTGACATTTAACACACATTCGGTATATTCCGATTTCTAAACCTTCCGTTATACTCTTTGATCTTCTATAGGATATCCTTTTTGTTTTCCTTTCTTAGTCGTTTTGCAATATATAAACGTCATATTGTGCAAAAGGTGTGTTACTTGATACACATGCACCAAAGTAACTAAAACACTTCGTTTGGTCTATAGCAGGGGTCTCCAAACTTTTCAGCCTTGGGGCCATACTGATTACTTCAGTGAGTTTTGCTGCGTATTATACTTGTCATTAAGCTTTACCTAGCAAGTAAATAAATCCGAGTTATTATCATTCTGTGTTTTTTTATCCAACTTATCACAACAACAATAAGCTATTTGATTGATGACACTGGCGGGCCGGATTTGGCCCGCGGTCCGTAGTTTGGAGATCCCTGGTCTATAGGATAGTGACAGGTTACTACCTGCAAGTTTCGCCAATATGTTTATAATATTCGCATGGTACAAAAATAATAATATGGCTGTTGAGGGAATACATGCTAATAATGAAATCATATTCGTCATAACGATGTGTTTAAAACAATATTCAATTAGATAAGAGACAAATGTGTGAATAATTATAATATACCATAATGGAGGGAGGAAAGGTGAGGAAAGAAATACTGAATGTTATGGCATTAATAAAGTGGGCCTGGATAAATTAGTTACAAAACAATAAGCTAATTGCGACATTTCTTAGAAATAGTGGTGTGTCTACCGGTTTCAGAATTTTTACTTGCTTATAAAAATGTAGATAAATTCAAACGTTACATCTAACACATAAATCTAACGCAACGTCTGGATATAGTAATTTGCATGTGTCAACCACTTACCGAACGCTTTGCAAATAAAGATAAGGCTACTGAACTGTGTAAAAAGCCTTAGATAAAACCGCATACTTAAATAAATCAGGTGGCGCAAGTACAAAAGGAGAAATGACAGAAATTTAATGACACATGTAATTAATGCAGACTTATTTATGCATGTAACAACACGAATCCATTAACTGTATATGGAGAAAGATACTGAAACAAACTGGCATACAGTCGCAAACACCAATAATATTAATTAATTTTCCATTTGGATGATTTTGCTCAAGAATCCATGTTATTCGCAATTTAAACATGAACGGTACAGTATACGAGGTACGCGTTTCTACACATACATGCATATATTTAATTAGTGTAATAGTCGTACACATGTTAATTAATATCTTTATTTCCACAACAGCTAATATGATTTGGAATGTATTTTTAAAGACAACGCCTCGTTTAATTACATATCGACGAAGTGGCAATACTGCAGTAAGTGTAATAATGTAAGTTTGTGTTCTGGTATTTTTTGTCCCTTAATTAGGTTAGTCTATAAGGAAATGCAGTCGTTGAGAAATAAGTATGTGATAGGTGTAATTTTCTACAGACTTTCCCGCATTTCAAAATCATATAGGCATGTTGTTGCATATGTTTCCAATCTGCTGTCGTCATATTTTCACGTTGCCTTTTATAATCTTTTGCTGTAATTTAGTTTTGTTTAAAATATACGAGTTGGTGCAATTGGCTCAATTTTCCAGTTAAAATTTTGAATTAGGTTAAATCTTTCAATCATTGCTTTAGCTGTAAAAGCCATACTAAAGCTAGCGTGAAATATTCTCCCATATGATGATCCTTATGATCGTTTATTAATCCATAAGAACTAGTAAGTACTTCACCAACTTTAAATATGTATCCTCATATAAACAATGAATTTCAGTGTGTTATATAGAATAAACGTTGTTATCGTAGTTTACATTTCTTCAAACATACGATCTTATCATTAAAAATTATATACGGTTCCTTCTTAAAAAGGACATACCTGTAATAACGCTTTATACAGACACATCTGTAAATTTCTTCTTTGTATGTAAGTGCTGCTATCGTAATTCTGGCCAATTTAATTTAATTAGAAATATTTACTTTTAAAATGCATTCGTTGATTAGCCATTCGATCAGAAAATTATAATAAACGTAGTGTTGTTATCTCGATTTCTTTCACTGGCTTCCAAATTAAACTCATTAGATCACCTAGCCGGTATTTCAACACGTTTCGAAGGTAAAAGCATCAATTATCGCCCAACCATCTGTACATTACACGTTATTATCGGAGTGAATCAAATTTTCAACGTACTACATATGTATGTATAGGTATAATATCTCGGAAAGATAAATTACAGTTATATTCAGGAGATAAGCATTAATGTTCGATTGCGTTACCTTTGTGTCGTCGGTGTAAGAGCGCACGTTTCACTGGCTATCTAAATGATCCAATAATTACAAATTTAATTTTTATTTGGCCGTTACGGAGACACCTTAACGGCGGCGTTTTTAATGATGGAAAGATTCTTTGCCGTTCGACGACTCTGTTGTGCTTCGTCGTCGAGGAAAGCCGAACTTGAGCTTGGATTACGTGTTACTTTGAAGGTAGAAGGTCGATTAGATATGGTCTGAATGTAGAGTTATATATCGGAACTGAAAGATTTCTTCATAATGTGGACCTACCTGAAAGCTATTTGATCTTTAAAGTACGTAGTATGTGATGGTCTTAACATTAAGTACTAATTATTCCCGCGTTTAAGATTAACAGTTTATCAGTGCATGTGATAAGTTTTACTTTTTCTGCATTGACGTATTTATTTAATTATGTTGTACCTTTCACCGGCATTCGGGAGATATGCTATCTTTCGTAAAAAAAAAAATTAAAAAAATAAACCGAAAACAAAAGATTTTGGATTTTACACCAAACATACATATGGTACCAATATATCCAGTCTTGATTCAAGATTTTTAACATGTTTTTCTAAAATTATTACCACTAGTGGAGTACTACGACAAAACTCGAAAAATATTTAAGAAATTCGATATACCACGATGCTTTATTGTTAATATAGTGACCAGTTACCCCCTGGTATAAATAACTAATTGACATCTTTGAGATTTTAATCTTAAAACCTTGAGGAAGACCTCCATATCAGTCGAATTTCAAGAATCATTATTTAATTGTGCCAATGTCTTTTCGTTTGTGCTTTTAAGGTTGGATTTGATGATGACTCAAAAATTCTCTATTGGATTAGCATCCCCTGAAGGCTGACATCAGTGTCCTTATCTTATTTCCACATAGTGTACAGACGATTTCTGTGTTTAGGGTCGTTGTCATTCTGCTGTAGCCAATATTTGTTGTGTCGTCTTTCTTATGAAGTTTTGGTCAATTGCAGAAACACACAGTTTCGTAACGCAATGCGCACTTATGGCAAAATACGTATATATACGATCAAGGTTGGTCAGCAGGGGAAGAGCTAGATGATCTACGTAAGGAATGCACATGCTCTTGTGAAACAGACCGTTTCGTTTAACAGATAAAATCAAAAGTGACATGTCGAATTGTTCACCCGCCTTTCGAACCTTGTATCGTATTAAGCGCTACGCTGAATTTGCATCCGGTTTGAAATCAAGAAAATTTAGAAGTTTTCATCAGATCTGCTCCTTATGTGGACCAAACGTAAGGACGAGGTACCCCTTTCCGGAAGAACATTCGAGTTTATTAGTTACATAAACAAAGATGAATGTAAAGATAGCAGGTGAAACGTTTACCAATTCATATGACCAGTTTACAACGTTTTGTACACCATGACATAAAACTATTTTGAGGCACACTGTTTAGTTGCTTGGTGAATAACAGCTTTAAATATCAGCTCTGAAGAGTTTCATCAATATTAGGTTGTTTAGGTATGCAATGTATAGCATAGGAACATATTGAGTAAACTTTGTGGCAAGATGAAAATTGTTTACATAAAGAAAAAGCAGTTAATAATAGCAGGAAAAGAATGTGTTTGTCGAGCTGCACTTGCACATATCCCCTTCATTGCGTCGTAGGTGTAAATGCCTAAACATACGATATGTATTCTCTTTCATACATTTCTTTTTCTTTTGTAATTTGCAGTTTATTTTTTTGTATTATAGTTTGATGTTTTGTACATAATTTGAATAGCAATGTAAACACCGTATAGTACATGTTTTACGGTATACCTCTGTATGTAGTCGGTTGGAAATCTAATTCTATCTTGATTTTTAAAATGAACAGCATATGTCAGGTAATAGGTCGTTCAGAGCTGCACATTACCCATTCAAAGATAGATAGATAGGCCGTGTAATGGATAGTGCGTGGAAATAACGGATAGGAGAGAAGGCAACGGACAAGCCTTGGACCACACATACCGCTGTCGGCCCATTTCATATTGTTGCTGGCGTTGTTGTTGTAATAACGTCTCCGCGCCGACAGAGAGCATCCGACTTTTACTAGCCCATACCTTATTTTATTTGACGTGAAATCGGTTCGGACATCGATTTTATTACCGTTTTTCGGTCAATGACTGTTATTTTGTTGAAGTCACTTCATTTCCCTATTTCGTCTTTTCTCTTTCTTGGTCGGTTTCTCGGGGATGTGAAGAGGAAACCACTTCAAGCGATATTATCATTGAAATTTTATTGTACCTCTTAAAAGATATTTTAAGTTCCAGTTTGTCCACTCGTATTTATTGAATTCTATCTAGTCGAAATGGATTTCTGAATTGACTTTCGGAAGAAGACAGTAAATTCTTTTATAATAAATCACTTCAATAGGAATCGATAGGTTTATTATTTCGTACTGAAATTTCATGCACTAAAAACGCAAGAAAGATCTGATCTTTGTTTAGCACTCTATGACTTCAAACAGCAATACAGTGAAAGTAATTTATAGCTTTGTAAATACTGTGTTGTATTTCATACAGCAGCCTATCCGTATTTGCATGTTGTATGAGATAGATTATTGATGATCTGAATTTCGATATCTGAACAGGTATGTACGTATGCACAACTTTTGACATTCTCTGAACAATTCTCGCATTTTGAGAGTCTATCAATGAATTGCTTGTCATTTACTTACCTTTTGCAATTAACCTTCCTATACTCGATCCGATTTATATAGTATAGTATACGTCTTTCATTTTGACGTGAGTATAGGAAGGTTAAAAATGAGTTCGTTCGGTTAGGTTGTTGATTTCGTCTTTTATGTGCACACAAACTTTAAACTATCAGGGCTTCATGCTTACCTTTTAATTGTATTACTTAGGAAAAGAAATAATCAGCGAATAGATGTGTATGTAGCGGATTTGATACCTTTTGATACTTTTTGAAATTTTTGTTATCGACCGAGGTTAGTCCCAAATGCCTGAAGAGGTGGTGGTTGGTAGGGGATAAGTCGGGTGAATAAGGTTGATAGCGCACAGATTCAAGGTCTATAGCAGATTTCGAATAATCCGAGATATGAGGTGCAGTTTCCACTGAACTCGCGTGGTCTAACAGTTAAGGTGTTTGGCCCGAGATGGATGGTCGATGACCTGCGTTCAAACACTGAGGCTGTCCAACGAGTTGCCCACTCAGTCACGTTACAAAATAAGTACCTGCTTTCATTGTGAAGAAGAGGTAATGATGATGCTGTCTACTGTCTGATGTTCACTACATCATCACGTATCGTTCGAGAATGAAATACGGGAACCTTGACGACCCATTTAGCAGGTCATGCTTCTTCATGAGACATTGGTAACTGACCAGTATTATTATTATTTATAATTTAACAAATGATTTAAAAACTTTGGGAGAAATTACAAGCACTTCCTTATTTTGAAAACTTAAGAATCAGGTAATTTAATCTCCAAGCATCCGCATTCCCATAATATATGTGTGCTTGGCTACATTGTTGCTGAAAGATGTTCATACCGATTTCTTTTGTATTTGTGCAATGAGATTTCAAAGGATATTGCTCAACAGCTAGGGCTACAATTGAGTTTAAATCTTATGTTATGTTAAATCTTCTTTCCATTTTCGAAGCTTTTGCACAACCTTTCCATTGCTTCACAGGATAGGTTTTGCAATCTTTGATTTCATCGTTACCTTATACATATTGAAGGCCAGCCTGAACCAATTCTCGAGCCAAGAATTCTATAAATTTAGTAGCGGTTTGAGTATATATGGATCTGTTACTTTAGCAGTCTGTTACAGGCGCAATCTTGAGTCCAAGAAATTGGTAACCTGGATTTTTGGGGTCAAGGAACACCATCGACGGATTTGAAAGGACTAATTATGAGATATTTTAGTAAAGCATGCTAAAACTTTAGTGTCTGATACCGAAGCGCTGCATTTCTAACTTGACGATGTAAGTACGTTACCCCAAGGCATACCGAATTGCCCGAAATGTGCTCCGGTAGTGTTTAGCCAAAGGTTTTCTTACTTAATCTTTCTAAGTCAGTTATGTACTAATCATGTAAATTAGTTTAACAAGGAACTGGTTGTCTAAAAATGCTTAGATGGCGATTAGATTTTTCTGCTTTCCAGAAAAAGTAAACCGATTTCGAAGGAAATGTGGGATGCTCTATCGCATAGATACACCTATGGATCTAAACCTATTTGGCACTAAAAGGTCAAAGATCATATAACCAGAATGCTTGATGTTTTCGTTTTATTCGCGGTCATGCCCCATATAACTACTTTGTTATTTTTAAACTGTAAATTAAATCTTTGGCGGTCGGCGGTTTCGTGAAACACAATTTAAATTCCACATTCTAAATTACACGTTATTTGTGTACGAGTGTTGAAGATTTATGTTCGTGTGGCGACAGCATTAACTGTTTTCTCATCGCATATAATTGGGCGACAAATAGAGGTAATAAGACAAACCGAAATATTCCAAGAAGGGGATCTCGGTTCTATTACAGGCTCCTCGCTCTCTTGATGAGTTTGTTATTATAGAAGTTGGTACCGGTATTTAGGAAGTTTTAATTGTGTTACTGAAGAGAGGACATTATAAGTTATTCACAGCAACAGATAATGGGGTCTAATAGGTAATTAGAGTTGCTCGACATATTTACTTCCGCCCCCGTGAATTTATTTCGGCCCTTCTAGCGATCCTTCGGGAATGTCGTTTGCATACTTAATAAGGCATCCGGAGCTATTTATAATGCGACAGAACGTCATTATAATAACTTAATAATTAAAATAGGAAAAATTAAAAAAAGAAGGAGGATTTTCATCACCAGGAATTGCATTTCGTGGCCATTAAACGGATTATCTTGTTGGTTCTACATTTTTAAATCGTATTTTAAATTTAGTTTAGGAATATACAAATTCGAAAAATATTTAAATAACTGAAGTAAGCGACGGGGATAAAAGTTCTTCGAAAGTATTTATGCTTATAGAAGTGTATTTTAATTTTAACATTTTCATTTTGAATATAATGAGAACGATACTATTTTTTAAGTTTTAAAAGATTATAGAAAGAGGGATATAAGGGATGGTATAATGAGAAAATCCATTCTCAAGACAATATAATATATATAATAATATATAATAGTAGGTAATAATAGTAATTTTACGAATGAAAAGAGAAGAATTTTGATTGTACGGACAAGGGAGTACAAGCTAATAAAAGCTACATGACTTGCTTGATATTGGGGTAATTTATTTCCAGCAAGCATCCCATTACGAATGTTGTAGTGTAGTCAGTTGACATGAAAGTAATTGTAAACAGTGCATTTAAAATGAGTGCCATTCACAAAGCGACAAACTGCAATTTTCGTACGAAACGACTATATAATATCACAATATTATTTCCTGAAAGTCATCCACGACTTCAAAATAGCATTTTCGGGGAAGAATTGTGCCCTGTAGCACCCCAGTTATATAGGTAGTGGATCATTGACAATTGTTAAAGAACAAAATAAATTGATCTCAATTTGTGATGCGCTGCTAATATTCATAATATTCAGCCGACAGCTATTTTACTTTTAAGCACGTACAACCACAATTTCTTTCATTTTAACATTTTCAATTCCAGGTGGGCAGCATTTGTTTGAAATAGGGTGCATTATAGTGCATTCAAATCCTTCTCAATTCTAGCGCCGTCCAAATCTCTAGACATAAAATATTTATATCTAAGCTTCTGCTACTATGTCGGCTGAAACGCAGTAGCTACAGTTTACACTAAAATTTTATTAGGCGAGTAATCTGATGTCTACCACTGCATGTAGCACACGTCTAACATACATGTATGTCCATTGTCAACCCTTTTAAGCTATTATTCTCTTTCCCGTCTTTATAATTTTATGAGGATTGGCTCTTACAAAATTGTTGCGAAGCAATTCCTCTAACGTTTCGATGATTATTTCTAGAACTAATTGAAAATCAAGTTTACCGGTGTAACGTTCTTCTCAGGCGAAATAATTTGCACAATTGGCAGCTCATAATTGAATTTTGGTGTTGAAAGAGACTAAATCTCTTTCGTATCTTTCGTACTTTCCAGAATAATTTGCGACTTCTGAATTCACTTTTTTAATATTCACATCTCACTCCTCTTTTGCCGCGCTGCTCGCACTTTATCTCCTTAAGTAGAAGGAAACGAATAAAAGAATGAAAAAACATAAATCAGATGTAATTAGCGACGAGTTTATGTATGCCCAGTTATTTTTTCGTCTGCTCCGCGATTCTATAACTCATTCGGTTTACTTTTGCTTCGTAATGGTATGAATTTGTATTAATTAAATAGGATTGGCTTTTTGCCTTCCACTTGGCTCCTTATAATTTTTTTACTCTGTTTACCTTTAATTTTTTTTTTTGGTGCTTCATCGTCATCGCGGTAAAAGGAAAAAGAGGAGTATGGCTACGTTAGTAGTCGGCGAACACAGGAAAACTACCACCTCGTAAATTGGATGACGAAGAATTAATAAATGTGAAAATTTTATCGCGGTTAAATCGTGCCAGCGATGTACCGCATAACAATTACGCTAAAGCTCGCTCTTTATATTTTATTTTGAATGTTTCAATAAAGCGAACACTTACTTAGAGGATATTATTGGTAAACCGTAGCGGAAGCACTAAAATGTAAAGCAATTTATGGCGAAGCACGCCATCGAATATAAAAACGAAAGGTTCGTGAATAAATTTAATAAAGCAGTGCATGTGTTCTGAATTAAGGATGGTGACATATTCAATTAACTTGTGGAAACGCACTTAGCCAGTTTTTCGAATAAACCAATTGACGGAAAAATGTTTTTGCTATAGCATATAATTAAGTATAGCGAAAAATATGTTTATGTCAGATATGGATAAAAATTGAAGAATTTAGAACTCACTATTTACTGAAATATACTACATTGTCTCAAAACGTACTAATTTTTTTCTTTCTGGTCAGGAATTTGTCTGGTGTTTTTATTTTTTAATTTATCTGGCAAGTTTAATGACACGAAGCCATGGAATTTGAAGAAAAATATGCAATCTGCGTTCTAATATGATATGGAAAAGGAAATGAACATTTTGCAACAAATGAATAGAATCGGATTGATGGTAGCAGCTGTTCTCGCAGAGATATGAGCTTAGAAAGCACGTTACGTCTTGACCGACTATTTATCTTAAATGGAGATACTGTTATTGTGCATGTTGTGCTGGAAACAGCTAAATATATTGGAGCCTATGGAAAACATTGCAGCGGAATATTTGCGTTGGTTCAGTCTGTGACAAACAAGTGGTCTTCAAATCTTCAAGTCAATTGTAAAAAATATCTTTCTGTAGGCAGTTACTTGAAACCCTCACTAATGATCGGTCTAATCGATTACGAATTTGTCAGTGCGCATAAAGGAAGACGGTAATCTGTTAATGATATAGATTAAACAATATTTCCAAGCGGCACTTCCACAAGATAATATAGGCTAATAATGGCCAAAACTGCGGCCAAAAGTCTTTACAAACCAATAATATTTTCAATAGCACTGTATAGAACAGAGTCCTGATCCGTGATAATCGTGGACAAAAGAAATAGGCATAGATAGAAATGTGGTGCAAGCGTAGGACTCTTCGTATTCCGTGGACGCCCAGATGCACTGACGAGACTGTCCTACAAGCGACACAAGAGCCCTTGAGGTATATCTAAAGAAGGAAAAATGATAAGCTGGAAGAGCTGATTGTCTTTAGAAGGGTTTGGGAGGGTTCAAGAGGAGTCGGTTGATCACCGCGTCGATGGTTAAATCAAATTAAAGAAACCCCAAGCACTATCATCGTTGAAGCAGTTCGCAGTGCGGGTGACAGGGAGCTATCGTGACTGCAGTTGTAAAAACACGAAGGTAGCGTGTGGTCACGAGCTTTCTGCCAAGACGGAAACGTAGAAGAATAAGGTTTGATACTACATTTTTTGCAGCTAACTAGTTAAGACGAACGTAGTCTTCACTCAAACATTTTCCTCTGGTAAACAGAAAACCTATGACTATACCAGATCTTCGCTCATATCAGATCTAGGAGGTAATTCAAAATTTCGTGGTCTATTACTACACCCTACGTATAGTCTTAAGTTAACTTCGCTTTACTACGCTATATTTCTCACAATGGATTATGATTCGTGTCGATAGCACCTTTTTGACGTTAAAGATGCGAAAGTGCCAGGACTAATATTTACTTTCCGGTAATATATATTACGCCGGTAAAACTTCTAACCATATAATTGCTTACTTAACCCCGGTGTTGCTGGCAACGGAGCTACCATAGTGAGCTACTACACTGCATTCCTGGCATGCATTATCAAGCTTAAAGTGGAAGAATAGTATTGCAGTCGAACGCATAATGATTGAAGTATAAGTATCTTTTTTGTATTTTCTTGTTCTTGTTCAGAATTATCTTGTTTCTGCTGTTTATACTCTAGTTCAGTTAGGTATTCTTTCCTCCACATAGTTGCGTATAAAATCTACCGTAGAGCAGAACTCCAATAACCTGTTGTACCTATCAGGCTAAACTAGAGCACTAGACTTAATATTTTCAGTATAAGTAACCCATCACCAATGCGCTTGTTCACACGAATGAACCTTCGAGGTTCACAGAGAACAATGCTAGGATGTTTCTACTCCTTGCCTTGTGCTTTACAGACGCGTTCTTTAACTACTACAACAGTATGGGGATGTCCATTTATGCAATATTGCTCTGTTAAAAGATACACCACGTTTCCTACTCGTTCCTACTCGTTCCTACTCATTTCTACAATTTCTTCGTGTTGGTCACCGTTGGGCTACCTGAGTTTTAAAAAGTTTTCTAATGTTTCGTATGTTGGTTTCTAGCACACTTCTAATTGTTGTGATTAATTGGGGAAGAGAAGCAACGGAGTGGTTTGTAACTATTAAGGTGGAGTTAACGTGTAAATTGACGGCAGTAAGTTTACTACAGATAAAAGATAGTAAATGTCTTAAGTACCTTTTGTCATTTAGGTTGAGCTTAATTTTTCGCCTCTTATTAATCAGGGTATAAAATCTGGTTAAATCAACCATTACTTAAAAAGAGGGTATTATTAAAATGAGGAGTGGCATATCTTCAAGCATCAACAGACAACATACGGCGTTTACCACCATTTGTCTGTAGCCAACTTATTGAAGTCATTATAAGCGTTAATCTCAACTTATTAGTGACAAATAGGGTAACATAATCGTGTCATCCCACCATAACCATAATAGCTGGAGGAGCCAATCATTGATAAATGTGTACGAATTTGAACTGAATTTGATACCAAGCAGATGTTGACCCACCGCATCAGATAGGCGCGTGCCGAGTTCCGTTGGCTGCTCCAGCTGTTACGGCTATGCTGAGACGACACGATTATCTTACCCTAGTGATAAGCACTCTGTTACTTCTCCTCCCAATTCATTTTTGATGACTGCAAATAAACATTTGTCTGTTAATCGTGGTATGGATCGCTTTATTCGGTTATTTCCATGTTTTATAATTTACGCACACGTAGTTATGATTGTTACCTTAAAATGCCGAGGTTCATGCTAAGACTGGTTTCCTTTTTCGCTTTGTGCATTAGTCCGATAGTGAAGTAAGCAATTGTATCCCTTGTACAAGTGTAAGAGCCCCGAAAAGCTTTTGGAAGTCATATGTAGTGTTGATACTCTCAAATTGCGTTGGTACAACATATTTTCTCTTCCTCGGGTTTGATGAGGTTCAGAAGTGTCCATTCCTTATCCAAATGGTAGAAGTGATATCTCCACTGATTTTCAATCTGTACGTTGCTAACCATCAAATGCAGGGTCAAAAGCACAAAAAGCACTTGTATGTTCTTCTTCGTGTTTGTCCCTCTTGCTAATTATTACTGGCGTGTTTGGGTGAATATTATTACATGCCACGGATTTTATCAGAATTAACCGGCAAACCTTTTCTACCTCACTTTATAAAAAGTACAGCGAATATTTTTGAAGTTTCTCTCTTTAAGATTAGACGGAGTGTATCCTCAACGAGGCAGTAACTATGGTGCAGTACTGGATAGGCATTCATCTGACTCACTTCATCATCGCCGTGAAACTCACGGGGGCGTTTTGTTTGGAAACTGGTGAACGGATTTATTGATGCTTCCAGTCTTCTTGAAAATTAAAATGTTCATATCCCTAGGACTTCATCGCGCTATACATCGACGTTTGCGCTTCGATTTCCAAAGACAAATTTGCTGCAGAAGTCACCACTAGCAGCAATGTGTAGATGTGCGAATTTATATTTTGGAACAACATCAATCAAATATAATAATAAGAATGTTTGTGTTCCTTTTATATATATATTACCTATATAAGATACAAGAAATACTTGTAGTATGTATATGTTACTTTAGTTTGTCCTGTAATTAGTTCATAAGTGTTGGACAATAAATGATGATTATTATAAGGAAGTTCGTCCTTTTAGAAAGATTGTTCCAGGGACGTAGATCGTCATTCATCTTTCAGCTGTAATCTGCTAGAATCTAAAATTAGTTAAAATTTTGTCCTCTACTCCGAAAGGGCGATACTTAAAAACTTATTCCAATTTATACGAAGACATTAACGTTAATATCGAGTAATTAACAAGTTAAATAAATAGAATTTATGTACTAAATTCACATTTATTAGGTACTCATACATCGCATATCAAACGAATTCAAGAATTATTCTCGTTTAAGTGCGCCGAACTTGGATAAAATAATGCCTGATTAAGTAACATTAGGATAAGGATTATATGCATTTTACTATACCATTATAGATATAATAATATACCCAGAATGCTGCAATCTTAATAAAACGATTTAATTTACGGTGGGAAATCCAAGCATAATCCGCTACATTCATTCTGTATCTAAAGTAGCTTGAACCGGAGTACATTTTCTCACTTCATCCCAACGTACAATCGCTAATTTATTGAAGCAACTCGTTGATAAGTTAACGTTTACGTAAAAGTATACTCCTTCACTTGGATTACTTCGTCCAATCGAAGGAAACGTGGTGGCCGATAATATTTGTTCGTTTCGGTAAAGACGGTCGTTACGTAGCAGTTAATTACATTAATAATTAGGTTTCGACAAGTGTTCGAACCCGTCTCCAGGGAGAGAAACTCGATTTCTTCGAAACGTGTGTATGCTGTTTATCTTGTTCTCACGTTAATGAACGGTCGTATATTGCTTATTATGTACACGCATGGGATGATATGAGAAGTTGTAATGCGTTTTATAATTTCATAGTTTGATTTGTTGTGAGGGAAACTCGTCATGGCTAAGTTTAGCGATTTCCGTTGGGTGTTTTTGCGATTTAGATGGCGTTCTGTCAGTTTTATTTGAATCGCGGATAGTATTTCATTTGAAATTGTATAGATAAACTTTAGGTAACCTTCTTAACTTCCAAAATAAATGCGAAAATAATTTTCTAGTTCTAAATCGTCAATAGATGAAAAAACATATTTGGACCCTCCATCCAGTAGCTTAAAATTAGAGTTTTTTAAATTCCATTTCTAAAGTGAATACCCCATAAATGATCTAAATATAATTTGGTAATCACAAAGCTTCCTCCAAATCGACGAACGGAAATCGTATTGTAATTACTTCTGCTGTATGAATTCGATAAAAGCTAAAAGGGTCACAATGTGTTTACACGGGCACAAGCTCAGTTATCCAACAAATCGATAACCAGTGCCTATTTCGTGAGAGTGTCACCGGGAAATGTCAACAGCGATTCACGTATGTAACTGCATAAAATATCATTAATGTAACCAAGAGTAAACGGAAACGCTATTTGTCGTCGCCAGTATGAAAATAGTACCGCAAAGTCGCGGGCGTATTACGAGTCGCAGCATATACCTACAGGATTTTAAGTAAAGTATTTACATTGGAGTTATGGGACCTTTGTGTGAAATAATACACCTGCTGCTCGAAGTCGACTGTTGTTGCCACTGCCTGTGCTACCGTATGCGCGGCTTTTCTTTGCCGGAGCGCACATGTACATTTGCCAATTCGTTTTAGTGTTGGCAAGCAAACAGTTTTGGAGATGAACTTGTGTTCGTCATGTTTGTAATGCCTTATTTAAACCAAAACAAGTAACTTAACTGTATGTATACGTCCGTATGAACGTGTGAGAATCTCTGTTGTGTACATTGTACATGGTACATCAATATTTCGAAATATAGAGGAACTTTGAACTAAGAGTAAAGCTCATCTTATACAGTGCTAGTCAACGCCCCCCTCCGGCCTCGTTTCTTTTGAACGGTTATACTTATAACAATGAAATTTGGAGGGTGGAAATAAACAGATGTAGACTTCTTAACTAGTCGTAGCAGGTGAGGTAATGGACATAGATGACGTCACAGAGCCACTCTGATCAATAATTTTAAATGGGACCTTATGACAAGTGATATTTCGTTTGAAAGGTTTTGAAAATACCTATTCAGTCAAACTTTGTTTTGGGTTTAGGCTGATTTCGATGGATAAATGAAATATATACTAAAATTATAGTTTTGCGTATAATTAATAAAGATTCTACAGTCCGCCTCTGGTTCATAGTCCAGAAAGTAAAAGTTTTTTAATTCTCTAGTTGGTTTTACTTTGCTAAGTTTTTGCAAAAGTGTTTATAACTTGAACATTTACTTTGGTTATTGTTTAACGAGACATTTAACTATTTACATAGGAAAGCTTATACGTAGTGCAGCCGACAGAATAGCAGCTGTCTTAGTAATTGGTGAATGTTGAAACAATTTCCATGCAGCTGAACATCTTTTAAACGAGAGGTACCCCGATTGCTATATATCGGGGACCTATTTGAGGGAGCTTATTCGGAAGTTTGAAGCAACAGGTAGTATTCAAGATGCCCACCGATCTGGCCGACCAACAATTAGTGATAACAAAAAAATTTACATAATTGCAGGAATGGCAGTAAACTCTGCACTTTCTAGAGCCCAAGTTGTGTCCATCTGTGAAGTCAGTCAAAGGACAGTACGTAGGGTGTTGGCTAAAAACAAATTTCATCCATACAAATTAAAAATGGTGCACCAACTTTCAGATGATGACCTCGACCGAAGGCTAAAATTCTATGAAAATACGTCCAATCAAATTAACCAACAACCAGACCACATAAAAACAATTTGTTTTAGTGGCGAAAGTACTTTCTCCCTCAATGGAAATGTTAACAGACAAAATTTGAATATTGGAGTGACAGCAATCCTCACATCTTTCATGGAAAACATACTCAATTTCCAGAAAAAGTAAATGTTTGGGCAGGTATTTTGGGAAACCACACAGTTGGCCCTCCTTTTTCAATGCTAACTTAACCAGTGAATTCTATGTGGAGATGTTACAAAGCGCAATTGAGCCGTTAATTCTTGAAATTCTGGAAGATAATCCAGATAAGTTTGGCAACTTAAAAATATCGTTCCAAGAAGACGGTGCCCCTGCACACTATTATAGTGCAGTAAGACGATACCTAGATGAGGAATATCGTGGTAGATGGATTGGGTGACGAGGTTCGATAGAATAGCCAGCTCGGTTCCCGGACTTCACGCCATTAGATTTTTTTCTGTGGAAGTACTTGAAATCTAAGGTTACGCTACAGCACTTGACAGTATTAACATTTTGAAACAACGAATTTCTGAAGAATGCAGGGTAATTTCCGCTGACACATTTGAACAAGTACGACAAGAGTTTAGCAATAGGATGCATTACTGTCAAGAAGTAGATGGAACACATCTTGAATACTTAATATAAGAACTGGTTCTTAAATATTTATTAATTAAATGCGAAACTATAATTTTGGTATTTATTAATTTATCCACGAAAATCAGCTTAAAACCAAACAAAATTAGTATAACTGAATACCTTTCAAACGATATGTCACTTGCCATAAGGTTCTATTTAAAATTGTTGGTCAGGGTGGTCCTGTGCCGTCATTTATGACTATTATGTCACCTATTACGACTAGTTGAGAAGCCTACATCCGTTTATTTCGACATTACAAATGTCATTGTTATAGGTACAACCGTTCAAAAGATACGGGAGGAGGGAGGGACTTTCCACAGGCACTGTACATCCCGCGTTAGAAGGATTTTGTGTCTTTTGACCATGCGAGAAACTTCAATATTTTGGGGAAACGAGACGATTGGATTTAAAGGAACAAGAAACAAAAAAGAAAGTAAACAAAATGGTGGTAGAGTTAAAAATGTAGAAATGTGCAAGCGGTTGCGTCGGATGTGTGTACAATGGCTTACTTGAAATCGCATATTATGCAATAATCGCAAACTAGACAAACTCTGGGGACTATTGTCATATCCTACTCATACTAGATTCACCATGATTAGATTATTATGTCTCGGTCAAGTACGCACCCTTTATGGAATCACGTCGTTAATGTCGAGGAAATAGCAGAAACATGTTCTGAGTTCTTCGTTTACAAGAAAAGATATTTCCACTACATAATAATGGAAGTTGTGTTCCTTGAGTTATCCTTTTTCGTAAGTTTTATATTTTTGAGCACACTGAATAACAAACAAGTTTTGGAAAATAAAGAACCAAACTTGAGGAAATGTGGGTACTAAAAGGAAACGCTGCAAAAAGTAAGGTATCTAAAGAAAGTATCTGGGATAACAAAATTTGACAAACTAAGAAGTGATGGTACAAGGAACCATTAAAATCGAGGGCCAATACTGAAAAAATTGAAAATAAATATTTGAACTGGTTTCAGCACAAAGAAGATAAACGGAGGAAGGGATGCGATGTATCTCGTCCATTCACGTTTTCCTTGTCGTCCCTTACTTCTCATCCCTAGTTTATTTATTTTCTTAGTTTATAGTATGATCAAAATAGAACAACTGTTTATTTTCAAGTATTGCCTCTTGATTCAAATTCTTTCTTATATCATCTCTTTCAATTTTGTCAAATTTGCTACTTCAGTTATCTTAAATACCTAATTTCTGTTACATATACTATTATAAACTCGTACTTCTTCTGGACGATCCAGATATTATCAACTAATTTCTTGTTTCCGTGGATACGGGACAGCAGAACCCCAAATCAGATAATTGCACATAGGTCATGGGAAAGAAAGATATATATTTCTGAGCCCGAATTCCACCGCAATTTTTCAAGTTTCGTAGTACCTCGCCCCATTTTCTTTTTCATTTCCCTTTGTTTCCAGGGATCTTTCCTGAAGAATCGAATAGTTCATATCTTGCGCCTCCTCTCAATATCGTAACTGTTACAATATTTCTAATCAACCCTATAATTGTCCTATCCTTTGGAGTTCGAAGCACAGAGATGATTTTTGAACTTAAGCACTTATATACGAGGAATGTTTCCAAGGTTCTAAGAATTTGTCTATAATTTTTCTACTTCGTCAAGCTTCATCAAAATTACAATGTAATCTTTCAATATAATTTCAATTTAATTGAGCAAACTTATCTCAACGTGCAACTAATTCTTTTAAACTGCCGTGAAAGAAGTTTTTTGGAGTCTCTACAATCCACCTATTTATAGCAAGTTTTACCACATGTAGGGTCTCAAATCGAGGACTTTTTGTAGTAAATTTCAATAGATAATCTGTTAGAATAATCCTCTTGGAATCCCAGAATGAACTAAGCATTACTTTTCCAACCCACGGAACTGTACGTGCTTTAAGCGTATGCCCTTCTTCTGATTTGCGCCATCCTTTTGACTGATTTATGGTCTCAGGATTGAAATAAGGTATCCATGTTACATCAGTAGCTAGTATTCGTTGGCAAAACTAGTTACCGTAATATGCTAACTTTTTAAAGTTGGTAGCAGGTGACGAGTTTTTCTTCCTGTCTGGGCAGTCTTGGTAGCCAACAGACTAAAACCTTGTTCCCATCCAAACGTTGTGTACAATGTCATAAATCTGTGGTGTAACTATTCCAAAGTGCTTACTTTTTACTTCCGCGGAATTAAATCTTACATTAATTGCTATGTTTCTTTTTCACAACAGAATTATTAATATTAGATATGTGCAGCTTTTTGTGGATCTTGAGTGAGTGGATTTTTGGCATTTAGCATCCACATGTTAGGAATTTCTAGTGATTAGTGGATGTATCAACCTAGCATGGTCTTTGTTCACTTTTGGTTGACAGAAAAGTTGTGCTTTAAGCGTGTCTAAATAAATGATTAGATATTATACTGGTTCCTGTTTTGAGTTGATGGAAATATTTTGTGCAAAAGGTGCTCAAAAAAGGTATTTTTCAATTTACTGCAACGGAAGCTGAGGCGTTAAGAAATTAAGTGAAAAACTAAAACAGATTTGTTGATATACATATATGACCATATATTAGTTAAAAAGGTTTGTAAATCTTGAATTAATTACAGAAATAATACAGATAAATAAATGACAGATCTATTTATCTTTTGTATTACTGCTTTTTATTATCAATTTAAATTTACAAGAAGACTTAGATAGATACTCTTTCATATGGATCTTTGGTTCTTTAAACATTTTCTAAACTATTCTGGATTAAGTTCGTCGTTTTATGTAGATGAATAAGCAAATAAGTAAACCAAGAGATCTTATTTGATGCATTTTTTTAGTTGAAGGTTTACAACAAAAGTAGAATGAAATGTTGTAGTGGTTTTCAAACAATTAATCTGTATTCTCTTTTTCTTTGGAGCATTTCAATAAAATTTTAAATTAATAAAGTACGTTAATATATTTAAATAGATATGTTCCATAACGTTGCCTTTATGGTCAATGAAACGAAAAGAAAACGCAGAAAGGAAAGGCGAGTGTCTTGACGCGTTAATCATTTTAACCCCATATAATTCATATGCGTTTTCGTTGCCTTTTAAGGCATGCTAATAACATAATACAGCTACATTGCAACATTTCTCATAACTATTAAATGATGTGCATGCCATAGCTATTAAATACAACAGCTAATTTATAGCTTCGACATTAAACGTAACCACAAACTTCATATTACCGTAATTGAAATTTAAACATAAAAGCCAAATCAAAAAGTACAGCCGTATTTTATCTTTCTTGTAATGATTTTCTGACCGGTAATAAAGTGTAAAGGTTTTATACGTTGAAAACAAAAGTGCTAGGAGAATTTTGTTATGATTGGACGTGGCCTAAAAGTGCTAGGTATAATGTGCGATTTCTGTTTCTCACTATGCTTTTTCTTGGAACAATATTTTATTATACTTCCACATATTCAATATATCGCTACTTCACGGCGATGAAAATTAATTCATTCCAAAGTTTACCAATAATCCAACACTTATCCATATCCATAATTTTGATCGATCAATTTCCAATTATCCACTTATACTAGTGAGTACCAAAGAAAAACAAAAACATATTAATAATTTTCCAATGGCTTTGCTTTAAGGAGCACATTTTGAAATGAGCGTATTTCACATTAAAGGACGTAGTTTCTTCTAATATTTTCTCTTCTGCTTATGCTAATCACTGGTTGATATTTTGTAAAGCTAGAGCATATTAACAACATATTCATAACGCAATTTGATCTAAAATAATTCTGTGGCTACATCGGCTATTAATACTTACTGCTTCAATCCATAATAATGTCCTTTTTATCTCGGTATTGGTTTATAAGTTGGCTCGCTCAAAAGGCAATTATACCCATTACTACCAACTTTTCTCGTGTATTATTTCCTCTTCTTCGTCGGAGAACGGGTTATTATCTCCGTCCGAGCCGCTACCCTTTATTAGTAAAATCCAGTTCCTGATCGAAACCGATCCTCGCTCCGGCTTGGACTCGGTTTATTTATGTAATTTTACGGTTGACCGCATCTATACAGTAATCACAGAACTAGGGTCTGGTTGTTGACATTGTTGTGCTCGTGTTCTGGGAGTTTCTTGAAAGGATATAAGCTGAGATCGATGGCACCGGGCAGTGTTAGATATGTATTTAGTGTTGTTATTTTAATGTGTGCTAGTTATTCTAGAAAATGAATAAAATATTTTATCGGCACCCACCCTATGACGAAACCATAATTACACTGATTTCAGATGATTTCAAACGTATAATTCAATCAAATTTAATAATTTACCAAAGTCTGACAAATTAGGCAACGTTAATAAAAATTGACGATCTACTTTGTCATCCGCTTGCTTGTATTTCTTTATTGCATTTGTCTTATTGGTGATCAAAAATGCTTAGGAATAAATTGAACACTCGAGCTTCGCTGTCGTATTTAAGTACTTTCTATATATTCCATATCAATATAAACGGTTTCGTTTATTAGGAATGCCTTTTACTATCGTAAGGAAGTCCACAATTGCCTAGTTTGCAAACCACTATTTATAGAAATAAGGTTGAACTTCAATAAATTGCTTATATAGTAAATATGGAAAATTTGTTATCCTTACTCAAGCAAGTATGAAAGAATCCTCGTAGTGAGAGTTAAATTCAGTATAATACTTTATTATTCCAATGTAGTATTTGTACCATTGATCTGGTTAAATAAGATATGTAAGTAAAAACTCAGTGCAACAGCTATTTATTTATTGTATAGATCGAACCACTTAATTTTTTGTCGAAGATTTAGGAACGTGGCACATATAAAGAAATAAGATTTAATGATGCAATTTGATCGAAATAGGTCACATTTCTGAAAGCGCACAATTTCAACTAAAGTGGCGTGCGTGTCGAGAATACTACTCGCAGATGCATCCTTTAAATCACACCATTCTTGACGTAAATAGAGTTTCCGAAGATATATCAAGCTACCCCGAAGTATGCGCTCTAACTAACCCTTGTTAATTCTTACTTAGAATACTTACCGTTGACAGATACTACCCTTATTAAGAAACGTCAGATATGAATGACTAGGTTTTAAGTCCCAGTTTGTGGGTTGGCTTTTATGTATAAGGTATATACGCACCAGAGAGCTTAAAGCTGTTTGTCGTTGTAGTGATTATAGTGGATTTAGAGCTATTTGTATATTATGTACATATATATGGATGTATGTAAATAGTATTTCTGGAAAATTATAGCTAAATATCCAAATGTATTGGATATTTAGCAACTACGTACATAGGTGTAAAAGACAAGCTACTATTTCGTAAAACTCGACTCACCAGTTACATTACATAAAATTATTATATATATTATCATATCATATATTTAAGTGTAAAGGTGACATACATACTCAGGGTTTTTATTTGGTGGGATACGTGGGGTACAAGCATTGATTAATTAATTCAGGTTTAGATATTACGCTAAATCATTAATCATAGCTGCTCGTGGAAAGCTATTGTCGCAGATGCAAACAAAATATAATATAAAAATGTCTCATCATATGTTACAATAAAAGTATAGAAATTCAGTGAGTTTGTACATTGGCAGAATAGCCATGGAAACGTTACTTTATTTTAATACTGTTATAGTTTATTGAAACATATCGCAATAAGGCCAATTTTGTTAAATATTAATCTATAACCATATCTAGTAACCTACATGTACACATGTAGGGTTTGTTTCCTTAGAGAAGAGCACATTACGTCAGCGGCGCAATGAACCAAATTTGGTGTTCTGTATACGTTACCATGGCAACCGACTAGCGAAAGTCAATGAAACGTCACATTTCGCGCATATTTTCATGACGTAATGTGCTCTTCTCTAAGGAAACAAACCCTACCTTTACCTTGCAAAAGGATAAACAGCCTTATGACAACGCCAACGTTGGGATCGTCAGATCGAAATCGAGAGAGGCGATTTGTTCATTTGTATCTAATTATTACATTTTTGTTCTTATTCAGAATTCTTTATCTATTTCCTATGCACCAGATGCTAGCGACAAAACAAATATGTAATCAATTGAAGGAATAGGAACTAATGTGTTATTTATTCTGACAACTACCATAAGTCAATCATGAATAGAGTTTGTTAAAAAGGTGGAGGACGTGTTATCATTAAGTAGTGTAAATCGGACTGTCGTTGTCACTCCCCGAATTTTATTATTCAATGATAAGTTGCCATTGATAAGTTATCACATAGATCAGTTTGTAATATACGCTTTCGAGTAAGATGCTTTTGTTGGAATTCTGCATGTTAGTAACAATACTAACTAATTTAAAGACGAAATTCCTAGAATGAATTGGTTTCGTCCAAATTATCCTGTTGTTGATGATATCTAAACTGTGCTGCTGGTATTCCACATATATATTTTCTTTGCTGACACAAGGATTTTCACATATGCTTTCTCCAGAGAGGAATGAATGAATTAGTTTTCTGAATTCTATATATGTATGTATTTTCGTTAAAACCCCGTTCGGGAATCTTTGGCACTTATCTTATTGCTTAGAAATGATTCCTAACGCTTAGTGCCATCATTTTCATAACATCGAAAAAATAGTCGTAATTTTCAAGAGCAATTTAGGCCGAAAAATTGCTTTATTGGTGGGACACATTCCCTCTTATCTAGATACATGCACACGTAAGTATCCATATTCCTGTTATACCCTACTACGTTTAAAAATTATCACTGACATGGGAAGTTTCCCATTTACTTTCGTAGATACATGTAACATAAGTTTTCGGTAATATCTGCTTACATACGAACTACAACCTCGTTCGGAAACCCTTTTCGAATAAAACATGCATATTTTGTCGACTGCTTACATTATTAATACTCGTGAGTTTCTTGTACTAGATAAGTACTATGTTCTAAGAAGCTCGATATATGGATGCATAAATCATCTAATGAACTCGACTGCTTGAGTTAGTATCTCATGTCTTTCCTCGGGTTATTTTTCTCGTGTTTCACTAATGGAATACTTGTTTTGTTGGTGAATATTTTTGGATATCGAAAGTAGTGCTACGGAACGTATATCGCCCAAAACATAAAAATGTCAAAACGTAGATAGAATGTTATTGATTGTTTTGTTTCACTTTACTACTACCTTTTACGAGTTAAAATTGTATATATTGTTAGTAAACACGGAAAAAGTAATTAACTCTAATGAAATACAGTTAAAGATTACACACCTACTAAAAACCTCAAACGATGTTCTGCGATAACGGTTGAGAGCTTTCTTATAACATTAATAGTTATGTAATGTGAAAACTAAAAATTACTTTCGCTGAGAAGTGTTTATATTTATTGCCAGATGTGTCATAATAATCATACTTTATGGTATATATTTACATCCATTGAAATATTCAATAAATTAGAATGGCCATGTGAATTCTGCGGTATGCTCATATATATTGGAGGTGTTGTATTTGTATTTTCTATAGCTTGGGTTTTTCATATCATAAATTTAATTGCTGCTGGTTTTGTGCACCATAACCTTTATGTATTTTGCTGTAAATTAAGAAAGCAGTTTATAAACAACAATAATTTACTACCTGTTTCTGTTGTTAGCTATTAAATTATAAGAAGATCGATAATTTATGTATGTATGTTGTAATCCGTACAAGAGTTAAGAGTTAACATAACTAAAAATATATATAGTTTTAGTTACAGGAGCTTCATTATTCAAACAAGAATGAACGATGGAACATGCTTACCAGCTAACTGGATGACATCTGCAAAGCACTACATAATAAAATTGGTGACTTCCTGGTGATATATTTATAACTCACTTTGTGCTAGATGAATTCTAAAAACTTGTTGGATGTTAAGATGCAATCATAAGAGACAAAACGGAAATAATAACTGAAGACGTCTTCTCATTTAATGTAACACATTTTAATTGTTCTTTCTCGTCTGAATTGAAAAGTAATGGAAGGTTATCTGCTCTCATAGCGATATGAGTATACATCGTAATATTAGGAGTGTAATTTAAGATTAAGCATCCGTTATTAGACGATAAATTACGGGAAATATCGGTGGGGATTGCGTTAATATAAAAGCTCTTTCAGCCGACATATATAAATCACGTTATAATTGCATCTCCGTGAAATATATAAATTATCTTTACGTTACAGATACGTACAACTGAATGACTTTGCTCCACAGGATTCCTCTTCTATCTATTTTCATATTTGATGCTCCCCTTTTGCCTTGCTCGTAGAATATGGAACAGACGAAATATTGAACACCGCGGGGATGCCGTAAGCATAAGAAATAGTTGTTGCCAGTGTTCGAATTACGTTTCTCCATGTCAGTAGTTAGTGTAATTTGTTAAACGATGTCTTTAAGAAAAAAATCGTTCATGAAGACGGAGAAATGGATATAAGAAGTATATGGATATATCTAACACTTCCATCATTTTAGTAGGTGTTATGAAAATTTTCAAAGAATGATGTAATTACATTAAAACGCATAGTCAGACGATTATCTTTAAGGCGAATTTATCCCCAGTAGGGTGCTGCCGATCCGGCTGCAAGTTTTTGTGGTGCTATCAAGCTAAAACGCCACTGCCTGCTACATAATATCAAAAGTGGCAGATAGAAAATGCTGATCACCTGAGTGTGAATTAAAGTACTACTCCATCGTGATACAGTTGAAAGCTACCGCCAAATTTTACTGGCACTTGTCGTAACTCTTTTGGTAATGTCAGATTATTTATGCATGTTGTCTTTGGTTAGAAATTATTGTATTGAGATTGACTCCTATACTCCTGTTAGCTCATCCATACGTAAAGGTTACAAAATCTTGAGGGAATCTCAAAATCTATATATACTGCTAACCATATCCATTCTGTCTACAGGGTCGAAATTTTGCAATGCTCAGAAGGAAAACCAATTAGAATTCTCAGATACTTCGTACCATACACGTGACTTCCTATTTCTTACGACGAGATATTTGATCTCAACCCTAGGAAGTTTATCTCGTATTTTGTCCGGGTTTGTCGTCGCTTACTCCTTAAAACCATTAAGAAGTTTCTCATCCAACCTCCAGAGGAGTTCAAACCTCGTAATCGATATTAATGGCTTTTACGACGTTAACTTCATTTGACCCTACCATATCAGCTTCAAGGTGATGTTGTTTCCAACGGGTGGAGCGTCTGACCGAAGATTTGGTTTCTTATAGCTTAAATGCCTTTTATAAGTGCAAAAGTTCAAGAAAATTACATCTGTGTGATTTAGGTGAAAAACTTCTTCCATGTGGTGTATGTTGTTTCACACTTGCCTTAAAAATAATATCTCTTAAACTCTAATCGTATTGCTATAATTGATACAACAAACATAGTACTTACCACAGCTGCTTAAATACTATATAAAAACTATTAAGTACAGATTTCCCTTAGAAATTCTAATTTAGTTCAAATTCTTACAACTTTCTATGTAACTTTATTAAAGGTACAAAGAAGAAACTGCGTAGAACAAATAATGTTATTTAGTTGAACCTTTCCTTGATATGATATGGTCACACATCTAAATATGAATAGTTAAATAACGGTCTCATTTCATTAAAATGACTACGTGTTAAAAGAAAATCATTCTACTCTCTTCCCTCACCAGTAGAATCAAGGTCGATGGAGGTCATGCATAATTAGGAAAAACATACTTGTGACCATTGGTTCTCCCCACTATATCACGACGGAGCAAGTGTGCGTTGGAATGGTTCAATTAATAACTTTAACGTTTAATATTATTAAAATTTATTCATGTGTTGTAATGGGATACCCCCGCAGTGAAATTAACCTTCCACTCGGAGTTAAAATTCCACCGACCGCGGGGATTTATATACCAACAGTTTCTCTTTACCAGATTTTTATGAATACGTCCAGGTTTTACTAATTAAGTCTGCGACCATCGTATGTTAAAACTAAATTCGGAAAAAGCTGAATTCGTACGACGATTAACTTCTGCGGGAAACATGTAAATTCTATGAGTTAACTGCTGTTGCAGTGTTATTTCCTTGATGATGTAGCAGCAATAACGAGGCTACTATCGTATTTATTGTACTGGTTTAATAGAATACACATTAGGAGTCAACTAAATTTAATAATAACCGTTGTAGTAGTGTATGGCTTCAACATTAAGCAAGAAGAAATTCTCAATTCGTGACAACTGGCTGGGAGATGTGTGAAATTTATATGATAATATACTTAAGGATTGAACTTATAAAACACTTACGTATATTTACGTAGTTTCAGCGCGATACAATCTCAGGAGTAAAACCTGCTGCTGCTACCATTTTAAAAGGACATTGATATAAAATCCCTAATAATGCCTTATCTAAATAACCCATCAGATCCTGAGCTCTACAGTAATTGTGGTTTAAATCTCTCAAGGTAATACTATAAAAATATATTGCCCTAATGATTTTTCCCATGGATCTTCGTTGCATGGAAATTTAAAATTAATAGTGCAATTAATTTCAAACGACTTTTTGAAAATTGTAAATTAAAGCTTGTTTAAATAATATCATTACTGATTCGATCTACAAACTTGCTGCTATACAACCAACATCTTTTAATGGGATACTTATTCTGAGAATCGTTTAATTTGAAGGATAAATACGTCCGATAAGAGCTTCTTATTACAATTGATGATATACGTTTAGTTACAATATCTCATCCTAACTTGTCATAATAGAGTTCAGGGCAACGGAAGTGATGATTGGTAGAAGATAGGAAGCATACAACGTGTTTAACTGCCATAATTATTTGAAGATTGCAATTAAACGCAGAATGCTATTTGATTTTTAATTTCAATTTTGAAATATTTTGGAAATAAGAGTGATTCATGGTCTGGATAAAGCGGCGCTTTTCTGCAGTCATTCTTCTTTTGAATGAAATGTACGCATGTGTTTTCTTGCTAGAAAAAAAAAAAGCAAACACAGAATATGTGAAAGTTTATCTTTCATCATACGATTTATTAAATTTAGTAAAAGGTAAGCGCTTGTTATCCGCAAAAATCGTGCCCAAATAAAGACAATAACATATCGGTAGCGTAATTTATGTGGTCGGTTTACCTCGCCGCGGATTCCATCGTAGATATTTTTGTTTCGCCGCGAGAGTACGCAATAAATTGCGCTGCACGTTCGCCAACACAATGCCGGATTTCACAAAACAAACATTGGAACTAATTAATTTCATTCGGGCAATTACTTACCGGGCAGGAACGGACATACGTTAATGAGCACCGTATAAAGTATAAGACTTCCAGTCGCCGGAATCAGAGCTAACCGTATATGGCCGTTTACTGTTGGTGACACTGGCCGCCGCACCGACGACCTATTGTTTTTAATGTAAAGTGGTTCCCGATGTAAATGCACTTACGTGCAAATTAGTAGCGCACAGATAAATGAGGAATTTTTTCAGCGATTGCCAGCAATGGGAAAATATTCGCGCATCGATAGGAGTTATCGAAAGAATGCTTTCATTGTTTGAATAGTACTCATAGTCTGCTCGAAACGCTACTACATTGGTGCAATTATAGTTCGCTTCAACGTTGTTACAATACCGATTGCAGATGGATATGAAAAAGAAACTCCGTTGCTCGATTCCCCGTTCCTCTACGTAGTTGCTGAATATTTGCGAAAATGGAATGTGCATTATACAATTGGAAGTGTAAAATGATATTTACCAATATGCAATAGCAAAATAAGTGTACTTTATATGAAAGCTGCATATATCAGTACTTGTAAAGCAAGCAAGGCATTGTGTTAAAAAAGTATGGTAGCTTTCAAATAATGTTGATAGGTCCATCATGGGGAGGAATTCTCCGAATTTCTTTTCTATTGAATAAGTTCGGGAAGTTTCAGCACTTTCGAATTCTCATTTGCCATTCATATTGTGGACGATCTTAGTTTGGAAGTCACTGCTTTTCTTTTGAAAGTTCTGAGCAAGGATAGTTATGAATATTTTTACGTATTGGAATATTCGATCAAACATGTTACCAACAAGACAATCAAATCGAGAATTATTGGGCCAATTTGCCGAATGATATAACTAAATGTAGAACATGAGTGTTACATTCTTAAGCAGAAAGCACAAATACTTTTGGAGATCTTAGTTCTCATGTGTTTATTCTTCGTTCTTGGATATCCTCGGCAATATCGCTTTTACAACTCCATTGAATTGTTCACATACGAGTTAAATTCAAAAACATTGCTAATCTTTAAAATCCCGTTCTTCGACAGTCGCTGGCTATCCTGTCCTGTCAGTTAGTTTGATTTGTTGGCATTCTCGCACAGTGTCAGACTGTACTACATACACACATTCTGTGTTCACCGATTTCCAAGATATTTTGCTTCATTGGGGAATTGCATGATGGAAGCTTGTGAGTTTGAATTTGCTTCTATAGTATGAACATTCACTCCTTTAGGTCACCAATAGACCAGCCGCTCGAACATTATGCTCTTTGTACTGTTCTGAAAAAACACCTCCCCCTTCCACCTTAAGTAACCCTCACGGCCACTATCTTGCTCAAGGGAAGTTTGAGTATTGTCGTGGGCTCCAATAGATTCTTATCGAGATGCTTCCGCCTGAGTTTCTTCAGTTCCTCACTACAATGGACATATTAGTTTTGGGATTTTAGAAGAAAACGGAAACTTCTGTCATTGTTTTTAATCTTTCTACTTTTCGGTGTAAGGTTCGGAGCCACCGAGCCGTATGCATACGTATACCGTACCCCTCTTGGGTCGGACAATGGCATTTTCATCCTTTTGGAGCCTACTGGAGGTAATAGATCTATTTTAAGCTTAACTAAAGTTATTGGAATTTATTGCTATTTTCATGTGTACTTTATATGGATTTTGTCCAAAACTCTTCTTTTAGAGCGAAGCTCTTTTTCTAGGGGTCTACGGCGAGAGCTAACTGGGAAACGGTCTGGAATACGCCTCGATGTAAGACGCTTGAAATCGTCACTAAACGTTTTTCTAGCTTTAAGATTCATGTAAATATCATTGTAATATAATTGGGAATATAGTTACTACAAATGATAATAATAATAATAATAATAAATGTCTTTATTGTAGCAGATTCAAACGAAAATAAATACATACATGTAATGCACAAAATTAATAAAAAAAGAAATTTAGAACACGATTACATAAAATAAATCATTATGCTACGATCGCAAGGCGAGATTCGGTGTGTGAGTTCAAGTCCCACCACTGCTCTACCATCTAAACCTTGGAAAATAAATACAAACTAATGCAGCTAATGCCTAATCTAGTACCTTAAAATCTAGGAGATAAAGAAGACTAAGTAGATTACTGCACAACTCTTATCGAACGTTACTTCACGTCATGATATTGAATTTGACGGGATCAATATCAATCATTTAAGAGCTACGCTCTTGTCGGGTGTCCCACGATACCTATTCTTTTTTTAAAGTACTAGTTGCACATCTTAAAAATATTCTCATTGTTCATTTAGTGTTGCACATATAGTTTTGCCCGAAGATGCCTACTGTGATGATCATTCATGATTAGTTTTTCACTTGCAAGCATTTATATCGACTATACGATATGTAAGCTGCTATTCGTTCTTCACTTTTTCCTCTCGGTAACAGAGTTGGCAGTATTCTCTAGAGTAGTGCAGCAGATGAAAGAACAAGGTGATCTAAAATGAATGCTGATGACCAACATCGACACAACTACAGAAATTTAAGAATTTAAAGGAATGCTTTTGAAGAACAAACTGAAACTATTAAGAATGAAATAATTTAGTTTCCTATTGCAAAATGTAACAAAAATAGGAACAGATGTAAATTATTTTCTATGTTTTTCTTCATATTTGGGCCATTTTCTCATTTTGCAAATACTATTTCATGAATTCAAAGATTTATTATTATTTAATGTAATTATTGTAATAAAATAAAATGGCCCAGGTACTAAACAGAAGCATTACTTAAAATTCAAGCTACTTACAGGGCTGTAAATGACTAAACCAGCATGAGATTGATGTCACAGGCAGATTGCAAACAGAAATAGCCAAATTGTAACATAAGAAATACTACAAAATATCTCACTTAAAGGTAGTAGCAGTTTCTTCAATTTTTGTAGGTGATTCAATGAAAAGGTTTGGCCAATTTGCTACACATAGCCCAAGTTGGCATTTCTGCTTACAAATACGATACTTATTATTACGTATTGCATTCGTGGTTGACACAAATCCGGGTCGGTGCCAATTAGATTAATTACAGGTTACTTGGGCTAAGATTGAGACTGAAAGTGATAAAAATTTGGTGTGTGTAAATTTAAGAGATACGATCCAATCTTATGGAATATAAGGGCCAAAGTGTAAGGGTGGTGCACTGTGCTGTAGGATATGATATCTAATATTTTAAGCAAAGAAGTAAATCTGTCTGTATTCTGAGAATAAACATTTAAACATAGGAAAAACCAGTGATATTACTCCTACTTCTGAGAAACTTGCGGAACAGTTATACAAAGAAGATCTTTAAATATTGGGGCGGGACGGATCAAATGATATATTAATTGAGGGGTGTTCTTATCCTGAATATTAAAATATTGTGGAAGAGCTGATTCCAGTATCTCTTAACAAAAAAATAGATATTACATTTTACTGTAAATAAACATAATCCACAATCGATAATAAATCAGTATGGATATCAGCACCAGTACTTGTTGATATACTAAAATACATTCAACAACATACATACTGCAGTAAAAAGATCGTATATTAATCTTAATTGATAATCATGAATTCCATGTCTCCACAGAAGCAATTATATTTGCACGCAAAATTGGGATTTTAGTATGATTTCCGCTTCAATGCTCCCACCATCTGCGACCATTACATGTTCAACTCCGAGGGCATAAAAAGGGTATTTCACTTCAAATTAGTGCTTGCTATTGTCTGTGTAGTTTTCAGGAGACCACCGAGCTTCTATACCTAAATAATGACTTCGAACCCAAAATCCAAAATGATTCGTGAAACTCTTCGATTTGGGTTGACTTGAAATGTATAGTAACTTCTCTAGGATTCGAAATCTTCGAACAACCAAAACGATAAGAAAATTCGTTTTCGCGTCTTTGCTTGAAACTTGAAGTATTTCAATCCCCCATTTCCAGCTTTGACAACAAAGAAGGAAACACTTTTGTCATAGTACACGCTGCATAGTTTCTGAACTGCTTCTCTTAAACGATGAGACCAGCAGTTGTCAGGAAGCCGTAAAACTTTATCTCCATTGATCTCAATCCCGGCTATCTGAGAATTTTTTATGGATTTTATGCAGCTAACCTTTCAGCATTAATGTGGTCACCGCATTTCAGGAGGGAGTAGTAGACAGTGTCAATCACGGATCACTAAAAAATTAGCATTATTTTGCTTTAGTGAAGATTCAGTTTCAACATACTCTTTTCTTGTCAAATATGATTCTTGTTAGGCCTGTTAGGTCTGTTTTCTGTCACTTACTATAGAATTCGTATGGTTGGCAGTGGCGTTCTCCCTCGCTAACACAATCTCTAAATTCAAGACGATTAGGAGCCTAATATACGTAAATGACTATTCTCTTCAAAAACGGAGCATTGCAGAGAAGTATATAAGCTTTCAAGTAACGTATCATGTTTTGAATAAACTTTCTGATAAAAAATAGGGAAATATGAGAGAGTGTATGCAAAATATTATTTTTATATGAATATTCTATCTAATTCAGACAATCAAATATTCTGTTAATACTCCTGGCTGCCTGCGTTACGTCGTCATCAAATCAAAAAGTGCTAGGGAAAAGGTACTCGCGTTTATTTCACTTCTCTATTTCGTGTTTTCGCCTACATTACAAGATCTTTCGATATCCACCCGCGGGCATATGTATTTGAGCTATGCTACTAAATAGATTGTTAATATCTGATAATATGTTCTAATATGAAAATAGCTTCAGTAGAAGGTCTGACCTAAAAAAAGAAAATTGCGGGCTAAAATTCTTTTAGCGAGCATTGTTTACGTCTTGGCCTGCACTTTGCAAATTGTGTCACAAATATGTTTACAGCAGTTTAATTAGATTGCATAATTTTAATTTTAAATATATCTACCACGCCAATTTGTGAATTTAGATTATTGTTTTTCCGCGAAAGTATTAATTTTTCGAGTGCAGCCACCAAAATTTCACAATTCATTCTATAAAATGATGTGCAATGCTTTTAGCGTGTTTCAACTTGATCGTACATCCAGTAGAATATGTATCTTCTGAGGACTCTTGTGTATGATAGAATTTAAACCTAAGCAATTGATAAAATTCTTACCTGTTTTAAATCAAGTGTGATAGTGACGTATTCGTATTCTCGGCCGCGATATAGAGCCGGACTTTGCCACCATTTTCCAGTACCATCTATGGCGTGGTGTATCGGATGTTGTTTCGTAGGGTCCGGACTGAAATTATCGCACACGTAGCACTTTCCTTTCGCACTTCCGGACATCCTGCAGTATTCCTCGCGGCCGCCTTCTCCACAGGTTGCATTTACCGATATCACAGATTTGGTCGCCACGTTAAATACGGCAGGCCACAGGCCTGTATTGCTCGATACCCCGGATTTCGAAAGGAAGTTCGTACCGATGCCGCGATTTCTCATAAACTTCAGACCTGAAAATAAGACAAAACGAATTTACACCAACGTATAACTAATACGAGAACGAGGTTGTAGGATTAAAGTTACCATTTTGGTATAGCTGGTCGCTAACCATAAAATCACTATCATTAACCCTAGATTAAGGGACTTGTTTCAAAATACCTTAATACGGGACTATCGTAAAATTTACGACAATTGGAGAAACTCATGTTTTACTAAAAATGGTTGTTAAAAATCATTTAAAATATTAAAGCAACATATTTTTTAAGAACTTTATATAACATACGATAACAAAATATCGGTAAAAAAATTAAATAAAAGTTCACTACCAATACATCGTTTGCACATATTCCATCGGTGCTCACCACATATTGGTGTCCGCATTGTCCACAGTACTTCGTTGTCACCTTTTTTGTCCTTTTTGACTAGGACAAACAGCAAGTCTCTCGCTTTTTCTCTTGAGAAATTGAAGGTGTCGCATCTTTTGGAAGCTTGAGAATAAGGGCAGGATCTTCAGGAATCAGCAAGACAACGACTTAAATCTATCAGTGGGATAATATCAAGAAAAGAGTGACATGTTTTTGGTTCATCCCTGGGACCGAGCACAAAGCGAGTATTTCTGCTGACCGTTTCTGGCCATTCCATCCTTACAAACTTACGATGTTGGGTTTAACTAAAAACTGAATTTTGCACAAGCTTCAAGTTGAAGGTGATGTACGGCATCGTCGTAATTTACTTAAATGCCACCAATAATCCTTGTCACTTCTTCATCCAATTCTGCTTGAGATAATTACCGGTTGAAGACATTTTTACTAGAAAGGGCATATTTTGAGTAGGGCATAAATATAAAAAAGGGACATATTACCTCAAAATAAATGTTGGTAAAACCACTTTGAATGAAAGAAAACAACAACAAACTTGCCCGCAAACCAATTAACATGCAAATTTATCGTCACCTTGACAAAAATACGAAGTGTCGTACTAACTGCTGTCTAGCTGAGTACTAAATAGGAGCGTACTGAAAACCCCAACTTAATATGTTATCCCTAAATGAATGAAATATCACGAAGAATATTGTCAGTTGTAAATTTTACAAGGGGCCCGCTATCTAGGGTTAAGATAATTCTATGAATTTTTGAGAAACGTTAATATTCGTTAGGGAAATGTTCCAATATCGTCAATAAATACTAAATCTATGAGCTGTTTCGTCTATGCTTAAGGCGTTTAGGAGAATACTCGAAAACAAAACCGCTAAAAGCCAAAAACGGACTTCATGCACAGGAAATTTCCTAAATTCAAGTTGAATTTCTAACATAAAATCTACGCATAACTGTAACAGTACTTATGGAGCAATTTGCCAATGTTTGCAATTTTATTTTAATGCAATTAAGATAGTATGTTTCAAAATAATTCAGGAACTAAAAGTAAATTAGTCACACAATGTCACAAACTTAAAATTAACACTTATTAAACACGTTGATATCAAATGTTCTACATTTCAACTTATCCTAACAGTGGGACATGACTTCTTAGAATCTAGATTATACAAACGCTAATGTTGTATTGCAACATGCAAGAGCTTGACTGTAAAACGTTGTTTAAAGCAAAGCAACGATTGACGTTAGCTGCCATCTGAAGTGCCGACAATATTCTAAATCTTAAATGACAGACTCCCAGAGAGGGGGTCGCGCAGTGGGAAGTCGGCAACGAAATAATAAACCCATTTCAGACGGTACTTTATGTTGCTATGGGGTGTGCCTGAATTCAAAAGTACCTCTTAAATCCTTTATAAGCCTTGTGACTTTACCTGTGCGCTTGTTTGTACAAATGTCTTTTGTTACGAACACGATCTCCTATTTTTCTTCTCTCCCATACACATTTCCCTCGACCGTACACAACAGTACACACAGGTTTCCTTCATTAATTGTCTAGATGTGATTCATGGCTGGGAGAAATTATTCTGATTGTTTTCGTCAGACCGTCCGCGGAGTATTAGGGGGAACACAAAAGAACGTCGTGACAGTGACATCTAATTTATGTTTAAATTCGGTGAAGTACTAGTGGTAAGGATGACATCTCATACTGAATCGTTTCTTTTTTCTGTCATTTTTCCATGCGAGATCGTAAATTATGTGTTGAGTGAAGATTTATAAATGAATTTTTATTTATATTCACACACCTGTATTACTGAAAAAGTACTCGAAGCTGATTAATAAATTAGATAATTATAAAATAGAAACACCTAGAGAAGTTGGAAATATACAAATTTTGGTTCCAATTACGGCATTGACATGGACTTTGTGTCCTTTAAAAGTCTCAATATTCACCAAGAAAGTATGTAAAAATGCAAGAAAAACCTGCAGTCTAGACTTTTGGCACTGGTTGCAGTTACACGATATTATTCTTTTTGAAACTTTTGGGTCTTTTGCCAGCTCGTATATAAAAGACTGCAAAATATATGTAGTATCAATTAGCTGGGGATGTCACATTTTAGAATTTGTGAGGTTAGAATGACGTATTTAACACAAAATGGAAGCATACCCATTTTTCAAAACTGTTCATAGCAGCATTTGGTATCACCAGAACAATAGCAATTGTACCTAAAACTTATTATAACTGATTTTGAAAACTAGTGTATACAGGAACCATAGTGCACATTCAGTAATCGACTAAGTTTGTATTTGTTGTTTAGAGACAATTCTTGTTCACTGGTTAATGCATGATATACAAAATCGAGAATTGTACGTTTACGTACTACCTAGTAAGTACTAGTATATAGCATGTGCTTCCAGATCGGCAACTTGAGACCTGTTCTATTCATTTAACATCATAGGTACAATATGAAGAAGCATATGTAGATGTAATTAAATGATGCTAAATGCAGAAAGATGAAAATATTTAGGATGTAGTTTGTGTGAAATAAGAGAATGTACTATTTTCCACGATAGAGGAATTCATTTTCCTCATGGAATAGAATCCAGTACATATTATAAGACCTTACCACGTATTGTGCTTTTTAGAAGATTTATTACTACAGGAGAGCAATAACAAGGATAAGAAATTAAATTTAATTGTAGGCTATTATATTCACTTTGCTCATAATGATGAAGTACTAACCATAAATTATACAATACTGTAACTAACTTAACATCACTTATTACCTACCGCATATGCATTATTTAATTGCTGTCTTTTCTAAAAAAAATGCAACCCTACTTATTTAAACCTACTTAATTTCTCTTTAGCTTTATCGCTTATAACGGAATTCAATAGCAATATTGGATAATTCCGTTGCATAATTAAAGTTGTTACTAGCATGCTTTATAATAACGACCGAAATTTTTAACGTATACACAGATACACACGAACGAGGGATATCAGCGTTAATCGGCGACAATAATTATCTTTCTTTTCACTAAGTGTCCTTTAACGCCGGTTTGTTTTATGTGTGTGCGGAAATAAACGCCTCAATTTGCCGCAGACCAAATTAGTGCCTTCCGTTTCCGCAAAATTCGTCTGTTTTTGTCGATCTCGCGTATGTTGTTTCAGCGGACCCAAATAAATAACATGAAAGAGCGCAGAGGAGCGTGCTATTTGACAAAATTTGCATACTATTTACACTTTAATTTACGACTATTTGCATTTATCCTTTTGCGAGAGGAGCGTTTAGAAGCGTTTCACCTAAAATTACTATGATAAACACACATTCACCCACTATAAGTATATTTGATAGTAATACATAAACAGAACAGAAACTTTCAGGGAATGTAACTAAGTATATATTTGAATAATTACAAACAAGTAATGTATTTTCTGAAAGTAAATTGTAGTGTGGGTTATCCTCATGCGCATTGATCCTCTGTATATTTGTGAAGTAAGGTCGTCGTCTAGTTCTGTATTCCGTGTGTGTAGCAAAGCGTGCTAAAGGGTTAACATTGCGTTTCGCAGAAAAACGCTTTGAACTGAGATTATCTTGCTAGTCTATGGTCCATGTTAGTTTTTCATGTCATGACTTTGCGGCAGCTTCTCGAAAACTCGCGGAAACTACTGACAATGTAAAACAGGATTATTACCACTAATCTCGAGTCAATCGGTTAAGCGACACAGGAGATTTTTGGACGATTTATTTATTCTTCTGTCTTTATTTGATAAAAGTTATTGAGCATGTGCTGTAGCTGTACACTCTACTGTTTAAATATCATTATAATAATGGCAGTTTGAAAATATTCTAAGATGACTTCGATTCAAAATTATGCCAGCTTTGCTATGCAGCACATTAGAGATCAGTGATATCTCGAAGGAGAATTTCAATTTTATTACGACATTAGTCGTAATAAAATTGAATCTCGCCCCATCGTGTTCTTTGGTCTCTTATTTCACCGTGCACATTTTGACGGTTTGAAGCTGTTGCCGAAGACTGAAGTAGTGTAGCAAAACCAGCAACTGAGGAGGAAGAACGGTCGTATCTAACAAATGATCGTGATTCTGCCTGAGGATGTGCACTGAACATCGTGAAAAAGAACTAGCCAATGAAGTGTCTTGGGCGCATTATCGCAAAAAGAAACTAATCATCTCATTGTCCTCTCTATATTCTTCGGTGTTAAAGTTTGAATTTTAACCATTCGATTACAAGCTTAAAGCTTATGTGATAATAAACCAATTCAAGAAATTTATTGTGTCTAGCTGTTACTTTCCTAATGATGTTAATTACCTTCTTTATAACTTTACATTCCTTCACTACAAGTTAATTATTGTTACTGTTAATTTCCTTCGTTTGTGCTTAATTGATTTGATGCTCCAAAATTTCATACCAATTCAGAAAGAAGAGCGCGTGAAACGGTGCAGATGTACACTAAATCGTTTTGGCAATGGGCCGTCTGATTTGGTGTAAAACATCATTACAGATGAAACGTGGGTATACTGCTAGGATCCTATAAAAGCAACAATCCACAATTAAGGTCTTCGAAAATCAGCAGGACCCACGCAACGTTACTCGTGAAAAAAAGGCAAAGCCAAAGGATGGTCACGACAGTTGTTGGAATTACTGGACATTCTTCAACTGCAACACTAGTGAATCGCCGTACTGTTAATTATGAACTAGGGTTTGTTTGTTCGCGGAAAGCGCCCAAGGGGTAGGATATACTTGTATTTTGACAACACGCTACTGTTCCAACGACTCATTATTTGAGCGCCCAAAACATTGAAATGATTGGTCGTACAGTTCAGACCAGGAACGTAATGATTTCCATTTGTTCCCACGTACAAAGTACAAGTTACGGGGTACATTTAAATTTGAAGTAAACAAACTAACCCGGGAACACTAGGGAAAATGAAGATTACTTTTCACGGGTGCAAGAATGAATTGAAAGTAAAGGAGAATATTTTGAAAAACTATATAAATAATAAATCTGTCTCATCAATATATTGTATATTACTTGGCTAGACTCAGCGCAAAGAGAACTGCCCTCGTATAAGTGTTCAAAGTTAATAATGACATCCACAAATGGAAGTTGAAAAATTCAACAACACTTAAAAGTTTCGTTAGAGCACTTCTTGGTAAGTTTCCCTTCCACTTTTATTTAATTACTGTGATACACCGGTTTAACTTAACATTTATAAATTCACAGAACGCTCCATATAATGCGGTGGGTCTTTATAGCAATACAAAATTAAGTAAAAATGAATTGCTCCATAACTAGCTCCATTTCGTTGATTTATGTCCACACCATAACGATAAGATCTTACTTATATGGTTAGCTTGGAAGTATTTCTTTTGCAATAGCAGAATGTCAAGTGGTTCTGGTGGCACCAAGTGTGACAGTTGACTCGTTTTTGTGAAATTCCAAGAAATGGATTTTTAACCTTTCCAAAATAATAGTACTTAACAGGTTTTAATATTACAAACGTCGCTATCGTGTATACCGTACTAATAGGGACATGCAGTGTCTGTATGAGATATTACAGTTTCAAATAATACTTACTATTTACAATTTCAATATTGAATATCCTAAAAGGTATTAACTTAACCCGCCTCCGCACAATGAAATTCGATTAATTCAGTTTTCGGCAATTTAGTTCCAGCCTAATTGAAAATTCGACTACCTGTAGAGCATTTGTATCTTACTTTACTGCGCTCTCTTACTCAGATAATCAATTTCAAATTTAAAATACGATTCCGTTCCCTGTTGCTCCACTTACGAGAAGGGAACAGGTTGTATGTATTAGGTAAGAATCCATAGAATCAACACTATTCCGTATTTCATGTGCCTAAGAACGGTGCAGCTATAAAAGTTATCTGTAGCACTAGTTGCTTTTGTGTTGTTGACATTCGACAACGGATACTCTCGAACATTGTTTAATTAAAGAAGAAAGTGGACAGCTGGTAATGTACGTCTCTCGGAAACAGAAAAGAACCAAGATATTTTAATGGATAGATTGGACGTAGTTGCAGGTACTCCTTGAGAACCATTTATTTTTATTCAAAATTAACGGCATCATATTTTTTATAGCAAGGGATCATTAAGTAGTATTCGTTTGGGTTTAACAGAAAAATATATATACTTCGTAGAAGAAATGTTGCGAAATCAATCTCATAAATCAAATTTCAGTCCTTCTTAAATTGTTATAGTCAATAGTCTTCTTCTTCTTCTTGTTTCCATATGGGTTCCTACAAGGTAGCTGATTGCTTGTTCAATCCAAAGAAGCCTCTTTCGACGACGATATTTAACATTACCTCCAGCGCACTGCTGGTCTTCCCAGTTCTTCGCACTGCAGTGCTGTTTCTTGCCCTTTTTCTCCAACCGCTTGTCTTCCATTCTATCCACATATTTACTACAGAACTGTCTTCTTTTGTCTAGCCTATTTGGCTGCATCCATTTTCCGTTCTATTTTCTAAGAACTTCGATTCTAATTGTGTAGTATTTTTGGTTTTCATTGTCTTGGAAGGGTTTGCTCTTGGTTCATTTGCATATGTCGAATCAAGTTTTTGTAAATTCTTAATTTAGATTCTGTATTTTAATACTTATTCTTGCATTTGACATCTTTTAGGCAACCTGAAATACGGCATTGCTCTGCTCGCAGGTATGTTAATCTGCTCAATTATTTTTCTGTCTATTTCTAGTTTACATCTAGCTGCTACGATGCATTTAGTTTTATTGACGCTAATATTTATGTTTACTCTGATTGCTTTTTGGTAATAAGAATGCAGAAGTATTTGTTAGTTGCGATCCAAGTCCGCAGCATTGCGTCATCAGTGTAGCACATCATGTGGAAATAGGTGTCTATAAGTGTCTAATAGGTGTTCTACATAATTTCTCAATGATCTTATCCATAACTAATTGTACGTTAAAGATGAAAGGTCTGAGAGAGTCCCCTTATCTATTCCTCTGTTTATTTCTAGATCTCCAGTAGTTTCTACCTATCCAATACTTATAGTGGTTTTGCGTTGTTGCTAAGCATTTGATATCAATCGGATTAAATGTTGACTTACTCCTTTTTCTTTGAGTATTTTGGCGACAAGGGTGAAGCGTACTCAATCGAACACTTCAGTCATGTCTACACTGGGCAAATATGAGGTATGATGAGTCATCTGTCCTTTGCTCTCTGTATAATATTACATTGTGAAAAGGACAGGTGACTCATCCTACCCCATATTTGCCCAGTTTAGACATGTCCACGTAGCATAGGTAGGCCGGTTCGTTGAATTCCATAAATTCTTCCATTAATTGTTTTACGATAAAGATTGCATCAATGACGGACCGGCCCTCTTATTTCTCTCTCAATTCTTTGGCTTTGCAGGTCCCTCCTGTGAAAGTTATGAGTATGCTGTTGAATAAAGTGATTTTGCGATACTTTTCTGATTATGTTTTTCGCCTTCTTGAATATAGGATTTCTTATCCTTTTTCCCATCGATGAATGGCCGATAGTGAATGAATGAATAAATTTAGAATGTACACAGCATGCATTTCCTCTAAAATAATCATTCTACTGCCATATTCTCTCGTTTTATTTGCTCTCGTAAACCTTTCACATCGGTTATACGTTTACCTCTGCTACAATAACACAGAATATAGAAACGACAAAGTGGTTATCGTCGTTTTCGTCGGCAACGTACGGGACGCCTCCAGAGACAAAACATTTATCAGCTTCGATGGACATACTGAAGATCTACCACAAGCTCGGAAATATGACTTTTGCACTAACGATTTCGGTTACAGTTCAACGATATGAAAATGTAACTATACGCGTTCTAATTTACAGCTGGTGGAATACATATTCAATGAACCGCCTTTAAATGGTATTTTGTTTGATACTGTTTTATTATAATAAATACGAGACTCTTAGGATTGTCAGCAAGCTTCATTGCTAAGACTTTCGCAGTGCCAAAAGAAGAAAGAATTGGAATTACAGAAAACCTTGCTAGCATATTTGACGACGGAATATGTTTGAACGAATATACTGAAAAGCAAAAGAAATCCCAGAAGCTACAATTTAATTTTAACGAGTTTTTGTGCCAGCACCGTCATTCTCTACAAATTCAAATAGAAGAAAGAAAGTTCACTGTATTGGGCGCAGTCACACCTTTCTCTTTATTTGTATTAATTCTGGAGAAGGCACTGAAAAATTCACAATGGTATATAGCATACGCATAATCCTGGTGCTGTTGGTATGTAAGTATCACTACTATTTAAAGCGAAATATTTCTTTGCAGGTAGCCTAACTGCTTGGAAATGAGCTTATTCGTTCTTATTGGGTGATCAACAATCTAATAATAACGTATCCATTAAATAAATAATTTGTAATTGTATTATAACCCCTACTATTGTCACCATAATTTCGTTAACTAATTACGGTCTCGTCATTTCCATCCCCTGGGAGCAATATAAAGAATTTTATTTCTTCCACTGTTTTAAGGACATCAAAATGGGGAAGTGCTACATTTTATACCTGAAATGAGAAATTGTCGACAGTAAAAGCCCAGTTAACCCAAGAGAAAGGAATAGTATAAGTGGAAACGGGTAATTGTGTTTTATAGTTGTTCGTTCTTTATTTCCGTGATAACTTAGGTGGTGACAGGTTGGACCGTAAAATTTACGATTTTTAAAAATAGTAGTCATCCGCTATAGAAGCACACGGCCCTTTCTTCTTTCCGTTTCCCGTAATGAGATTAAACGTTTCACACCACCCGCCGACGCTAATAAATCCGATTTGTGGTATTCTTCTCTTTTCTCTTCGTCTTGGTTCGCGGCTAAGTAGAACCACCCCGATAATTCACCACATAATAGAAAGAATAGGTGCGGGGAAGAGGAGATTTGTGTTTCAGCTATTATTTGTCGACAGATTCCCGACCGTACCGACAAAGGCATTTAATGCTTGTTTAATAAGTCATACGTTTGATTCTCATATAAATGTCAGCGGGAAGTTTATGAGATTTCCTATAATCGGCGAAACGTTCTTAGTAAAACTTTTTAGTCCTGTTGCAGCCCGTAAACCTTTTCTCCATATAATGTATCTTTATAGGTAGTGGGGAACGGGAAGCTCGTAAAATTGAAATTACACGACGACTGAAATCGTTAACTCTGCACTAGAAGAGATTTTTGTTCTCTGGTACCGACTGCAGCCAATGTTGCACTTCTATACTTTGGAAGATTTAAAGAATTTCCTTCAGTGTAAATTAGTAACGTGCTGAGAACTAAAAATGCTATTAAAATATTTCATCTCCCAACCTTTCCTCCAATAAAAGTGATTTTATTGGTTGGTATTTCAGAAACATAAATTTTCACTATTTATAAATTTTATCAAAGAACACATTTAACGCAACGAGTGGTAAAAGTGCAGATTAAATCATGTTTAATAAAGAAGGACAGATGAATGAGTGTTTATTTCGGAATAGTCGCTTCCGCGATTTTTAAACCGGAAAATTTATGTCATCGTGTTTCTTCTTCTTGTTATTTTTCGTCTTACTTCGAAATTCCTTGAAAACCGCGAAGTTTCGGTGAAGTATGAGGATTCTCATTAAAAATAAATATCAGATGATAGTATTCTTGTAAAGTTTTTGGTAAATTAACATTTATTTTTAATGAACTATTTTATATTAATAATCATTGCACGGTAAAGTGCAAACTCTTCTCACTGAAAGCCTAAGAACGTTAGCTTTGATATGTGGTGCAAATTAAAAAAGCAACTACGTTCATGAATAATACTCTATGTAATTGGATGCTTTCGAAAGTATAAGCAATCTAGAAGATACGAAAACCGATAGAAATCTCATTATAGAATTGTAATTGAGGTTGCATCATATTGTAAATTGGTAAATCGTGAAGAAGAGAAAAAGAAGCCGCATATGAGGATTTTGGTTCATACATGCTTTTAGAGCACGTTCCATCATCGACATTGAAAATGGCAAAGTGTATCTTGTAGAGCAAATATAAACTAAAATTCACATATAGGGCTCTCTTCTTTCTAGATTTTTCTACTGAGAAATCACAACTAAGGTGTGGAAAGAAGTATTTCCAAACATTCAAGATAGTGTGGTAAATGTAGGAACGTCTTCGATTGAGTTCCAACCTAATGAAAAATGTCGCGAATTTTTTCAACTGGGTGGAAGAAGTGACGCTTTGTTTCTTTCGTGTCAAAGTAGGTATTGAGGTATACAAATTGATGGTATGGACTTCTCGTGTCTTGGCTTTGTTTTTTAAGCTATCGTCTAAAGATCCCAAAGTTGATTTTGCTGCGTGCACATTAAACATTTTTCTTTCAACAGAAGGTAAAGTACTAGCATGTCATCCAGTTCTACCTCATCGATGATTCGAAATATTTTGATAAAACTTTCCTTCTTGATAAGTACCTGTATCCTCATACCATGTTTTCTGCAATCAAACTTTCATGGTTATGACCGCTTTATGGATAGGTCTGGCATCGCATTCATCGCAATTCCAACGGGCTTGCTTCGCTGTATGGAATATCAGAGTGACCTATGTTAGTTACTTGTATCAGACTTGATGCAGACCAAGCACCCTGTTCCTTGCTTCGTTCTTGTCCCAAGAAAGTGGGACGGGAACTGAGCTTACTTAGAGACTACCCCCGCAGGACGATACCATTAACCATTAAGTGTTGACAAAAATCAAGAATTCTTACTTTTGCGTACTCTGTTCAAACACTAGGATACCAACATTAATTCTAGGGGTACGTAGTGACCCAATAACAAAACAATAACTAGCGTATAAATTTTCGTTCGTCCGTTTCTCAAATACACAGAATTTTAGGTTTAGTATATGTTCCTGAGACAATAACAGGGTCTTTCTTTTCTCGTAGGTGCTATTTCAGGTTGGTGGAAAATAAAGGACAACAAATTCGTCATCGTTTTTAATTCTATTTTAACTTTCATACCAGAATTCATAATGTAGTGATCAAAAAATGATGCCGAAGTATCGTACCTTTTTTCAGAGAAGTCCACTTTCTCGTGCTTATCTATTTTTATTTATCCGCGTAGGACTTCACCACTAGTGTCAAACGCAGAATGTATTTTCGGATTTTGCCACGTGCCATTGTTTGATATCGACATCCCGCTAAGCACATTGCCAGTGTTTACAGATGACAAAGCCGCAAAACAGAGTCTACCATTTATTTACTTGTTTTTATTTGTTGATTGCATTTGCCTTGTTGAAATTAGAACTTAAGTTAAGTTCTACTACGACGTAATTGTTCCTAATCATTCCAAAGAAACTGTTTCATTACGTAGAAAATAGTAAATTTCCTCGATCGACGTTCTACAATTGAATTACTCCGTCGACGTCTGCTTTGCCCTTATTCAATTTTTTTATCTATCGTTCCACGTATGCTGATGTACAACACCATATGGTGCACCGCATTTACATAGAACAATTTTCTCAAATTACGCAATATAGTCTTGTATTTCTCCAACTATGTACAAAATTGTCTTAACCGCGTACCATTTATACCTATTCGGGTTCTCGCTAATAGGATTCCGCTTTTGATCCGCCGAGAAAAGTTCTTCGAGTTTCACGCAAACGGTCCGCTAATTTGAATGCAATTTAGCTAATAATATGAAATTCTCCGACGACCATTGTGAATTCACGCAACTACCACGAGTACGTAATGCACGGGATCGAGTTCTTGCGCACAACTCCTCTTGTCCGGACGATTTTCAATGTTTGGCTAACCATAGACCGGTATCATTTCTGATTAAAGACCGTTTAGATTTTTACAGTCATTGAACAGGCAGAGAAATAGTAGTATCGCACTAAAATATACTCTTGTCAACACGTTACCATATTACTATTATTAGTTGCAGTTGACCGACAATTTGCTGGAACTTCGTTTGCAAATCAGTTTACCGTATATGGACCTGAAAGTTAATCTATATTTCTTGAGGGGACCTTATTTCGTTGGAGTGTATTAAGATATTACCTAGGAAATGGAAAATGTGTGGTAGAAGCGGTGTAATTGCGTACTACATGCATATGTGTTTTCGTCAGGTGTTTTAGTCCCGCGGCAATTACATTTTCTGTAACTGTGTTTGATTACTGTATTTTGCGCTCTCTCTTAACCTCACAAATGTGTGTCATATTTCTGTATTTCACGTGTTCCAATTTCTATTGTTAATCAACTAGAACGACTGAAAATTACTACTGGTAGTTGATTTCGTTATACAAAGTATGTTATGATACAATGTCGACTATTGAGTTGACAGAACTTTTAAACCAAAGCAATCTAGTTTGTTATTAAAATCTAGTAAATGCTACAAAAGTGATTGTGATGAAGGGTAAATGGTGCTACACTGCATTGGTATCAATTTTATCTATCTACTTTAGTACAGAGACCCCGATGGGGCAGCACTCAGGCTTTTAAGAGGTCATTGTACTGAACTCTGCGAGTCAACAGATTAGACCGAGGATCCTATCGGCTTTATTGAAGGGTGAACCTCTTTGGTGTAACATTTCTTGCATCCGAAGATTTCAGATATCTGTTCCCTAAGTATCGAAGCTGCTGTTAGGTAGGAGGTCACAACGGCATACTAGATGCTCAGCCAGTAGTTTCATCTACTTTGCTACCTCCAATGTACGATAAAGTTATTAGCCTGAATAGACTTCTCCTTAGTTTTATGAAATTCATAATCGCATCGCAATACGGGATCACATCTACAATGATTTTTCATTGCTTGAGCTTGAGTTAATACTGAATGTAGCAATTCTAAGAGCAGATTCAGGTTCTGCAAACCAACCTATTATTATATAGGACGCCTTCAACATCTCGATGATCTAGTGCTCATACTAGGTGTAAATTCTATTAGTTCACATGGCATTTCTAGGGTTAATTTGCAGTTAAGTGTTAGTTCTGACTCGAGCTTGGTTGATTCAAGTTCGATTAGTCTGTGTTGAGGTTGTTTTCGGCACAAACCATGACTATTATCTTGTCTTGGTAGACTGTGGGGTAACGAGCAAACGGTAAACTATATTTTACTTTGTTCTATCGCTATAGATTTTTGCTTCTGTTCCTTTCTTCGGGAGAGATCTACTAGTAGAACCCATGCCATGTCTTGAAACAAAGTGCGCTAGGGCCATCTACTGCTCCCTTTGGGGAACAATAATTTTCATCACTTGTGTTTCACTGGCAGCGAATTGCCAACATTACCAGCAACAACATTGGCTTGAACCTTGCTTTGATAAGATGATGTTGGTGATGTTGATTTTACTGGAATCAAAACGCATATACCCCTAGTTTAATTTATACCAAAGTTATTTAATAATTTTTATTACAGTCATATTTCAGTAATACCTATAATTCAGAATACTATTTCTCGGAACCATGACACAAATAGAACAACACAAACTCATCCGTATTAAATAAGGTGTAAATTGACGAAATTATAGGTAGTTGATGTTGCATATTTAGCGTTAACGCTCACATTTGGGGAAGTAGCCATATATCATTGAAGCTCTTTATTTATTATCCTAAACCGCTAATAATCCGAAACAACCATTAAAGTCCTTCTCCTTTTCGATCCTCTGGTTATACAATAAATACACCTGAACAAACTGAACTGTATCACATAATAACGTACACATCGAACGATTACTGTTTAGCCGCTAAGCTGTTGCCATTATTTATTTAAGGTGGATGGTGCTCGTGACTCCATTGTTCATCAAGCATTCGTTGATAATTTAAGCACACCAAATCTCGAACGATAACTCCGCTTTAAAAGCTCTACTAAAATATGCACACACACTTTCATAACGTACTTAATTTTTACACAGGCAATGCTCACGCTCAACTCACATGTGAACTCACATGTACCTGTTTATTGTTCGAAAATTGCAAATTGCGCTTTAATACGACACGTTAATGATTTTACATTCTTAATGAATTGAATCTGCAACCGAAGTAAATGTTTGCGGATATAATTTCCATGAAATATGGCCACCAATAAAAGCTTTGATGCAATTTAGTAGAGATGAATCGTTACGTTGGTACTTTCTGTTTTGCATGCAGGTTATACACACTGTACTGGTAGCAGCGATTGCAAACAAAAAATCCAAATAGCGTTTTGCAAACAGTTGCATGAATACCACCACCACAATTTAGTAGGTTAGAAAATATTATTAAACATTCGATCTTAAAAAAGAAGCAATTTTTAAAAATGATGTAAAACTAATTAACAAACTTAAAAACTTTCTTCACTAAACAATTGTGGGAGTAAGTCTAAATTTGTAAAAATTACACACAAAGCAGCAGATACCGACGTAACAGGTTTATCGCTACTAAATTGCGCCAAAACACTTAATGGTGGTCATATTCAATGAAAAAATCCGCCTATTATTTGGCGAAGAAGGAATATAGAAAGAAGAAATAACTGAGAACCATATCTCTGTAGTTTAAGGTTATAACCGTTTAGCCGAAAAGGAGTAGTGTGAATGAAGAGGAAAGAAATGCAGTGCAACAAATTCTCATGATTTTTGCCCGGTTTTTCATTTGGAAAACCATATTATACACGTAATCTTTGGAGAGGATCCAAAGGAAATTGGAAGAAAAGTGTTCCCTACAAAAACCTTTTGATTCGTTTGATAATCAATTTACTGCGTTTCAAATGCTTAAGAATTTTCTTCTTTTTTTCACTGTGGCTCAAGCAGCACTCACTAAAACTCAAACTGCTTTGTTTCTAGAAAATACATTTTCCTATATTTCTTCTAATCTCATCAGCCGCATGATCTGATTTTCTTCTAAAGATCCTTAGGTATTGTTAAGTCTGGTTTCAAACATTTCTACAAAGTTCTAAACTCTATGTACATATGTAAGTACACGTCACATAATTTGCTGGTTTGAACCTAAGTTATCTCAACGAGTATTATTGTTAGGTTTACTTATTTTTATTACGTTTAGCAGATAGCAATCTGTTATCCTGTGAATCAGTCGTTCCAACGTTAGGCTAATAATAATAATATGTTTGTAGCTTGGCTTTCCAAAAATCGACTGCAATATTTATCTTTCTTCGTTGTTCAAGTTCGAATACTTCTATGAAATGTCTTTAATTCAAGCGACGTGAACTAAAGGTCAAATAACACAAAACCTCCATATCGAGACGAACTTAAAAAAGTAAAATTGTTCTATTTCGTATTCAAACTTAAACACAAATAAATACGCCAGACGCGCACCTTCCTACAAGAGCCATATGTGGTTGGAGATGGTGAGGGGCGTGCATCAGATGAGTGTAAAATAAAAAAAACAAATTGAAGAGCAGGGTAGACTGTTGACACTGCACGAGCCTGCTGTATATATATATATATGTATATACATACATATGTACATATACGAGAAATTCCACTGGGATGTCTGCTGTTTCACCCACATTTCCTCCCTTGAAAGACGTAGAATGAGCTACGAACAATGGACGTAGGTCTCCAGACTTCGCCGAAAGAGGTTGCCACTTCCGTCCGTCGTTGCTGAATGGGCTAAGGTGCGCCCCTGCGGCAAAATAATGCGTACTCGCTCACACAAGCGCATACGTTTACATTGTTCCGCCTCCTGTAAATATGACTCGAATGACGTGTGGAGACCGTGCCTCTGCTTCGTGTCGTCTGGATGGTTTTAGACCAGACTGTATTTTTGAACGTGAAAGTGTTGACTTTTCGTTTACTTGCGGTAGGTATTTGGAAGAGGCCGGTGTATTAATTTGAGGCGTAAATATACAGTACATTACGTAATTATGTACAGATATAATATTCCTAGCTGGATTCATTTGAACGGGTATGTCCGACAACATGAGTTAAGCTTAAATTATCATGAACATACATATCCCTGTAGAAAGCAATGAAATCATAAATCGCGTAGGTCCTAGGTCCAAGTTATCACTTAGTAATTATTGTCTTCAAAACAAATTTAGGTGTACAGAAAACGGGGAGCTGACTGCATCCGTACAGGATTCGCTCCTACCCTGTAGAGAATGCATTTAGATTGAAGTGACAGCGTTACAGAATTAGCAGTGAAGATAGCAACAATGATGTCAATTAATTCATCGTATTTATTGCAATTTTTTGTATAATTTATTACTACATCAAGATGGAGAACACGAATTCTGTGATTCAGAATTTATATCCGTTTCCATGTTCTTTTCCGTTGTTACACAGATATGTCCAATCAATTTCCATCTCAATTATTTTATACGGTCTTCTCGACAAAACTTAAGCATCGAGAGCTCGTTAAGATTGCGTAGAGTATTCGACAGCAGGTACATAAATAACACAAAAGCCCACCTACCAAAAGTGGGCATTTGCAATAAAAGATAATCCTGCGTCATTTGTAGGAATTCCCAAGATACAGACAGGATGTTGAAACTCACGAAGGATTAGCGATTAAAATTGGCGAGAGTTCGGGGCGGTCATTTCAAACCGGCGGGCAAACTCTGCCCGTTCATATCTGCCGTCGTCTGGATTCTGAGATATTTTTACATGCACCATACGACGTAAATAGGTTTTGGTGGTGCAGGTTGACTGTACTTACTCGCATCTCATCTTGTCATCTTCTCGCGTAGTTGCGACGACGCGCTGGCTACTGGCATATTACTAATAGCGGTAATATTTTGCGCTATTCGAAGAATTCGCTTTAGAATAAGGTATCTGTCGGGCTAAGTGACTGATTTTCTTCTGCATGCTTTCAATTTTTGTTGCGGCTTGTCTGTAAAAGTGTATTTTCTTCCTTCTCTACAAATGGTACCTTGATATGGTGGGAAAACTTATGAGCTCCCAATGAATTGTAAGGTCAGTTCTGGGCCAGACGCGATACCCATGGCGGGCAAATCCAGAGGGATAATGCCAGATTAATAGCAACTTTCTTGGGGGTCCCTACCGCTAGTTTAGGTCGGGAACCCCTTAGAGAGATATCTAAAACAAGCGTTATACCATCCAAGCTATTCGGTAGAAGCAGAGAGAGACCCAAATGAAAGCGAAACGTGATGGGACCAAGAATCAAAACCGTTGTTTAATGGAAAAAGAAGAGTACCCATTAGCAAAGTGGTGAATTTTATCAAGAACACAGACCTAAGGTTGTAAGGAGTTTCAATACAATGGGCCAAGGACTATAAAGGAAAAACTGAAAGTGAATTTTCACCACAGTTCAAAGAAAAATATACTTTATTGAATATATGCAACCCTCCTGCATTGAATTGTAACATTCACGCTCAGAATTAATTATCTAAATTCCAGATTATTCATTATGTAATTTCAGCCTCTGCTATCTGAAGCAATACCTTAATATCATATGTAGTTGTTCGGAAAGAAATTTCGTTTTTTTATGAAAATGAAAGACGATTTTCTTATAGTGAATAAATATTTTATTGAATCATATATTGTCCATTCTGGTCCAATACCTTTTGCCATCTTTCTGGCAGTAACATGATTCTACGCTCATAAAATGTTCGTTTTTTGCTGGCAAAAACTGATGCAGGTGATTTTTGACCTCCTCATTCGACGTAAAAGTTTTACCGTCTAAGAAATTTTGTAGAAACCGGAACAAGTAATAATCAGAAGGTTCCAGATCTGGAGAATGTGGTGGGTGTGGCAGTACATCCCAACCAAGCTGTAACAGTTTCTGGCAAGTTTCCAAACTTGTATGAGGTCTCGATTATCTTGATGGAACACTACACCTTTTCTACTCATCAATTCTTGCGTTTTCTGTTTAAGTAAATCATTAAATTTTTCCTGCTGATGACAGTACACTTCGGAATTGATCATTGTGTTATCCGGTAGAAGCTTAAAGAAAACGATTCCCCTCAAATATCGGCAAACAGATAACATCACCTTTCTCTGATGAATATCACCTTTAGAAGTGCTTTGAGTGGGTTCATCTTTTTACTGCATGATCTTTTGCGTTTAACATTGTTGTAGATAACCCATTTCTCGCCTCCAGTGATGATGCGCTTCGAAAATGGATCGCTTTGTTGATGTTTGAGAAGCAAATCACAGACGTCAACACGACGTCACAAATTTCTTTCCATAAGAACATGAGGAACCCATATGTCGAGTTTTCAGATTAAACGTAGGTGTTTCAAATGATCATGAACGGTCGAATTCAATAAATTTAATCTCTCAGCGATCTCACAAGTTGTTATTCGCCGGTTTGCATCAATTAATGCTTTTATTGTGTCTTTACCAGCTTCAACTGGCCTTCTAGAACGTGGTGCAGCTTCAACATCAAAATTGCCGAATCAAAATTTTGCAAACCAGTTTTGGTACTGGCTTTCTGTCAGTACATCTTCTCCATACACATCGGATAATTTTCTTCACACCAAACAAAAGCTACTCTGTAGAATCAATCCAACTTTTTCACAAGCAAGCCTTGCTATATCAGCTGTCAAAATATATAACAACCATGCGACTTAAGTGTGAAGTTGGGAAAAGACGAAATTACTTTCTGAACAACCCAATAATAGTTCCTAGTTGTCCAAAATATTGAAAATTGACAAAATTTATGGGCGTGCTACAATGAGAATTTCTAACTTTACCAACTTCATTAGTTGTTTATAATAGGATAATTGACTCGCAGGTAACGAATTGTGCGCTGATATGGCATATTATTGTGTCCCAAAAGTGGTTCTGGGTGGTAATCGTAACTTAGCGTATACTTTTATAATAGATTGGGATAATATTTATGCATTGTTGCAGTGCAGAACTGTAAAGTTACACATTCTCAACCATGGCTTAACAGAGACGGCCTGCAATTCAAACCCCAAAGTTAAATTTAGATCACTATTGTTCTAGAGGATTCTTAAAAGTTGACACTCTTTATAATCAAATATTTAGTTTAAAATACAGGTTCAAGTTCCTTCGAATTTTGGTCGTTATTGCCACTTTAGCTTCAAAAATTTTCTAAACTATAAGTAATTTTTATAAAATAAAAGTGTAACTCCAGTTCACATTTAGTAGGTATATTTCAATGTATTTCTATATATAGCGTGTGTATAAATTGACGAAAAAGCTACACGCTGCGACATCCTTGATTCGGTTCCAAATCGAAAATCTTATCTTAAAGTGTTGTATCATGCTTCGTATGTTTTTAGGAAGCACTTGGAAGAAACTAGTAGATTTGGCAACATTGTACTCGCATACTACTCTAATAGTAGGTATTGTAATATTTTCTGAAATTAAATTTTCTAAAATATTTTACTCCTCATTAGTAGTATCAGATGGCTGAATTTACCCGAGATATGATTTGCCATTCAATACATACGCACTGAAAATTGTAAAATTACAGTGCGTTTTACAATGAGATTAATTCATTTTGAATATTTATCTGATATTTAACGAACCAGTTTCACCAAGACGTTGATCCAGCCTTCGAAGTACTTTTCTTTTAGGATGCCTCCGGTTTAGGGAACGTATCCAATATTCTTGTTCTGCGATGTTACCATATCCATTACAAAAATAATACACGTTGTACATATCGGCATATCCATTCAATGTAGAATAATAATAATACTAATAATAATAGTAATAATAATATAATAATAATAAAGGAACTAAAAACACAGAAACACAAGAACTAATCAAGACTATATAAATAGACACGAAAAAAGGCGGAAGATAAACAAAATTATAACACGAAAGTCGAATTAAGTACATAAATGACAAAATTTAACAGTAATATTATTGATACAAATCACATTCGAATACAATCTTATTGTTCTGCGACGTTGCAAGATGTGTTTTTCGTGAAAGTATATTAATGAAGAAACGTTAATAACATAATGGGAAGTCAAAGAGAAAATGTTTATCAACAAGTAGTATTAAAAATTTTTCTTTACTCTAAATTGCAGCTATCTTTATCAACATCTCTATCAACTGTTGGACAATAAACTATTATTATTATTATTATTATTATTACTATTATTATTAACAGATATCGAACAACAGCGCTTATTTGTGGAATAAAGGTCTGCACTTCTAGAACCTCGTGAAGCCGTATGAAGCGTGATACAATATTTTGATATTGAGATTTTCGATTTAGAGTTTCATAAGGGGTTACGTTTTTCGCCAATTTACACGCACCCGATATTTCTGTATATCTCCATATATTTCTATACATATCTATATATACATGTATATAGATATCATGGATCGCAATGAAATTAAGTGCTTATTAGATTTCCAGTAAACACGAACATATATTTAGTTATACTTCTATCGAAGTTATTAGTAACGGTGGATAAGAAGTCGATAGCAAAACCTCAGATACCAAACAAGCAGTACTTGGAAATTAATTAGAAACTTAATATAGCAGTAGTAATTAATTCTCTCTGGACATAAATTCCAGTGGTTTATATATACGTGTAAACACATACATATACATATATACAATTCGCACAACACGAATGCTCCCAAATAGGTATTTTTCCTAATTACAGTGAGTTTTGAAATAAATGAATTTCAATTGTATAGTATTATATATTAAAGACGTCACATTACTGACTACAATCAACTAATCGTTAGCTACATATTAAGGGATTTATTTATATTGATAGAAAATTGTGGGGCCGAACAGGCGGAAAAAAAGGATTCAAGAAGTCCATATCTCGAAAGAAACTATTGAAATTAGAAGGTTACTATCCTAACAAGTAGTCAAGCAGCCATTCGCACACCATCACTTCGAAGGTGACGTGGGAGGTTCGAAAGAAGCTGAAAATTATGGGTAAGGGTAACAAGGGGAGCCCTTCATTCAAAATACGCTTAGAAGGGAGAAGGACCAGAGAAGACGGACCCACTGACTAAGCCTCTCTGGCACGAGGCAGACAAAATGTCTCCTGAGGAATTACGACTGAGGAAGATCGGGTGAATGCATCATCCTTATTAAGAAGAGACTTAAAACCTTGATGGGTTTCCTTTCAGGACGGTGTAGACTAAATGTGTGCCTACATGAACTAGAGACAACCAGCAGTAGCACTTGTAGGTTTCGCAAGGAGTCAGAGGAGACTCTATTCCGCCTACCTAGGCATGGAGCTGATATTTGTGGTACCAATAGATGATATATCGTCGATGGAGACCTTCAAAGTCTTGCAGGTTTTACGTGCAACTTAATATAACAGTAGCAGGTGGGTGCAATGCCTAGTTTGAATAGAGGTGAAGTGCATCACCCACCCCTCTAAACAAATCCTAAAACGCACACTTTTTACCGACATAGCCCCAAAACGCCATAATGCATTTTAAAATTAAACATTCATAATAAACACTTGGTCGTATTGCTCTTGGGTGGAGTGTATATATATTTTCAGTAGTAAATAAGTTTCAACTAAAATCCATCAGAGTGCTACCAATTATCTCTTCGTCATCCTTCACGAAGAAAACGATGTACTTCATTCAAGGCCACGGAGCTGTATTATTGCGAACAGTTTTTTTCCTTCTCAATGGTACGCGGCACGACGAATAGAACGCAAAGTTACAATTTCCTAACCTATCCCAATAAAACGATCGTAACCTTGCTTTTGAACTTGGGCTTCGAGTCGCGTGTGGGTTTCGCGAATATCGCAGCCAAGCGTCCGGTAATATTGTTCAGTTTGGTTGAGATTAGCGGTCTCGTTGGATTACAGTCAGATGATATTGCGGTTAGTTTATTACCGTCAAGACCAATAAATACCTATGTCGGCAGACACCCGCTCGCGTACGTGAAATGGACAAACTTTTGTAATAGATTGCTTAATGTTTTGCTTAGAGGCAATTACGAGGGTATTAATTAAATATTCTCAGTTATACTCGGTAACTATAAATAATATGAGGTATGAAGCATACCACATAGAAGACTTGTGAATGAATAAATACTTATATAACACATACATGCGCATTGCTTGAACCAGGTATACATATGTATAGAAAGTATAATTTATTTCTGCCGTACGAACGTAACAACTCCTTCTTTTTCATAATACCATACAAGTTGAAGCTGTGTTCGGAACAGTCGGAAAAACATCCACCATCGGATGTCCCAACAAAAGTGAAAGATTAAGTTTCGTTAATAAATCAGTGTTTTTCTTTTGGGGAAATTACCGAAATCTTCATTTAATCCTAAAATGGACATGTGGGAATTATAAATGTACAGTTGCGTTCTTTTGACGAAATTTTCAATCGAGGCTTGGCATAAATGTGGTTGGATTTCAATAATACTGCGTCTAATCTGCTACTTCGAGGTTGGCGTGGTCGTGGACCTCTTGAAAGAAACTGTTGACTTCAAAAAATCCAGAGAAAGAAGTGCAAACACGTTAAATCGCACGATCTAGGCGACCAATTTTGATCGCCGAAACAGAACTTTACACAGTCAAAGAATCTTTTGTGTAACAATACCATTATTTCTCGTGATGTGTTGCAAGTGGCCCCGTTACATTGGAAACATATGTCTTTGAGATCCGTACCACCTTTTGCCCCAATGTCGTTCACCATTGGCCATTTGTTCATTCCCAGCAGCATCTTTGAAGAAGAATGGTCCAATAATGTCTCCAGCCCAAAATCCATACCAAACAATAACGCATTTTCTTCTCATGAAACACATTTGGGTTCTCGCCACTCCAAATGCGCCAATTTTGCTTGATTACGAAGCCTCCAACGTGAATATGACCCTCATTTCTGAGGATGATATTCTTGAAAAACTCACCGTTCCCTAATATGACAAACTTTCTTCGTTATGTACGGTCTTTAGGCTTGAGTTGTTGTATCAGTTGGACTTTGTAGGCATAAAGACGCAAATCTTTCGTGAGAATACGCTTAGTGCGTCTTGAAATGTACAATTCTTGAGCACGGTACCGAATGGATGTTCCCCCAGAATGTGGCCGTCTGGTCAAACAGGTGTTGGTGGTCTGAAATCAGTAATCGACCTAGTCTCCTCGAATTTTTGATGCACTGGGAGCAACCAAAAATTAGACGTAATTTGCGAATTGTGGCAGTCAAATTTTTTGGATAGAGTAAAATTGGCAGTTGGAAAAAGTCGAAAGCCGGTTGATTCTAGCGGTAGGGAATACCAAATATTAGTAGAAACTTTGAGTTTTTAAAGGAGCTTCCATTGCTAGTACAGCCACTGAGGAAATCTACGCCACGGGAATATCAAACTCGCATCATCTACACCATATCTATTTTAAGCTGCCAGGATATAAAACCAAATACTATTTGAAACCTGTTGCCAAAAATAATTATATTTTTAGCAGTTTCTATTTTCCTTAAGCGATTCTGTAACATTTGTTTCAAAATAGAGCGAAAGCAATGGTTATGAAATTTGTAAAAGGTAAGATACTTGTGCCTTATCTATTGAATACAGAGTGGAAATTATTATTCAAGCAGTTTATTATCACTGAGAGGAATAGAAAATAGTCAGCATCATTGCATTAGTAAAATTGTTTCACAAACAGAAAAATCTGCAGTCACCTTGATTATGCAATTTAGGTGCAATCTACGTTCATTTTACTACCGCTAACGGTTGACTGTTTCCGCTATAAATACTTGAAAATACCGGTTAATTAAACGAATGTTTATTATACCTAATATGTATGCGTTCTGTACAAATATCAAGTCGTTACCTACTTTGCCCGAGAGAAACGCACAATACAAATTGCAAACTAACCGCACGAAAAATCGCAACGTCTCGTACACAGTTTGCATACTTATTAGTTAATGCAACGCGAAACATTTTGTGTAGATCTCGTAAGCTAGGGTAAACATATTTATTTTATTACTTCTCTAGCCTAGTTCGTCGTATTGTAGTTTGCGATCATTGCCCGATAAAATCAGTCAAAAACGAATGGCTGAGGTGGACTGAATAGGAATTGATTTAATTAGGTAAAATGTAGACCATTTACTATTAGATTAGTTTCTTTATATGTGCGATTTATTAGCGTATGCCGTAATTAGGCGCACTAGTTGTAGAAACTATATATGTCCCTATCTCTTACGAAAGAAGTCAAGTTAATGATAGCAATTGTGAACATTCTATCGTCTTGAACTGTGAATGTGATATCCCGACATTTTTGTATACTAGTTTATTAGTCGTAAAATATTCTGATTTCTATTCGTTACAAAAGAATATATTACTTGCAGCACATGTGCTAACTTGTATGTGATTACTGTTCTTGTGGTTGAAACATAGTAAGGGGCAAGAATAGTTATAGAATAGCATCCACTGAATGGCTTTATGGAAGTCAATTTGTTGATTTGCATGTACTTGGTTTCTTGTGCAGACGCTTATCAACAGCGTCAATTGTATTTCCTTTACGGCTGTTCGAGTGTGGCCATTATTGATTTCAGAAAGACAAGGAAACTTGAAAACTAAATCAGTCAAGGTGACAGAATGCGATCGATAGTCTTCAACACTCGAATCAGATGTTTTAGAATCTTATTCCACTGTTCCCATCTGGTAGGCTTTTTAATGGTTCAACACCAACCCCAAAGAATTGAAGGGAGGGGGCGGGAGCTATATAAAACGCTCGCTAGGAAAGAGGAAGATCTTCAACAAATTTGGCCCAACAATGTAAGTTACTTGGGGCAAAAGAAGCTAGTCACTTTATTTAAATACATTCCTACATGTCCTTCTTTCAATTGTTCGACTTCAACACTAACATCTAAATAATAGAATCATCAGGAAGAATTTACTATGTATGTATCTCAATGTTGCATTTTAAATATATCTAATATACACTTTACGAAACAAATTTACGATAGCATTCCTTCTTCCTTATTGTTAGTCACTAGGTAATTTCCACAGTTCAACTAGTGGTAAACATAGTTTCTGTAAACTTTAGCTGCCAGATTTTATATGCGTTTTATAACCTGACGAAAAATATTAGCTCGGTAGTAAAATTTCGCTCGTCTCCGTAATATCTAGTCTACCGCCAATTGCAGTCGGACGCTACATCATCAACAAGGTGCATCAGCGCTGGCAATCCTCCTACTTATTATCACACTAAATCTTTTTATAGAAGGCTACAACCAACAGATATTTGTATGTCTGCTAGACGGTATTTTCAGCCGTGTCACGTGTTCTAGGCAAAGAATAAAAGCTGCAGTGAATGGAGTTCCCGTATTTCGACATTCTGGGCGCTCATAAATTATTTTATAGCCGACAAAAAGTTTTTAATTCGAGACATAATTACCATGCAATAAAAAAGGAGGAAAATGTGTATAGGTGTTCGTTCATCCTGGTAATGCTTTATGTGGAGACAGACGCTACTGACGCCTTGTACAATTGTTCACGAAATGTTACTATTATTCCGTAATTTTCGCCGTGAAATAAACGTAATTGTATCTGAAAATTACGTTGATGATAACGGGTGGAACTAAAAATGCACCGTCAAATGAGATTTCCTTTCATAAAAGTGTAGGGCGCTATGTTACAATAATGGAAATGTAGCACTAACACGGTTCTCTTTTAGGAAAACGTCCTATTTTATAAATAGAATGTAATTAGATTCCTAAATTGGAGTATGAGCATCGTCGCTAAATTCTGGAGTTTTGTATAAGCACAATTTTATATAAGGTTCGTCCAAAAACAACACAACTAAAACGAGACTTTCAACCTGATTTACCTGTGGGTTCGAGTTCGCTAATATATTCTAAAATAGCATCACCAATATTTTGAGAAATGAAAAGATAGAGTCGCAGCTATGCCAAGGGGAGGGAAGCAATATCAGTAATCAATGTCATACACACATTCATTAGTAGAAATATACTAAAAATGCTTTGACACAGTTGACTGCTGGAAGGAGATCAAAATATTAAAAGAGCCGAAAGCAGCTGATAAATGGAAGGAACTACTAGAAGATAGTTTCGATATGACCCTACTAAAACTAAATCTCTATAAAATTACAACGATGGAATTTGCACTAAGGATAAAATTGCAGAAAAAACACAAAAAGGAGTTAGCCATATCCGCAAAACAAAAACATTATAGGGAGAAGAGACACCAGAGCGATGAACCTATAGATAACGTTGATAAAGCAATCAGTTAGGTACACCTCAGAAGCTTTAAAGACATGAATAAAATACGAAGGACAATGCTTGATCCAAGTGTAACAAAAAACAGCGAAAGAAGAGCAAAAATCAATACTAACACAGCCACTGAACATTCGTGAAATGGTTGAAATGCACAATGATAAAGACGCGTACAGAAATTATTGATAGAATAAGAAATTGGATCGCACTAGGGACAAGAAATAATGAACAACTAGCGCCTTGTTATTGATGTTCAACCTAGTAATAAACTAAATTTTTGAAAACTAGAATCCCATCAAGTTCAGTGACCTGATATTATCCTGAAGCAAAATCGTTTGATTTATCGATTGGAGTCGTCTTTTGATCCAACAAGTAGCCCTAACCTGATTAAAAGATTGAATATAGTACAGTTTGCAGGGTATTTAATTACCGTAATTTTAATAATAATCAAATTATGAGTTTATCAAATTTATAATTCAATTAAGAAACGCCGTTTATTTTAAGTTTACGAGGTGGTATAATATCAAGCCGACATCCTTTAGATAACAATCCTTTATCACTACGAAACTTTAGATAACGATCGATGCTATGCAATGCATGGAAGGTGTAAGAAAGTCTCAAAATGTGATTACCGAAGACTCACTCAGTGAATTGACTCATTTTGAACGTAGGCGAATTTATTGTCTATCGAATCTCCGATAAAGATCTGGAATATTATCTCTTACGCCATCAAATAACTGATACCTAGTTTAAATTTTATACTTCTTAAGGGAAACAAAATAGTCGCAAGTAAATCTTGCCTTTTAACACTGAAAGTTTTCCAGAAGGTATTGAAAGTTGGAAAACTGTTGTACCGCTGCTATTAACTGTATAATATAAAATTAGGCCTCTAATCACGTCCTTTATTAACCTTCCTATACTATATAAGTCGGTCTCACAGACCGTATGCGTGAGTATAGGAAGGTTAAGAATATTTACATCGTAACAATTTAAACACTTCTAATTACAATGTGCAATCACATGAGAAGCCAAAAAATCTAACGTTTAACGTCTTCAGTCAGACTTTCCTATTGGCTGTTTTCTGAATAAAATTTTGTAAATAGTGACCGTTTGAAACCAATTCGTGCAATAGATCCAAGATCTAGTCAGGGACAAAAACACAACATGGTGAAGAAACCGCGAAAAGTATGATTTGAGCCATATACTAGAATCTTCCATGTTCTTTGCAACTTTGTTTCTTTTTTCTGATTTCAACAACTTATTATCCACCTAGAAATTCAAAATATTTCAGGTCATCCACTGATCACCTCTTGAATAGCACAAGATTGCATTTAGTAGTGAAATAGAATTAAAGATGTATCTATATGCATATCATTTACATTCAAATATAAAAAGATTAAAAATTTAAAATTGATCTCTATTGGGATTTGTAAGATTGCAGCAAACTACGTTACGGCTATTCTGTTAAAAATTGGGAGCACTTTTTTCAAAATGGCTGCAGAAATTTCAAAACAGGGATAGCTACATGAATCATGACTACTCACAAAATAATACATTTTCCCAAACCGAGAATTACTGAGGCTAGATCAGATGGACACAATATAATTCTTCACTAATTTTGTGACATGTGTTTCACTATCAAGAACACCTTATGTAGTTATACTATACTATAAGGTGTTAGAGAGGGACGCACCCACTTTGGAGGGCTCTATTATAGCGTTTCTTAGATATTTTATCCTTGAACGAAGAACACCTACATATTTGCACAGGATGTCCTCCGATGTTTCTGTCGCTCTATTATAAAACCTCTATTTATCATCTGTAGTCCACAGTGTGGTCTTGAAATAGTATTGGTATCTCAATTGACAATTACCGGTGAGAAGACCCCTAACCATTTGGGGTACTTTTTCTGCTTTTTGGCAGAAAAGGCAATGAGCCATTTTGCTTGAATATGGTCTGCAGTATTCCCCCAATAGAAGGTTTTTGTTTCTTCTTTCTATTCCCGTGTCCTGCCCATAATATGCCCCTTTGTAATACCACCAAGTGGATCTGGTACGGAAAACGGGGCCACAGATCTCCCCAGCGAGGCTGTCAGTAGATAAGAGATAAGATCAAGTAAATCAAGTAGAAAGACTTTCTCCAGGTAATAAGGTTAAGCTCAAGCTTATTTCATATATTTGTAAGTAAAGATTACTGTTGAAATATGATATTTGACTGGAAGTAGTACTTCCAAGCAGAGAATTAAACCGCCACATTTGCTTAGCAATGATTGTGTTAAATTTGACAAACACAAACAATACAAAGTATTATTATTGCGTCATTTCTTGCAATCTCGCCAAAATGTTACGTAACAATTACAAGTTAATGCATAGATCAACAGAGCAGTAGTATGCTTCGATATGTACTAAGAAAATATCAATATCATTGTCTGTTCGATAACAGTTGCATACCTCCAAATCGAACTCACGAATGAAACCTGAACGAAGCGTAAATGAAAAATCAACAAGTAATGGTCGTATTCTGATGATTTAATGGACTTTAAATTAAACTTCTTTCGATATTTGCCATTAAGATGTATTGACATGTATTACGAAATACATACATATGTACGTTCGCAGTCGTTCCTATCCACGTGTGTACGACTCCGGTTTTCGAAGAAAACTCGTTCGCTCATATGTTGGTCAAATACGTACCGAGTGCTATATAGGTTGTATAATGGAGAAAGAATGGAACACGTGCAAACGCGCAGTGCTGACTCAAAATTAATTGGATAATAAATCTGATCAAGCGAGAATCCGCGGAATCCTTATTACAAGGCACGAAATTGTAACAGCGTCGATCCATGACCGGGGTCTGTGCAAAGATCGGTTCACATCCTACGGTCGAATGATAAAAAAGAAATGGACTGTAAAAGAGTCGAAGTATTTATTATTAATTAATCCGGTCAACGTAGAATACCGCTTATGGTAGTTATGCGAGTCTATGCGTTCTTTTTAACGAACTCACCAATAGAACATATTGAGTTATTAATTTATGAAAGTTTACGTGATTCTCACAATGTAAACGCGGTAGGTTATTCCTCTTTAAAGCTTTTTGTTCCTCTTAACTTCATACATTGGGCATTATCTCTCCAACTTTCAGCGTTTGCATCTGTCCAATGAATCTACGTACTTCCTCCGGGTATTAATGAGAGCTTTGCCAAAAGTTATAAGCTTTGATTTCGAGTGTATGTGCATTAATTAGGTATGCTATATTATCATGTGGACGTCACTTGAACGAAATCTCTGTTTATTTCTTTTATGTTAGGAATTCATGAATTCACTCGTACGGCAAATAATGTCCAGTTTAATTGAACATTGCCAGAAACTCATTTTCCTAAATTGATTTAGCGGATTTCCAATACTTCTTTATTCTAAAAATTAAGATACAGTAAGTCGCCCATTTTTCATTTCCTGCTTTCTACGAGTATTATTATTTTTCTTTAGTATGATTTATACTGTTGGAAAGTACTACTTGTTCCTTGTAGTATTTTTATTTATCATTATTCTTCACCAGTCTAGTTTTGCTTACATACACCTATATATTGCATACCAAGCAACTACACAAGTATACATAGGAACTGTTCAATATGCAATTCAATGCCTTATTGTCATTCACCAGATATACGGCATGGACATTGTTAATAAAAAATATAGCAAATATAAAGGTAAATACAAATTAAAAAGATATATGTATACAACAAACATGGTAAATAGTACAACATAATATATAATATATGAAATTCCAAACAGAATATAAAGTATAGAAATAGAAACCATGATTTAGAAAGGACAGAAACCAAAGGAATGCAAGGGTCTGGCGAAAGAATTCCTGGATACGGTACACCGAATTCATCAGCAAGAATTTCACTTCTTGTGGAAACCTCTTGGATTGTGTGATGCAATACATTTGGTTGCCAATTAATGATATGGTAGTACCTACTTTTCTGGGGATCCTGTCGAATGTGTGTGAAATTTCCATGCTTAGTCCTGTTAATGAGTATATACAACTGGTCCCCTCACCGTGCAATGTAGGAATAGAAGAATATGGCAACGATATGGCAACTACAAGCTTGATGGTCATCGCCGATCGGCGTTCGGATCACGTTGCAATCGTCAGTCGCGTCATGGTGTTAGAGACATATGTAACAAATTGGTAAAAGACGAATTAAAATATTAGGCGAAGTAGAGGGTACTTATATTGTTTATTTCCGTCTAGTCCCAACCATAAGTAAATCATGCCTGAAGCCAATCTGGTGGAGAACATTGTCGCTCCTCACTTTCTCAGCAGTTTCTCTGAGAGAACTGCACATGGCGGCGTTGCAATTCATTGTCGCTATATTACGTTGGCAAGAAGGCCACCTATTGGAGATCTTCTCTAACGAGATGGTAGATTCTTTAACGAAGATGTCAGCAGCAAACGACAAAGTCGCAGATCTTAGTATCTACGAATCGGAAGTTTTAGGTATCCCCTACATATTCTTTCTACAAGAAAAATGGGAAAGTAGGTGAAAAGCCTCATATGAATGCCATCCTACGCAGTATGCTATGATCCACTCCTCGATCTTTGATACACGTTGGTATAGTAACTCTAGAGTGTCACGATACGCCTGCTAGATTTATACAAATTAAAGATTTTTGATTCTCCGACATGCGCGTGATGATGTAGGGTGGATGATTTAAACCACCTCATTCTGGCGTGCCGCGTCTATGAGCGCCAAAGGCGGACTTTATTTGAGAATGTAGTAGCAATTAAAGTAGCATTACCCACCTACGATATTACTACGGAATTATAACAATATTGAAATTTACAGAGCCCTTGTTAAGCTTTTCGTTGATTGTAGGATGACAATTTGATGTGTCTTTTACAATTTTTACAGTTTGTGATGGTAATGTGGTTGATGGGCTTTGATCCCTTAATGCCAAAATAGGTCACCCATGTATATTCAACACACTATCGCATATAGATGACCGGCAAGATGAGCATATTATGCTCCATGAAGTGGGACTTACGTAAAGTTCGTTATTTCGTATAGTACTCTTACTGTGCTTTTCTGTTTAAGGAATACCAACTGCGCCTTCGGTGAGTGTCCCCACAATAATATTCCGTAATTCGTTCTTGGAAGTATACAATTTTTATTGTTGCTATTTCAACTAGGCGTCTTATGGCGAAGATTACGGAGGACAGTTCCCTCTGCACAATCACTCGATATGCCTGTCATACTTCAAATTAGCAGATATGATTAGAACCAGAGTCGGTATACCGAGGGAATATTTTGATGCCAAGTAAAATTTCTTGCGTTCTTTGTTCATTTAATGTTAATCCCTAACTACACCTGTGGAGTCCCAGAATACCCCAGCCATTCTAAATACTGTAATAAATTTTCTACTAAGTAATATGTGCCGCCAGCGGTCTCAGTAATCTTCAGTTAACCTTAGTTCTATGCTTTGACAAATTGCAAACATCAATATTAATCTTTATCCTTGAAATAAAAAATAGAAGGTCTCAGGATACCCCACCAGCGTATTTAGGTAAGGTCTTTGTTCGCGATTCAACTAATACTTTTAAAGACGACTATTGAAAATGTTTACTAGAATTAAATAGCAACATCATTTGAGGTTAGGATTATTTTAGGATGGACAATTCAAAATTAACTGATTTTGAATGCAGAAGGCCCTTAATTAATGATGAGTTACGCAATATAGTTGATGACCCAGCTTTTCTTTAATCTGATGAAGAGAGTACTACAGGAAATGATATTATAGCAAGTGAACACGAAACCTCGTCTGAAGCTTTAATAGAAACGTCTGATTCAGATCCTGATCAATTTGATACAGTACAAGACGATACCTCGAATTTGAGCGATAAGTATTATTTTGGAAACAAACTGTGTTATTAGTGGTCAAAAGAAGCACCCAAAGTTACTCGCACACGAGCGCATAAGGAGAAGGAGAATGAATATTGTTTATATTGTTTATCAACCGATTATGCATTTTAATGAAGTACTTGAAGAATGTTCCTGCATATAGTTCATATATTTCGTTTGTTCATAATTTTTGATATGAGAAAAAGAATGAACAAAACATATGGTGCGTTTTGAATGGAAGAAAAAGAAATGTTCCGTGGCAAGTCTCGAACCAGCGATCTCGTGAGTATCGCACCAAAACGCTATCGACTAGGCCACGAGTCCAGTTGACAATCGTATTATATCTAGTGGATTTAACTGGTGGGTGAAACTTCAACATCGATTATCTCGGTAATTTATGAATGTTGCGTCGAACAACTCCAAAATATCCTTATTTAAGGTCTAAACTACACGTACCATAAATATTAAAAATTACAAAAATCCGATTACCTTGCCTTCTCCTTGTTAGTTATACGACTACCGGGTACAAAGAATGAAGCCAAAAACGTTTGTGCGTCCAACACATTAACTGCTTGGCAATTATATATCACGAATGATTTCTTACAAATTCAACGACAAAGAACAAACCTTTAGACATGACCGAACTAAGAGCTACTATATACTTTATTTGTCTGGTATAATAAAATCGTGACGTGGCGTGCTATCATGAGTATTGACAGATTTCTATTTATTTTGTCGTGTTTACGTTTCGACTGCGCTGATACGAGAGAATCTAAAAATGTAAAGAATAAACTCGCAGCAATAAGGCAACTTTGAGAACTTTTCATCGCAGGATGTAAAAAATCAATACACCGGAACATAAAGTCACGATAGACAAAATGCTAGTAACATTTCGTAGTAGATTTATATGATGCATTTTTTGCACAGCCAAAGAGGCACGTGACACAACGTCAACAGTATCAACAAGTGACGTTCTCAAATTGGTACCACCCCTTCAAGGAACCAATAGAAATATAACCGTAGATACCTTTTTCATGTCATTTGAAGTATGCGACCAAATGAAAAATAAAAAACCTAACAGTCTTAGGTACTACAAAACAACACCAAATTCCCAAAGAATTCGAACTAAATAGAAAGCGTTCATTGGTATCGGTTTTGTCCGGACATAATCAAGAGAAGACTTGCTCGTACGTACCGAGAAAAACCGAACCGTTGTAATGCTCTCCATTATGCATCGGGATCACAAGATCAACAGTACGATAAATAAACCGCATAATAACCAATTGTAATTGTACAAAGGCGGGAGTAGATGCAATTGACCAATTATGTGCGAACTATTTTATATCACTTCGTACAAAGATGTGCCCTATGGCGATTCTTTTATACAATTTTAAACATAGCAGGAGTTAATTCTGCTATTATACTTCAGTGTAATAAAAGAAGTGATGAACTTGATAACATAACCAGAACAAATTTGCCCAAAGATTTGGGAATGGCTTTAGTGACGCTTCACTTGGTACGTTGAGAAGTTCAAGCGACGCGAATTTAGGGAAATTATAATAAGACTAGGTGGTACTCCAAACCCTTCGACCTCTATCAAAGCAGTACCCGCACTGAAACGAAGATGTTTCATTTGTTTTAGGCAAACGGACAAGAAAATGAAAGTGATGTGCAAAAAATGCCATAAACATACACGTGCTACCCATGTAAATTACGTGTGTCAGAAGTGCCTGTAATTATGTTTTTATTATGGACAGTACATATACCTTATTATAGAATAAAGGAAAGAAGTGGATAAAAATATGAGTATAATATATAGTCACGAGTTTTTATTTTGGGGTACCTTGGGCGTACCAGCGTATTAACGTATATGTATTTCACCACCATAGTTAAGGGTTAATTTATTGCTACTGAACCACTTCCTCGCCTTATAAACTACTTCCTCGGTGATATGGAAAAGTTTTTCTCTGTCATTGTCATGGCATAATATTGAAGTGTCGTCTGCAAATACGCAAACTCGACCACTCGGGACGGCGCCAGGAAAATGGTTAAGTAGGCACGGAATAATATTCGTCCTAATATCGAGCCTTCACTAACTGTGGGGCACTAGGCCACAGGAGATATAGACTACTACATGCATATACGCTGAATGAGGAGGACCTATTTACACTCCCATTGTTCCTCAGCGTATTAAATAAATAAATAAAACAAACAAGAGGAAGCACAATAGATCAACGTGGTCGCAGTGCAAAAGGGCCATTTTGGGCCAGACCCCACCTCATTACAAGACAATACAATACAAATACAATATCGTGCCTTGTGGGACCCCTTTTCCAACTTAATTTTTGTAGGACACAGTCGAAAGATTTACTCGAATTACGACATACTGAAGGCCTCAGTTACATCCTCCAGCAGGTTCATCATTTTTACTACAGTGGGCTTTCAGTTTTTGTATCCATGCCGGTTGTTCATGAAGCTACTATGTTTATCAAAAATTCGTAGGGGTCTGGTTTTATCTGCCATCTCCAATAATTTGCTAGCATTGGTACAACAGCTATTGGCCTGAAATTGCCACGTACCCTTGTACCTCTTCCTTTTATAATTGATACTATTTTTGCCTTTTTCAGTCCTCATGAAAAAACACCTTCTTTTGGGTACTCATTAAAAATAACTGCCAATGGCCTCAAGATTATATCGTTGATATTCTTGAATACATCTGTTGATAGTTAACATATATGTTCCATCTTCTTTTTCTTCAATCCCGTTATTATATTTTTGATCTCGTTTGGGCATATACCCACCATAAAGATATAATCCGGGAGAGGTACCTATGTTTTATCACAAGATCCAACGGTTCCTGTTGGACCTAGTATAGCAGTATACAAATCATCAAGAATTGTCAGGATATAATGATTCATATCGTTAGAATCTTATGTTAGTTGGTGTTTCATTTTTGTTTTCCCCGGTTTCCGTTCTTAATATATTCCTTCCGATTTTAATTTTATTGTCGGACTGTTTTATTATCCTAGAAATTTTTTGTTTTTGCTCACTTGTTTTTTGCTGTATTCCCTCTTGTATTTTTTTATAGAATTGCTGGTCCGCAGAACATCCTGCACTTCTCTTTTACAGCAATGAGTATAAATATATTTTGTTGGCAAGCCTATTCCGCAGATTATTGTACTATTAGGTTCTAATCTACACTATTTTATTCCTTTCTAGCTGTGAGTATGTTTGACAAGGTTTCCTTTCTGGGTTTTAATTAAAAAGGTACCTATATTTTTCCTTATCAAGATTTATCCTGGTAGGTAATTTCGTCTCAACTTCAAACGATAGGTGTTTAACACAGCCTATACGATTACACCTGACATAAATTTGTTTCCATCGTCATGCATCATATTTATAAATAACAAACATTACAAGACACCCATCTCATCATTTTTAACCCAGCAACCGAAGAGTTACGGGTCGTGTATAAGTATAAAGCTGTCAATTAATCTTCCTCATGCATTCGTAGTTATACATCTTTGTGTTTGCTTAATATATTCAATTTACGTATGCACGCACTTAAGTACAAACGAAGTAATGGCATTACTTATCCCAACATAGATTCGATAGTGTGACGTACGATACAGACAACAAGAATAATTTTAAATGATTTAGTTACACCGTGTTCGAATTTATGGCCAGAGCTTACTGAAAGTTGTTAACCGAGCTGCTCCAGTACATTTGTCGAACAAGTGTGATGTTTGCACTAATAAATTTATTTACATACGTAATTTACTTTCGTTTACAGCAATCAGTGTATTTTTGCAACTGCTTCCAATTTGCGTAAACTAATGTAACATTTCAATGATAGGCAGGCAAGACTTTGCAACGTTATTTGTTGGTAATGGTGATGATGAAGTATATAGTAGATTAAGACATTTGAGTTATAATTGCAAACAATAAAATTCCCAGCAATTTCCAATTCATTACAAATACGAGAATTCCATTACCTTTGTTGGTTTATTAATAATAATGCATCGTGTTTTTCACAACTAATGCATCAATTAAAATAGAAGAAAGTTCAAACAAAATAATACAAAATTTGTAGGAGCGAATGTTTTCCTATTATCACAGGAAAGTCGAAACTAAAATTTCAGAAGGAACATATGGAGAACCTGTGACAGTATGCGATGCTTAGTTCTTAGACATAGAAATGTAAACTACAGTAAAACTAAGTTCATATGTGGGGCAGGGTCAAGTGCATTTTTTAGCATGCAGTAAATCATGTGTCGAAGAAGTTAGAACTTAAAAGAAAGGCAAATGTTTACAATTTAGAGAATGAATTATAAACGCTAGTAAAATCCGGCCCATATGTCAAGCAAGGCATGTTTTAATAGGACGCATTTTGTTTACACTAATGGCCGGCTCGTATGCCTGTAACTAAAACAATACCTTTATTTGCTCATTTTACATTCATTTAGTGAGTCAATAAATGTAAAATGAAACAAAATTGAGATAGCTTTTTGTACTTAAACGTTAACGTTATCTCCCAGTCGTAGACACGTTCAAAGGATTCCAGTCCTTAAACGCCCTTGAACCTGCTAAACATATGAGTCAATTTTTACGTTTATATTTGTTTGTCTAAACAGCAAACATGTGAGTTATTTAGCATGAACAGACTCGAACTTGAATGAACTCTCTGCGTTATCGTAATATTAATATGTTTATTTTTCTACGTGTAAATCACATCCTAGTTAAAGGTATACGTAGAGGTACAAAACTTGAAATATTAATTACGACTTTCCTGTAGTAGTAGGAGATTAGTTTCTTTCACAAATTTGAAGTTTTTGCTGTTTTAATTTGACACATAAGTTATGAAAAACATTGTATATATATATATATATATATATATATATATATATATATATATATATATATATACATATAGGGTTTTTCGTGGTGATGGTTAATGTTGAATTCTGCCTCTAATTTGAAATTGAAATATATTTCAGCATTTTCAACAAAGTGAACAATTTCAAGTGCGCGGTCATAATTTTTCTTGAGACTTGTATATACCCTTTAAGAGCGTATGTATACAATTAGAGAATCAAGTTAATTGATATAATGACGAAAAGAATCCTTTTCAAGTCTCAGAACGAAAATGGCATTAGAGAAGCAAACAGTTATCGTTGGTAAAGCTAACAGCATCTCTGCCGAAAATTATTCAGTGTCGAAACTTTGAAATTATACGCGAGCAATTATTCAATCATTTCACCGAAACTTCTCCATCTTTCAACCGTCAATTTCACGGCGCTCTCTAATTATTGTTCAGCCACTTCTTGCGCAATCTACGAGGAAAGAAACCGTCTCGTTCATCGGGACGTCAAAAGCGTGTGGATCAATTAAACTTTAATTACTTTTCAATTCATTCGGCTCCGCGAGAACAAAACCCGAATCGTCGGAATTAGAAAGGGAACGCTGCCGTTGAAATTGGTAAGGTATTCTCTTACTGCTAATTATCCCTTGTTCGCGATTAGTGTGTGGGTAGACGGATGGAAAAAGTAAGACCGCGGGCGTTTCTTTAGACTCCCGGTATTGTCCATTTTCGAAAAGATGCGTGCAGTCATCCGTCGGACACCTATGCATTAGTATGATGGATTACGGCTATTTCGTCGGCGAGATGACCACTCTATTTCGGTGAAAATGAATGTATCAATATGCATGGGTGATAACCGTAATAGATCTATCATGCTTAGGCGATGTCGTGTAATTATTTTCAAGTTAAGGTCGGGAAGTTTCGTGTGGCCTCTGCCACCTAGCAGCTTTCTATTAATGCTTGTGCTATTATGGTACATTTGGTATAATCAAAACGACATTAAAATTACATAAAACGGCATAATGTGCCTAATTTTAACGTTATTATAGAAAGATACAAAAATACAAGGAGCTTCAAATTACGATTCATATCTTAGGCATTTCGAAATCCAAAACTTCCTGTTGCATAAGAATTTCAAGAGAATCACAGATAAATTGCTCCATCATCAGCAAATACATTAAAAAATGACCGGTAGGCAAAGTTCTACGATTTTCCTGCATTGGAAAATTAGGATTTGGCGTGTTGTTTATCACACAGAAGTAAGATGTCTTTCAAGAGTTTCTCAGTTAAAAGCAAAACTTTTGATGTACTTATAAGATAAGAAATCATAATGTGAAATCCTTTTTCCCAATCGTCTTTGCCTTCTTAGGATCGCTTTTCTTGCCGATACTTTTGGACACTTACATATCTTGAATGTTAGTTTACAAGGTCGCGATGTCAATATAATAACAGCCACGGAGAAAATTAATGGATGTACGAAAAAAATGGCCGTATGGAAGACGTCAATCGGGAAAAGAAAGTTTATTTATTTTAGTGCATTCAAGAACTCATGAAAAATCTAGCTAAGTATAACATAACAAATTTTGTGCAAGGATTTTTAGATAAGCAAATTATTTTGTACAATTTAAAACAACAGCTTTATGGATGTTTTCCAAACGAAATTCAAACCAGTTATGACAATTACAGATGAATTATTATTATTAAAAATGATTTCTGTTTTATTTATTTTGGAAATAGGATTGCGAGCCCCCAGTGCCTTAACGCAATTCCTCAGGGGATCACTCTTCTAGACAAAGCTCTAAGTGTTCATTATGTTTTTGCAATTACTTAAAATTTTTATGTAGGTATGTATAAATAACGAATGTAGGGCTCTAGGGTACCACCGGCATTTGTATTGTGAAAAATAATCTTATACACGTGCCTAGTATAATCAATTTCAAAAAATGTTGTTATTCGATTATGCTTGATGGAAAACGTCAAACATTGAAATATTCCCATACGCCTGCCAAAGGAAAATATTTGAAAGTAAAATTACTGACCCGAATTATTAACACGTGTATAACTAAAGATGAACCGCAAGGTGTTTAATTATTACGGGCCAACGAACTGAATGCTTAAACTTTAGTAATTAATAAAACACAACGGTTACTTTTAATCAAGATACATTATCGTGTACTGACTCAGAAGAGTATGTATGTACAACTTGTTTTAGGAACGTAACGATCTTCGCGATTAACTGGATCAATTAAAATTTTATATCTCCTAATTGTTCTTTTGTATCTTGACGTTTTATCTTGGAGAACATCTACGAAGTGAACGGCCGATATATTTTTTCTAAATATACACCGTCCTATCTTTACTTATTTCCCAATTAAGTTGACTTATCCGTTAAGGTTTTTTTTGTGCATACAAATAGCTTCGTATCACCATCGCCTGACAACAAATCTGAGACCACACCACGTACTATTTCTTGTACACAAAAAATCTAACAGCACCTGACGAAAGACGAACGGGTCTCGTACACATATTTCTGGCGCAATTAACTAGAGGAAACAGTTGTCAATTACAAGTTATATACCGAAAGCGACTCTCGGCCGGGTACAGTTTGAAAATATTTCAGTTATTCACTCCGGTAAACATCGACCGAATTTTATCTTTTTATATCTTCCCAACTGGCTTGTAAGTTTGGAGATGGTCTCTCCAGGGAAGCGAAAAAACGTTGGGTTTGCATGCGATTAATAAAATACGTCGCATACTTTTCAGGAACCGAAGGCCTAAAGCCTAGCTTTGCGGTCGGTTCAGGTTGCTCGTTTACTCGTAATTTCATGTCCTTTTCTGCCAATTAAGAAGGAATTTTCATGTCTGGGTTGAGGTTTACGTAGAAATATTATTACGGCGAAATCACTCGGCTTACTTTTTGCAGAAAATTTCTGGATTTTAATTTAGTTAGGAATTTCATATTTTATTGGCGAGCCGCGTATGTCAGACCAAGCAATAGAAATAGCGAGGGAAATTACAAATCAATCCGTGCCGTCAGAACAATTTTGTAAGATATCCGGTGTTGATACTCATTTATTTTTCATCATCTATGATATCGTATACGTAAAGTAATATCTGTTGAGATAAATTATGCCGCTAGACTCGACTAGTAACAATTATTTGTCGATATCCAGTTTCTACGTTCGAAAATCTGTCGATTGAAGTCTTCCTTTAAATGTTGCTTTGCTAATAAAGTTATTAAAACCACTTTTATCGTATTGCAGTTTATCTATCGATGCTAGCTTTTCGTAAATTGGGCGCGCAATTATCGATAGAATATAAGCAAGCAGATATGTATAATGATATGTGTCTATATATGTAAGTAAGTGTCATATTTTTCTAATACTTTCTATTAAAGAAGCATTTATCGAAATTTACGTTGTATTGTGAAATCGTGAAGTGTATTCTTTAAAAAATTGAACCAAATTTAACGAGCATATGTTGTCCTGAGCGAATACGACCACTAGGTTCTCGAAATACATATTCTAAAGCATGGTTGCACAGACTTATGAAGACTAGGGACCACTCGGGCAAATCATGAACTGATGGCGGGCCGGCCGCCAGAAGTATAGGTAATTAAAGACAATAAAGAATTGATAGAAGCGTGGCACTGCATAGTGCTTACAATCTTTTTTATATTTGGCTCAAATTTACTTGTAGCAACACGTAAAACTGCTTCCAAACTTTCATTTGCAAGGCGGTTTCGATTTTTTGTTTTATTATTATTTAGTATTGAAAAAGTTTGTTCACATATATAGGTAGAACCAAATAAGCTGGCACATTTCAGAGCGTTTATGCGCAACTTTTCGTACATATTTTTATCAATGCAGCGGTAAAAGTTCAGCAAGTCTCCTTCGTTGAATTTGTTGCGTAAATCTTGATCGTTTTGAATGTCGATAATTTCTAACTGCATTGACTCTGGCGCATTTTCAACTGAAATCGTGAAAGGATTGCTGAATATGTCCAACAGAGATTTCACTTTTTTAAACTCCGAAAATCTGTCTTGAAAAAGATTGAATCAAAATATCTAGCTTTTCTACATAACTGAAATTAATCGCAGTTTTGTTGAATTTTTCAGCCATTTTCTTATAATTCGGAAAATGATTGTAATTTCCAGAATTCAATTGTGATCTGAAAAGTGTCAGCTTGCATTGAAAGGATGATACATGAGCGTAGAGCTGGGATATCAGTTGATTTTTGCCTTGAAGCCGTGTGTTCAAGACATTCAAATGATTTGTAATGTCAACTAAAAAGCCAAATCACACAACCAATCAGGATTTTTAAGTTCCGGGACATCCCTTTGCTTTTCCGCCAGAAATATTCCAATTTCTTTCTATTAAATTTAGAAATCGTACCAGTGTCAATCCACGGCTTAGCCACCTTACTTCTGTATAATACAGTAAATCTCCGTATTCGCTTTCGATGTCATCAAGGAATTGTTTGAATTGTCTGTGATTAAGTCCTCGTGATTTTATGAAATTTACAGTCGAAACTACCACTTTCATGACATTTTGAAATTCAATTTTTTAGAACAGAGGGTTTCTTGGTGTATAATGCAGTGAAACTGCATGAGATCTTCAGCGTTTATGTTTTTCCTTGCAGATGCTTTTTCAGTAAAGTAACTAGCCCGGAATTGACACCAATCGTCGAAGGAGCACCGTCAGTCGCAACTCCCGATAATTTTGATAAGTCCAAATCAGTTTTTGAACATTCATCCAAAAAGTACATTGAGTATATCAACTCCTTTGGTTTGACCTTTCAATGAACACATTCCGAATAACTCTTCTAAGACTTCAAAATCTTGAGTAACACCTCGTATGAATATGAGAAGTTGAGCTGTGGAACTAATATCAGTGGATTCGTCGAGTGCTAATGAAAAAAATTCAATGATCTTAGTTTTTTCAATTAATTGTTCCGCAATATTACCTGCCAAAGACATAATTCGTCTTTGGATAGTCATACGATTCAGTTGAATTTTCTCAAACTTTTTGCTGCTTCTGGACACATTTTCTTAGCGGCAATTGCTATGCATTCTTTACAAAATCGCCATCATTGAAGGGGCGACTTCGTTTTGCTATCATTCGAGAAATTTCATAACTAACTTCTGTAGCTGTTTCTGAATCTTGAATGGGTTTTGTAAACATAGCTTGCTGACCAATAAGCTCCCGTTTTAAAGACAACATTTTTGCTTTCTTAATTCGCCTGTAAACTTGGTAAAAGAAGGATGCTGCGTTTCATAGTGCCTTTTTTACATTATATTCCTTTGCAATCGCAACAGAATTCTTGCAAATTAAACAAACGACTTTGTTATGCGACCATACAAAAAAGTATTTCTCAGTCCAAATTTCTTGAAACTGCCGATTTTCACCTTTAACCTTACGTTTTTACTAGGTCCTGGCTTCTCCATGTTGCGTTCTAATCCTGGCTAGGATTAACACAGCACCTAAAAGCAATTACAGTACCTACTTAAATTACCCATTCTTTTTAAATTATCAAAAATAATTGATTAAATACCTCAGAAATTTTAAGATTTTTTATACAGATTTTATATCTGAAATAATGACGTAATTATTACAGTTAGAGAAATTCTGATAAAAATAGTAATTTCTTTGTTTTATTTTAATATTTGGCCAACATTAAAGCTAAATTTGATTAAAATTGATTAAATAGGTAGGGAAACACTTATTAATAACTGAGTTTTACTTACGATTTCACAACACAATTATACACGGCACTTGACGGGTTAACAGGAAATCTACGTTGAATGTGGATCAAAATATATGACACCGGCTAGTCGAGTTAAAATCTACACTAGAACTATTGCCTCCCCAAAACACTATTAAACTGCACTTATTCTCAATCACTTATTACTTCGCTTTGTATTTTCGCGCTTATTTCTTCCTGTTGACATTTTACTCAAATTAAAACCGAACTGTCGGTCGCTGCGGTTAGCGTGGCTTTTATACCGCGCATACGACTCTGGAAGCTTCGTGTATCTACTCGTACCTACGTGAGCAATCGGGAATTCGGGACTATTGCTATCTCGCTTGCTCACACCGCGCTAGAAAATTCTTGATTTCTCTACTATTTTGAACTTTATATAAAGGCAGCAAGCGATGTTACTTGACTTAGCATTTTTGGGCGCTAGATTCAAATAGCGCGCGCGCGAGATTCAAATTACTTTTCGAACATACTTTTTTTTGGTTTTATTCTGGAATAGAATTAAATATTCTTCGAATGTACGAGAGTATTATTTTTGCTGTCGGCGGGCCACCAGTATTCGACAGGCGGGCCGTATGCGGCCCGCGGGCCGCGGTCTGTGCATCCATGTTCTAAAGTATCGCAATGAGTGGAATAAACGTAGGGACTATTTTACTGAAATTCATTCTAAACCATAGATTTTTCTTCTTCCTTATTGTTAGTTGAATTACAAATTTCTTAGGGAAGAATTGCCCACCCCATAATTACAATATTAGATAAGTTACTACAGAGCCGCCGAAAATGTTTCTCATGAATAGTGCTCCAGACAGAGTTTATTGGAAATTAATGAAAATTTGACAGTAAAGTTTAGGTTGAATGATTTTGTGCGACTTTAGTGTGATCTTACCTAACAGGAATTAATGAGTCGTTGTTCATATTCTCCTGATTGGTCAGAATTGACAACGTTACCAAGTACTACAAGGGGCGGCAAAAGCACTGGTCTGCTTCTACGGTAAAGGATGTCGTTCAAAGTGAAATAAATGTTTCGAAAATTGTTTTCATAGGAAGGAAAAATTAGTAGAGGAAAACAATAAATCTGATGAGATGATTTTGAAAAGTAGTAAACTTAATTTTTATTACTTACTTAAAAACACTAAAGCAACGCCAAATCAAAATTACACAATCGATCAATACCACTTTCTCTGAACGAAAATGGAAGCACCAACCATAATATGAAAGTATAAGTTTTACAATTTGAATATCTAAGCAAAGGTATCTAAAAATTCAACCAAAACAACATATCAATATTGTTATTCTTTTTGATTGCTACGGGCGTTAGCTTCGACGCAAACTGGCATCGCTCTTCTGAAAGCAAAGAAGCAGCTTGCGTATGTATTGCTAAATAGAGACCGTAGTATGTAGATTACGTTGGACTACTACTGTACAACAACTGGTGTGTGGGTCTGGAATAGATGACACCATATAAAAACCAAAAAGGTTTTTCGAGTGTTATAACTATAAACGCGTTTCCCCAAAGAACTACATTTTAAAAAACGATAAGCAAATTATCTCAAAAAATAATGGATCAATCTCTCTAATTTTTTTTTCACTTATTGAGGCATGAATATCTCGCGCTTAATAGAAGGATTAATGTTTTCCTTCTTATTAGGTATTAGCGAAAAAAGGTCAAAATCGAGAACATCTTCAGTGAGCCGCCATTTTATTTATAATCAATATTTTTCAAAGTCGAGCGATTACGAATTAGCTATTGTCATATTGTCATATACTAAGGAATTTGTTTTTGTTTTCTGATTCGCACACCAGCTTTTTCTGATTCGCACACGTCTCCGTAGCCCGGTCATGAATTCACAATTACTGAATATTTTTGTAAGAAGAAATTTGGAAAAATACTTTAAATATAACTTTATTACATATATGTATAAACTAAAGGATATGCAGATATATGGTTTCAAATCGTTCTCCCTTTTTTCACCTCATGATACGTATATAAGCCCTAAATTCTAAAGGAGGCTTTTAGTCATATCTGGAAAGATCTCAAAAGTTATGCACCGGTCATTCTAGACAATACCATAATTTTCTTCTACGAACAGGAAATACAAGAATGTCATCCTCGCTTTAACCAAGGCAATTACATGGGCGTATTGATTCTCCCGGTGAGAAAAGAACAGGGACCACAACGGGCAATTCTTACGTTGAGAATCCAAAATAATTGATAGGGCCGTATAAAATCTTATGAATTCGACGAGGCAGCATCGTTTCAAACGAGGATCGATCTGTTCTCTGGATAAGAAGTGAACCTTACGCCCCTTAAGGTTAGAAAGACATGAGTGGACGGCGATGACCGTGCGATAAGAGATAAAATTAAATTATCTCCTCCCATAATAGATTCGAAATAATTAGCGATAGGCGAGGAAAAAACGTCGGAGCATTACGATGCAAGGAGGTACCTCTACTCGATGGAATAATCGACTATTCGTGCACCTTCCATTATGTACAATGCGTGCGTGCCTACATGCAATAAGGAAGAAACCGTGGAAATTACGTAATTGATGTTGGAGTTCGGAAAATTGAATTTAAACAAAATGTTCGACAAATATTGTTGAATCATGCGACGTAAGTGTTTCTCAGGTTTATTTGCATAGAATCTGGGAAGTCATGCCAGGTATTGTTTTCCCTGTATGATTAGAAAGTGAGGACAATAATTGAATTAGACGCTGGAAACAGCTTGAGAATGCATTCCTGACGATAATTGCATGAAAAGTGCTTCAAAACTTTGCAAACAGTCGGATTTGAATGAAATCGAATTAACCTAATAAAGTTCATTTTTCTTTCTTAACTCTCCGTTAAGCTAAAGCCATGTCACCTGTCCTATGCGATTTACGTATCGTGCAGATACGATGACCATCGTATAAACTCAACTACAACCACGTTTGTCTTATAAATACTAACTATAAATATTCAACCTTAGTCGTAGAAGTGACGCGTGGAGATTGCCTCCAAATATGTTAGTCTGCATTTAGTTTACGTACAGGAACGGACGGCTCAACTATAAGATATAAATGGGATAAAGCTCCAGCTTTATATTTACAAATACTTGTGATAAAGTATTTGAACGAATGCAATTAATACTTCCAGGATAATTCATACTAAATAGAGCATTAATTAATTAGCTATTTGTATGGATAAATAGTTATGAAAAATTCTCTGCAGTTCTATATTAGTGGATAGCTACAGTTCCTATATCAACACAATTAGTTCCATTCGAAGAAAAAGGGATCTCACGGATGAAATCAGACAAAAATATGTTACTAGTGCCTAAATTGAACATTTGACAAACTTGTTCGTTTTGTTGGTAACAAAACCAACATCTTCAGCGGTATTTTATCAAAACCAAACATTTTCCTTCACTTGATGGCTTCTAAAGAAAGAGTATTAAGTTAACATGAGTCTGAATGAAAAATGTGTTGCCTTTGGACAAATACTACCTGAATGAAATTGGAAGTGCATTATCCAGAAATATTGTTTTATTTATGATTCATGGTATTGACGTCCAGTTCTATTTATTAGCTTATCTGCAGGGCGTTTTTAATGTTGTAAATTGAGCAAGACAATTAGTAGTCTTGATGATGTGCATTGTACATCAATGAAATAAATTTATAGAAATAAATACAAATAAATCGAAAGCTGCTGTATTAACCTAGGTTAATACAGCAGCTTTCGATTTATTTGTATTTATTTCTATAAATTTATTTCATTGATGTACAATGCACATCATCAAGACTATTAATTGTCTTGCTCAAATTTCAAATCAGATATGTAGATATGGAGAAACATACACAGAGGATATTGAAATGGTAGAAAATTATATGCCTTTAAAAGCAATTTGCAACACATTGCTACAAAGACTAATAATGTAAGGGATGGGGAATATGTAAATCCAAAAATCGTTGGAGAAACATGGCGTCACCCAAAATAGTGTGAATGCATTTTAAAGAAGAATACCAGAAGAATCGCAATTATCAAAACTTGCAAGATTTCAAAGATTACCAGAAATAAACTACCTCCAAGAGAACAAAGATAGTGGAATCCAAACAGACTCCTTGGAACTAATTGCTATGGTAGAAGACGTGTGGATAAACAGGGGGATGCTGCAATTAAAGAGGAATCAGAGCCTATAATGGAAATGAACAACTTGTAATTTTTTGCTCTAATCATCTGAACCAGTCATCTTTAACCCCACTGAATACATGTCGGATATGTTCAAAAGAAAGCTAACCATAAATTTGATTAGTCTCTAATAGAAGATTTAAGTTGATTTGTATGAAAAGGCAGAATAAAAAGCTGAATACTTTGTTTGACCAATGTCGAGATAGCTCACTCAAGACATTATTAATTGCCTTGTCCTTATTTTGTAATTTTTGAGTGTAAAACTGTATCTAGCATCTTGTTATCAATGGTATTGTAGCGGTACGATTCATATACTTTACCTTTATTTTATAGTTTTGTATAAAACCTGGAAGCCCGTAGAATCCCTAAAATTTTAAAAGATTATAATGTAATATATTTTTGTACTACTAGGTCCGATGATTATTCAAATATCGCCGACTGGTAGAGATTGTCATACTTCTTTAATCGATGATATATAGATTCTATTGCTTTGATACAAAATCTACAACTACTGTGACTAATTACCCTATTTGCTAGGTGAACAATCAATAATTCCTGTAAGGAAGCCCACTCGGGTTGATATCACTCCATAGTTCCACAGGGCACATTTTGATTGCATCAGTTACAGCAGGTTTATCCAGTATTTTTGCATCTCTTATTCATTCTCTCGCCAATTTTATCCAGCAATCGACTATTTTATTAATTTTCGGCGATTCAGGTATGACCCGGTATCAAGAAAGAGATAGTTTGTTGGTCTTGCTCAAAGTCCTGAACTTCCTGTGTTCTTTCCAAACGTTCTTTGAATTTACGAATTTGACATTTATGTCGACGCATTTCTCCTGCTTTATACGTGGCACGTAGACTCTAGTTTCTACTCTCTCAGTGGTCTTCGACCCATCTGTGTATCACCTTGTAGTGTATGCTTTGAAAGTATCTATAGTAGATTTATCGCCCCAATGTCTGGCTTCGCCCAGCTGTGTGAGGAATTTGTGCCTACATGTAATTTGATCTCTAGCCAGTTTTAGAAGATCAGCACCACCCACAGTGGATACAATATGTAGAAATTTAGAAAGTCACTTTTGAGCATTCTAGTGAGGGTGCTATTTGCGAATCTCTCCATCGCCAAGTGTAATGGGGAGAGATCCAATATAACCTCAATAGCTGCAGTCAGGCTAGTTTTCATTATACATTTCATTACCAAGCTAATGCTAACGCACAGTAATACAATCGTTACAAAAATTTACTACCTTTGGGTAGTGGGCTTCCTAATGTTATATGTTAATGTGTACTGAAAAGAAAGACATGGATTAGTAATTATTTACAGAATTTATTTCATTTTGACAGTCAATTTATTAACGTTTTATAGCAGCCAAACCATCTATTCATAAAATAATTTATGATACCGCAATAAATACCCATTACATTCACATTTCACATATTTAGTGCCGCATGGCGTTGAAGAAGTATCCATGTGCGATATTATGGCAGACGCAAGTGCAGTTTTAACGCTGTATACGCACGTCAACGTTTCAAGCACACTCGAACGAATATGCACAAGTTTTTAGAACTTCGGCACTAAATATAAACGGATTAAAACAACCAACACACGCGCCCGACGATATTTCTCTTTCTTTTCCCGTCCATCCCACATCGCCGCCCCATAATTTTTTACCTTCTCTCTTGACTCGTTCGTGTTTTGTTTCGCGCCAGACATCCATCAAACTGCGGCTATTATTGTCTTTGAACGTCATTTCCGTCAGTGTAAGGGGAAGGGAACACAACATTAATGGCTCTCGTTTTGTTTTTCCGTTTTTATTTTCGCCTCCTTTACCTTCTTCTCGTCGACGGGTTGTGTTTTGTCGTTTCCCTCGCACGCCTTCCTTTCCAAGCGCACCCTTCTTTGTTTACGGTACCGCTTAACTTGGAGTTCCGTCAGCCGACGCGCTTCTGTTCTGCTTTCGAAACATCTTCACACTTTCTAATTTGATTTGTCGGACGGAAAATTTGTTTTTGGTGACAATGGAACGCAATTGCGTCTTGTTCTTACGGCGATACGCGTAAGTGACTGGGATGAAAGAAAATTAGTGAAGATTATCTCGAAGCTCTTGATATAGAACATATGACTTCGGCAGTGTTAGATTTCTCTACAAGTCTCAAATTATAATTATTATATTAGTGCAATGTGACAACAAGAAAATCATCCTATTGATATCTTAAGCTACATGTTGTCAAACTTATATAAACTTCTACCTTTGTACTTTACGCGACATACATACACCTAGGAAATGACATCGATAATACTAGCGCAATATATTTTGGTTAACAAGTCGCCACTAAAGCTGTAATAAGTCTTTTGCCATTCGGCCAAGCCGGAAGGGAAAGTAGGACGAACGGTTTGACAAACGCAGACGTTTACAAATTATGAGACGTATAGGTGTTCTAATGAAACGGTGACTGCCTAAATATTAGTAAGTTACGAACTAATAATAAATTACTTTCGGTTACCTCCTTACCGACGCGCTTTCGAACTCGTATATCTACGAATAAATACAATCTTCAAAGCTTCATACTCTATAATTCAATTCGAAATTATTTTCTCCCATAAATACAAATTAAAGCGGAAATTGAAAATAAATCTATGTATTCGAATATTTCTCTCGTAAATTGTATTCTTAAAACCTCTTAATTTTTATTGACCGTATCACTACCAATGTGTGCCATAAAAAAACGATACAAGGTATTCCTACAATCTGGTCAAATCTAGTAGTAAGTTATATTGAACTAACCGAATTAATGAACCGATTGCTATATTAGATAAGATGCCAGATGCAGGCAGCTTTGTCGGCAAGGCGCTCATTCCAAACTTGGTCAGTTGTAGCTCCAATTTGTTTCTGGAACATTTATAGTAATTCTTTCAGGAAACCGCGTGTATGTATCAAACAAAATGTTCTTTGTGTCGTTGATTTCGTGTGGGAAGGAACAGGATTAAATAAACAAGGAAAAACTATTCCCTATCCGTGTTAATTTCGGAACGCTGTTTTACGAGGTGTTAATGACTTTTGAAAGAATTTTAGAATCTGCTTTACTACTGTTGTAATAAAAAATGAGCATCGTTGGTATGTTTCTGGTGGAATATAAATATTAGATTATAGCACTATGGGAGTTATTCGGTATAACAGGCAAGATTTTATCTGTAATATAGTGGTGGGTGTATTATCAGCGGAGTTGGCCCACGCGAGCCGAACACATGAGCGTTGCAAAAGGGAGTAATTGTGGGCTTTCATTACTAATATTAAGGTATGATAACCTTTACTCGTATAAATACGTAGGTTACGTACTTTCACTAGAAATTTAATAGCGTCACTTAAAGCGACAACTATTACCTACTAGTAATTAATATGAAATAAAAAGTCATTACCTGTAATGAAAGTAGTCTGGGCAAACAATATCCGCACCTGTTGGATCATCATGTTGCTTTTTATGATCGATTTTCCTAAATTTCGGCGTTTATCACTAAAGTGTCCCTCTGGGAACGAGTTACAAATTTTAAATATGAATCAATGTTACTCGGAAACATATCATCAAGTTTGACGTAATCAGGATTTTCCCGCAAAACCGAAGATGTTTTTTCAGATACTTATTAGTCTGTAGAATCAATTAGTTAATTCCACCTGGTCTCGAGCGTTCGTATAAACGGTATTGATTATTCCAATGACAGAAAAGTGTTCTGCAGGCGCTTAATGTAATCAGAAATAACTGCGAAATGCTGCACCACAAGTGATATACCTGTTGCGACTTGGGAATTTTTAAACTGTTCTTGACATTCTATTATTGGGTTCGCATCTTGTGGATTTAAACTTAAACGACGCTTTTTACGTTGTTGAAACGCTTGCTATAATATGAAACTGCATCAAGCCACTTTCCCATCTCGTTATAACTGGTTGTGGTAGTACCGTAATTTCTGGACGCAATTTACAAAATTCGTCAACTGCGGAGTGAAGCTCTTTAACAGTTTTGGCTAGAAGATGCAGAGTATGTAGTAAACATCTTATATGGAGGGAAAATGTTCAGTGCCTTACTGGCTATTAACAGGCGTAAAGTTCGGTCCGTAACTATACGTACTTATTTGGGTTCTACTCCAAATTTTTGCAGGGCTATGAAGTAGGACGCTATTGTTTGTGCGGTAACTTTATCAAATTTTAGTACTGTTCAAAAACAGTACAGAAAGCATATTTGTTTTCAATATTCCTACTGAAATATGAAGTACGTTTCTTTTACATCCGCTGTATCATCCATTGTGAACCAGAGAGTTTTATTTCTCGCTTCAGATTTTAGTTTTCGTTTCACCTATTTTTAATGTGCTGTTAATGAAATCGTATGAAAACTTTGAATACGGTAAACTGTCCTCTTCCTTTTGTCTATGTTTTACACTATTTACATAAGCACGCCATTTACTTACGCGCACCCCAACGCCGGAAGTCGCCCGACAGATATTTGTAAGTACCTACACAATAAAGGACACACGCTTTTCCTTCGATAATGGTAAGTACACGAAATGTCAAACAGAGATACAATGTTGCCACTAAAATAAAAAGCGATGTACCGACGGCATATACGTTTTGCGGCGCCACGCAGATTCAAGCTCGTACAGATAAGTCACAGATGGGTTTGAACTGCTTTTAGCCAACTCTAATTATTAGAAAGATAGAATTTGCATCAACTAACATAAGTACGCCCATATTTGCTTAAATTACTTGATTTGCTGTTAATTACAAATTGTCCAAACCAAAAAATGTACAATATGAGTTACTGGCCAAACGAACACGGCAACGAACGAGGCAATAATTTTTGAATTCGTCGATCGAGTAATTTTTGATACGGCTGAAAATATTTGTAGCAATTTTGATAGTTTTTAACTGGTTCTATTATCTGTTGGAACTACACCTACGTCTTGTTTGTCTAAAAATTTTGCAAGCTTCCATTGCCTATTCCGGATATTGTTGATGTAGCTTCAAATTTTTTAATCATTTAATTTGTTAACAAAATCAAACAAGAACCAAGGTGTGAAAGTAGAAAAACATGAAGAAAAGTATAGTAACCTGCATTAGTCATCATCATCATTAATCGTGAAGAAATGTCATTTGACAAAGCGGCGAAAATTATTTTATTTGAAGTAGCTTCAAATCACAGTCATATATACATAACTTTCTTAGTTTGGCGAAACTGATCGTAACATTGCGCTTTTAATTTTCAACTTTGAGCTTACAAAAATACAAATTCAACCTACATTTTTCAAGTAACACTAAACACTGGAAAATATATAATGAGATTGTGGACGTCCAGCTAGATTAATACCACAAAAGTAACACTGATTTCAAAAGCTATAATTTCTCGAAACAATAATAATTACTAGTTGTCCAATTACTACAAGACAAATCCTCATTAATAGAGTCATAGAAGTAACCATTTACACTACTATGTATTGACGTGGTGCACACATCATTAGTTAACTAAATTGGCGCTGTAAAATTGTATATACATATATATATGACTATATGTATGTCCATTTCAATCCTAACGAAGTGGCTTTTAAGTTTTTAAGTATTAAATTGTTCTATACGATATGCGTCAAGTGCCCATAAACTTTTATGGCAGCCTATTCTCCTATGCAAGTACACAGGAGAATCTAAATTCAGATAATAAATTATAAGACCTTCATGCTTAAGTGTTCGAATTTGAGAGAATGCATTATGTTATCTTTATATTACGCTAGAATTACCTTTAATTAATTGCTCTACCTGTCTAGTAATTCACTTTAAAAAAGGGGCCTTTTATGGCACTGCATCGTCAATAATAATTATCTATTCGAGCTTTATCGCGGTGTAACTTCAAAACTTTAAAAAACTTGAATAACACCAAGCCTTGATACGTTGTTTTCGTTGTTCTAAAACAAATTGCTATTGTTGATGTAAATGACAATGACCCCACAAATGCATCTTTATGTGGTGTCAAAGGTTTTCATTGATATGCTATGATATTAACTAATGAAAGATAATAAAACTTGAAAGGGGCTTCCATGGACACCAGTTATGAAAGTTTATGGGCGCGCAGATAAGGATATGTAATGAAAATTTAAAATTACTAAATGATCTCTTATTAAATCAGAATGATAGTATAACTTGTTTTTGATATTTCTGATATTTCCTCTTCGTGTGGTTCTAACGCCTTCTACCTGTTGGTCAACAAAAATAAGCATCAAGTTACTACCGTTACTATTAAAGAGGGATTAAAGAAGAATTACACAGGGAATTAATTATGCTATGCCAAACACAAATCCACTAACTATTCGAACTAATTTGGATAGAAAAAAGATTTTTGGCGTCTTTGTACATTGAACAAAGATTTTTTTGGGTAGTTCAGTTACCACTATTATGTTGTACAAACTAAAAATCTGTCGTACAAAGATCTTTTTCCGATATTTGTACTTGTACAAAGAGGCTCGTTAAAAACAGTACTTCTGCCTATAAAGTTACATTAATTTAAGCGCTAATTTTGATAATTGATTTGAAATGCACAGTAGGATAGATATAAATTTCCAGGCGTTCATAGACCAGCTTTAGTTATATTACGTAAGCTTTCCTCTTAATATACCTACACATAACCAAATAAAATTGACTAGACACTAGTCTGTATTCTTTTTCTTTTAGCACTTGTGAAGTATCTTTTCCTGTAGCAGAGTTCTTTCATCTTCTTTACGTCGACGGCAGGAAGACATTTAAATCCGGCACAGACTAAAGAGACCAAAAAGCAATCAATTACCGCGGAGTGTGCATAACCAAACCGGAGCTGGCGTATCTCGTAAGTATGTAGAATATATGACGCAGATCAAAATTAAAATATGATTTCAGACATTCCGTCTTGATTTTTGGTTAGATTTTGAATTCTACATATTTTTATTATCGTTGTGTGCGTTTTGAGAGCAAATAATAAATAGTTCAGTTTCGGTAGCATTGAACCAAAGCTAGTTATCTGCAAAAGAAGTACGAAAAATATGCTAAAATAATGAAAAAGTCCAAAAATACTTTCAATGATAAATATAATATTGCCACGGTATAAAGATAATGCCTTTCTTGTTATTATTGTGAGGAAGTTATAATTAAGTAATTATATTTACACCTAAAAGTCGTAATGGTACCCAATGACATAGCCACCTTTTTTCATTAACGATATAATTAAAGAAGATGGCATAATTTGTTCTGGTGATTTTCTTACTTTCCCTGTAAGATATCCAAATTTCTTTCAAGTTGATTTTGATAGTATGAAGTACTTATAAAGTTCCAATCAAAAGATATTTATATAGAATTTAGATGGGAATCTGATAGAGATCCAATCAAAATGCCGTTATATTATAGAGTTAAACACCTTGTCGGCAAATAAGCAATCATAGCTGTTTTTATAAAATCGCACTTAACTTTTATTGGCAAAGTCAATCACTATTGTCTAGTGCAAAAGAGTGAGCGGGAAGAATTGTAAATGTTAGGAATGATTTGAGTAAGTCCGCGTGTACACCATACAAGATATTGTGGAGTGATTGGTGATGATAAGGTAATACTCGATGGTACTTACCATAGATGATGACAGACATTTGTCTAAGTTAAGTTAAGTTTCTCAAATTGAATACGGTTTTATATATTTTATTACTACAGGCAGGCAGAAGTAACGAGTACAAAGTAACTGCAAACTTCAGGAGTAAGAACCTACCTACAGAAGGCGCAAATTCTGTAGCAGCAATAAACGATATTAGCAAAATTTAGATCTTTTCACCTTGACCTCCTCGAGAGTCTAACACGTTGTTACTCCTGAAGTTTATTACCACAGTGAAACCTTCCAGATCCGGCCTTTTAATATCCGAAATTCGCGACATTCGAAAAAGCTGACAATGGTATTTTAAGTACTGTATATATATTCTTTGCTGTACGTATTTTCTTCAACTTTTAATTCATTCAAATGTACAAATCTGATGTCCGAAATTTTGGGTCTAAAATGTCGTCAGTGCCCCTTATTTCGGATATGGGTGATTCTACTCTAGATTTAAACTACAATCTTGTGTTAGAAGTAGGCAATAAATGCTGAAGGAGCGAATGGTGTAGATATTTGATTAGTGAATTATAATTAGTCCTGTATTCTCATCTTCATGCCTTATATAGTGATGTATTCAGTAAAACGTTACTAAAGCTAACTACAACTAGCCGTCACTTCATATGAGTGCTACTATCACCGACAAGAAGTCCGTCAGAAAATATGCATGACGTTGTGTAACACGATGTATCAAAATATAAAAGCGTGGGAGATTATTTTGATATCAACGACCGTCGCTGACATACACTGTCAAATCCCTTTTGACTCCTTTGATAGATATTAATCGGGCCGTCCCTCGCTTCCTCTTCTAATTTAGATTCTAATTGCCTTCTCTCATCTTCGAAACCACCTACCACTATCATAAAGTGTGTTTTTATTACCATTTACTCGACGAATTCATGTATATTAAAACTCAGACCCACCTAAGCAACGTGAAGATGTTATTTGTGAGCGCGCTCCGCAGCTTTGCCGGGAGTAATAACTTAGATTTTTCTGTGTTCAATCTGCTTTGACGTCAAGCAATCTAACGTAAATATTACGAACGCCATGAAATATTTATGCATCTGAAGATTTTATCTGATCGTTTAATTTACTCATTGGGTACGCTTGAGCTGCGTCGTTTAATTGAAATTTATACAGAAACGATGATAATGGTTTTTTTATAATTATAATGAAGGAATTCATATGCAGCTGGCATAGAAATTCTGTGTTCGCAATGTAACCAATTAAGTGAAACAGGAAGAATACGAGAACGCGTTTATCTAATCATGTCAGTTAGTCTTTACAAACGTCCTCGAGGCTGTGAGATTTCCTGTATCCTTCCTTCTTGCGGCAACCACCGCCTAAGCTCGTTTAGATATAGAACATGTACGCATAGAACTAATACGAAATAAGATAATTATCTGCCAATTGGCAAATATCGAGGAATTTCTCTTCTTCCGACACCTTCGCTGCAATAAATCACAAACAATATACAACTTGGAACGCGATAAACGAAAATAACGTATGTTACTCATAATAGTTTCGCCGGACTTTAACGAATAAGCTGTCTCGTCTCCTACGATGCGGGCGCATTTCAATTAAAGCGCTCGGCAACGTATTAATTAATATTAATATATAGTTTTGCTCCGGTAGATGCTATCAGTCAACATCACTCTCGTTACTATTTATAATCGCTTGCGGTAGATGATAATGAAGTAGATAATTAATTGCAAAGTTAGATAATCTTGTTGCAGTTCGTTTACATGCAAGACTCGTCTCTACAACACTAACAGTATCAATATTCAGGCCTTTGTAGTATCTTCATACATTTTTTTCTTTTCTGGATAGTGGTATGTTCAGTCTGAGAACTAAACTAATGATGATATTTTTTTGCAAATAAGTATAAGGAGACTGTGGTCAAAATAATATAGTAAATAAACAAAATTACTCTAACCACATTTTCGGAAATAATTTCAGGTAAGTATTTTGGCAAATAACTTGTCATCCTCAGTATAAAATTAGGGGAATTAAGTGTCAACGGTCATATCCGGCTAACGCCCGAAACGAACACTACAACTAACACGCAACACTAACAGTGTACAACTCTAAAGTATTGCACAATGAACATCGCACACTGAACGCCGACGTGTTTTGGCGTGTCTTACGCGAGTTTTCAGTGCATGATGTTCAATCGGCAGCTGTACAGTGGTCGTTGCATGGTGTTAAATCTGGAATTATTTCCAAAAGGTGTGGTAAGGATAATTTTCGTTATATTTTTTCTAATAGGCTTAAATAGAAAGCGAAAGCACATACATACGTTAGCTATGTGGCAACTGTATGGAAGCCCTACGTTCTTAATGTATGGCTCTAGTTTACAAAAAGTGTGTCAATTGAATTGGAACCCATATTAGAAGAATATCTCTTAACCATTTCGCTGCGAGACAGGAATATGTTAAATGCTATTCCATCACACATGCGTGACATGCGCAGCGAAAGGATTGAAGCCACAATAACAATCTCGTGGTGTCGGACATTTTCTTGAAACTCAAGAAGAAGCTATGACCTTATGCCAAAGTAATGAAGCAAAGTATTTTTCATGGTCAGCAGAGATTCTAAAAACCAACTCAAGGTAAAGGTAAGAAACTTACAAAGGCAAATCCTTGGTATGTTTTAAAAATGCAATGAACAGCAACTTCATTATAGCGATAAAAGTATGCATACTGCTACGTACAATGGGAACGAACAACACCCGCAAGGCATAGTATGTTCAGAAATTACTGATTTACCCAGAGACATCATGTTTAAATTTCTCGCATCTGGTTAAGTTCAGGATCCAGGATCACCAATTTGTTAAATCAGTTATTAGACTTGAAAAGTGCCGCATTGTTCTAGTTTGGTAGAAATCTAAACCGGATAAAGGAGTCGAACCTGATATTATTCAGGTCAAATTTTCGTTAGAATCCATGGTTAACACTGCAAGTATATTTTCAGGAGAAATTCACACAACCCGGAAATTAATCCAAAATAGCGCAACATAGCCGAAGGCTCTAAATTGTTGCATTTATGCTTCAAATGTTAAGATTAGAAACAGCAATTCACCACCGATTTGATAGAAAACAATAAGAGTAACCCTAGTTTTGATGCCTGGGTAACAACAAAGTAAATAATATTCCTAAATTTGAATAGTATTTGCTTATAAACTCATTTAAATTGATAGCAAATAAAATGTTCACTTTTCTAATGTTCATTTGAAATATTGGGAAGAAATATTAGAAAACATGTTCGCTCTTTTGCTAGCATGCTCTGTACTGACTTAATTTTAACATTCAGTGTGAATTCTTACATTGTTTTATGTGAGTTTAGTTTGCCCTAATTTACTTCGTAAATGTTCCGTTTAAGTGTGCGACAAAATAAAGAGACCATTGTCATTGAGGCGATGGGAGAGCTAAATTTGACTGTATTCTCCTTGTCGTCCTTTGCAACCTTGCTATGTATGTTTACTTCATTCACTGGTTCATTGTTAAGTTGCAAAAAGTCATCAGCTAAGATGGCTGCAAAACAAATTTGTGTTCAAATACGAAAATTGATTATGAAAGACATTCAAAAAGGTTTCTTGCAGAGAACAGTAGCTAAAAAATTTGAAGTGAGCAAACCCAAGTGCAAAAACTGTGAAAAAGTTTCGTGAGACTAGGTTTGCTGCGGACCGAGAGAGAAGAGGAAGAAAACGGGCGCAGCTTGTGATGACCCTCGTATCGTACAGAAGGTTAACCTTCCTATACTCACGCATACGGTCTGTGGGACCGACTTATATAGTATAGTATACGTCTTTCATTTTGACGTGGGTATAGGAAGGTTAAGAAATATCCGTGTATAATACTACGAGCGATCTAAGGAAAACTTGAATCAAGCGTATCACACAAAACAATTCGGCGGAGGCTCTGTGAGGCTGGTACGCAGAGCCGTTTTGCTCGTAAACGGCCATTTATCAATAAACGCAACAAGAAGAAGCGCTTGCAATATGTGCGTATGCCAATTGAGTTCTGGAAAAAAGTTCTTTGGTCCGATGAGAGAAACTTTAAATTTTTCAGTCGAAAAAGAAGGCTGCGAGTATGTAGAAAATCCGGGGAAGGATAGCAAGAGCGTCATTTACAGCAGACTGTGAAACGCGGTGATGGTGGTATTATGATTTGGAGCTGCTTTGCTTGGTCAGGTGTAGGCAATTTAGTGAATATCAACGACATATTGACTAATGATAGGTACATCGATATTCTTAGCGAAAACTTGTAGGAATCCTTGCTTCGGGTTGGGTTGGGAAACAACTTAATTTCCAGCAAGACAATGATCCGAAACATACGGCTAAGAAGACTGAACAGTTTCTGAAATCAAATAAAATAAAAATTCTCGGTCTGCACAATCACCGGATCTTAATCCCATTGAAAATATATGGTCAATTATGGACGAAAACACTGATAAAACAAATGTGTCGAACAAAGACTCTATGGCCCTGAGGGAAGTTTGGAAGGCAGTAGACGTATGTTTTCTCCTAAACCTGGTGGAGAGCATGCCTCGACAGCTGCAAGCAGTCATAAAGCCAAAAGCGGGCCATTCCAAGTATTAACGGAAGTTGGAAAAAGACTCTCCTCAGTTTCTTTTTGTGCGAAGAAAACAATGGTTTCTTTTTTTGTCCGTACTTCTGTTCGGATATTTTCAATAAGAAGACGTAATCGTTTATTTATTAGAAGTTCTTGTTTTTTGTAAACATTTAAATACAACTGTCATCGATGTATTTGCGCCAGATGGCATAACAATTTTCTTTATTCTTTTGCTGCTCGATGAACATTAAACTGACATAGTACGAAGTGGTCTCTTTTTGTTTGTCAGCCACTGTATATGCGCATATATGTCAATATTTACTGGATGTATATATATCGTGTTCTAAAGTAAAGTATCATGAGTATAATAATATTAACGACAGCTATATTTACCAATTTCTTTTATCTATAGACATGTATTTACACAAATGCTTCCGATCTATTGTGTTCTCAAACATGAAGAACGAATCCTTTTGCATTCCTAAGCTTTTCCTAATTTCTCAATGTACATACACACAATGTACATGTACTAGTTATATCCTGCACCGGATTGCACATAATGCGGCAGGAAAGATCTTGAGAGACGGTCGCAGAGTGCAACATCATACCCATTGTTTAGCAGAATAAGCTATTAGGGCACGACACGTCGCTACAGCAGAAAACATGCGCTGCATTAGCACGAAACAGGTAAATGGAAGAATAAAATCAAAGAAGATGAAATTGGTAATAGAGAAGTAACTTGGAAACATCGCTGTAATCTCACAATCAGACACGACTCAGAAATAGCGGTTCTTTCCAACGGGTATTATTTTTTATTTTATTTCGATCAGATGGATTGACGGCATTGAAAGATCGCACAATTTTCATATTGACGTTGGATAATTTGTTTGATATTTTATTGCGATTGGATCGTGAGCGGTATAGGAGATTATCTAATGTCCATTTATTATTGTTGTAAATCGATTGATTTAATTTATTTGACCGTTGCGAAAGAGTTATATGTACGTTATTGAGACCCCGGCGATAGAGGCTTTTGGATGGAGAGATATGCCGACCAAACATATCTTGTATATGAATTTATCGTCAATTTAATGTATCGTTTACGTAATGCATGTAGCGTTCGTTTTATATGCCGGTTAAGTTTTATGGACCGTTAACATGAATGTTGGAATTGCAAATGCAAATAAAGTTAGGTGACTGTCAGCTTCTTGAAAGATATATTTTATTTGGTAGTCGTCAATTCTCACTCTCTCACCTATGTATGTACATACGAATGTATTTTATTATGTATGTTTTTGCTTCGCTTTCTAGAGTAGAGGCTATGGGTAAAACAAATCTTAACCAAAACAGAAATTGTTGACGTTTTCTATTCAGGTCGATACAGAATTTAAAGCCAGTGTATGTTTTGTGGCCTAAAAGTTCTGGTACTAGACTATTAAATCGTAGCTAGATGTACCTACATATATGACATGATGGTGTATTAAAGGGGCACGTAACATACACATAAATCAAAACTGTAATTTATCCACAATTTTGCCTCATTTACATTACAACGAATCGTTGAAAAATTGGAGGAGCTTTACATACCTTCTGTTGCAATTTTGACGTACTACATATCATCTCAAATTGTTTTCTAATGGTCTTAAACAGGATTTTAGTTTACTTTATTGTAATTATAGAATTTGTAAAAACGTTGTTTCAGAATGTCTGGAATCACCCGAGCCTTTTTATTGGAAACTCATTAGCTCATCGCCATTGTCAGTGTGTGCAACATCGAAACGCTGAGCATCCTTGTTTATCTCAATAATTGGTGGATCTTCTTCTTTACTTTTCGTATTTGCAGGAACAAAAATTGTCGATCATGTTTATAATTTTCTTTTACAAGTACGTTTGTCATCTTTAATGCGGGGCCTCGATTTCATACAATACTGGGAGATGGATGGGATGTTTATGCACGCAATTTTTGTATACACCTTTTAGACAAGAATGCTATTTACTTGAAAAAATGTTAAATGATATTTTATATTAATTAGTGTTTTCGTTTGCAATGTATATAGGGTGCAAGGTTGAGTTGCAAAGCAGCATTAGCTGAAGTTCGCCTTGAGGTTACGACCTTTCTTTTTATTTATATGTATATATGTGTATTCTGTAATAGTTGCTATGCAATAAAGACATTATTATTATTATTATTATTATTATTATTATTTTCGTCAACATTAAATACGAAATTTGATGACAGCTTCAGAGCGCGTCTTATGTATGTACATATGTATATAAGTGTAATGTGTAATATTTTGATAGATCTGTTGTATTGTTGCCTTATAACTTATAAACGGAACGTTGGTTTTCCTTATTTACACTACATATCTATATATTTGCACGAATTATTTGTTTACTTTATTATGCATATTGTCTTGTAGTTGGGCTTTACCTGGTGGGCAATAAGTGATTATTATTATTATTACTATTTCTTATGTCTTTCCCACGTCAAACTTTCAGTAACCATCCTAGTTTTCAAGCTAAAATCTTTACTTTCAATTGCTTTTAGTGACAATTCGGGAATTACAACTAGGGTACGATAATCGTATCGTTACAGCGTAGCCCTAACAGCTGAAGCAGCTAATCATTGATGAATATATACGAATTTGAACTGCTTTGCCACCCGGCAGATGTTTACGCATCGCATCAGACAGGCGTGCGCCGAGTTCCGTTGGCTGCTCCAGCTGTTACGGATACTGCGACAACGCAATTATCTTGCTCTAATTATAACACTGCTGTTTAGACAGAATAAAATCAAGTTAAAAACAACTCTAACCACATCCCCCTTAAAAGGTCACAGTATAACTTTCGATAACAGTGGCTCTCTTCAGTAGTTAGCAGAATTCACGTGTTGTAAATGAACTTTGTCAAAGAAACCAAAGTAGATACCTCGCACAGAGTACCGTAGACTCACAACCTAACGAATACTAGTTTTTTTAAAAATATGTGTTAAGTTTATATGTTAGTGCAACACATATCTCGTATCCATTCAAGATGAGTTTCCGAGGTAAATATACAATATACATATCTATCGTTTTCCAAGCAAGAGGACATAAGAGTTATTTCTAATAGCGCGTTCGGTAGCAGTTATTTTATATTTGAGTGATTGAGTGCTCACATACATAAGTGGATTCAAAATCTTTATAGGTTCTAGGGACCAAGATAATAAACTGATTTTGGGTGAACGAATACAATGGAGTGGAAAGCGAAACAAAAACGAAAGAAAATCAAAACGTGCCAGGTACCGTTTTCTTCTTACATTTACATGTACACACGTGTGGATACTTCTAATTTGACAAGCGTCAGTCTGTAGCTTTGTCCCTCTATAAATATGTGTGGAATTTAACATTACAACCGTTTCCCCGTATTTTATTGCCAACTTTCGGATTCAAATCGCCGTTATCAGGTACTAGTTCCCTTATAAACTAATAATAAGACAGAGTGTAATGGACTCAGTATCTTCTATGCTTCACAAACCAGCTGCCACGTCCCAACCCTTTCTGGACGCATACATGGTGATATGGTGGGCATCTTATATTAGAAAACTGGACTATTACCCCTTGTTCACAATGAACGCAAGTACTCACTATGTATAGTGACTGAGTTGGCCACCTGGCTTGACTAGAGTGCCTGAGTTTTGAACTGCGATACTGTCGATATAACAGTCAAACACTCTAACTATTCGACAATGGCGGCTAATTTCTCGTAGAAATTACCTTCACTGAATGTCGAATATAAGAAACAGGCTTGATAGAATTTTGCTTGTAAGCGCAAGTAACCGACTGATAGATGTCTTACTCTATGTATTTATAGTTTATGCTTTTTTCGTTTTCTATATATTACGTTCTTATTGTTAAATTAAAAATTAAAAGTTGAAAGCAAATTATAGAAATTCGGAGTAACCAGAGAACAGTATGCCAACAAGCAATTGGTGTTATCAACTTGACAAGTGTTTGTTTTGTTTCTCGGCTAAAGCTTACCGGCAGCAGCTTCTAATAGCGGATTAAACACCGTAGAAGTATTGTCATCATAATCAGCTATTATTCAGCTTATTACCATGTAAAGATGCCTCAAACTCATTACATTAATTTATTGGGGAGTAATTCTATCTAGATAATCTCATTAGTTTGGTTTTAGCATTTAGATACAATATTATTTAAATGTTCACCGTTTATTTCGACTAATCTTATTACAAGGACCATACGTTCGCTTTTATCGTCTGTCCAAGTTGGTGCTATTTCTATCTGCCCGTACTCTTCAATCAAGCTTTGTCTTTCACGCCTTCTGCCGCTTCATTTTAGGATCACTATCAGAAATTTAGTAACAGTTAGAAAGATCGCAGCTCACGCACATATATGAAACCGTATTCAAAGGTAATCCGTCACTATTTAGACAAGTGTACATATTGGAAGGATTAAGTTCTCTCGCTGTGTCCGCCGATGGCTCCGGTTACAGCGATGCGTGCAAGTAAAATAAATATCACATCCGACGTTCGCGTTAATTAGCATATCAACGAGGATATTATGTTAAATGGCGTGCGTTTTACACTGATCCTCGTACAAAAATGACAACTAACCTGCGTAGTTTTGTACGTGTTCGTTGCCGGAATTACTTTTTTTTTATGTTGTGTATATATTAGTTTTACCGTTCGTGTTACGATATCGATGTGGCAATTAATACACCAGCTCATATAATAAATAAAACAAGAAATTGACGGATGCGCATTGCGACACGAAATGTTTATTATGATTTAGATCTCTTTTTCTGTCGATCCAAACTATGTGTAAGTTTCCCAGATCAATAGTATCTACGAATTCGGTTGAGACGTTTGGAGTTTAGGGAAACGAGTAATTTACGTTATATAATTGCCATATATTTGCAAATATTGTGAGTAGATTTTAGATGTAAATAATATTCAACAAATCCGAGTTTAAACTACGTTCTTTCAAAAATGTTTAAACAAAATTTCCGAAAATTTAGACGCAATATAATACACCCAACATTTTCTACTGAGAATGAGTATATTTCGATTTTATTTCAAGATCATGCGCTACTTTTAACATGCCATCAAAAACATTTCCTTTTAAGGAACGTTGCTTTGGTTTTTGTTATACAGCAAGTTAGTAATCAATTTCATATAATTTATCCGTTAATATCCCATCCTTTTGTCACAAAACCAATTACTAGCCGTTCGTTTTTTACAATCGTTCTTAAATAAGTCGAACAAACAACATTGTCTAGGACTGGCGCGACATAAAAACTGCTTTAAAGCATTCCAGCGCCAGTTCCACAGTCAAATATAGAAGAGAAGGCCATAACGCTCGATCGAAGGAGAGAAGCCTTAAACGTTAAACCAGAAGCTGTATATGGAAAAAGTTGCCGGGTTCAATAAAACAATCGCACCGACTTATGCACGTCGGATTGGCAAGCTGATGACTCACCAATGTCTATGAGAAACCGAGAGCAGCTCACTTACCACTGTTATAAGCGCCACGAAGAATAACAATAGCGTCTACATACACATATATAGTGGATTGTTATTTGTAAATTGTATAATGGAAAATATCTGACTTCAATAAAATATCGGCAATATTTTAGTAAACTGGATTTATTTTCAGAAATTATATGACTCTACTACTCGGTTTTTGAACCCTAGTTCATCAGCTACATATATTAATATTTTTTCAAACAATTTTTTCCTTTTTGAAATGTGTCCTTAATAACCCTGCCTTTGAACATAGTAACGAGCAATTAACACTGATATCCACCCAGTTCATTAAGTGTTTTTCTTGAAAACGATTATAATTTTATGAAGCAATAAACGCTGCTGATGTTCTGGTGATAAATAGAGCTTCTACCACCATTTATAAAGCTTTTATGCCTGTAAGATCATAGAGTGTAATATTAAGATCAAACAAAATATTACATTGTAATTCTTCTTACTCGTACCGTATGAAATGTCACATGTACCGACTTTATGGCGCATGGAACGACATCCATTCAATACTTGACGCATATTGGTCTTACAGAAATAATTTTGGAAGTGACTCCGTTTCCCAGCGTTGATGATCATCTGGACCACTTCTAAGAATGCAAACACATTCTATTATGATAGAGAATTGTATAAATTTACAACATATGAAATGTACCTTAATAGACATTCAAATCAAGTACAGAACCTAAAAGCGCGAGGATTCTTGTAGGATTCTATCTTTACTATACCTATTTCGATGGCTTAAAATAACAATGAATCAATTTCAATGAGGTTATTTCTCTCAAAAAATGAGCTTTAGTGAAATCATTTACTGAGACAGATGATTTGGTTTTATTCTTTAAAGCTTATGAAGATAACTGTTTGAAGTAAAATATGCCTAAGATGAAATGAAAAACTATTAAATCTTCTGCAACCAGATTTCAGTATAAGTTTTGCTTGTTTTAAATTTGGAACCGATTTTGTTGATTAGGCTAAGGTAGATATATTTGCAAAAGACGGACAAATACAGCTCAAACTTGACAAAAAAACACAATTGAAACCTCACTAGAAATGAAAGAAAAGATAAACAGTGTCTAGCGTTTCGTTATATAGTGTTACCTGAGAAAATATGAAACGAATACTTATGTTCGTCGTAGGTAAGACGTCTTCCTAATTATGGATGCGGTCAGTACCGAAAAACATAAGCGTAAAGTCTGATTTATTATATTGTACATCAAATTATACTGAACAAAGAAGAAACAGGACGGCGCTGAAAGGAAAGAATACGAGTGTAGGCGAATAATTGAGCTCGCTTTAATTTACCATTATCCGGTATCAAATTTCCGCTATTCTTTGCACTCGCACACCGACTACGGGTCCGACGCCGTAAACAAGGAAGCATTGTGTCTGGACAGTTATTTGATATTGTGGGTGGTGCAGTGGGTCTTTATCTTCCACCTATACAACGATGCGGACGATGACGGCGATGAATGAACCTTTCGTCGCGCCACTTGAGGTAAACGATGACCGGTTAAAGAATTGACAAATTTTCGATTCAACCAGTAAAAGTACAAGGATATATTTGCCATTTGATGCATTGAAAATAAGTAAGCGTCTTTGAATAAAGAGCTTTATTGGAATTTTAATGTTTTCTCCTAGATTTAGCGAGTACAATGAATCATGGGTAATCTATCATGGTAACACAAGTACCTGTAGATAATTAAATCTACAGATTTTTGTATTTATCAATTTAAAATTCCTCCTTAGGAACTTTTAGGAAATTCCATTCTTCATAATTCTTTTCCAACTTCTCAAAAATATACAATACCATTCTGTATGTATTTGCTAAGGCCAAAACTGATTTCACTTAAATTTAGTGCTTGTTTAAAAACATTTATACACATTGGCTTTGACTTATTTCATTTTATATAAAAATCTGGCGTCAGAAACACAAGAACCGTGCGTAATGAGATCTTACCGGATTGCAAACACTTAAATTACCACATTTTGCTACCAATTAAGAAGTAGCTTTTAGTTACGATTTACGTGTCGGCATACCATACGTAGTATATGCATGGCGCATCGCTTTACTCATACGATTGCAGATTTATTTATAATTAGCACCGGGTGCGTTGAAATAAAATATAGCGTAAAGCGTTTGTTTGTTTCTTTGCATGAGTAACACCTATAGTACACAATTTAATACAGATGGTATGCAGTCTGCTTTGGAGTAGATCTAAGAGTCTATTTGTGTCTTTAGCGCCCGATTCGCATTAAGATAGTGCATATACACGTATAACATAAATATACGGTGCCGTTCGAAACAAGTAAACGCATACTTTCGCCGGATCCTTCCATTTGGTAGATATTTTTGGAAGAAGATAAATAGATGCACGTATGTCCATCTACTGTTTTAAAATTAAACAGCCCTGTATATTGTACTTTAGCCTTTTAGTAGATCGGCTTTAAAAATTTTTAGGGCATGTTGCATGTAGCCTGAAATCTTGCTAACAATTACAACTTAAAATAGGAATTTCCTTTTTACGTAATATATATTTATTATTTTGATTATATATGACATTCAATCTCTTGGCTTTTGTATATTAGCAAGTATTGGCATTATTTCCATTTTTTAGGTAGGAATAGCATCTATAAAAACCACCTTTACTACTTTCAGTACATCAAGCTTGTTCACAAAACATTACATCAAAATAAATGTCTTGGAGGCATGAGGATTACTTGTTAACGTTTTAGACTTTTAAGTTGGTTCAGAAAAATCAACGTTCACAAAAACGTAATTCGATCCTGATTTGATATTTAGAACTGTGGTACATCTCTTGAAATTTGCAGTAGCCGCTTTACGGGTCAATATAGTTCATTTATTATTTACTACATATATTACTAAATGATGCATTACGGTTAAATGGGATGGAAATTCTATTTATATATCAGGTAAAGCGACAATGTAACAGGTTCAGTGTACTGAAATGTATTAATAGGTTTATAAATTTGCTAGATAGTATTAGTGCTGTAATGTTAGACATGTAGTGAAATAATTGGGAAATACCTAGAAATCGTAATTATGGAAAAGAAATGAAGCATCACCCACAGTGCACACACTAACTGGAAGATAGTAATTTAAATAATAATTTTAGGAACAGAACCCTTTCTTTTAGTACAAAAATATCGATCAAAAACTTGCACCAGAAATCACTGTAGAACTCTAGGGGAATATCAATATGTATCAAGAAAGCTAAAGATAGAACAATCATAAACGTTTCTTAAAACTTTTAACATTCAAGGAGACTGGTGACTATCCGAGGAGGAACTACGATCATGCACAACTGCTTCTGTCACACGAATTGTCATCACTCCACATGCGCTATCAACGCACTAGTGCGGTGTTTCTTTACAGACTTATTAACAACATGATTGACTGTCCTGAGTTGCTTTCTTGTGTACCTTTGTATGTGCCTGCCAAAAAATCGCGAAATATATGTTCATTTTACTTGGATCCTATAAGGACAAACGTCATGTACCTAGCGCCAATAACACGTCTGTGCGTTGTGGTGATATGTTATATAAAGACATTTTTTGTGGGGAGTTAGTTTAATATTACGTATATATAAGGTAGCACATATATGTATGTACCTATGTATAGTTATAGAAATACTTTAATATGAAGACGTGTGTATCTCTTCGTTCAATTGTTGCATATTGTTCTTTGGTTAGCGTATTTAGCTTGATTGTATGTGTCCGTTGTGGTTTTGTGAAAACTGTTGGGCACGAAATAAAATATTATTATTATTATAAACGCCGAATACAAGCAAAGATATCTAACAATAAGTCCACTTGCAATATATGTATATCTACATACGCTTGAATTTACAATTTCAATCGTGTCCTCTGTGCTGTATACTCTTAGTTGCAATAAGTGCTGGCTATTTAATCTTTCAGCAAAGCCAATAGGATCGTAAATCGATACAGAATTGAAATTTTGAGTATTTGACCCAGAAAAGCTTGCTTTGAGATCTGTTCGAGGAGAATCATAAGTTGCTAGAAATATAGGTTCGAAATTTTCCAAATTTAGAACTCAGTTTCTTAGAAACAATTGATACACCATAAAAAGAAACTTTTTGGAAGCTGTTCTTTTGTTATCAAATTATTAACGAAGCAGGGAATTCCTTCATCTGAAAAATCGTGGACACACATTCACTTTTGCATTAATAAAGACCACCCTTCTGTAACTACAGTGAAGAGTGTTACAGATTCTTTTATTCCTAGAACGATTGAATCTAACACACTTCTTCCTAGAAGTATTGGCGATAGCTGGTAGATAATTTACGTAGTATTTTAAACAGTGGCAGAAGACGAGATAGATACTAGGCTGCTGTGCAACAAATTATTATCAAAATTAGAAGAAGCTATATCGTTTTTTTAATCCTAGAGATTTAATCTTTTGCAAATCAGCATTTATAAGCATTCTAAAAATTATTGGTAGCTTAATAAGCTGATTGGAGATAGAGATCACCATTTACAATCAACAAGAAGTGTCCTTTTTACTTAATGACGCGCAATGTCCGGTAATAGATAACTTCTTCTGGTTATGGAGAAAATGGAAAAATACAAAAATGCGTATATTGAAATCCAGTTATTCCACTGTGTTTACCTTTATAATCTTGTTAAATAATCATCGACGCCAGTAAATAAGTAAATCATCAGTAATAGTTTTTAAATACCTACCTGCTTGTTTAGGATTCTTTGCATTTGCATACCGCCTGATCGAGAAACAAATCAAATAATTTGAGTAGAAACGTTTGACAAGGTCTTAATGCCTTCTTGCATAGAATGCAGTAGGAGATTTCAATTATGTTGAAACATAACACATAATAGGCACAAAAGATGAAAGAACAGCATAATCAAGAGTCGAAACAATTTCAGTGGGATTGATTATTCACTTTACACTATAGTGCACTTCTCGCTTAGATGATGCACCTATGATTTCTGTTTCTCAAACGTACGACCAATGATACCCAACTGGTATTTGATATTTCACTCACTTACGAGGTACAGCAATTAAATAACGAGACTTTTCTATTTACAAACGTATGTATATTAAGCAATATGATGAAACTAAGATCATCAGCCTTCAAAATAGGTCCCTCCTAATTTAACATAATGTTTTCAACCTCTTTGAAATTAACTCCTTGATGACACGCGTCACGGTCGTTTGAATGTCTTTCAAAAGGGATCCCTTTGATCTCACTTTTTATTTTCGGGATGAGGAAGAAGTAACGTGGGGCAAAGTCAGGGCTGTATGGGGGTGGAAGAGCGTTGTAATACTTTCCGTAGTCACCAACTCCCGAATAATTAACACTGAATGCGAAGATGCCTGATGCACCAACCATCTTTTCTCAGCCGAGTGAACGCGCACCTCCCTCACTCCCGAACGCTTCAAAACTTCAAGGTAAAATGCAGAATTGATTGTCAGATGGTAAAAGTTCCCGATGAATTATACCTCCTTTTCGTGTGCCTTCTTTCACATCGTCATCAACGGGTTCTCAGCCATTTTTGAAATGGTTCATCAATTCGTAAACACGTGCTTTCAATAAACATTGTTCACCGTTGACGGCTGGCAAATTTCCAAAAACTTCGCATAGGTTTTCCCTCAATTAAAGAAGAAATTTGATGTTGACTCGTTGTTCTTTTCTCACGTCAATCATTTTTTCGACCGAGCGTATTCAACACCACAAATTCAAAAATGAATATATTGGAAACTACAAGTCAAGTTAGATTGAAATTTGCAACACACACTACGTAAGGCCTACTGAATGCAATGAAAGGTTTGACAACGCACCACTGTTGCCATCTCAAGCGGAAACAAAACACTCTCGTTATTTAATTGCCGTACCTCGTATATATGTGCATTTCATAATTTTCAACAGCGCAACGAAGAATCAGCATTAAGTTCTTAGGAAAATTATGATCATGATAGCTATCTTTACATTGTCAATAACGTTCATGAATATCATCAAAAACCAAGATCGTCTTTCCGCTTCAGCCTCAGGTCTGACAATTTCAATTGTGACTGTTCTTCTGATGTTGATGACCTTGAGGATCTGTTGGCTAATTTGCAATATTACACTTTGTGCAATTCCTGATATTCCCTTTGGTTCCACTACTTTGACGTAGTTATTCCGGGCTCCTCTCTATTATCGAGATATGTTCCTAAAAAGTATACATTGTAAATCTTTAATTCTTTATTAGTTCGAATGCAATAAGATCAGTTTAAGATGCTTTTTGTCTCGTTGTAGAACATATTTCTTAGCTTATTTCTACCAGCTCTCCTCGTAGTGCCTTAATATCATGTGTCACTTGTTCACTGACTTAGCTTTCCTAACTAAATTTTATAATAAACTCGGTTAAGTATCTGCTTATAAACTTCCCATGTTCTCACAATACTTAACTTTCAGAGACGTCCTTCTTAATACAACGATAATTAACTGATATTTTTTTGCTGAAAAATCAACAATAGATATTTAGAAATAATAGGTAATTGCTAGTGCTAGTGTATTCTGTACACTATTCAAGTGTTCGGTATAAGATAGAAATAGTTCTCTCCACACGTTCGAAAACTGTGTTTTGAATATTATAGAAAGCGCTGTATAAGTGATTCGAACGAATGCACACCAACATAATACGTCGTTTGCTTCGGCAATTCACCTCTTGCAACCTGTTTGAATAAGTTCGCATTTATAGTTTCGAGATCGTGTTTTATTGTGTTCGTCGGGCAATTTAGAGTACGTGCATGCATGCTAGACAATGTGCATATCGAGGAGATGCGGAGCAAGCTCGGCCTTTGCAGCAACAGCCCCGGAACGAAACGACGATGCAAAGGGAAGCGTAAAATACGACCAGTTCCAGACTCGCGATCGGGCGTACATCAAATGTCTAGGGAAAGCGACGGTTTATCGGTAACTCGAAAACGTACTTCGGGTTGGAATGCGCGAAATGTTGGTCGCGTTATCGCGACCACGTCTGAAAATGTTTATAGGCGTACTTTATGTACTTACCTATTTCGTAATGGGAATTATTTCCAGAATAACGGCTTCTGAATTACTGAAGGAAAGAATAAATTATTTTATAAGATAAAGAAGAGCTTTAAGGTTTTAGGTCTGTAATATATCAATTCAAAGACGCTTAGCTTCTGGCAACATTACTAAACGTATTTTAAATATTTTAGCACAGGCTGGTATCTTTCTCCAATTTCACATATTTGTACAGTAAGTACAGGTAAAAGTTGAGGCTGAATTGAAACATTTCCCAACATAAAATACGTAATATGTGTGCACTGTTATTAGGTGCACTTTGCTCCTACAACCCACCCGTAAATAGATATATTTGAGAAGTTTTATTTGGATTATTTAACCTTGTTGAACAGAATTTGGTTTTCCTCTTGAAGAAGCAATAAAGAGGCTTTAGAAAAGAAAGAGCCGTAACCATATAAATTGCGACCTTTTCTTCAAAAGTTTACTATAAGCTGCAAACAGTTACCTCAATTTGGATGGTGTTAGCACCCCTAACTGTGAAATTAAAATTAGTAGGCTATTTACAAGCAGATCAAAAATCGGGGTTATTACCTATAAAAGAAATTTTAATCGCTCCACTTAATCTTCTGATTTAAGATATTGCGCCTGCTGATGATAACAAGGATTGAAGGCATGCTAGCGTCATATTTACCTACGTTTTTCTATACGTGTAGAAATTCTTCATCCTCCTAACATTGCTGAACAAAATGTGATTTTATATTTATCCTTATTTCATTCATTTAGAGGCTCAGAATAGTGTGTCTATTGCACACTGCGCCATTTGTTGGAAACACGAATCAATACCGTCTGGAATATGGACACCTTCACTCCAAAATGCCATCTCCAAAGATGTACAGGTCTTCCCATAATGAGGTCCTACATTTGAGAAAATTATTGAAGGGGGCCCTGATCAAGTAGAGGCAGGCGGCCTGACAATAAGGTTTTAAATTGTCAACATTCTGTGGTCGGGTGAACAACGTGGCTTCCTCGTGGAGGTCTTTATAAAAAATAGCGAATCTTTCTACCGTTTGTGACCTTAATCTACCCCTTTATAAGATTATTATTGCGTAAGAATTGAACCCAGCAGATTGGGCAAAACGTAGAGGGTGTTGTAATGTAATCCTTGCGGCTGTGCCTCCTAACGGTATTGTGTGGAGTAGCGACGAAGAGCATTTTCATCTCTCTGGCAAAGTGAACAAGCAGAATTTTGGTTATTGGGCTCTTGGGGACCGGCGAGAATTACACCAAAGACCTCTTCACAACCCAAAAGTCATGGTTTGGTGTGGTTTGTCCTCTGTAGGCATTGTGGGGCCAATTGTTTGAAGAGGATTGCATTGCTATTACCGTGACTTCCAACCGATATTGCGACATATTGGAGAATCTTTTGCGGCCCTGAATGGAAGAAAACGAAGAAAAAGTAAAAGAATAAAATCTACATTAATCTCACATAAATAACCTTCCTGAGGCTTATTTATTCGGCAACTTTCACAGAAAGTTGTGCAAGGACTGCGTTGCAGCCTAAATTGCATATATCAATAATTATCAATGGAGGGAATTATATTTTGTTTATGGCGTACTGCAACCGTAGGCCGTCCTTATTAGGACTCGTCTGTACGGTATAGCACTTCCGCGATAAAGAAAGCAGTTCTTGCACAACTTTCTGTGAAAGTTACCGAATAAATAAGCCTCAGTGAGTTTGTGCAGATTTTATTTTTCTACTTTTTCTTCGTATTGTAACTCTCTCTAAGCTCTTAAAATTATTTTTCTAATGGAAGAATACGCCATTTTGCAAGAGATGTTCCCCGGTCGACTAATCTCTTTAGGAGAAGTCGTTGAATGCCCCATTGCCCCCTGATTTGAGGCTTTGCGACTTTTGTTTATGGAAGTATCTCAAGACAGAGGCTTTTAAATATTTCCCTCGAATTGCCGAAATTCCTCCAAATGTGCTGGTGAGAATTTAAGGAAACTTTAACGAACGGTTTCAAATGTGCATCGCCCGTGAAGGCCCACATTTGGACAGCATTAGTTTACATACATTTATTACATGTACTTTGAGTAAATACACAGCTTTTTCCATATTATTGTAACGTATTTTTAAATTCACCTAGTAAATGTCGGACTTTATTATGCCCCACCCTGTATAACATTGTCAGGAGCACATTTGTAGGTGGACCCAGTGTCTCGATCTCGTGTTTATCCGTATTGATATCTCCTGAAATAATTACTATTTCTCATCAAACATTCTACACATATCATAAGTTTTACTAGGGAAACATGTAGTACATTAATAAAACACACATTCTCCTGTGATTTAATAAACGTTTCAACCACTTTATTTATACTTCTCGTATAGTTGAAAGGCACAATTATTCAATAAGTTCAAGCACCAACCATTTATTACTTAATCAGAAAGAGCTTACTGTTACATTGATTTCTGAAATATAGTCGAAAGAACAACATCATAAATGTAGGGATTTAATTAATTCGCGCATATGAAAAGAAACATTAATTCTCATTTACAAACAATTACTTAGAAACACTAGCGAGCAATCAGACGTTTTTACGTGAGCAGAATTTATGGAGCTATTTAATTAGTTGAACTTAAGCAGTGATGATAAATTGCATTTTCAGGCATATGAATATATAGTGTACATATACATATATACGTTGTATATTGGTGACTTTATGTGAGTTTGATGAACTACTACAGATATTGATATCAGTATATACAGCAGCAGCGTTTCACTAATTAATTTCAAATTAATATGTTTGTGTCTGATATATAACTTTTTAGTTTGAGTTAAGAAAACACAACGGCAATGTTACGTAACAACATACGTGTATATGTACATATTGTATATACACTAAGCTATCACATTTTTTATTTTATACCTAGTTTACATATTTATAAGTTTCATTGTAGAGGTGCTGGGTAGAAGTTTGTAAACTATCCAATAATACATGTGAAAGTTGTAAACATGTGCCTAGACAATAAGGGCAACGGTATTACGTAATTTGGGATGCAGCAAGTACATCGGCCTGCACAATGGTAAAGTAGAAAACATGACGTAAAACCAACATTCCGAACAATACGAATTACTTTATATTGTATTCTATTTGATAATGTGGTCATAAAATACAAGCAAACAAGAAGCCGTACGTATTTGTAATAACAAAAGGGATATGTAATAACGCTCGCTAGTGTATTCCTTTCAAGTTGCGAGAGAAACACGAGATGAAATTGAATGAAAACGCATACATATAGGTATGTAAATTGTGTTTTCGGAATCCAGAATATGAGACTCACAAAGAATTGCTGGAATATTTTGTAATTTTTTCAAATATTAAACGTGAAATAGGAGAATCAAACAAGAAAGGACGTTTCGTTTTTTATCTGCCAGGAATTTCTAATCTTTATTGGTTCACCTTCTAAGTTCCACACTTTTATTTGTACCGAAATATTAATTTTAACTCTCAATATTCTATATTGAATATTTATCTAAATCCTTTTATCATTGTAAAATTTTGCAATTTGTCCAAATATTTCAAATGTTAAATTGTGGTGCTTTGAACTTGCTAAACAAATGCTAAACCTTGTAAATATCGGTATGAACTAGATGTAATACAACATTCGAGAGATTGGTCCTTCCAAGATGAATTGAACCAGGCAATAGTCCACGTCCAAGTGTTTAGAAGCGAATTATTGCGGCCCTTTTTCAATATACTAAATCAAAGAAGAAAGAAGTGCTGGAAATTAACAAATTGTGGTATTCCTTGTATTTTACCAGAAAATTTTAAGTACCCTCGTATAAATAATTTATACTCCAAGATATGTACATGGAAGTGGTGGAGATGAGTGCTAATAAGGACAAAACTAGCTCACAGTTGGAGTCTGGAATGAATAAGGCGTAATTCCACCGTTATTATTATTGGCATATGCAATTGGACAGTCTTCTGAGAGCTGCCTAACAGTGACTAATAGCAAACAATGAATTTTAATCGAGAAAAGATGACTTCTTTGATCTTCAAAATCACGTGCATCCGACAGGTCCTTAATCCAAATCAAATGAGAATTACATTATACTTTTTATTTGTCTGACAGCGTATAAACAATTTATAGCTTGTCATAGTTACGTAGTTTCTGTGAAATGTCAGGTTACCCGGGTCCTCCACCAAATTTTCAACGTTAATATAAATCTAAATTACTGTTAGATGTTATAGATACATATATCATATATAATATGAGCTTATTGTGAGTGAAGCATCCGTTTGTCAACCTTTTTATAGTAACAACATTCTCTTTGCAGAAGAAGCAAGTATTAATTCGTGTCGCTTCCTAAATTGGTAAACATATTTGGTTTTTCTTTATTCAACAAGGAATGCGGGAGTAATTTACCTCGCTTGTTTTTAAGGAAACTAGAGAACTCCGTATAAACTATTTAGAGCGTGTAATGAACATACAATACACTATAGTTTCAGAGTATCAGCCAGAGTAGTTTCGATTTTAATATAAACCCTATCGGTTTGTCAACTAGTCAACTAGTCAACTAGCAACCTAGACGGAAAGTTTTAGACAGTGGGATATCTTTTGTAAAGACGCTCAATTTCCACTTGCCATCAAGTCTGGAGAATGTCATTGGCGTTACTTGGCTCCGACAAGCAGTTGTTACACTGATGCTAACTAGATGAAAGAGAAATAAATTTTTCTGCTAGCTAATAATAATTAATAGCGAATAATAAGATTTTACAGCTATATGTTACCACCACTTTAACCAAATTACGAACTATAATTAATCAGGATTTAAAACCGCCACAATAGATTCCTTTTCGAACAGGGTCGATACAGCGTGGAGAATTGCCTCGGTTATAACCTTAGCTAACCTATAAGACATGATAATCATTGTCTTCAAATTCTTAGCGAAGCCTAGTCCATATTCCCTTTCTTGGTCATCATGCCGAAGAGCTAAATAACTCCACAATGCATGTGAGGCTGTTTACCCTAATCAACACTCGATGTCAATACATTATAACAATGAATTAATTTTCGATAATACACTTTAAATACTTTCGGTAGGTAATAGTATTTTTGAGCTATTTTAGCTGAGGAGCCCTTAAGAAAGGGATTTGTGCTTTCAAAACGGTTACATGGATCAGATAGATAATTATTATATTATAGGTAATTATTTTGCGAGACTTCCAGAGATCTTATGATAGTCCCATATCTATATTGTCATACGTATTCTTATCCTGTGATAATGACATGATCTATGTCGCAGCTATAATCACGTTGTGTTATAATAAATAAATAATACAAAAAATAAAAAAAACTACTAATTTTTCTGTGTATATATATTTATTTTGTTTTCTTTTATAAGTACTTGGATCCCAGTTATAATTTTCAACTTCTAAATGATCTGTTCCTTGCCGTCTTCTTTGTTAGTTCCAGATAGCCAAGTTCCGGCATTTATGCAATTTCTATTTTTTCCTTTTGGTTGAGATTTGTCCAACCTACTTCCAGTTATATGTCTCGTAATATCACCAACGTCTAATTTCTAGGTCTTTCTCCGCTGCGTTTAATTTCCAATAGTAAGCTAAGAAGCTTTACGTACTATATTGGAGATTGCTTTGCTTGAGACTTCTGCTAACCTCGAATTAATTGAATCTATTCATCCTCCTTATTTCTACACTCTCAATACAACTGGACGTCATCCTTACTAATTTTACGAAATTTCTTTGCCAATTTTGTTTTAAATCCACTTGAAATTTGCAAAAAATGCATGAAGTACCAATGTCGTAACAACTGGTCTGTTTCTTTAATTTAGAAGGGTTGATCGCATTAAAAAATCATATTATACGCTCATGAATCATGATTAAAAACAAGAGTTACAAATAAATTTCTCAAAAACGTAGCTGGAAAATCAAAATTCACCAAAATAAGAAATTCGAACATCAGAGAGATATTACAACAAAAATCAATAATGACAAAACTGGAAAGTAGGCTACTAAGTTGTTCTGATCATATCACTACAATAATCCCAGACAGATTAAGTTAGTTAATTAAGTTTCTCAGAAACTTAGCTGGAAGAACAAAATTCCTCAAAATAAGAAATTGCAACATAAGAGAGAACAAATATCAATAATGGCAAAACTGGAAAGTAGACTACTAAGCTCTTTTGATCATATCATTAAAATACACCCAGGCAGACTAGTTAAAAGAGTTTCTGAAACTGAAAGCAAAATAAAGGGAAATGGAGATAGGCCTGGGAGAAGAATGAATGGCGAGGATGTAGGAAATTAGGTCCAAAGGAGGAGACGAAGATAAAAACTGGCAGGGGACGCGGATCAGATGGAATAGTTGGATAATAGAAACAGAAGAAATAAACACAAATCCGACTCTTCAAAGGGGACAGAAGAATAAGTCGTGAAGAAGAAGGAGACCTATTACTGATCTACTAGTTCTAATCTAAATCTAGTTTTCCTACGATGTAATTGCCAACTCTTGCTTCGTGTCTGAGACAAATGGCAAGAATCTGCGGAGCCCGGAGCGAAGAGCATCAAGACAAGTCGATGACTATAGTAGCACTTAAGTCTGTGTGCATTCATTCACTATGAAAGGACTTAACTATACAGTTAACTAATATTAACTACAAGCCCATCGATGCCACGCATGTTTCACTGTAACATAGCATTCAGTTCAGCTAAGTCGATTCGTCTGACGATCTTACGATCACCATGACTACCCCACTGCTTTGTAATCCATCTTTGGCATCATGCCGTATTTTACTACTATTCCGTCTGAGATACATCTGAAGAGCACAATTTAATTCTGGAGTGTTTGAGCTACTATCAAACTACTTTCTAACATTCTCTCACTTCCTCCACATTTTAACAGAGCCTCTGAAAATATGCATGAAATCAGAACACGAACATGGTAGAACTGATGTATATACAAATTGATATTGTACTGAAAGTTGTTGTAAAAACTATCTAGTAATGTGCAACCAAGGATATCAAATTTATTAGAATAACGAATACATACATCGTCATTTTTTAACTAAAATTGTTAACGGCCAATTTGTTACAGCGTTCTGTATTGTTAGTTTTGGTCTCTTGCTCCACGTCTGACGTGTAGATGGCGCCCCGCTTTCGTATGTTTTGAATTATCTCGCGCCTTTTTAGACATTCTGCCTATAGCGTTCGCTTGAACAGGTTTTCCGTGAATAGGTTATTCCGTTTTCGTTTTAGAAACCCGCATTTCAAGGATCTGCGCCCCAATTCGATTTTGGGAAGTTAATATTATCGTTGCGTACATTTGGAAGTTACGCTTCCCTAATTTTACTGTTAGAAGTATCGGCCGTTGTATGTTTGCTTTTCCATCTATTGGAAGTAAGTTTTCCTTTTTGTTAATCACGATACCGTTATTTTTTCTTTCACGTTGTTGTAGGATGCTAGCATAGGGAGCTAGTAGAGTGCGAGTTGAGCTAAGGTTATTTAAGAACATCTAAGAATTAACGTAGATGTTGGAAGGACTTCAGTTTGCTGTGTTCGACTGATTTAGCGACATTTTTACATCAAGTGAAAGTTGACAACCAGCAACACATCACGCTAAGTCCCACCTTTATTTATATCTCATTGAGTTTTCTTTTAATTAATTTAGCTTTAGTAAGTCTGGGATTTGTGTTCTCAGTGACGAATAGAGTGCGATTAAACGTTATTCTCTCGCCTCAATTTACCTTTATTTCTTTTTAAACAGCGTTTTCAAGTAATTGTGCTGGTTGCATCACAACCGAATAAAACAGTAAGTAACGTAGATGGTTCGGATAACCTCGATTCACTTACTAAAGAAGCTTGGAGGGTCTCTGACTCCAGGAAATTAGATGCGATTCAGTTTATAATTGGAGAGTGGCGCTTTCTTAAATTCTCCATCTTAAACCTACGTCGTTTCCATTGAGCTACTACGGCCTGGATCTCCATCTTCATCACCAATGAAGTGGGTTATTTGAATGGTAACGACTAACATCCGAATCAGTCACGTTCCGAGTTTATCTCCTTTTATTATTTTCATGTTATCAAATGTTTTTTGAAGCCGGTAACAAAATCTACGTGCAACATAATTTATTCACGTCATTATACCATTCTCCCATTAAGTCAAAACAATTTATCAGATGGATTAAACGCATAGAATTTATTTCTACTTTTGTACTGCTGCATAATTTATTTCTCCGATGAAAGGTACATTTGTGAAATTAGCAAAGGACGTAAAGATCAATATATTCATTATGTATTAAGCATTCCTCCTTTGTTATTAGAACCGTAAATATCTCAACACGCTTTTCCATGCACGATGCGTCCTCAGATAGAGGCATTTGGGTCATCAAAACATCTCGCGACAAAATATGAAGCGGATTTCGAAATATCTACATAATCCGAATACTTGTATTAGCATAATTTAATTCGTTGTATTTGAGGAACGTGGAGAAAGCTACGCCACTTTCTGGAATTTGATATCACTATGTGAAGGAACGAAGACCTCTCCAAATTGGATCATATATAAAAAGACGTTTGATTTGGCGGTTACCTTATTTAATACCTGTACGTACATATTGCTACGAAATAAATCTAATGGGCTATAGAACTCAACTGTCCATGTAGTTTGCTAGCCATTATGTTCTCCATGTGATACGCTTATACCCGTATACAAACTAGCCCTATTATATTCTAAGCGCTTACAAGCTTTCAAACTCTCCGCTGAGCACAATGCTTTTCAATTTTGCTTCGTGCATGCACGGACTTACGCTGATATCGCATTCGCACTCGTCGTTCTACGCTTCGGATATACATATTCCGGTATAATTTCGTCCACTGCCGGGCACGGTAGGTGAAATAAGCGAACGCGAATAGTAGAAGTGACCAGCGACGTCAAGTGACGACAATTCAAGTAGATCTCATAAATTTCAACTCATAAGGAATTATTCCTGTTAAGGCCTCAACGGCATAGCACCGCATAAGAACCGAAGTCATCGACCGATCCGGAGCACGCAATTCTCTTTCGCACGAAACGCATCAAGTCGCACAATCTCGAGTACGTGTTGATCATGGACCCAAATCAATTTAAAAATTCCTATTCCCGATTTAGAATTTGCAACTTTACCAAAATTCTTCCTCAATTAAGGTTAGCTAGTAAATCAATCATCTTAGTTCTACATAGACAGATAATTTGCAAAGTAAACGAACGATTATTTCTAAGGGGTAGTTGTTACACTATTGAAGATTAAGTACATTAAACTTTCTCTTTTTTAATAAGTTTCATTGTACCGAAATCTTTCTGAAGCTTCTATTTGAAGCGTAAACTAGTTATCAACGCAAAGTTTGTAATTTCTTATTGCTAATTAATTTTTTTACAAACCCTCCTTTGATCCCAAATTCTTTATCGTACCGACTTTATTGAAACAATCATACGCACAGCACGATAAATTCGATAAAGTGCCAGAGTTCTGTGGGGTTCCACGATTTATGTGTTAGACCTTTTAGCAAACAATTATCGGGGCATGTTGTGGGGTGGTCCCGTTGTTGGGTTAAACGGTTCCAGGAAAATACAGGCATTTGTTCAAGTGATACTTTAACACAAGTCGTAAGGGTTGTCACTCTACTATGAATCCATGTAGTTTTCGGCTTGAAAAATATATGTACCTACGATATATTCGGTTTTGCATGGTTTTAACGTTGCCCTTCTCATATGTGTTTACATTTATCGCTCCATCTTTGAACCTCTGAAGATGGGACTAATTTGCGAATATTTTCAAGGAGAAATAATCAGGAATTGTTTACTAATTCGGCTGTCTTTGTTAATAAAGCCGATTTAGATTTTAACGGGTACTACTTATGGAAACGCGCTAATGGTTTAGAGGAAATCCACAGATTAATTAACAATTCTGAAATTTGCATAATTCAATTGTATAATATCGAGCTGATTATAGGGCAAAATTTGTTTACAAAGTAATATGACTTTAAATATACATATGTTGGAGTAAATACTAATAAAACTGAGGAAAAAAATTTAAAATGTGGTTGCTATACAAATCATAGAGCGTTTAGGAGGTAGAAATCAAGTAAATGGCTATGCGCAGTAACTGTAATACGTACGAGTTAGCTTAGAAAGTACTAACTAAAAAGTGGTTCATATATGAACCACAAACCTATAAAGGGTTATTACATTTGAGAAAAGTCATACTTCAGCCATAATACTATGAACTATCAGAGCCCTGCTGTAAACGTTTCTGTAATGTACAGAACGAAGTACTGATTTTACAAAAGGAAAGATGAAATTTATTGTAGATTCTAACTGTATCGGCATTTGCTAAAGTGTTAAGATTTTCTTTAGGAATACCTACGTACACTCCAAGCAGTTTATGACTTGTCCTGCGTGCTCTCTAATGGGCTCTCCGCGACGGCATACGCATTGTAAAAACGCTTGTGCGAAGACAGATGCTCGCTCATAGACATGTCACGCATTTTAAGAGGTAGTATCATTTTATTGAGTTATTGAACGTGGAAGCACATCAATAATTAAATCCTGCTTCGCGTTATTAAGATCCGCTAATGGTCTCTTTGATACAAGTCTGATAAATGACTAACCTCTCGGATGACTATTGCTTCCGGAATTTGTTGAACTTATAAGGAATTACCCATATGCATTTCATAACGTTGTTTAGTTTTAGTGAAACATTTGAACATTTTTAGAATACAAATACGTTCCTATTTAACCCCTTCATGAAATAACAAGAAGTGAAATATTGATTGTTCAATGACGTAGATTAAGTGAATCAGACATTTATTTAGGCTTGTGTCCAAATACTTCCCCAATTACTCTACGATACCGAGATGGGAAGACCAAGAATTCCGTTAGATCTACAAATTATTCCGAAAATAACATAGGTGGTAATTGAGAGATGACAAACGCGAGAGGCACTAACATCGTTAGAACTATTAACTTCTTTGTTTGAATATACAATTTCAAAATTATTCTTACACAGGCGTCAATATTATTGTAATGTAACTTAGCGTAGAATATAAAATAATTGTCGGAACTCTTGAGCACGGTATTACCGTCAAAGTGGTATTTGGAATGGTTGTTTCTGCTGTACTAGAAAGCAGGATTATTAAATATGTAAAGGACTTATTAGTAGGTAAAACATGAAGCAACTATTTGAATAATTACAATTGTGTAAGTTGCTTGAATATTGATGATTATTTAAAAATGTTTTTAACTTCCATTTCTGATTTAAAGACTATCCTTTAGGCTTATTACCTAACTTGAATAATATCTAATTTATATCGGCAAATGTTGAAATCTATGTAAAAATGGCTTATAGTGTCTGGCTGCATGGGTTGATGAGGTGCACACTTCAGCGTTGAGAAAATCTATCAGGATTGTTTCCAAAGTTCTAGGAATCTGGCTATAATTCTTTATTACGTCAGTTTTCACCAGAATTACAATGTAGTTTTTTAATCTAATTCCCATTTAATTGAATGTACTTATTCCAACGTGAAACTAATTATTTTCAAACCGCACCCAAAGAAGCTCTTCGGATTCTCTGCGATTCACCTATTTACTCCAAGCTTATCTCATTTAGTGTCGTAAATCGAAATTTGGGTACAGATAAAAATCACTAGCAGCCAGATCCGGCGAATAGGGTAGATGTGGAAGTAATTCTTAGTGCAATTCTTATAAAATAGCCATCGTCCTTCGTGCGATATGGGACGTTGCAATAACATATGTTTATGCAACCCCGTAGGCCGTTCTTTGCAGAGCGTTTATCGCAGTGAGCCAGACGGAAGATTAGAATAATATTCTGTATTAATTATAGAACCTTTTAGTACATAATCTAGCAAAATAATGCTCTCGCAATCTCAGAATACAGTAAGCATTGCTTATCCAACCGACGGAACCGCAAGTGCTGTAAGCGGGGACTCTCCTTCTGGTTTGCCACATTCTCATAACATTTTTGGTATCAGGATTGAACAGGTCGTCGCAATATGCAAAAGCTTTTAAAGTTGAAGGCATGTGTCGGTCCAATAGCTTTGACACACAGCGGATGAAAATTTGTTCACGACCAAACGTTTGCGTAAAATTTCAAATCTTTCAGTAGATTCTATCAGCGTTAAAACAACCGACCCAAAGATAGACGGTACTTTTCGATTCTGGCATTTGTTGAGATATAGATTCCAGACTTTCTATAGATCTCACACTCTCTTTAAATTAAAAGAAAGTAATAGCCTCTTGTGATTGAGTCCCGTGTTCCTGGATTGCAGAATCAGGGGTATGGAAACACATTTATACTGGCTAAAGTCTACTAAATAAGAATGCACGGAATAGCGTAAACGTGTCAATACCTGTCCCATCTCTTGGGATACTGCACGTTTTCAAAACACCGAAATACCTTTGAAAACATCTTTTGTTTTCACATTTTTGTTGCGGTACAAATTTTAACGTTAAGGAAGTGTCAAATCAAGCATAACTACACATATTAATAAAACGGTACATCAAACGCAATTACTGTCGTAAAATCAACCACCTGATTTATTGCCAATTATCTCTGCTCCTCTGGATCGTCATTTCAATTGAATGGACACGTAGGAAGAATAGCGTGTGTGGGGCAAAACGACATTTAAGTATGGTCGCGTTTGTACAAGCAAAAGCCTGATTTATGGTACGTCGATAAATACAGATAATTACGTCGCGTTACACGTAAGATTATGCCCTTCAAATGCTCAAATCAAACATCTATTATGTCAAATGTTGTTACGCTAGTCAGGGAGAAACGTATAGCCCGGGGTATAAAACCCGGTTCTCGGAACTAGTTACTTGTAACGAGGAAAGGTACATGTGCGGGGTTCGGGGATCGTATGCAAAGTTACAATAACGAAGTTAATAATTGTATAGCTTTGGAGTGGAAATAATTAATTAATGATGTTGTTCAGTTTTACCTTATTGGTAATGGCGTCTAAATGTTTAACGTTGTTATTATTTTTCAGAATAAAAGATATTTCAAATAGTTATATTATTACTGTCCCGATACTTCAACAATTATGTTACTTAACATAGGAATAGGGTGTAAATAAGGCGCTTGCCAAGAAGTTCTTAACAAAACCACATTAATGTTTACCAGAATTGTTGATTAAAAAGTTTTTAGTGACACTAGATACACATTCCCCGAAACTAACAAGAAGGAACAAGTGATGGCGATCCGGATATGAAGACGTCACACCAAGAGGAGCTAAGATCAAAAGAGTCAAATAGGTCGAAAAAATGTGCGAGATTTACGATTGGGTGACTTGTTGAAACCACGCCACATCGCGCACGAAGCAAATCGAAACCGACAGAAACTGAGAAGATGCTTTCTAAACCGATGCGCTACGGACTTTACAATCAGCAGCAGAACGATGATAATATTTTGAAGAACTGAGAAGACAACATGGTCTTAATGAAAATAATCAAGAAGTTGAGGATGACAGTCGAATAAAACTGAGGGCAAGTTGACTGAATTGCAGCCGCTAATGTTAATGAGGTGGTGGACATGATTGAGTTCTAAATCACCTAATTGAGATTTTTCTAGAGATGCTGTCCATGTTTAATTTTTAATGATTTATTGGCAAGTCGAATAAAATTTTCTACCTAACAGTGTGCAAACCTTCTTCTTAATCATGTTCCTATCTACCTTTCGGTGTAAGGCTTGGATGGGGTCAAGTTTCCTATTTTCTATATAATTGTCTCCACCGTTTTCTGTCTTTGGTCTGATCCGTTATTCCCTCCCACTCAATTCCCCTCTCTGCCGCTGCTCCCCTGATATCGTCATTCCATCTTCTTCTTGGCCTTCCTTTTTTGTTTTTCTTATCACTCGTGTCTCATACATTCTCTTTGTCAGTCTATCATCACTCATACGACACACATGGCCGAACCATCTCAGCTGATTCTCATCCACTATTCTCCATATGGGTTTTATTCCTAGGTTTTGCCAGTAATTCTCGTTTCTTATCTTGTCTTTCTTGGTCTTGTTTTCTATTCGTCTTAGGAATCTCATATCCATGGCGTTCACCCGCGATTTTACCTTTTCTGACCTTGTCCAGGACTCACTATTATATGATATTGTTGGTCTTATCACTTTTTTCACAATTTCCGTTTTAATCCGTTTTGGCACTTCCTTTTTCCCCAGAAACGTAGTTCTCATCATATAAAACATTCTTGTCGCTTTTTTCATCCTTTCATTAATTTCTTGTTCCATTTTTCCGTCCCATTGAATTATTGTTCCTAAATATTTGTAGTTATTCACTTGTTCTATTGTCCTCCCTTCGATTTTGATGTTATGTATTTTCCTTTCTCCTGCTATTATCATTGATTTGGTCTTTTCGATGTTTATTTTCATGTTTATATTCTTTATTTCCTTATTTCCTATTTTCCTTATTTAGGTTCCTTTGTAGCGGTTCTTCTGATACAGCCAGAATTGCCATATCATCCGCAAACATCAGTTCACATCAGTGTGTAAAGCACGTAGGCAAAATGAGAGCTTGAAGTACAGTAATAAATGGTAGCAGGTCACCATTGATGCTAATAGAAAAAATTTAAACATTGAAACACAAGTTAGACAACGTACTGCAGCTACTTGCACTTCCGTACCCACTTTTAAAACACAATAATTTACATACGCACTTATATAACCAGAGTTATTGTAAGACTTTTACAAAAGAATAATGTCGCACTAGATTCATGACTTTTTCGTTCTACAGATTGACCATTTATTCTACCCATTGAAAGTATGTGCGATTTAATAGGCACCTGAGCGAATCATTTCTTTAAATTCAATCAAATACGTATTCCGCCGAAAACTTCAAAATCTATCAATTATTCTTAGTTCCCTGTATTTCCTTGGAAACCAACTATGTATGTAATTCTGCCGCAACGGACTACATTTTGATTGGCTCAAAAGTCATTTGATGAACTACAACGCAAAAGGATTACTATATATATAATTCAAGAAACTACACACTTGTAAACCTTTCTTTAAGAGCATACATACATACATATATTCCAGTTTGCGACTTTCTGATTGCAACGCTGACTTTAAATGTGCTGCTTACGGTTACTTACATACATATATTCTATCCGGCTTAAGAACTAAGTAAGCCCGACATATTTCACAATGAATCCTCAAATTTATTGATTATTAAATTACACATGAGCATACATAAATAAACACCGATTATGTTAATCTACGGTATCTTCAAACATCAACTTTTTGAAATCCGTTTAGGTAGCAGTGGATGTCGACTAGGTCCGTCGAAGACGTGATATCATGCATGATACTTGATTCATTGAGAAGATATCTTATCGGCGAGATAATGATTATTATAATTATTATGTTTATCGGTGCAATGGCATGTCATAGAAATTTATAGTTTCAACAGAGCATATACATCTTTTAAAGTATGTACATTAAATGGGAAGTATTTGCGTATTTATGCTTATACTGTAAGTTATGGTATTGCGTAATTTACTGAGAATTAGAATTGAAATCTCGTGAAAGCATTTTTGTGTTAGTAACGTACATAATAGCTTAGTTTCTCGAAGTGTGAGATTTCCAGGGGCAAGAACTTTTAGTTTTTAGTAAAGTAAGTATTACTTGTAAGTAACAAATTAAACTTACTTATTCGTATGGTAGTCATTCTAGAATGTTGAAGTCGATGGTAATCCTAGTTTTAATCACTACCTTCAACATAAGAAGTAACTAGTTGCCCCCAGAAACGGAGAAAACTTTCCGAGGTGTTTATGAAAAACATAAAGAAGAACGTACTCATGAATCCTAAAATTCTCAGTATCAATTCAAACGGGTTTGAATTTTAATTCGACATGTACCTACTAACTGATTTGATTTAGATTCGAAGTTATTTGAATTTAATGGTCCGCTTGTGAGGTATAGAAGGCTTAAAGGAATCACCTGAATCATTCTGTTATAGAATTATGTAATACATTTAAGTTTAAAAACATAATTATTGTTATTCAGGAAAGCGTAAATAATAAATTCACCCAATGACTACCTCATGTTTGGAAGGTCACCTAAGTACATGCGTTTTTATATATAGAGCGAATTTGTAAATTATTATTGAGTATTGCAAGTAGTTACATTTGATTCTAATACTCATACAGTATTACACAGTTTATAATTTACTGATGGGATTTATTAAAATTTAAGTGAAATAAACAAAGTACTTATTGTATTAAAACTCCTGTTAGTAATAATTCCGTAACAATTCCTTAAAATATTTATAGATTGTTTAACTCCTCGATGTTATATTATTCTGTACTAATAAATTCAATTAAGTTTAAATAACTGTTTGGTCTTATGTAAAAACCGGTCTTATTAACTATAAACGATTTCTAGACACTCGTGAATGCTAATTATAACTGCACCCCTTATCAAGTTTATGTGATCCTTGCCCAGACGCAAATTTACATTTAGTGCAGTTCATTTTAAATGAACTCATTGCGTTTTACTGTTCTATCTCTTCTTATTTAGCGCTGTATGTGTGTATACATAGATACGAAGAAACTTGTTTATCTTTCAAATATAACATGAAACCTCAAACTATAGAAGTTCTAAGAATCGTATATCCACAACAAAGGATGTACATTTGGATGCTTTTGATAGTGGGTAGCTCGGAGTGATTTGCTATTTACAGTCTTCCGCATAATCGGAAAAGATATCTTTCTTGTCTTTCCCAATGTTTACTGTCTTCTTTGCGTGGAACTAAGATTTGATGCTGTCTACCAGAATTGTATAGAAACTTTACTTTCACATTTTAGTTTAGTTTACAGTAACATTCAAATGCACCGGAATATATGTACAATTTGTATATTGGATTGATTCAGAAAGAATTTCGAATTTTGTAACTAAGAATAATGTATTGAATAACCAAATAAAGAAATTACTATTATATATATATATATAAATCATTATTACTGACGATTTGCCATCTGGCGCGAAATATCTAAAGGCTCCTTTCAAAAAGTATTCTCCTTTTGAATTAAAAAGCCAATGAAGAATTATCAGTAGCCTGGGCAAACAGCGGTGACAGCGTACAATTACGAAATAAGTTACGACAGCATCGCCGACTCTCCGTTCTAGTCAGTACTAGATCGATGCTGTATGCGAGTAGTTCTGTGTATATGTAAGCTGTCGTAACTTATTTTGTAATTACCGGTGTTTGCGCAAACTAATTATCAGTATTGGTCGTCGTTATGAGAAATTTGGCCAGGCAAAGCATATTACAGTAATCGAAGAAGCTGGGCGCATTATACGATGGGTGTGTCCCATTGAACCTTTAAGATTTTGTTTTACTATATATAACAGTGTAGTATCACGAAACAATATCACCTCGGTTGGATTAACTGGAACCAGATCTTTTTCTCTTGCAGATTTTACTGCACTTCCAGGGACTGATGACAATAAAGCTTTGTCAACCGTGTAGGTATGCTTTACTTCATATTTCTTGATTGTCATTTTCGAATATCATTTTCATCAGCGATTTAGCTTCTAATTTACTACTTATAACTGAATTTTTAACTCTGCCTCTTCCAGAGACACCTTCTCTGGTCTTCGCTTTGGTTACTTGGCTCTATTCATTTTCACCAAAACGAGAGGCATACTTTCTGATGCTAAATAGTTTAATATTTCCTTTGTAATCTAACAAGATGTAATATAGAAACTTCAGGCCTTATCAAAAATTTTCGTTTTATTTCTCTGGGTATTTCCTACGTTTGGGACATCAGAAGTGCGTCAGTTGTACACACAAGTTCTTTAATTTTTGCTGATTTCAAATTTCTGAAATCAATTGTGACATCTCTTATTACTTTATTTATTTTCTTTGTAAATTGATTTATCATTGTAATAAATGGTAGAGGGCTACCCATTTGTGTGATTTATAGCGGCAATTCCTTTGTGATTCTGTACTACTTCATATTTTTACAGATCTGTTCCATTAGTAGTATGTCGATAGCCTTCCTTAAATCAATCTACATGTATAGTGAAACCTCAATTAGAATTTCCATTTTCAAAACTAAGAGAATGGAGAAATCCAGAAAAAAATAGTTGTAGTGTACCTAAAGAACTTCACATTATGGACAACGAAATATCGATATATAACGATATGGGAAAAAAGATTTCTTCGTGATTTTGTAATTGGAGATGACTCCTTTTGGTGTCAAAATTTGAACTCAACAGTGCTTTAATTCATGTGGTAAGTACCAAATTATTTTAAACCAAATGTATCTGACCATACATTCTATTACACCATCTGTTCTTCAACTTAGAAGTTAGTGTATAATTTGCAATGTCCCTCATATGTTTGAAATAAGAGTTAATGCCTCATACCATTACAACGTTTTCGTTTGAAATACGTTGCCTTAATTGATAAAATTAATGGTAAGACGAAAAGTCTTCAGATCCACTTCACCGACCTATCCCACATCTTACGACTTAAATAATATATTTTACGTGCCACAAAAATGTTATTAGCACAAAATACTTTCAAGCTAGGGTACATTTAGGAACGCACAACCACAGGATCACTCAGTAGATGTGAGACCACGTGCAAGTAGACTACTCAAGGAATTAAGTATCTTTGGTATTCAAAGATTCAACGATTTGGTAACTTATGGATCCCATATTATAAAAATGTATGATCTGGTACGTGTATTGCAGGAAGTTAGATGTTATGTATATGCTTAAGAAACTAATATGTTTGAGAAGAAAACAACACCGTGGATGGTGCACGGTGTCCAATTCTAATGTCGTGGTTCTATATTTTATTTTTTATTTCTTTTTAAGAAATAACCAAACAATTTTTTGCAAAATGCACTCTTCCTGTTCACCAAACAAGTAGAATATTTTCAAATATAGCTTGAAATAGTTAAACTAAAAATAGTTCGATGAGATGGTTTCTGTAACAGTAAATAACTCTGCGAGTTATTTTCTATTATCAAAAACTTGTAGATTGAAATTTTTAAAATCATATCTATTTAGGATCTACAATTTACTTCAAATCTCTAATATTTTAAAATTCAATGCAGAATCTACGAAATAGCCAGCTAAATTGAACACTGTCTGGTCATGAACACCTGAAACTAATTTGCATTCAAGCACACCAGTCAACAGAACATATATATTTCACCAGATCATATTTTAGGATGCTCTACATTTTGAATAAATGTTAAGCTACTTCTATTTTTGTTTTTCGTATTTATAGGGACTATGCGCGGTATAAGAATTCTAAATGGTCTGAATTAATAAGAAATATGATCAGTTATTAATCATTTAGATTACCATTGCCGTAAGGAAATCAATGCGAATTAATCATCCAATACTTGCGTAGGAGAAGAGACAAAATCCTACACACATTTAAAATTGAAACGTACAGCTTCCGAAAATGATGACGTACATGTCTGGCATTGAATTAGTATTGTTATTACCAATATGGAATGAACTGTTATTTGATATCCCACACAACTTTTCTATAGACAAAGAAAACAAACGACGGGAGGTGAGTAATTCTATCAAAATTACTTAGTTGCGTATCTTTAATCTATAGGGGCTCACTTCAGGTAGATGTTTAATTATCAATATACTGAACTGTTTACGAATTCCGCTTTAACAACTACAAACAATTTTAATTCCCGAAGGGACTAGCTTAAACGTGGGTTTTCCGCTATTACGTAGGTATGTAATTCGCTGAGTTAGTTGTTAATGAAAATACCGCATTACCTCGCAACGGTTGGATATAATGAACATAAAATGCACGTGGTAATTTGATGCGTATTTAGTGAGAAAAACTTATGTATATCCTAAGAAAGGTTTGAATCTCCGAAATAACTCAGATTTGAGTTTCTTTGTTTTCATCTATAAATAAGGAACAGAAAAAAAGTGTAACATCTTAAACAATATTTTGAATTACTAGCACAATGTTAGCATTATTTCAAGAATGGATGAATAGTAATCCTGTAATCTCACCTTGGTATTGATACTGCTACAGTAAGTGCTTACCCACGTATGGCACTCGTCTCAATTTGTTTGACGTGAATGTTCATTCCTCGATTCCATCTAGTTTCGAGTGTGTTATTCTCAACGAGTAGTTAATATTCATACACCCCTGTCTAACGTGGTGTATTGATTCTAGTTAAACTTGTTCAAAGTAAACATACTGTGGAGCTGTAGGAATGCGTAACTCAAATAAAACAGGTAGGCAAGACGTTCGGTGAGAGTTTGTAGAAATTAATACCCCTATCCAATATATCTTCTGGGACGTGGAGGGCGGACGTAGATTATATTGTTTCCCGGAATTACGTACCTACCCCGCCCGCCGTTTCGTACAATTTCCACCGATACGGCTGTCCACTTTAAAAATGTCTTAAATTACTTCCAGAAGTTCTTAGTCGACGACGGCGGAACGGTCCCCAGACAAACTTTAAATCCTTAAAACTGCTCCGACGGAAATTTTAAACTAATTTGGGGTATTACCGCTTGTTTTCGTGCAGATAGAGGAAGAAGCACGTAGTACATGCATTAAGATGTTTGTTTTTTTAATCTTAAGTGTTTTATTTGCGTTGAAATTGCTTACTTAGGTCAGCATTCCACTAAAACTTAGGAGATAATCTTCAAAAATGAAAATGTACACAGGTAATGTTATTTCCTGAACTAACATGATTACACCTTTTCATTTGTAGGTATATACAGAGCTTAAAATGACCTAGACAAAACAGGTAATAATAATAATATAGTATTATTAATATTATTATACCTTTAGCTTCAGCAAAAAAATGTGAAACCAAATATATTGAAGTTTGCAACCAGAAATAGTTGTTTTCCACTAGAAACTGGAAGAAAAGAACAGTGCATTACTTGAAAAACTATATAGATCCCACAAATAGATTCTTCACTGCAACCTGCATAACGGGCGAAATTTGGAAATATGTAATATGATTACTAATTAAAGTAGCATCGTGAACAAGTAGTAACATTTTTGCAAGCAAGAGTGTTGCAACGAGAGCAAATTCTTCTAAAAGCATATTTTATATTAGACCATACATAGACATAGTTTTTACCTCATCTGGGACACGTGCTTGGCTGGAAACGAGGCCGCCATTTTAAAACCGTGTCTTTTCTGTCTCCTCCCTATCACCTATGACAATTTGACTTTTGAAATGCACAGTTGTAAGTATCTAGATTAATGCGATAAGGATAGACCGAGCACGTGCATATGCACAGCAAATATTATACCAAGTAACTATTTGAGAACTTTCAACTAACTGGCTGCTTTACCTAAAAAGGTGTAGTAGAATGCTAGAACCCGTTTCTATAGTATGGAAGAGGAACTAAACTGACCTTATAAGATGTTTCCACCTCACCACCGATATCATACAAAAGCAATCTTGGGTAATTATTTATTAACTGATTCAGTAATAAGCTGTAAGGATCATTGAGAGTTACCGGCATTTCATAAACAAAACCATAATTTTTCAATAACATCATTTCAATTTTTAAAGATATTGTTGACAACACATTCAATTTTAATCACAAAATTACAACAATTAATTCGAAGTTTAATTTGAATGTATTTTTAATGACATTTGAAATCAGCTGATATAACATACATGTCATTTCCAAATCTGAATAAACTGCAATTGTTGATTTGATTACATTTCATTGTCTACTATTTTTCTGAAGTCATCATGTGAAATCTGTGAAGTCAAGTGTTATAGTGGTCTCAGAAAGGATTGAAATAGATTTTTAATTACCGGGCGCAAAAACGAATATTTGATAAAGGCACGCATATAAAAATTTTGGGGCCGACACCAGCATCATCTCTTCGCAAATCATTAGCTGCAACGGAGATTTGGTCAGATTCAGTGTGGAAAGAAACACTTTTCCCGTTCGAGATACAAATCTTTCATGAATTGGCAGAGGCTAATAATTACAGGCAAATACAATTTCACGACGAGATGGCCAGGACAATTCGAACTATCCCGAAATTGGTGAAAAAAACTTGTTTCAGCAACAAGCGCAGGTTTTTCGTCGAAAGAACGTTCAATAATGTTAATTTTTGCAGTAAGATCATTAAATTTGACGCTAGTAATTTTTCCCATTGGGGGCATTCAAAGTCGGTGACTTATAAAACCCTACCGGGTCACTTGAGGACCTGCGTAACCGTATCATTCGAGAATATTGTTCAATTGCGAAATCGGTTATGCTACTGCTTAGGAAAGAACGGTGTAAATTTTGAATTATTTATTAAATAAAATATTTTATTTTATATATAAATTCGACATAAACAATTGTCTAAAGTTGGTTAACAGAAATATTACTGAATTAGTTAATAATTACTTAGCCAAAACTACCTTTGTGTGGTCGTAATGAAAAGTATCTGTCAAGTGCTTCCCAGCGATGTAATACACGCGGGAGGGGGCTGTTATTTAATATTTTGAAATTAGGGTGGTTGGACAACGAGATATTGGGGATGGGGCTATTCATATTTCTAAGATCATTTTGGTTCTCCCATCAGACTATTGCAACTGTTTTGAGTATTTTGCAATGCTTTTGAAATATACACCCTATTAACGGCTTTCAGATAGACACCCGGTATATATTGTTTTCACATAGACGACATGCACTCGCAATTTACAGACGTCAATTACGAGAATAATTATCTCAACTATGACAAGAAGCAAACAAATTAAAACTGCGCTTGACATTCGATCCAAGAAATGTCCCTCAGTTTATCGTTGAATTATTTTTAATCAATACAATGTGAACATTTTCAACAAATAATCAGTCATAACTTGTGTCATCGATCAACATAACAGGTTCATAAACTCATAAATCGCCAAGTTGATATAAAACTGTTTTATATATGTATGTATGAATGTATGTACCAGTCTTGTTCTGTGTATATGTACTATAGCTAACTTCGATGTAGAAGAATCCAATCGAATTGTAAACAATTTGACGCCAACGTTTCTTTTGAAATTCCCGGAACAATTTATTTTATTTATGATTCTTCCGGTAATAACAACAAACTCTATATGTGGTGGTAATAATTCTGTTGCTTGTAAGATTTCTATCAGGGCAAGTGGCGATAATTACAACATTAAACACGGTCACGGCCTTTATTATAACCTGCGAAACGCAAATCTAACAGTAATGACATGGTGCTATGATGCTTGTCTAAAGTAACTAATCTATTGACTGATTGAAGTATAAAAACTGAAATTAAACAGTTAACTCAAGAGATTAAACAGTGAGTAGACGTTTCCCTGTTCAGAAATGGATTCAGTTGCTCTAGAACCACCGTGTGATACATTTCACATCACAGTTGATTTTCTTGGCTTCATATTACTTCATTTAAGATATCCACCGTTATGGGTGTCATGCCAACCTCTTTATGAATTGAAGCACTTTATAATCATACGGAGGTGTCATAAAGTACGTGTAACGTAACGCAGGCGACATACCAGCTCCGTTTACTACAGAGGAAATAATATACCAAATTACATATAATGGAATCATAATAAACCCAAGTTATAAAATGCCATCTGATTTGAAATTTTAAACCTTTAAATGAAGGGATTCTCCATGCTGAATTTAATATAATTCCGTAACGGATGGCTTTGAGAAGACGGTCTTTATAATTTAATTACATCGTCGAGCCAAGGAAAACGACGAAAGCGAAAGGAACAATAAAGAAAGGCGCAATTTTTTCTCCAAGAGCACTGAATTGCCCGGAGAGAACTTCAACGAAGCATAGCGCTTTGTTGTATACTTCAATATTAAAGGCCGTATACGTGGATATAATACGATGCGAAATTCCGAAAAGCGGTATCTTATTAGTATCGACATCAGTAAAGCAAACTCCTCGGTTTCTAGTCGTAAGTTGCTTGACCCCTAGTCAAGTCTTAAGTCCTTATACTCTTTGCCAAACATCCTAATAATGAAGGTAGAAATAATTGTAATTTGGAATGAATATAAATGTATCGTTCAGACTGTTATTTTTAATGGAAGAAACGCACCAAAAGGAAATTGTAATACACCGCCCCGCTGAAAGAAGACAAGCCTATCGTAAATAGAAGAAATCAGATATGTTTCTTCTTGCAAATGCTTACATCTGTGCCATATAAAGATCAACTCACTTGAACCCTACAGCGCATGGTCGAATTATAAACCCATTAATGTGTGTCATCAGCCGAAGATAATAATTTTGGAAGAGTATGTAGTAACTTATGACAGGCATCAAAGTTCAGATGTGAGCTCGTATAATTTGGTAGAGGGCGAGGACGAATGATGTATTGTTATATCTCTACCAATCTATTTGAAAATTATATGTGGTACACGTTTTGGCTTGATTTTGTCTCTGATTGCCTAATTTTATCAGCTATTTTATCACGCCGTGTGGTAAGTATATTTTTCATATTTTCTCTGAACGTGGTGTTATGTCTGTTGCAGCTGCTATAATTGAGGATACATCTATAAATGAGTATTGTTTGCTGGACGAGAATATTTTAGTGTTGTCAGAGTAGGACTCCCTACGTTACAGTAGTTTATTTTTTCCTGATGGAACTATAGATAGATAGATCAGAACATATTCAGAGCTTTTAGAAACATTTTGAGATTACCTTAACTCCGACAAAATGAGGGCTGCAATTATAGTACTGCTACTAAAAATAGATAAACTTACCGATGAAGATGATATCTATAATGATGACTAGCTGTTCCTACTATAACAGAGTGTCTTGGCGTACTGAAGTTATATTTTGTGCTGAGCTTAGGTAAAGAAGACAACTGATAGCTGTCATTTTTCTCCTAAATAATACGAGATTGGAACTAGTTAGACCCAGACTGTGATGCGATAATCATTCAATCCACTGTTCCATGAAAATTTTTAATGAATAAAGGAGCAGTCAAAAGTTGACGGTAGTCACACCTCTAGTAATATTTCAATATTTCAAACTTTTGAACTGCTGGCGACGTTTTCAATTTCTTCTGCACCTCGTCAACTACTTAGGGAATAAAAACATATGGCGACACAAGGGTATTCAAGTTGTAAAAGCTGCATTTAGTTGAAAAGAAAGAAATTAAGATATGGGATTTAAAAAAACAAACAAGATATTTCTGCAGTCACTTTCTAATTCTGTTCACTTGGTAACATTGGCGCTTATATTTCTAGTCAATTTTTTAATTCCATCCTATTCTGAGTTCCATTTATTCCAATCTAAAAATGGTGATTTCCCATTTCCCATTTCTCATTTTGTATGTACCTACAATCAAACTTTCTGTTCATGTGATATAGTGTAGTAAGTCTTTAGCAGCAGAAAAGTGTACATCATTGGGCTTTTTTATTCGGGATTTTTAAAACTTTATATTTACTGGTTAGTGATAAAACATTATAGTATAATTTTAGGGGTTTTCATATGCCAAAAGAAGTATAAAAATACAAAAGGAACGAAAAGTTATGAAGGCAAAATTAAAATTTTAGATCGTCTACATAATTTTGTTCCATGAACGAAGCCACAATAAGACAATAAGAAAAAATGAAGACTATTAAAAAAAGTGTAGCAGCTGGGTCTTGTACGAGCACGACCAGGGCTTCATACATAAGAGATGCTGCATTGGACAACATGGAAAAAGCATTCATGATATGGCTAGAAGACACCACTCAAAAGCGGATGTCAGTTGATACCAATACAATTACAAATAACGCTTTGAAGATTTATGAAAAAATTAAGAATCAGTTACCATCCTCTTCTTCAGCTGGAAAGAAGCTGTCATTTTCTTAAACCCATAGTTGCTTTAAACGATTTCAACAAAGACATTCTTTACATAATCTAAGATTGAAAGGTGAACAAGCGTCTGCTGATTCAGATGCAGCGTAACAATATCCGGCAAAATTTGCTGAAATTATAGCCGTTAATCCCTACACTTTTGACCAGGTCTTCAATTCTGCTGAGTTGAAGTCGTTTTGGAAAAAATGCCAGGAAGAATCTATTTGGTTATAGATCACAAATCAGCTACAGGTGATCAAGCAACAAAAGGTCGCATAACAGTTCTTTTCTGCAGTAACGCTTCAGGCTATCATATGTTGAAACTATTGATTATTAACGAATCAAAAACGCCATTCTCATTTAAAGGGATAAACATCAACAACCTTCCCGTTTATTGGATGGTCAATAAGAGCGCCTGGGTTACTGCCACACTTTTATTGAAAAGATATGAAACCATTTATTGAAATGGTTTCATAACCTTTGTGTCCCAGACGTAAAAAGGTATTTAAGTAAAAAGGAGTTGCCTTTTAAGACCCTTCTTTTAATTGATAATATCACGAAAATGTGCAAGTCTTGTTTTTACCCAAGAATACGACTTCTTTATTGCAGCCGTTAGATCAAAGAATAATTTCGTCTTTTAAGCCACTGTACATCAAGTGAACTTTCAGGTATATCTTAGAACAAATGGAAAATATGAGTCTCTCCCAATTATGGTTCTTTGGAAAAACATTACGATCCTAGATTGTGTTAAGCGTGTTGGAGTGTCATATACCGAGATGAAACTGAGTCAATCAATTGAAGGTGAGAATTCTGGATTACGAGATAACGGAGAGAAGGCTTCGAAGACTAGATGAGAATGATTTACTTGACATGCTTAATGAAACAAGTGATCGTGACAGTGATCCTTATGAAAAAGAGTCTGGATCAGTTGCGTTCACAGCAAAAGTCACCCGGGAAGGACTTGAATTGGGGCGAAAATTGGGTAATCATTTTCAAGAAAATGTACCGAATGTTGAACGAGCTCTCCTATTTCAACTAGATATTAATAAATGCTTAGCTCAATATGTGGAGGTCTATAAAATTTGACCAAAAACCAAACACAATTGTTCATTACGGATTTCATCACCAAGGTTTTTCCGATCTGCAATTGTTGCAACTTGAATCGCAGCAAGTACTATCGAGTAAAGAAAGTGAGATAATACCAATCAGGAAGGAAAGATTAATAGTCTAGGAAAGTGATAACAGCAATTAATTTTTGGTGAAATTTTTTAATTTATATTTCTTGTTTATATTTGTCATTTAATGAATAGATCGTTGTTTTTATGTTTTTTAATATATATTTAGTTTTATCATACATTGACATAAATGACAGAATTATGCACATTTTAGTTTGTTTTCGATTTACACGTTTTTGCGTCTGAAAATCCACGATTTTGATCTACATGGCTTTATAAGGAACCTACCTTACCGGGAAATAGGTGTATTTCTTTCGTTTTTGATAATTTTTAGAACGAGCTTTAGTTAGCTTATGTTACATCGTAGAACTTGCAATCTTTTACTAATTGTAATACAATATACATACACCAGAATATAACATTTTAACCAATACTCCCAGCGAATTGGAAACGTATCTTCTTCAGTCATGCAATGCTTTTACTCCATCTGAATAATATCTTCCTTCAAACAAATCCTTTGTGTCACTTATACATACAACTGCACATCTTCAATCAAAATAAAGTTAAGTAGGATCCAATGTCCGACCGGACATAATCTGTAATAATTTAATAGCGTTTATGTTCGGGAACAGCGGACAAAGACATAGTCATCAGCATCGCCACATCGTCGCCATCATCATCATTACGACCATCCGTGAGAATGACGTATTCACGCGCTCCGGACCTGATCGTATATGGAAGCGCGTTATACTTAATGACCTGTCATTTCGATATACAATGCAAGGTTGCCTTTAGCCTGTCAACGTCTCGCGTAGGAAACATTTAAATTGGTCCTGATTACGGGTCCTTAAAATCCTCCCGCACGGTCCGCGCTGATACCATCCGGAATTGCACCGTCAACAAACCGAACCCATTTATGATCCGGCGATCGCCTTAATCGTGTAGTGAGAACAAACGCTTGATGGATAATGTTTATATTGGAAGCGTACGAGAATAATTGGAAGCAAATGAGGATGTAAGTGGTCGAAATAATGCTGCGGTGGTTCTCTCGTTTATCTAATATATAGCTCCTTCGATCAAATCCATGCAAGAATTCGATATATGTATATATTTGACCATATTGTAAGTAATCGAATAGGTAAGAGATATTAAATATTGGTTTTACTTTATGGAGCTCACAGCGGATTTGCTTGTCTCCGTTATTTACAGGTTTATGTGTGCACTAGCGTTGATTTCAAGAAATATTTCATAATAAATCATAACCTCTTGTTGCTTTCATTGAAGGACGAAGTACCATATTTCTCTTATCAACCCGTTTAGAATTAAACTCCATAATCCCATTTTCATTAGAACTGCCTTTAAAGAAAACTGATCAATAGTGGAAAGACCATCTTCTCTCATCTGAATCACTCCGGTATTACCTTGCGATTCAATTTTCATTATTGCGTGCGCTTTAGATTTTCTTGCAGGTCATGTAATTTATTGTCTCTCTTTTATAATAAATTGTTTACGTACGAAATTCGAAACTTCAGGCGAGTTTCGCCTGAGGACATTTGGTTTCCTCTGCTTAGCTATTCATTCGTTTCTTTCTTTCTTTTAGTCTAGTGAACCATTTATTTCCACGAAGAAGGTGAAGTCTCACATAGAAATGGCTCCAGGATCGTTCTATCTGTGACAAATCCAGCAAATTCAACGTCAGCAACAGGCGAAATCCATCAGCCAAATTGTTCCGATAAAGACTCTTCTGAGTCTAGAATATAAATAAAACATAAAAACATAAATAAAAAATAAAACAAGGATTCCTAAATATATTTTCTGCTCAATGAAGGAAAATGTAGTGTCCGACGATTTCTATATTTATTAAGTAATATTTAAGTACAAAATTGTTATACACAAATCTTAAATACAATTAATAAACTAGGGTAACACAGGTCAATAAATGCTCTTATCGAATGTGCATACCTCCACTAATATAAATATTCTTTCGGGAAATTTAGTTAAAACAAAATATGGATGATTTTCTTCATTCACACGATAACATTTATCGAATCAACTAAGGTAATAAAAAAGTCATTGATAACAACATGGCGTTAGGTAAAAGGAAATAAATTATTTCCACACAAAATTCTCACAGTAGTTCAGGTAGCAGAGGTGATAAATTTACATCGATCAAATAACTGGTCCCTAAGTTATCCACACCATGGTGTTGGAAGAGTCCATTTCGAGGGAAACGCATTTAAAGTCCACATTTTCTTTATTAGTTCATTATTTATTTTCAACCAGTAATTCCTGAGCCACAAAATATCCTTCAAACTACTATTGGTTTAAGCGTGTCTGTTAGCTACATGTTCCTTCCTGATTTCCGTGAAGTATAACTCATGTAAAATTGTTGTACAATCCTGTTTGGAAAAGCATTATGACAAATACGCTGCAATTCCCAATTTTCTCTCCAGTATTCATGTACATATTTTGTGTACATTTACCATATGAGGGCATTAGACCTTTCGTTATTGTTCTCAGTGTAATCCTCAACACGTCTCTGTAATTATTCTGGCAGACTCAACTATTCATAAATTAGTCTGTTGGGCAATTAAACAGTCCCATGAAGTTGGCAACCGAATTTGTGAAAATGTAATAATTCATCGGAGTTCCTGATAGATATGAGATAGTTATAGAGTACTTTGAGGAAAATTTCAAAAGTTCTCCAGAATTGCGCGAAAAAAGTAGAAAATATCGAACTCTTAGGGTTCTAGCGGGAACTGCGATCAGAACTGTTGTGCGATTTTTTTCTTCTTTTCACTACATATACAGACGAGCTTTATTTCTTCGAATATCTTTTTAATTTTTAATTTGAAAGATATTATCAAGACTTTCGATAGAACTCTTAGGGTTCTAGCGGGAACTATGATCAGAACTGTTGCATGATTTATTTTATTCTTTCATCTAGTACTATGGGTTCCATACTATTGCAAATCTTTCCAACTATGGTTTTGATAAAAAATGTTAATTTCTTCGATAGAACTCTTAGGGTGCTATTCAGATTCGCCAACTGTTCTTGCAATTTTCAAAATTACCATTTTTTGCAAAATCTCAATTTTGCAGAAATTTTCGCAAGATTGGTCAAGAACTCTAGAACTATGGTCGAGGTACAGAAATATGTTCGAATCGCACTGTTTTTCTCGAAAATGGTTGCTACGTTCATTTTCGGTGTTTTCCATTTTTCGCCAGATTTTGCAGTACTCTTGAAATTGTCCGCAAAGTACTCTAGAACTATTTCATATCTACCAGGAACTCTGATGAATTATTATATTTTTACAAATTCGATTGCCAACTTCACGGGACTCGATCAAACATGTGATTGTAATGATGCTTTATGGATGTTACCGTCAACCGCTTTTTACCGGAATGCACCATAGACTATATGATGTATATCTAACTTGAATAATTTACAAAATATGTTACACATTGGCAAAAACCTTTTAGGTAGTTCCTTTACAGGTCTAAATCTATCGAATATATGAAAAAGAAAAAGGAAAGATCGATTTTCTCAACTTTCTGAACTGAGGAGGGTCCTTAAGTCAATATTTCCTTTTCTAACAATTAAGTATTACACGAAAGTTTACTTTATTATTGGTTTCATCAGAAAACATTGTACTGACAATATAGAAACGATTTGCTTCGAGGAACAGCCGTTAGATTGTAACTAGCGCTAATTCAGATTTTCCAGTTTTGAGGATACCCGTACATTTTATTGCGTTTATTATAATTTCGTGTGGGAAGAAGTAATTTCTAACTTTATTCCACGTAATAAAAGCGACATTTTTGTTTTATACTTTATCATCAAGATTATATTAGTTCTCCTTTTGTGGTAAAATATTCATTAGCTGGCTAATAGGCACTAAACGAATTTCCTATGTAATTGGAAATTCTCCTAGGCAGGAAATAATTCCATTTACAGTAATGAGTAAAATGTTCGAAGCTATCTGGCTATTACATATAAATTGTTGTGATTATACCATGAGTTACTCACAACAGATGCTTCCTTGAGTACGGGAAATACGTCGTTCAGGGATGCTTACTTAAAGCTGACAATATTTACAGATTTAATTGACTCAATTTTGTTTAGGTATTGTATGTAGATAGTTGGCTTTATCATCAATCTCATCGAACACTTTATTTGATTTTGCTCCGTATTATAATTTTCTTTACAGCCAGACTAGGTACTTATATACCCGTTTAGTATCTAAAAACTGAACCGTCTTTCTATCTCCATGCATATCTGCACGACTAAAATTTTAATCTTTTTGCGATTTCTAGTAATATATTAGAAGATTTATTTATATATATGTTCCATATTTCAGCGTACAGAAAACGACCTGAAAACCATTTCAGTTCATAGTACGAAATATTTGTATCCGTACCTACATATTCCTGTGTATAGGATCTTATAAACGTGGCAATGAATACCTATCTAGTCAATCGGTAACGAAGTTTAGTATATCTTAGCGTTTCAAATAACGATTAACTAGTAACTATTCAACTTAAAATATAATATACGTATAGCTTCATCATACCAATCCTGCATGTAGGAAATCGTGCAACTCATCGAATAGGCTACAATAGCGGTCATTATTTACTTTGTAAATCGAGCGGAACACAAAAGACCATCAAATCTGTCCATCTGAATAACCCCGGCGATCGATTAAATTTGAAAAGGCGTCAGTGCGAAGTGCTCAGGATATCAAGGGATCTTTCCTAATTGAAAGGCCGAGTAGCGTGTAGTTACATTTACCTCTCTACGCGAGTAGTACACGGACGAACGAGCGTTCTCGAACTGGGCGAGTGAAACTTGAGTGCATTAGCCGATAGAAAAGAGCCTCCTGTGGACGACCATTGTACGGCCTTCCAATGTGAGAAATGCATTTAGTTCATTAAGTGCTCGAGCCGAACAACAAATATGCGATCGAACCAGGCGAACTGGGAGATTTCGAAACTTCGCAAGACTGGCAGGAGGTCATCTGGGGAAGTTGGGGTCACTGCTATAAATCGGTAAACATTGTAAGTGGAGGGACTGTTATCCGCTTTGTGCGGTCCGATTTCGCCGTAAATTGAACGATTCTTCCGAAGTTTAGGCTTAATCGCTTATTGGCATTATGTTGTTCGCATCATTGCTAAGCGCATTATGAAGTATACAATTGGGTATTTACAAATACTTGTGTTATTTAACGAGCTCTTATTGCCTACTTATTCTACTTAATGATTGTAATTATTTGCTTTGTTAATTTGTTTTTCCTATGGCGATAAATAACAACAGCAACAATTGCTGAAACAGTTGGAGCAAATAACTTACACGAACATCATTCGATTTTCTAGTAAACTCATGAGAAGCTTAGTGGCAACATTAAATTCAAAGCCATTCTTAACAACTATTGCTTATTGACAATATTCCATAAAATTGGAAGGAAACATCGGCTACAAAGAGAGGTTTAGTACTTAAAATATTCTAAGAAGTATGACGAATTTCAAATGAAAGTAACTAATGCTTATCTAATAGAAACCTTTGGTCCCATTATTATTATTATCACCACCCTTATTTCCCGTGCGTTTTTATTATTGTTAATCTTTTGGTGTGACAATGTGGCCATCAAATAAGATTCTACCATTCTAATGTAGTTTGTACTTTCTAATTTTAAATAAAACATTAAGTACAAACTATTTGGTAACTTAGTTACATTTTTTTGTTTGTGAAGCCACAGTTAGGCAAAAGATATTTTTCTTTCTCATACCACTGCATTCTTGCTTGCTACGGTTAAGACTATTCCAAGTTATGCACTTGTTTATATATTCGAGAGCCTCCGCAACAGACTAATGAACAGAGATCTGAGCCCCTCCGTCACACTGTCTTTACTTCGAGATACCAAAAATAAATCGTCCCTATTCACCTACGAATTCGACGCATCCAAGGCAGACAGAAATAGGGCAAAGCAGATACAAAAGTGAAACTCAAGCTTTATTATACTGCTTTTAATATTTCGTCTACAATAATTTTTTGTGGTTGTCTGATTTTATATTTTTTTTTATACCGACTGAGTATGCATATATGTATAATAAATAAATGCCTAACATAGCTATTCAAAGTAATCCTCTGATCACAAGGCGCATCCTAAACTAGTGTTACAATTTTATTGGTATTATATTGCTGTCGTTGCTTGTGTCTGTTATGAAATGACCCGTTTGCAGTAAAACGTTAAACCTATAAAAATACAAAAATAAATTGGATATAATACACCTCCAAAAGTAACAAATGTATATGTCTTTCCTTGCAACAATGAAACAACGTTTTCATCTGTATAATTTTAGATTAAGAAATTATGTTGTATAGTTCTAATTAACAATGTGTTTACCTTCACAAGAGTTTTAAAGGAAGCATCAGTTATTGCCTTTTGTTTAATCATGTAGTTACTATAAATATTACTTCGTAATCAGTTTCATACACCAGTAGTATGAAATTGCGCATTCGTCATAAGCGATTTCAAAGGACAACGCCAGAAGACATTTAATTATTTTTGTTGGTCTTGGAGCTAGGATACGTCTTTACTACAATTTCTAGAAAAAAATGTTTACTGGTTTGCGTAAATCGTGTACGTATTTATTGTTTGTAATTTCAAATTTGGATGATCTTCCGCAAACTACTTTTCTATTGAAATTTTTGGTAATAAGGCCTTTATTGCAAATAGGGCGTAGTACTCAGAAAAGAGTAATTCATGTTCTTGGTATATAATATGTTCTCTGAAACATGTAATGAAAACAAAATTCCAATTTTGCTAATCACTTCTTAGAAACCACACACAAGCTTCCCGAAGCTAACAGCATTGAACTAAATATATTAGAATCAATAGAAATTCACAAACACAGCGAGGATAAAGCGATAACCCTCCTCAAGGATTAAATAGGCCTAATGACGTCGCCATTGTTTGACTTATTCTAGGTATTTCTGTAATATCACATATTTAGTTGAAATCCATACACACTATAGTTAATCTTACTTAATTACCGATTATACCTAATGACGTCTCCCAGGTTTCCCTTATTATTATTAAAGTATTTTTGTAGAATCAAGCATAGACATGGTTGTTTAACAATAATTATAAATTACTTTAAGCTTGACAATGTAACAGTGTCTAAAGAACTGCAGTCACGCTTTTATGTAAAATACAAAAAAAACAAAGTGGTTTGTGTAATACAGTAGTGTTTTCCTTTTCATAGGTGACCATGTACTACCACAAAGGACTACTCAATCACACATCCTACATTGAAAACTGCGACATTGAGTGGTTTGCAATGAATCCAAATGAAATGTTTGCTACTCTTTCAGGAAGTGAAAATTGATATGTTTTAGTAGAATGTGATGCTAATTTATTGCAGGAGTTCTTGCTTCTGGAATGACATCCGAGAGCAAGGTTCAATTTAGAAATTTGCGGCAATTTTAATCAACGATCACTATTGTGGTTTGCATACAAGATACTATAAAGGATCATCAAAAAGACTAGACAAGAAACTAAGAAATAATTTAAAACCTATGTTTTTAAAACAGTAGGCAGTATTTGGGACCAATCTATGTGGCCAGATAGTAGACGAGATGATCACTAGAAGCAAGAATACGTTGTTAGAGGCGTTCATATTAAGAAATGCGCTTTTTCGCATAAAAGTGGGAAGATATGTAATAGGAAATAATAGGTCCGAACAGGAAATTTTTCTTAGATTGGGTCCGACCTGAATAATCCAAATTTGTGCATATGTATAGGCTCCAATTCTGCTTGAGAAGCCATAAACATAAGTTCTGATTTATTTTGTAGTATTCTTTCCAACTTATACAGCGAGAAAATTACTAAAAAGTTCAAAATCACACTGTTAAGTTGATTTTCAATTTAGAACTCTTCTGTTACTTTCCTTTTACCAGGGCTTGAAATGTACTATGATTACAAATAGGGAAAGGTTCTAGAAAAGGATGTCTGAAGAATAATACAGTATTTGAGATGCAAAATTTTAAATATGGAAAGAAAAAGGAAGACGACAGGAAACTTAAATATGAAGGGTGAGCATCTGGGGTGCTATCATTCGACACCAATTTCAAACGTCAAAAAGGACTTATTAAAAGAAGTAAAATAGAAACATGGATCCAGGTACGACAAAATAACAGCTCAAAAGGAAGCAAAGGGAAAGCAAATTCTGAAGATAAGGGGACAATTGAGACAAACCGGGGAAAAATACAATATTAAGCATCTACAGCATAAAAATACTTCGAGGCAACATGAAATAAAAGACACAATGCTAATGCAATTTGACAAGTATTTGCTTGCTTACACAATCCTAAGTTTACCAAACTTCAGCTATTCGGCTGAGAAAGAAATGACTAAATAACTTAAAATAAAGGTAGAAGAATCACTCTTGGTGCCTACAATGGCATGATTGCTGTTCTGAAATACTGACACATGAATTGAAAGACAAATTTCATGGTGTAAGAATACAAATTCTAAAAGGATTTAGCAGAAGTACCAGAATTAGAAAAGTGTACAAATGAAGGAAAGGTTGAGAAAGATGGAAAGAAAGACCAAAGATTGAATGTTTCCACTATTTTGTTAGAGCAAGGGTCATTCGAAAAATACAAGAAACAATGTGTTGACTACAAAAATATCACGAGGTATGATCACCAGCATTAGCTTGCCACAGAAAGAAACAGAAGGGAAAGTGGAAGAAGTATTTTAACCCTTCGACACTCAAATAAGAGAAAAGAATGAAGTTGAGTGAAAGCTTATAATTATCAATCCTAATGCGTTTAACTGGTAATCTGGTAAACATTGGGATTCATGTGTTTATGATTATATCGAGACATTAATCTTAACTGCGGACTGCCAAGCACTACGTACATACGTAATTCGAAAGTATATCTAAATGTAATGGAAATGTGCATGAGTTAAATTTACTACTTTCATATCTATTAACAGTAGGAAGTTTCGTACAACACAGACTGATTATTAACTTATAACCTCTATATTATACTTTATATATCTGAGCCACTCAAATACGTTTGAAAGGAATTCGCATTTATCATAATAACTGAATTGCAAGCCACAAGAACTGTTAATATGTACGTCTTAGTCCCGTTTATGCTGCACCATTATCATTGCAATCATTAATTCGTAATAGCTAGTATTAAACATGCGTTATGTCCACATGAATACTCGCTAACTGGGTTGTAATGAGGTGCGACGTAGCCACGCTCTACGCCGGCTTATTGCCTTTCACTCGGATTAGGATGGCAATCAGTACGTAAGTTATACAAAGTATTCATTTATGATTTATTACTGTAATCAGACTACCTATTGTAAGCGTTACATAATTGTAAGCATCTTCGCAGACATTTATGTTTCCATGAACGTAAGACTACCTCAACACTTCATTAGATCTTTAGCAATGATCCTAAATGACAAAATAGCGTTTCTCTCATAAACCAAATGACGATTAGTATTTTTCTCATTCTTATTTTAATCACGACTCGGCCTTCGTACGCTGGCCGTGCAATTTGCATATTATTAGTGACGGACGCGAATCGTAGGCGGCCGCGAGGAACTTCTCGACGAGACCCACTTGATCCGCCAATACAAAATCTAACCCCACGCTTCGGCATCAGATAACCCACTTAAAACTGCGTTCGTTCTACACCGCTTTGTGCCGGCAGACTGACGTCTCATCCTCCACCCTCAACCTCTTCCTCCGCTATGCCGTCGCCTCCTCAAAGAGGTCGTCGATTGTTGTTCGACGCGCGTACGCGCTCATCGACACCGAGGAACTCTTCAAAACTTGATGAAGGTTCATTTTGCTTTTCTTCGTTGCGTTCTTATTGTTCCATTACTTTTATTTCAAGCTGGAAGATGGTTGTTTTGTTTTAAGATGAAGCACAAAGGAAGTAATTTTATTTAAACGCTTGGTGAACGATCGGTAATCAAGTATATGAAATGACTATGACCAGGAGAAGCCCTCCTGGGATTATTCTAGATCGAAAATTACCTTGACTTAAGTATTTCCTTTTTCGGTATTAGACTTGCTCTATAAATATGTATTTTAACGCTGTTTACTACTGGATGCCATGCACAGCTGCAACGTTAATATTCTTCTACGTATCACCTCTCTCGTACAGTTTAGAAAAGAAGTGTTTTCTTCTTTTCTATGAGCTCGGATCCATTATTTGAAATGGACCACATGCAACTGAAACTTACTGATTGCTTCCTGATTTTCTGAAGATCGATATCCTGCAATGTTTCCAATAGTTCCTCTTTTGTCAGAGGTATACACGCTAGTTCCAAATTTTACAAAAACAGTACAATTTAGGCCATTTATTTTCCGAAATATTTACTTTTCCTATACACTACACACTACATCTTGTTGAAATTCAATTCTATTACTTATTACTTTAGTAACTTACGAGGGCAAATCAAATATGAACCGGATTTTTCTTGTAGAACATTTACTGGTACAGTAAATAAAATGAGTACTCCTTATTTTTCTATATAATCTCCTCTTTTAATAATAAAGATCTTTATTTTCAAAAAAGAAAAACAAATATACATCATATCAAACACAGAGAACAAAAGAAAATATGAAAACCTCAAGCCGAGGGTCAGGTTTATGGGGATAAACCTGCTCTTCTAGGTGGAAGCCTAGCCTTGGTCGACAGTACAAAAAAGTAAAAATAATGCCTAACCTAAAAAACATTTTGCAATAACAATGTGTTTCAATACAATCCCTAAAAAATTGATATTGTTTAGGGAAATGGGAGTTCCGACGCAAAGCAACAAATTACTGTGTGTCCAGCAGAAACGTCCTAAGATAAGTTTTAAAGGCCGCGATAGAGAGTACCTTAACACTGGGTGAGCGAGAATTATAAATTTTATATATATTGTATGACAAAGACCGCTCATACAAAGACGACCTATGTGGTTTTATTCACACATTTTTCCCACCGAATTGGAAGTTTGTTTAATTCCGTCATCAAAGTATGAATCTGATCGCATCCGTAACCAATTGCGTACGAACGGTTCTACTCCTTCGACGCCGTCAAAGTGATGACCACCAAGTTCTTCCTTGAGTGGCCCAAACATGAAGTAGTTACACGACGACAAATCGGGACTGTAGGCCGGATGTTCCCGTGTTTTCCAATGAATTTTGTCCAATTTTTCTTGGGTTAATGGAGCTGTGTGTCACCGAGCGTTGTCATAGAGCAGAATCGCACTTCGAAATGTATGTCGCGCCTTTTTCGTCAATAGGCCAGTTTCACTTCATCAAGCAGTTGGCAGTAGTACGCAGCATTTACTGTACGCCGTTCATGGAGAAAATCAATGAGCAATATCTCTCTGCAATCCCAAAAGAATCGTTGCAAGAACTTTCCCAGCGCGGTGCTGCTCCTCCAGGTTTTCGCCACTCCATGCTTCCCTGCTTAGACTCTGGGGTGTAATAATTTATCCACGTCTCATCACAGGTAACTCCGTTCGACATCGTACCAAAAATCTTTGATACATGGCAAGACGGTTTGCTTTCTGATTTTCCGTCGAGAGGCAAGGAACTCACCTTGCCGACACTTTTCGGTAATCCAAATCATTTGAAATGATTGATTGGGCACTCCCATACGATATTTCGACGTGTACAGCAATTTTCCATGTTGTAAGGCGGCGGTTTCCTTCAATCATCGCAAGAATATTCGGCTCACTGGTGCGTTTCTTCAGCTAACTGTGCCGTTAGTCGACGCAAAGTTTCGGCAGGTTTTACGACCTCCCGCAACAAACATTTAATAAAATGCATTGCTCAACAACGCGTGCAGCTTTTGCTCAGACATGATACTGGAAACGACCAATCTGCTCTGGCGCGCCGATTTACTCCCTCCACTTTACATCCTCACCCAACATATATCAAGACGTCACGTTACTCACTTCGCCTAAGGAGCGTTAAAAAGAAGAGTCCGGTTGATATTTGATTCACCCTCCTACATATTTTCCTGAGTTCAAACCTTTCAGCAAATTTTCTAGCAATTAGTTTACTTTTTTAGTCTTAATAACTCTCTGCGCGATACATGGTTACATTGTAACTGACTGATATGAACGTATAAACATGGCTTGTCAACTAATGCTTCAAGAAAGTGATTAAAAGAAAATTGGAAAAACAAAAGGAATTATTTGAGAAGCATTATATACCGTAATAGATTCTCGACACGTAACTGAACGTGTTATCGGTGCTAGAACAGGCGCTCGGGCTACCCGCAGAAGTAAACATATGACCTTGCTCGACATATTGACCTAATTTTACTAACGTATACATTTCTTTCCCTAAATTATGAACATTCGGTCGGATTCAAAGAAAGCAAAAGAAAAACACCGCCTGACATTACTAAACATATGGTCTGAATTTAACTAGCCTTTACGTTTCTACATTTAATACATCCCAGTTCACCACATACAAAGCCAGAAGTTCTTCAAATTTTCCTTGCAAACCTATAAAACTATAAAATTTAATTACGTCTTGCCTATGACAGTAGAAAATTATTATCTCAAAATTTGTTTTATTTTGTTTGGACTTTCTTCTGTTTCAATATGATGCATAAGTAGTGAGAAACACGGTATATGAGTTCGGTGAACATCGTCGCTGTGCACTATGAACCCATATCTGCATCTAGCAAAGAGTGTTGATATGAGGTACGTACAGGCACTTGTGGTCAGTAAAACGCTGTTTATGTCTATGACTATGGACGCACATGTCTTTTCGCCTTTTGTTTAAGTAGTCTAGTGACAAAATCTTGGACAACTATGGCTGGAATTGCACCGTCACAATCCCATTAAGTATCCTTTGAGGTTCAATTATGTATTACTATTCAGTATCCGACAATTTCGGGTATATAAAATAGGTTAAATGTAATTATACTAAAGGAAGAACGTCTGCTGTAACATCTAGATTGTGTCCACTATATCCTAGTTGGTTATTCTGGTTTAGCCAACACAAAGCAGTTAATTTGTCGTTGTGTTCAAATAATTTCAGTCATAGTTCTTCCTACATACAAATATTCGATGCAGCATTGATGATGTAACGTTGGATTAGAATATTTACAACACAATGTTCGCGTCTTCAAATAAGATCTCGCAGCAGCATATCCAAGCGAAGCTCGATAACTTTAAATAATACAGGTCGTGCGCGAGGTAGAGGAGAGGTTGTTCAACTGCATTTCAGTACTTTTCGTAAGATCTCAGTAATTAGGCCTTTAATAATAAAACAAAAACGACCCTGCAATCTTCCACTACTTCATCAGCTCCCCACGTCATAAATAAAATGGTTATTTACCATTCATATTTGCAGAAGAACAGAGTGAGAAAAAGTTATATTTGTATACACACGAAGAAGTTAACAATACTTTATCATAAACATTTGATTTAATTATAGACACATGGAACGTCCGTTGATACTCCGAATCATAATTAGTACCTACTACCTACCCAACGATATTCTTCCATTTGTTGCTTCGAATTCGACGAATTTAACATTACTATGCTTATTGCTAATGAGTACTACTAATAGACGTTGTCTTCTAGTAATGATGTCAATAACAAGCCAAATAAGTCGAGCATTCTCACCACAACTGGCTGCTTAACCGGTTATATCGAGGAAAATTTCCTTGTCTACGATTTGGAGCTACTAACAAAGTGGAACGAGCAACTCGTAAGATTGACATTGGAATAACTTTGTAGCAGGCTTGTTGGACGACGTAGCATAAGCTGAAAGGATGTAAACATTTACATTCTATTTCCGTAACTACTGATTTAAATACGAAGGAGTTAATATCACTTGGAAATGATTATAAAGACTCTGGTGTAGTACTACCGACGCAAACTCACATCGGTAAACACCTCACCCTATAGGTATTTTACTTATTAGTTTCAGGACACCTGTCACCATCATTAACAACGAGGTCAGCACCGTCCATGTGTGTCTCACCATTCCAAGTTTGAGTATTATTTCGATTGCACTGATAAAGAAATTAGTTTCAAGTATTTTATAATAATTTCTATACACAGAACTAGTCGCATACAGCTAGATAAGGCGATGGGGAGTCGGTATTGCTGTCGTACCTTATTTCGTAATTGTGCGCTGTTACTGCTGCGCGCCCAGACTGCTTATGTGTTACAACATGCAAGAGTCCTCTTTCGTATTTATGATGATGGACTCACTGAACTATAGTTAAAAGTTACTAAAATTCTGAAAGCGATTTTATCGTGCTAAATATCGGCCTATTTAATCATGAATAATAGATGCAGATGCTACTTAATGTTTTACGTAAAAATTTGGGAATTTATGTTCTGAAAGCTCTTTGAAAGTTTACGGCTGCATCACTGAAGGAACTTTCCATAAGATGCGATTTTAAGACTTTGAATGTAGTTCGGACATTTTTGAATTTCTATAATTATCCTAATACCTAACACCAGGCAACGGAAGATTTTCACTAATAAGTAAGAGGAGACAGTAAAATTCATTCGAATTCTCTGAATATACGCATGTTTATTGAATTTTAGGATCTACGTATATTTTCCCTAGTAGATAATACGCGCGTGTAGACGAAAAATATGCAATGTCATTTGAAGATAGCTTTCGCATCGGCATCCAGACAATCTGCGATTCTGGAACAATTTAACGTTTTCAGTTCGGCTTTACGACAAGAAATTTCATTTCTGCGCGAAAACCAATTTCGCATAACTCGAATGCAAAACTATTCTTCGAGAGTGTACGCAAATGTAATAGGTCGGATATGGAATCATTGGTAAACAAGCGTTTCAATAAGAAGAATTCTTCGTTTCCATTCTTCCTAGCTTTACTACTTCGCCTCCAATAAAAATATTCGCACGACGTTTTTGAATGTCGAACATATATTACATCCTTTTAATAAGAGATATTAGGTTATATAAAGAGATTTATTATAATAAGAATGGAAAATATGATACGGTCTTTGCATGATATGTAAGAATAAATGAAGAAGTTTGCATAAGGAAGATATAAACATATTTATAAGTATTATAATATTTGTCCTTCGTATTTAGGTATTTCTTAATTTTTAGAACTGTTTCGTTTATACGACTTTTACAAATCCCCAGCTTTATGGAAATGAAATCATTTATTTTACATCTGTGTATATCTTACTTGCAAGAGTATGCAAATACTTCCAAATAGAAACAAGAAACAAGTGAAAAGTTATTTGAAATGATGAGTGGCCAGAAAGGGCGCCTTCAAAAAGTTTTGTATTGTTGCACTATTTCCCGAAGGAAAGAGGTTAAATAAATAATCCATCCACAGAACCTATCATGTCTTGGAACGGAATGACATGAGCTGCCATCTAACTTATAGGAAGACAGATTACGTTCTCATGTCATTCATTAGAAGAAATAATTTTGGTAGTTTACATAGAATCTAAAGAAGCAGATACTACAAAACTAACGTAACATCTGCTGCATATGAAAATGCAGCCATCGAAGGAAAAATATTTCGAGAGCTTATTTCGTAAGGCGACTACATTATTGCACCTTTTATAAAGTTGTGACATGTGCAGCGATTAGGCAGTCTAAGATAATAAAACATTTTAAAATATCGCAATATAAAGCTAGAGGTGTACTTCGAATGAAGAACCTGCAGAATTTTTCAGTATTGTCCAAATCCCACATTTCTGCTTAAAACTTGTACACAGGTCTAGATTATATTAATTAACTGGTGAGAGAAAAGTAATTTTCTCTCATCAAGTTTTCAAAATGCTAGTCTCAATCTTACAGCAAATCTTGATTTTAAATGTCTCAAAACACGGTCGACCACTGACTTTGCCGAAGACCGATGAAAAAGAACGGTATGGCTAGCAACCTACACATGTACGTGGTGTAAAAAACAAGGTTAGCTTACAGAATCAAGTCACTGCCCAAGATCAGTTATTGAGTTGACGAGCATCCAAGTGATTTAGAATATACTGAACATTGACATCAGGCAAGTCATGATTTTAAAATAGACCCTAATACCCACCTAATCAGGAAAGAAGAAGGGAGAGGAAACCTGATGATTTCCTTCTTGTTCTTCCTTGGCTTTATTCAAACGACATGATATGATATGATTCATTATGGCTTTATATTTATCGCGTGTTCCAGGTAATTCAGAATTTGTAGGTTACCTTTGTCTTGGTTTGATAAGAATCGTAGTCGCTGTATATACCGCCCAAGAGTACTTACAATTAGACTGATTCAGACACATCGATGGAACGAAAAATATGTTGTTTGTTGAGTTCTTTACGTTACAGAACTCTTCAATAGATACTTTTAACATTACTTCAAGTTCCTTAGTAACATCTGGCCAAGAACATGCTAGTTGCTTCCTTAACTTTCCGGAAAGATCGTAGGTTGAGGTTCTTCCTTCCATCATGTCATGTAGTATACAAGTCTTCTCCTTGCTTCTACCATTCTTGCTTATATTTCTATCGATTTGCTCGTATATCTCTGGTCGCTGCTGATCATCACTATCTGTTTTTGAGTACCTATGAAACCCTTCTTGTTATTTTCATCTTTTGTGAAATATTCCTTAGTTTTGTTTCATCCGACCTTCTCATTAGACAATTAATTAGTGGATTGATAACTTATCCGAAATTGCTAAAAGTTTCAAATCTAGGTAAAGGCGAAGTGTTGGGCAACTACTACACGCAAAATCTGAGAAGTTTTGCAGTCCCCTCTATAAATCTAATGGTTTGCATGTAAGAAAATGGTATATAAACCTTGGTCAAGAACTGAACCTCATAGTTTACCTCTCTGTATCTAGATTTTTAACTAAAGTACTATTACTATTCTTATTAGTGATTTAACTCTTTCAATACAACTTTTACCTATCGGGGTTTTTATGGGAAAAAGATGTTCCTACGCCATGTAATTTGATGATGTTCAACAGATTGAATTATGTAATATATTGACCAAAAATTAATACAGCAACGTTGGTGTTGGTAAAGTTCTACCAACTTGAAGACCATTCACTCTTCCAGGGCACCATTAATCTCTCTAGATTTCGTCCAGCGTATGTGCAGATATTATAAATATGATTTCAGGAAAAATATTCTTTTAAAGATGATCTATACTCGAATTTTGTCAGTAATTAATCGATGGATTGAAATCTGCCCTCCGTTTTTACTTTTAGTAACATATTGGAAACAGAACAGAACTTTTTGAACCGGCAGTTTCCTAGCATATCATTGAAGAAGAGTTTTGACATAATTAATTAAAGCATTTGTGTGGTAAAGAGTTTACCGATGTGATCCAGTGATTTAATCTCTGGTGTAATATTATTTGTATATCAATATGACGATATTTGAATTGCCTATTTATTGCGCTTGTATTATGCGAATATACATTCTTAAATAAACTTTTAGTCAGTAAACACGTGCGTATTGTTTATAAAAGATATTGTATAAATATATCATCAATTGAATGATTTTCATTCGTTGCCATTTTAAATCTCTAGCAATAAGAATCGTTTCTGCCATAATGCCAGAAATGCATTCTTCTGTTAGCTACAAACTAAATAAATTTGTAAGGGAGTTTGGAAGTGATACTTTTTGTAATGATGGTTCTATTCTTTTTGTATTTATGGACTTGGTTCTTGTCTCAATTAGAAAATGAACCTGCCTTCAAATTGAAATATCTTCATTCAAGTCCAACGACATTATCTATTTTTATACTTTGTAGTTTATTATCTGCACCTTCTTAGACCGATATTATCCAATACTCTTAAACGCACAAGACAGCTTTATAAATTGGCTCGCAATAAAAAGTTTTTGTCCTGCTCTACATTTCACGCTCTAATTACCGCATCAATAATAAATCAGGTGTGAAATTTGTGAAAACGCAGTGTGAAGTAATAAAAGTAACGCGGATAGTACTCTTGTTTATATGAAACGCTATATCCTAAACGTTCGAATTCATACCGAAGCAAAGGCCGAGATGTAGCCAAAAGAACTTGACCTCATTCCAGACGAATCTGGACGATCACCACAGCTACCACTACCAATAATTATTTACCCACTTAATTACAAACCTTTTCCCTCATCGAAGTTGGCCTCCATATATAATCCAGAAACAGCAGACTCATGTTAACTAATTGCACGGCATCTGTGTATGTCGTATTTATTTTAACGTCTGCTATAATTAATTAATTAAAAGAGATCGGCCTTTAATTAGAAGACGTGTCGTCGTTTTATTTTCTGTCGGCCTACTTAATGTATAAATAACTTTAAATTCGATTTTCGTTAATCGAATGGGCTGAAACGAAGTTTTTAATGAAATTATGAATCAGAAAATGAGTCAGTGAAAATACTTAATGAAGACGGTTAGAAGACAAGTAAATAATTCTAAAATTCGTAAATAATGTACTTTTGAATTACACAATGTGGTTTTACCGTAACCCTTTTGCAAAATTTCTATCTGTCTACTATTCTACATACCACCTAAAAGGTTAAAAACATTGCGAATGCCATTATAATTAAAATATATTCGGAAGTAATGAGAAAAATTGTTTGTGGAGAATTGCGGAAATATTTTCTTAAACCGTGACCATAGTTTCTTTTCACGTTCCCAACCCTCGCCGGTTCGGGTAGAAAAGGTTCTTGTAGATACCATTTTAACACCTAAGTAACGACTTTTTCCTGGAAACGGCCATTATATGCAGTTTGGGTTTGCTTTTCGTAACAAATGAGATTCTGGAAACATTCTTCTTTAAGTAGAAAATTATTAGAAGGTAATGTAACTAATTTCATTTAATTCCTCGCTTGCAGCTTCTTGAAGACAATTATGGAAGAATTTACTTGGATATAATTCTTGACCGTAAACTTTTTTTGGTTTTAATGCTAGTATAGTTTGTAGCCCTTTAACCTTCCTATACTCACGTCAAAATGAAAGACGTATACTATACTATATAAATCGGTCTCACAGACCGTATGCGTGAGTATAGGAAGGTTAATTGCTGAGGATTGCACGCTACAACACTATTTTCCTTCCCCATTGGCGTTTTCTTCGATAATATATTAAGTGGTTAATGATATAATTTTATTCCAGTAAATTTAACACGAGAATGAATTCTTCAAATACTTCAAATAAATGTTTTGTGCTATTGCCTCTTCAAACTGATGGTACCATCATGTTTCGAAAAGATATACTTATCAACATAAGTCGAATATAAGCAAAGTGTGACGTAAAGGTATTTAAGAGTACTTAACCCTGAGGTGTAAAAACTCTCTTGGACAAAATTGGAATACCCTTACAATTTGATAACGTAAGTAATCGTAGAATTGTGTATTAGAAACATAATAAGGAATAAACTAAAATCTTTCTATTTCGCATGTCAAGGAAATACACATCTTACTACAATATAAATCAAGTCATTACGAAATATATATATATATATATATATATATATATATATGTAACTGTTGATGGTAATTATAAATTATGTGACTGTGACTGTATATCAGATGAAGATCCTACACAAGGCTTGCCTTTTGGTAAAGGAAAGTGTCATAGCAAAATTTGCTGATGTAATATTTATAACCACTAGACCACTACACCCGTGTATATGTCTGTGTCTTCGTAATTTACTGGCGTATTGTACTATGCCTACAAACCTGTTTGTTGTACGTAAGTTACCCGCTATCCAAGACGCCTTTATACATGTTCTTCAATAGTAATAGATGTGAGAAGTACCAGTAAAAGTAAAAACAACAAGTCGGTAATATACGTTACACCTACCTAAAGTTGCCCTGCGTATGGGAAAGTAATCTCCTAGAAAGCTAGAACTTTTACTTAAAAATCGTTATTTAGTATTCAACATAAATGGTTTGAAACTGTGAAGATCCTTTGGTCGAATAAATGAATCTACCTGGTCCCACCATAACTAAAAAATAAATTTCTATATTCTGATGAGGTTAACCTCGACTTTATCTTTCGAATTGATTTAGTTCATTTTTTTAATATCCTATGAGCGCGATTAATAAAAAATTTTACTAAGTACAGTATGGGTAAACGGGAATAGCAAAAGTCGGGCCATTTAATGGATCTACATTTATTTTTACATAAAATATCGTTATGCTAGATGCATCAATGCTGTTATGTAGACACTTAATCTATTTACGGGAAAGAGTAAAAAGCGGAAGCTTTGGCTTACAATATTCTTTATTTTTAGGATTTGAATTGCCAATAGAATCGTTGGCATAAATGGATACTCTTAACTTCAATCGAAATGATGAGCTTCTTCATTTGAAACATGCAGAAATTTTGCCGATATTAACGTTGATAAATCATTTGCAATGCAGATCAAATCGTCCTCCATCAAGAATACTATGCACTCGCCATATGATTCGAACTATTAGAAGTAGAGATTAATATCGACCGATTAAAAATTGTAATCTTTCGGTTTGGTTTGCTCAAGAAATGAATATAATATATAATAATCCAATAATATTTCAAATTACTTTTCCGAACGTGGTTCATATTGACCAGCAGAGGAACGTTTCTAAAACTTAATTTTTAACCGAGTTGGTCAAGGTTTTGATTATAACATAAATTTGTTTCAAGTTTTATTGTTTCGAAGAAATGAACAAAGGAAAAGATTCTCCAAGATACAGGGTTCACTAATAAAATATTTCACATTGTAGTGAAATAAATTGTATTGGATACTGGATGCTGCAGAATCCATCTCATCGCATTCACCATTATTCGATAAGTAAATAAGAACAATAGCTGCGAATGCACTTGCCGTATATTGTATATCCACCTCATCTAGATCTTATTTACTACTAGTTCAGGCTTGAAAAATGTCGGTAAATAAAACAATATCAAACAAAAAATAATTTATGGAATCGTATACAAACAACTAGAGGCACATAGCAACAGGCTCCAATGATTTGTATTTACATCGAGTTTATTACAATTAATTAATATTTTACTAATGGTCATTCCTTTAAGGCGTCTATCTATAAATTTTCTGGCCTTTAAAAGATTAATCTCAAATTTTCTAATAACGTTGTCTTATTTTCATAATGTAGTAAATATCACCAGAAATCTTAAATATACATTTTATAAAACCAATCTCGATCTGCGCAGAATAACCGCCAAACGCATTATCGTTCAGGCTTGGAAACGAATCTCTTTAAAGAGATACAAAGTGCATGACAATATGCAGAACCCGTGGAGACAATTTAAAATCGTAATTCGCTAAAGAAACGCTCGCAAGGAACACATACCTAGGTTAAATATACTTTGTTTTCAGAAAAGAAAATGTAATTTGTCCAGTGGAAAAGAATGATGAAAGAAATCTTTAAACGTAAACCTACACTGAATATGGAGAACTAAATTGATAATGAAGGCGAAAAAGTTGGAAGAGTTCATACGAAACTATTGTACTAGCCAGCGTTAGAAAATAGCAGTAAAAAAATTACGAAATAAATTTTATTAGAGACCGAAACATACAACTAGCCATATATATATATATATATATATATATATATATATATAAGCTACGAGCGATTTTGTTTTGCTTTGTCCTTTTTCTTTCAGTTTCTCCGATCCGATATTGTCCAAAAAAATTTACGAAATTGTGTTTCCGGTAGAATCGCAGTTTTGGGCATTTAAGCAGTTCCGCATTCACTACATAAACGTAATTAAAGTACCGAGCAATTGACGTTAACTTCTGCAAATTTTGATAACATAGCATTTCCTTTTGTATTGTACAGTTGTTACAGTACGGTCTTATAGGGCTGTTGATCTCTCACTTTAGCTATACAAATTACATAAACTATCCTTTTTATCCTAACCTTCGTTGCCACGGTATATACGGATACTGTATACTTATCTATAGCCAACCGTGTCTAATAATACGGTATGGGAACACAGATCGAATATTCGACAAGTTGTAATAACTCCCAATAGAACAGGCTATAGAAGTTTTCTCCGAAAGTCTGTTAATATCTTTTGAATGCCGAACCATTTCTAATTAGAGGACTGTGCAAATTAGAGGAAATATGGAATATTTCTTACTTTGCACAAGAAAGCGATATACTTAGCTGTAGTCAAAAAAGAACGAGAACGAGAACAGCGTTCTTATTGATGTAAACTTACTGGAGAAAAATCCTTAAATAACAGCCTCAAATATGTGTAAATAATTATTATTTTACGAAAATTTACATTTAATAAAATTTAATAAATTATGTATATTCTCCATGACCCTTTACCAGCTTTGCACCACCTGTTTTAAATAAATACATCTCTATACCGAAAGGTAGAAAGAGATCACCGAGAACCATGCATAATACAGCCGCGATAGTGTGAACAAGCCATAATGTGAACAATGCGCTAATGTAAACACGGAATTTTCGTATCTACTCGATAGGGTGAATAGCCATACTATCCAGTATTGTGAACAATGTTTTAGATATAGACTTCTAGCGAATAAATGTTCACTTATTAGTATTCTATTTGCCATACATTTCAAACCTGTAAATTGATAGGCAATACTCGTCATCTCAAAGTTAACCTCATTAGTATGAACATATACGATAATTTGAACACCAGCTTTTATTTACATTTTCGTGCTGCTACTTTATTTTCCATTTTAATAGAAGGTTCAATAACAACAAGGAGGCTACATACTTGCACTCTTTGTCCATAATTATCTCATTATAAAACTTGCATTACAGTACAGAGATGTAAGATCCTCTCCTCTACCACTTTCAGGTCAACCGAACAACAATTGGTTTAACTAGTTAATAGGTATTAACTCCTCATTTATTGTTTGATTGTCCTGAAAGTGGTAGAGGAGAGGATATTTAAAAGATAAATACATAGGTCACGAATCATATATATGTACGTATATACAGTGTGTCGCCGGATTGACTTCACTATAAATATAATTAACTACCAATTTTGGGCCCTTGTTTTAATGTTTTGGGATGCGGCCCTGCTTGGTCTGAAAAGAATTTCAAGTACATTTTTACTTTTTAAAGATTTGAAACTTTCTTTTAAGATTTAATTTTAATCTTAGATAATGACAATTCAATTGATTAAATTTTTGTGTTATTAATTTTTTAATTATTATTCAATTCTTTTCGTACTATGTGAGTTTTCGTTATTTAAATTAAAAAATTAAAAATAAATCGCTCGTGGGGGAATTCAGATTGAGTAATTGTTGTGTATTTTCTCCTTTTTTGAATAAAATACTTATTTTGAAACATATCATAAATATTTCTTTTGACAGCTTATACAAAATATATGTTTTTCTGTGGGTATAATGCAAGAATACAAAACAAATACTGATTTTGTCAAAATGATCCGATGTTTTTTAAATTTTGTAGCTTTTGCAAACAACTTTTCTCAATAACATTTCGTCGTATTGGCCAAAATGGTGCTTTACTTCAACAGAAAATGTTTTCTATTCTCAAGTGTCATAACAGCCTTGATTTTTAAAAAGTAAAAATGTGCTTAACTTTCTTTCCAGACTAATCAGAGCAGCATCCCGAAACATTAAAGCAAGATTCCAAAATTTTTGATCAACTATACCTATAATGAAGTAAATAGCTGTAAATATCCAAACTATGTTCATCTTAATTCCCCAACATTTTTTTCTTTCATTCAACATTGAATTCAAATAGATTTAATGCAACAATTATTATCAATGTCTGAAAGCTGTTTTCACTTCTCGATGCAAATTTGCTCGTTGTAGAAATCAAAAGCGATCTTGTATTTCAACAGCCATTTACGATTTAATTGCGATCTACATTCTACTGGAACAAGGATTCAAACGATCTTTTTCTAGTATTATTAGTATTACGCTATTGTCGCCAATTTGCACCTGTTTTGGAGTATCTTTTAATCTAGGGCTTTTCTACCCCTTCTTAAGATATATAGGGAGCGATAATTTCAAACAATACTGTTTGTTTATTTACCCATACCTTCGACTTATAAACTTTGTGCAGCTGTTTACTACCGTAGAGTTTTCTTGTTAACTGCTACACAACACATTAAAGTTATGATAAATGACTATGGAACAACAAACTTCAATAACTGGAAATTACCTTGCCTTCCACCGCCGTGATGGTGTCGACTTCTTCCGGCACCAGCTAGCATAACCAGAACCGAAAGCAGTATCGTCCGCGCCAAAAGACACATCTTTCAAAAACGTAAAACTACTATTATTACTACCAAATGTCCTCAAAAGCATCAAGCCGCTCTTAAAGATTAATGAAATGGAGACATTCGCACAGACAGATCGTCATTGATTCGATCCGCACTTGGTCGTTTACTCAGTCAATCGATCATATTTTGTCATTCGTACGCGACGGTCGTTTGTTTTCTTTCGCGGGTCGTTCACGTGGTATTTCGTTCTCGCTGTATAGGGATACAGCCTCGACGTCGTTAGCATGAAAACTGATTGAAAGAACAAGAAGCGAAGCTGTTGGTGCACTCCGGACCAAAATAACTTGAATACCCGCTCCTTTCTGTACCGTAATGAAGCGCTCTCCTACGGCGGATAGGTGAACGTTACCAGGCCCTTGTTGATAAATAATGAAGAAGGAAGAAGTTCTTTGTAGTACTTTTGGTTGAGATTGTATGCGGGCTTACCTGCCGCTGCTGGTACAAATCCACTCGAAATGTATATAGTTCCTAAAATAGTGGCATAAAACGCATTCTGAACTGCATGACACAGAAAGGAAGGAAAATCTAGGAAGGTAAAGCAAAACTACTTATTAAAGACATTAACATAAAAATGCAGCTAAAGTAGGTAGATCAGAAATATGAGGTACAACCGAATATGTTTTCTTTTTCTAAATATTTCTTTTCTATCTTAATACGCAATGACCCATGATATAAATCAAAATAAACAATGTTACTATCTTCCATCAAAAGTACAACACAACTGCTAATGCTTGCTAAATAATTACTGTGCCAGTTACTGTTGTACGTACCTTACTACGCCCGCAAAATTCGTTTTTCTGTGACAGTAATCCATTACCCTTGTATCTCATAGCGACTGTGCCTCCATTTGACTTTTCTGTTGTATTTGATAAATTCCTAAATTCCAATAAACTTCTATTGGTACATTTTACGTGGAATATGGCCTTTGTGCCATGTATGTTAGGTAATCGTTCCAGAAAGAATGAAAGTGAAATCAAAATGTGAGGAACTATACGAGAAAAATGAGAAAGTATTGGAATAGGCGTGTATCATAAACAGAATAGCCGACCGCCAACTAGCAAAAAGGACCAAAATAGAAAAACCACTGGGAAGAAAGTCAAGACAAAGATGGTGGAGAGAGATGAGGTGAAGAAGAGAGTAAGAAAGGCAAAGAAACAAAGTCGGGAAAGATTTGGAGAAGAATTGAACAATCGGTATGACAGCGGTAACAGGTTATTCTAGAACACGGTTAGAAGATTGAGAAAAATTAAAAGGAAAGAGATAAGGGATGTTAGAGATAATTTGCACCAATTCAGAACCACAACAATGGAAATTTTGCAACTATGAAGGGAATACTTTGAATTTGAACATGAGGTCATAAACAATGAGTCACAATACATAGAAAGAGGGGAAGAGGAGGATGAAGACCTACCAGAATTAGCAAGAAAAGAACTGGAGCAAGGACTTCAGAATATCAAAACAGGAAAAGCAAACGGAGCAGATGGAATACTCCCAGAAATTATTAAGTACATGGGAAAAGAGGGAATAGAATGGTTCCTGGAATTATCTTCTGCACAACGGAACGAACGAAGAGAAGATCCCAAAGGAAGAAGGGAAGATAATTTCACGGTTTCTATACACAAGAAAGGGAATGAAATGGAATGCGGAATCTATAAAGCAATCTGCCTTGTGTCCACAGCGTTTAGGGGACCAGTGAAGCACAAACTAAATGATGAAGAGACAGCATTTACAAGAAGAAAACGAACGTTCGATAATATATGTATCCGCGGAAACCAGTAAACCAGAGAAAAAGAACGAAATAAACGAAGAACTATTACGTACTAACTCCGTTACTTTCATAGATTTGAAGGCAGCATTTGATATGGTCGATAGATGCGCAATCTGAGAAATGATGAGACTCCAAGAAAACTCACCAGCTTAGTCAAAACTATATAAATTAAAGTGACAGCCTTCGTCCTTTACAGTTCATACTGATAATGGATAAAATAACAAAGAATACAAGGAAAAGAACAGAAAAGCTTCACACAACTATAGGAATGGATCACTGTACACAGATGACAATGTGTTGATTTTGGACACAAGAAGAAATATGGGGACACTGGTCGACATATGGACGGAGGAGATTGAAGAAATGGAAAATAAATAGAAGCAAGACTAATTGTAAGTATATTATAATAAACCAGAAAACATTCATGGAAACGGAGACAGAGGAGTTACTACTATCTAAAGGATAGCAAATAGATCAAGTAACAGCATGCGGTTACTTGGGAATGATTATGTATATTGGATGATGGAAAAATGGATCGGAAGATAGCAAACAGAATCAGAGGGGGCCACAGGAGTTCATTATGCCCAAAACAATACAATTTTTGGCAAGACAGAAATTGGAACTCGAGTTAAACTCCACGTATATAATAAAGTAACAGTGCCAACACTATTATATAGATGTGGATCTGGGGTAAAAACGGAGAAGCACGAGGGTGCGGTCACGGTTGCAGAAATAAAGCAACTAAGAAACGTAACAGAAAGAACGCTATTGGATAGGATAATTAAGATATTAAACTGCAATTGAACCAAGAATCCATAAGAAGTAGAGAAGAAAAGAGAATGCTCAACTGGTTTGGAGACATGACAAGGATGGATAATAACCGATTGCAAAGACCGGAAGGAGAAGGAGATGAGGGAGACCTGGATGTAAGCAATAGCACAGTTAGGACAAGAAGAAATGGAGAGAATGAATGGAAGAAGGAAACAAAATTACGGCGTCCTGACAGGACGAAAGGAAAACCGAAGAAGTAGAAGAAGGAAAGAGTACTTTTCCTATATGGATGTTGATCGGAAAAAGCTTAATCACATTGAAATAGCCTAGCTATATGAAAACTAATAAGTGTAACACGATCAGACCATAATACAACTAATTATTTTTTAAGATAGTATCTCGCCAGTAACGTGTGGGCGTCTATATGATATGCAACCGCATTGAACGCAGTTTATCATTTCCAAGTTGCTATCTTACAGTTTAGACGCCGTAATTTATACAATTATTTCTCCGGAAAAGCGTGGTAAAGGTACCATCTCTTAACCCTTCAACGCGAAATGATTCACATATGAATCAACCACTTGTTTCGTCAATATATTTTTTAATTCTAATGCGAATTCAAAAAACCTCAGTTACTGTAAACACTTTTTCATATTCTTTATTGTCATAAAGTTCGTTCAATTGTAACGGCAGATTTTGACCGTTATTTTGGAAGTTTTCTTTGCTAAATGCAAATTTTGTTGCAGTTTCTGATTAAATTACAATTGAAAGCTAAAATAACAAATTTATATCAAGCTATCTGGATAAGCTTTAAAAATAATATTTAGATTATGTGATGTACATATGTGCTAAAAGAAAAAAAAAGTATACAATTTGAAAAATGTCCTTTATTTTTTAAGTTTTAAAACACATCCTTTATCGAACAAACATTGTTTTTTTAAATAGAAAAATGCGCGCTGAAGTGTTAACACTCACAAGATGAATAGGTTTCGACTGTAAACAGTACTGATCTAACTGACTAACTTGATACAAGTGGCTAATATCTTCACCTAAATGTGGAAGAATAGAAACAAAATAGCCCAATAACCTGTCATGTTAAAGATTTAAGGTGGTTGCCTTTGATATCTGCACATAACAATATCTTGCTGGACTTGATAAAAGCAGAGTTGAGACGACCATTTAAAAAGAAAAGCACAGAAATAATAATAACTAATAAACAGAACGCGAACATTTCTTCAATACAACAATGCGCCAAAATGTGGATTACAATTTAATTCAAACAAAGTTCAACATTTGGATGGAATGGAAGCTGTATAACCGAACATGACTTCACCAGTTCTGGTTTATTTCGTTTAATGACACATGGTTTGCGTGATAAGTCTTTTTGGTAGTACAAGGAAAGTGAATGCGACGAAGTTTGCACGTATGTTTGCATCCACGCCAAAAGGTTCGTATCATATTTTAATCCGAAAACCCTAAAAATGGAGGACAGTAATTAAAGTGCAGCTACTATGAAAAGATTAAATCATACAAAAATGTCTCTCATATTCCAGGGTATTTGTTAGTCTATAACGCTTAATTTTAGAAAATGTTCTAAACACTCTTCCTTATATTAAGTTTCACCGTTGTGTATTGCTTTATCTATATCCTGGAGGAACCCGTTAAAAAGAAAGCCGAAAATATACTATGTTTCAATTAGATAAAAGTGGCGATAGTAAAATAACAATTTCTTTTACAGTAGTCGGTCCTTACTGCATCACTTCTAAAATTGGTGAAGACACGATACATTACAGACTTGACTTGACTTTCTCGTTACTATAAATTGTACACAATAAAATTATTTAACTCGATTCCTGATATATTCGGCTTAAGATTGATAACCAGTTTCTTTCGATAGCAATTTAATTCATCTACATACATAGCGATCGTAACGAAACGGTACAGCGTTTACAGTTATTGGAAACCCGATCTGCTGTTAAGAATCTGCATCTTCTTGTCTTAATATACAATCTGGTTCCTTCTACGCGGCATAAGGTATCTCTAGCCAAACCTTTTACAACTATTATAAAGTTGACCTGACATTCTTGCTAGGGCAATACATGTATCGACAAGTGCCCAATAATGTATTTTGTCTTTTAAACTTGAATTATTCGTATTGATGATTTCTTTATAATTTTGAAAATATTAGCAGTCTCATACGCATTGCTCCCATGTGTATGAGGGTGCTGACATTTTCGAAATTATAAAGAAATCATCAATAGGAATAATTCAAGTTTCTTGAATATAATGAATATTCAGTAAAGCAAGTAAAAGATTTATTTTTAGATCTACTCTGATGAAAGTTTTGTAAACTTCCTCTTTGAGAAATCTAAACGGAATTGCATACATCCTCGGTCATGCCATCTTATCAAACAATATTTATACGTACATATGCGCATAAATAGATTTTCAGTAAATAGTATAAAATATTAGGAGTACCAAAGGCGCACGTATTAACGTATTTCGCAAAATATGATTTCTGGTTTCAAATTCCACGCTACACTAAAATATTTTCCAGTACAATCGGTAACCATTTAATAGAAAGTTATAACGAAAGTCCACTTACCTTACATATTTCAGGAGTAATATACCAGAAAAAAAATTAAAACACAAGCGTCATAGAATTTTTTTATTAAAGAAACATTTTCAGTACTCCATTAAGAACACACACGGACATATCATTTTTCATATTTTAGCATTTTTAAAATTCTGTTTGCATCCTATGGCATTTTAAAATTTACATACTAACGATTTCTTCCATTGTTGTTATTGGTCAAGTATGCAGGATTAATCGTGGTACGTTGAAATCAATCAAATCTGATTCATCAGGGAGAATTGTGCTTAAAAATATATTCTAGGTATATATATTTCGTTTCATATATGTATGTATATTTTTATCCAGAAAATGGCAACGCTAGAATAACGACATTATTAAAATAGATAACCTTGGATACATGACCTCACAAATATATAGAAACGTTTTTATCTACTAAATTATTGGAAAATTATTCGGTAAAAATCAAAGATATGTGTATATTATTGTTCCTACTGTTGAGATATTATTTAAAGATAGCGTTAAAACGCTGTTGTAAGAAAATTTATTTGGGGCAGTTCATTAACTTCTTTACCAACGTATGTTTTATATATCCTTTCGATATGCTGTTAGTAGTTAATATATCGTTACAGAAACAAGAAATCTTGTCTGAAATATCTGCTTTCCGTACAAAAGTTAATGAACGTTACTAAAATGAGGGAAATGCACATGATAGCTGTACGACTGTATACAATTTATACAGCAATTTTATTTTTGTAGCGTTTTCTCCTTTCTTTCTGTGATATGTGGCATGGGTACGTGATATTATGTTCTTGAAAATATATATCTAGAGGCTCTATTACAGAATACGCTGGCTAAACAATAGCAGTTGTTCGATTTGTAGCACACTGATACACGTACGAACTGAAGATGAAGGTATAGATTAACGAATTGAAGCATGAAAATGATATGTTGAATTCAGTTTTGGAAGATATGTGAATCTGAAAGAATGAAGTCGGTAAATGGTGATGCTTTGTCCGAAATGAAATTGTGCATTGCTCCATAGGGAAATATTTTTCTTTCTTAAAGCGATTATGTAGTCTTTTACTGCCAGCGTTAATAGCAAAACTATTTTCGGAATTGGACCGTGTAACATGGTTCAACTCCGGATATCGTTTTGCATTTCCGGTTGTTGTCTAAAGGAAAGTCCGCTTCTGAACGAATGAGGTTTCCAAAGCTAATGTTTATATTCAAATAACTTCTACAAACTATGTTACGGGCTGAGACGCAAAGCGCGTATTCAAAGCAAGATTCGTTTTGGAGTTGCTGCTAATAATAATGAACTGGCAGTAACATAGTTTAGTACCTAATTGGCCGTCATCTCGTCACCATCTAATTTGAGTATGATGTCACGTGAGATTAACTTTTAAAAAGTTATCCTGGATAAATTTTTTATCACCGGAAGACAATGATGATTGATTGATTGATTGATGCTGATTTATCTTGTAGCACTACAAAATAACTTGGTAACACACAAAGGTATCTAGCTAGAGAAATGGTACTTTTGTACAATAATGCTTTACCCACATTGCATCCTAAATTTGTGATCGTTTTGTTTTGAATTACTAACATTCGTAGGGAAGCTTCTGATCACTCTCAATGTACCTTTCTTGTACATTTGGGAATAATGGCGTCGTGGTTATTTAAAGATTGTAAACCTAAAAATGATGCTAATCAATGGGTTAGGGCAACTGTAGGGGGCATCTTGAAGGCCAGGTCAAAGAAATTCCCGGGCCGCTGCTAGATATTAAGTTAATAGTGTGTAGATTAATAGGAGAAACATGCGAACATATTTCGGGTCTAATAAATCCTATGTATCCTATCATCATAGTTTCTAATTTTGAAACGATCTTTCCTTTAAAAACGCGCCTCGCAAAGTATGTACTAAATTTCAAATACAAAATATGTATGTATGTAAAACATTTTCATTTCTCACATTCATCACCAAACAATGTACTCAAAATTAGTGAAGATTTTAGAACTTAAAAGACGTTCACATCATGACACAAGCTATATGAAGCCCCTACTGTTTTTTTTTGCTTAAGCTATCTGATCTCCTAACGAAGCTAAACATCTCTAAAAGATTTTTATACTCTTATTTCGTGTACAAACATACTTGGATTGTTATAGTAAAAAATGGTATGAAATTTTAAAGATAAACATCGGATCTTTTCATTTAGTTATACTTTCTTCATCGTTACCACAGCGTTGTACTATCCGTTAGCTCTCTTGAAAAATGTTTAAGGAGATTTATTCGTAGGAAGCCACAAAATGAATTGTAATAGTTACGGGAGCGTGTTACGTTGCGTTAACAAATACTACGTCGCCACAGTAACGATATCTCAGTGAATTATACACTAGATACACTATTAAGGTAGCTTAAAATAGCTTAATTATTGTTCTATACATTTACAAGATTAGCTTAAAATTTATCTTTCTTTTACGTGAACTCAAGTTAAAAATCGTCGTCGATCCCTTTTTGTGTTTCGTTTGTTTATTGTTCTAGGAAAGATCGTCGTTAGACGTTTTTTTTTTCTTTTACATATTTACGCAGATGTGCTATACAAGAATTGTGCATGTTATTCATTATGTTTTATCCTATATTCACACTTACCTAAAACATATAAATCGTGACGTAATTGTCTAGAATTTCCGGTTTTTATTTTACTTTTATATGTGTGCGTTCGTTAGGTTTCATTATATATTGATATCGGAATGCTCTATACATTATACAAATGACGATTTGATGTTACTGAAATTTTGTTGCGGATGGAATATTCACACATTCAACACCGCTGAGATAGCAAACAACATTTAGAAAATCAGCGCGCACGTTCGGCAGTTCTGAGCTGTATACAAATACGTCAAACATTGAACATCGTGATGAAATGATGGATGAAATTGAACTAGGAATGTTTCTATGTTTGTGAGTGTACGTAATCGCATATATGCATGTGAGTATGACTTGAATAGGTTCTTTGTTATTGGGCTACATTAAGCTACACTTTCTCTAAGTTTTAATAGAGATAATATTGTCTAATAACACCAAACAATTGTTTCACATTTTTGTGCTGCATCGTCGCCTTAATCTCGCTTTCTTAACAAGTGGTAAAAAGCGCAGATTTCAAATTATCAATTCCCGCCACGATCATCAAAAATGTAGTAAAAGATCGTGTGGTACTTCCCCGTTTGTATACGACTTAATTAAGTACTATCATTAATTATGTAAACGGTGTATATGTTTATTTATCAGTATTCTTAACATTAAAATAGCAAAATTTCAATGATTCCGGGCAAGGCTTGAAGTGAAATTTTGACTCCCTATAATTAGCAGGTTTGGTGAATGCGAACCTAAATAACTCTCAAGTGTTTGTAACTCTTTACTTTAACTAATTTCGTTAAGTGATTGTCTGACTTTTGAACGTTATTGACTATGTAAACCTATTAATTGGAACAAATGGCACTCATTAATTAAAAATTTCACTTCAAATGCCGGCAAGTACCTGAATAAAGTTTACCTTTCGAAATGTATCAAATAAAAAATCACAGTTCCATACTTTTCAATTACAACAATACGGCAGTATATTTTCTTTACTGAACCCTGTTATCGTCCGATTTCGACGTGCTCTACTACAGGATAAATTTATGCGTCAATAAGTTATGTGTGAGTAATAATTATCGATTCGAAACTAAGGGTAGGAACTCCATATTAGTTGAGTTAGAGAGTTTATGATGAAAATAATAGCTAGAAAGGTTTTCAAAGATTATCTGCAAAATGCGGTAGTTTTGTTGCAATAGGAAATAAAATTATATATATATATATATATATATATATATATATACATATGTATGTATATATCAATATCACATCTATCCTTTACTTTCGATTAATTCCAAAAAGTAATTAAATTGAAGAACCAGGCGTTTAGAAATTGTAACAATCGCTATTTCCTTTGTGTAATATTGTAATTTTTACTGAAGCTTTCTTATTACAGTTCGACTTCTATCTAATAGTTTAGTATAGAGTAATAAAAAAGGACATGCTTTCTTCTATTTAAAGTATGATTGCGAAGAATATCCATGATCTTTTCAGAATGTAGTATATCGCATACTTTGTGTGCCAACGAAATATGGAAATAGATATCTATGTCTAATCACCTTAGAAGATCAAACTAATTCAAGTCAATTCGGTTAGCATCCTTTATAGGAAACAACTTCAGTTATGTAAGTATATGAATTTAAAACGCTTTTAAAAATAAATGCGATAGGAACTACTCTGTTCTAATTTCTTACTTTAATCGTATTTCTTCTTCAACCTGTGGCTCGCTGGACGTCTTGTTGCGTTTCGTGAGCAGTTTGACCAAGTAGTTGAGCCGGTAACCCAGTGTATTTAATGCGTTCGTTTCAGTAATTGCTCTTACTAAAGTTTGCATTTTTTGCCGTCCTAAGTACATCTGTTTCTTCTTTCCATATTATAGGTAATCTTTGTATTTCTTATGTGTTTCCTTATTTCCAAGTGTCTGTCTTTCGATGTTCCTTTTACCTTGCGCATTAAAATCTAGTGCCTGCTTAGTTGGTTTTTGCTTTAGTTTTCTGAAAGTATCTCCTTTGTTCTTATCGTTCGTTCACGTTTTTGAGAATTTTTGTGGTTCACTTGAGACTTACTTTGCTACCTTTATTAGTTTCTCTACCTCTGTTTGTATTTGGGCCTTGTTAATTAAAGTCACGCTAATCAGAATGAAACCAACAATAGTGGATCTACTCAGACAAAACCACCATGATTTAAAAAGACGAGATCCTGTCTAAATTAAATATACACTCTCCGGTGTACATTAGAACAAACCACCGAAGTTGATTAAAAGTTTTGTTTTGTTAACGATTTCAGAGGACCTTTGACTCCATAACAAGGAAAGTACATGGAAAATATTAGAGTACCATAGAGTGTCTGGAAAGTATATTGGAAATATGATGTACGAAGAATTTACGGTCAAAATTAAGCATGTAGGTAGTTATCAGAAGAAGTAAGTAAACATCTGTTCTGGAATTAGACAAGACTGTACACTCTCGCCAATTTTATTTCTTATAATTTAGGATTCGATCATGAGTAAACTGGATAAATATGAGGTATGACGAGTCATATGTCCTTTTCACAATGTAATTTATAACCAAGGGCAGATGACTCATCGTACCGCATATTATTTAATTATGAGAGACACTGCAGATAATAAAAACGGATATACAGTAGGAAATTGCCAAGGGATAGAAGATCTCGAACTCGCAAACGACATATACCTGAATCATAATCTCCCATAATATTTGATCAGTTGATCTTATATTTTAAAGTTAAGTTAGAATGTCCGCATGCACCAATTTAATTTACTTTACCGATATATGTTTTTAATCATTACTATTAGCCAGCACATAAATCCTGGACACAGTGAAAATAACTTCCTAAACCCTTAAACCCACATACGTGCAGAATTGGCCCACGCTAAGCAGATCTGCTTTTCTTCGTAGCCATGTTAGATTGATGATAATTATGACCATTATGAACAAGAAGAAATGGCTGCGCGACCACAGCACCGCTAACGGAATGGATAAGAATGCAGTAGTGTTAGTTTGCGCCACTTTTGCGATTAATTTCAGCCCTTTTCAGCCAGTTGGTCACAAAAATTTTGAATTCCAAGAAACTGAGAATAATCTTCACACAGGATCAAGATGTTTTACACTGGTTACATCGACATTGCTAATTATCAGAAATATAGATTTTCATAACTTTATTTAAATTTTTCCTCTACCAAATTTCCTGTCCAAACTTCCTTTTATGTTTCTCCTATTTATGTTATTGACTCCACATATCCTCTTACTCTGCTTATTATCTTCCATTCTCACAATGTAGCCGAACAATAACAAAATCAAACTGAATACCTACATATATGTATTTCTGTAACTCAAAGTTGCCAATCTCACGGGGAAACTTGCAGACACACAGAACACCACACGTGAACTTTGCTGAAACCTGCTTTACAAAACGCATTGTATTCATACTGTTGGCAATATCAACAATGGTGATCTATGAAACAAGTGCTAAACGTATTAGCGGAAGTTCATGCGAAACACTTTCTTTCCCCTTAATTTTCCCACTGAGGATAATAACCTGGTTGTTGCAACACCTATCTGAAAGTATCTATGTTGCTGAGCTAGAAATACGATCAAATTCATTGAAGTAACTCTTCTTCAAGTCAAAATGTTTCAAATATTGATAAAATTCATCTTTCAATCGAATTGTTCCGGGATTATAAAACTTAGTTACGAATGGATAGAAATACAGTGCAATCCAACTATAATGTTCTAGCTTGCAATGGACTAGTTCTATTGTTCCCAAACTTCGTTATAACCAAAAATTCATTACAAGTGAGTCCATTATAGATGGATTGCAATATATTTAGGAAGATACAAAATTGCCGCATTTTTTGCTAATATTTGTTTGAAACCAAAATTTAACTGCGAGTATGGTTGTGTCACGTGCCAAAACAAATTAAAAACTGTTAAAAATACTTGATAAATCCAAAACCATACCAAGATGAAAACTTACTCGTATCTGTTACATTTGTACGCATCGCTCTTTTTCTCCTCGAAGATTTTAAAGTACAAAATGATTCAATATTACCTAAGAATGGAAGTGAAGACGATGGTATTTGTAGTTAGTAACTTCTGTAGTAGTAGTTTGAAATAGTCTGTACAATCGGCCAATCACAGGACTTCGAAGGAGTCACGTGAGAAGTGCCGGTAATGTCGGCAATCAATGTTGCCCGCCGAGCGCTGGGTTCTGCACTCGGCTCACCCTGCAGGCTTCGACCCGGCCGCCCCTGAAAACAATTAACAAAAGCAATTACAATTTGTCCGGTGCTCTCTTCGCTATTGCATTCGTTACACAAATCAAATAACAATTTAGCGTGATGGCTTCGTAATTAAGTAAACTGGGCGAGTTTCCGGTTTTTTGTTTGAGTTTCTTGTTTTCCTTTATTTCCGACTTAACGCGAAACGAGTGAAGAGGACAGTCTATAGAGATTTCCTTTATCGATCTTGTTTATACACGCTGCCAAATACAATTTTTAAACTATTGGCGATACTTTCTAATTTTATTATAGCACTGTAGTTTTCTAATATGCCGTTAAATGACTAGGATCGTATCAGATACTGAAGCGGTTACGGATAGCTAGAATTGAATTAAGAGAAGCAGTTTAGAGTGCAGTGTAACGCAAGTGACAAAAAGCTAGTCATAACACAATTGCTTTATTAAAGTACATGTAAAACAACCATTTAATTACATATGTTGGCATAGATTGTGAAAATTAATGATAGCGTCAGAAGAAAATTACAAATTTGTGATACTTTGCTAACAAGGCGGCTTGCGCGGGTTCCTCGCATACTGTTTGTGCTGTCCTCTAATTATACTTGTAAACAAAATTTAACTTTTTGCCTATTTCTTTGATCAAATAGGGCCAATCTCGTAGTATTTTCCCTACTGATTCTGAATCTGCTTTCTAAATTTGTAGCAGGCATAATTTAAAATTTTGAAAAACGTTTATTTTTCGTATTTGCTTACAACTTAAAATAGCTTAAATTCTTATATTAATGGTAGTTCTAGAGGTAATTTTACATGATGTTCTTCTATATTTTGCAAGCAGGAATATCTCTTTTAAGATCCAACAGTAATTGGCCAGCATGTTTGGGTCGAACTTTGCTTGATAACGCGACTCCATGGTAGATAGGTCCTGATGGAATCGCTCACCGTGCTCGTCGCTGACATCATCTACATGTTCCGGGCAAAAATTCTAAATGTGAATGAAGAAAATGTATCATCAGTGATATATCACAACCAAGAGCTTTATAGTTTTGAAGTGGTTCCTCCACGAGGTCCTAGAAAGTCCAAGAAAGTGCTGGACCACTTTTTTGAATGACTCCCATACTGGTATTTCTTGCGCATCTAGGGTGGCATCGAACACAGCATTGCTCACTAATTCTCGAATTTGAGGGCTTTCCTTGATTTTTGCGTCATTGACCCGTGGAAATCTGTTTTTAGAAAGCTAAAACCGTCGCCTTTTCTATTTTAATTCTTTAACAACACTTTTTATGAATCCGAGTTTTATGTGTGGAGGTGGCAGCTAGACTTTCTGGGGATCCACGAGGGGCTGACTAACGACATCTTTTCTTCCTGGAACTAGCTGTCTTCTTGATGGTCATTGTTTTATCTTAGTTGAAGACCGAGTACAATCCGACCGATTCAAATCTCCGCAAAGATACCAGGCATGTCTTTCATACCCGGTGCAATGCGCCTTGGTCGACGAGCAAAGCTCAACGCGCAACGGTGGAAAATGCAATTATCTGATGAGCTATTTCTGGATTCAAAATCAGCATCGAAGAATACATAAGAAACGATACTCAGCGTCCAAGAAAAACCAAAACATTGTTTACCAGTTTTATTGATGAAATAGTCGGAATATCTAGTTATTGCTTTCCGAAGAAACAAAGAGCTACCTTGGAACTACTTGCTGACTATCCTGGTTGTCTCTTAATTATCTTACGTTTACTAAGACGAATTTCAGTTTGTTATTCACTTTGAAGATATTGGAGACCATTTTTGTTGGACAGTCAACAATTTAACGGATTGTTTTACACATTTTGCCTCGTCCTCCAATTTTTGTAATTCATTTCGTATTTTTGGTGTACAATGCGGCCCATTACAATTATGTATTTTAGTTATTTATTTCATTTCCATACTTCAGTCAAAAGAAACTTCGAGACGTTAACCGCCAATCTTATTAGAATATAATATGCTACATTGCGTAACAGTGCTTAATAGCATTGTTCCAAATAATAAATGGGCCTGTGCTTGACGTAAGGATAAAAAACTAACGCTGTACTCTAACAACTGTACATTAACGTATTTTAGCTGTAAACAATTAGCTACTTGTCTACTAAAGCATATGTTGATTTAAGCATTCCTTTGAGGTAACGGAATCCTGCCCAATTCCAATATAAGCCAAAATCAAATATTCACTCGATACTCAAACGAGATCCGCCAAATCCTTTAACTTCATCAAACATATAGTTAGCGTTTAATTAATGTATACTTCATGTTTACATTAAAGTGCTTAATATGTCTACCACAAGATGTTCTAGTAACATAAACTAAATGCAGGAATTTCAAACTATGCAGCATATAGTTATGTAGCAGCATAGGTATGTATATAATACGGCGATGGCTATGCCTGAAACTTCTCTGGGAAATCGGAAGTCGAGAGCAGTCAAAAATATTTAGGTTTCGTTCTCAAGTTTCGAGTTTGTAATTAAATTAATTTGGTGGCTGCGTGGAGCTAACTCCACGCCGGCTGAAAATCGAGTTCTTATTTTGCTTAATTTACATTAATGATCCACTTATTCCATTGCTTCTCAATGCGAAGCGTATACTACCGCGTCGAAAGTAGCGATTATAGGATGACGAGTTGTTAACTCCGCTTTGATTAGAGATTGTTGAAATATCAAAGACAGAGGCGGAAATTAGGTAAAATACAGTTCGGCTTTGCCATTCGTAATTATACTTTTGATATAGCAATATGGCATTGACTAATTTCTTCGTATAGAATGATTTTCACAGTGCTTCAAATACGGAAATAAAGAATTACATTGTCTTTCCTTTCGATATTTTATTGCTGTACAATGCACTATCATTATAACTGAGAATTTGCGTCCTATTTCCGAACGTGATAAATTTGCGAATGAGTATACGCAGCTGTAAGGAGCTTCTAATTTTTAAGATAATGTTTTTGAACTCCCACGGTTTATTTTTCTTTTTTAATGGAATACCATCCGAAACTTGCTGAAGGGTAGAAGAATTATCGAAAAAGAAGAAGAAAAAGAAGGATATGACGCGTAATATTAGTTATTTCTACTTTGAGTACATTATACCTTAAAGGCATTGTCAACTTAATATCTTTGATTTTAACAGTTACTAAAACTTTGAGAATGAAAATATACTTCCCTTTTGAGCTTTGCAGCTTGAAAGCGATAAATATATCGCTTTCAACCAAATACAGATTTAGAACTAATTTTAAATGCCAATCACAAGTTTCCTTAATTTTCTTAATTCACCTGGGGTTAATTCAACCGCATTTTGTTACAATTTATAACATCACTAGTCGCATTCAGCATTATACTGATGAAATATAAATTTTATAAATATATTTTCCTTATTAAGTTATACATATGTATGTTGGTGAAGTGCTTGCCGTAAGTATATGCATAATGCAAACGAGAGAAAATTAAATTCAGAAGTTGTCTAGCCACATGCCCAAGCGCAGTTTTATTTCCAGTTTTCCCTCAATTTAACGCGAAGTGCTAACAACCCAAAACATATTACAAACTTTTTGACTCGCATAAATTATAAACTATGCCGTGAATTTCGGACGGTAATGCGATGCACGGCCGTTATATGTCGGACACGTGTGACGGATCAAAGGGTCGATATCACTGCATATTTAACGTTAAACGTACTATTGTTGCCGGGAGCTTATAACGTGATAGAACTCAAACTATGTTGGAATAATGACGTACTGCCTCACTAATGATGACCACAGCGAGCCATAACCGGCAATAGTTTAGCGATGCACAATGAGCCATTTAGTCCAAAGGATAGTTCGATGGTTCTTTTAGCATTGCATTATTACTACAGGAATGCTCACATTGCGGATATTACTTTACAATATTAATGGTGTAATAACGCTTCCGTTCCATAGTAGCGGATTTTTATCAAGGAAGAAAGTTTATTGATACTGATATGTCTGTCCCCCTGTTTCGCTATGTCTCATTCCATCTAGCGGTGTGTATAATGACCCGAAAAGATCATTGCAGAACGATTGATCAGCTTATAAAAGGATACTTGTAAGTACCATGATGATGATAGGAAATGTAAGCGTCGTAAAGTAAGCACCTTTAAGCAAATGTAAGCTTATAATATCAAATCGTATGCACACTTCGATTAGATTCGTTAAAACTGGACTGGTAAATATATCTTGTAATTACTATGATATACCCACGTCTTTTATGATATGACTTCTTCATTTTTGTAAGCTACAAAAAGTAGCAGAAAGTAGAAAAAAGTAGTTCCTATTTCAACCGGCTCAATGATGACGTTACCAGAATATTTCCATCGCTAACGAAGCAGATTAACAACACCTTGTATGTGTGTTTTGTAGTTAGAATTGAAATTACACACCGGTCATGTTTTCTTGAGTTAGCAAGTAAGAAAAGAGCGCGGGATAAAATGATGTGACCAGATTTTCTTTTCTTTTGCAACTGTGGAAGAAGTACTTTTTGTTTTCTCTCTCTATGCTCGAGAATTATTTGCTGTGTGATTCGATGAAATTCATCTGTACGGTTCAAATTTAGAGAATAAAAAAAAGTCAACAACCATAGGATTATCTTACCCTTTCTACCAACAAGTAAAGAGTACGCTACTAGGTTGACAGAATTTTGATTTGCAAGTAGTCTGAAGCTACTGACATTAACTGCAATCAGTGCATAATCACTAATTTCCTGAAGATTTTTCAATACTTCAATACAAAGTTTTACCTTTTTATCGAGGGCATCATCTTTGGTTTGACAGTTCCTGTCGAACAGTCTTCCCAGTTGCAATATTCGTTTCCATTCTGTTCCATTCTTAGCAGCATCCCTCCAATCTTTCGCCCCTTAAGGCTTCGAAATCCTTTTGGATTTCAACTATCCACCATGCACGTGGTTGATCTTTACTTGTCTTGCTTCCTGGATTACTAATAATGTCGTCCTATGATCTTGGATCAATCTTGGGGATCTTATGAACGTGTTTTGGGTCTTTCCAATTTGCAATACTCTAAAATTGCTCCGCATATAGGGATAGATCTCATCGGTACATATCTTACAAATCTTTAGTTTTATTGCTTTTGGAAACCACGAATAATTGGGGTCTCCTCAATTTTAGAAGTATTTGTGTTTCTTGTACTTATCTGGGGGATAAGATACGCATAAAGTTTCTGGCGTGAATTATGCCTTTAGTTATGTTAAGAAAATATTTGGTTTACCTCCAAACCTACCTCCTTAGCTGCTTCCGCTAGAACCTTAGAATACCGTGCTTAATCATAATCCAACCTAGACCTACAATATTTAGCTGATCTGCCCTAACGTTGCTCAGTTTGACGGTTTTCCCCAAGCCAATATTAAATAAAAGGTGATTTAACACTTTTTATGTCAATGAATGCAGTCTTCTCCCTGAATTCTTATGCATTTTGGCGATTTCTTGCTTTCTCTCCTTATAATTTTCAAAATGCTTGCGATAGGTACTTTTTCCTTCCGGGGAATTTCTCTGGTCTGGTAGCTCTATTGACCTGACTACAATTGTTAACATTATTTTATTTTTCTAGATAATTACGCACCATTTAGTTGTTGAGTACGATTTTTACCCTCTGATGAGATGAATTTTATATCACGCACATGGTCGCCATTTCTGATCTCTACGACCTCTTGCTTTCAGCTTCATTTTGTTAATTTATAATATTTTCTTGTCTCGCTTTGATCAGATAGATTTTATCTTTCATTTAATGACTTTTCCTCATATTGTTGTTTTTCAAATTGCCTTCCTACCGTTACAATCATATTTTTCGACACTACCAATGGACTATACGAATAATTGTAGACAATCAAAACCAGTTCTTGGATGAAGAATGGATTTTATCCGCCTATTTTAGCACTAATGTCTCCTACGCCTATCTCAGTCTTGTTTTGTATTCATTTATCATTGTCTGGTATATTATGTGGGGTCGGATTGCAATTAAGAATAAACTATTAATTGCTTGGTTGATCACGAAACATGTCCCTTGTTAATGATAAGTAGATTGGCTGGTGTAATAAATGTCATGCTTTTTCTTTATCATTCTAGGTGCTGTCTATACCTAATTGCTGATATTCAATACAGAATGTGGGCATTGAGATTAATTATTCGGTTAAATGTCCCAAAAGCTTCACAACTTTGCTCGCTATTGTAATCACAATTCAAAAATGTGCACTTTCAAAATCAATAATTCTCACAAATTTGCTTTTATTTAATTTTTTTAACAAGATAACCAACAGACACTCCTGAGCTCGAAGAAGAAATTGGTAACGTTGAACAACAACTAAAATAATAATATAAATAATACGTATAATGGCAATGTAACTGAAAGTCAGAGATATGATACTACCGCAGGAGATATTTTCAAATACTTTACATACTTAATCGTACTGAATACTCGTAATTGTTTTTCCAAAAGATGGATGTAAATTGTGCTACCCGTTCTGTTTGAAATTAGCGCGAATTTCAGGGCCAGTGACCAGGTTTTTGGGCTTAAAAGGATATTTTATCAGGATAAATTTTAGTGGACTTGTTTATGTACATCACAGAAACAGGTGTGGCAGCAGACAGAGAGACAGATATGCCCAATACACATACTATTAAATCAGCACGATCTACTTTTGCGTTTGAATATTTCTTTTTAGGCGCAGTCGTCCTACAACATATATTACGATGTTGCGGTTCTGGCGAGAAATTCCAACAAACTAATAGACCAATTATGAGGGTTATTATTACCTTAGTTTTTGGTTTGTTAACTTTAGAGGTATTTGGTGAAAGACTGAAACTAACTCATAGATCCTTTTATCACATACCAAACGATGGATGAAGAATGAAATAATGAATATATCGATTTGACGTAACATATGAAGACAGTGCGATACGATGCTGCTGTCTTAGTAGCCATACGGATGTGAGTGTATACCAAAGAACATACGGTCAGAAAGAGTCGACGCTAGAATTTCTCATGGAGATATGCTCTGATTAAGAAGGACCCCCAATTATGCAAGTATTCAATTACTTAGAAATCTACTCACAAAAACTCTCACATCGATGTAAATTATTTTTCCGCCGTCGAAGGAAATTTTAATACAAATGACATTCTTATTTCATCCTCTTTTGATATCGTGCACAATTCAAAATAGCTCCGTCCACTTCTTCACTTAAGCTCCTTATCTTGCATAACAGTTCCATTCATAGTTTCCGGAATGAGCGCACTCGGCCCCAACGATCGGCTAGTCTAACTATATTACCTATAAAGATAATACACAATCCTAATAACATTTCCGTAATGATTACGAATATTACCGTCCTAACGGATCACATTTTCTGTACGTGAATGTAGAGAGAAATACTCATTTTATCGAAATTGAATATTTTATCTGTATTGTCGTATACTAGTGCTCGTTTGGAATGGTTATTGCTTTAAAAGAAGAACATTTCGTTGTCTGAAATGACGAAGTTAAGTTTTAATCGGCGTTATGAAGCAATGAAAATGAAGGCAGGCGCATAGTCGGAATCGTTAAAACTTTGCAGTGAGAAGTCGATGGCATTACATAAAAAATAAATTTATGTAACTACTGTGGAATTATAACGCTTGAAACATGAATAACCTTTTCTAACAATAAGATTGTCATCGCGCTAGAAATGCATTACATTTCGTAATTAAATTGCCCCAGATCTGGAGGAGATGTTACGCTACTTTATAAATATCGAATGTAAAATAAATGTGAAGCTAAACGATTGAACCCTTTTAAAACAAATATAGGCCTTATACAGAGGAAGAGAGCTAAGCAGTAACAGTAGTAACAGTATTCATGAACAAGGTAATTAGAAAAACCACTCTAAAAACGAAAAAAAAAATTAAGAAGGTAAATTGAGAAATATTAAAAGCAGATGTATTAAAGGAACGTTAATAATACAAAATACAATAAAAGGAAAACAAGTCATGTAGAGGCTAAACAATAAAAACAGTCATAGATGAAGTAAATATATGACAAGTGAAAAGATTTCAATATTTAGGAGCAGACATGACAGACAGGAAACGTACATAAATGATTAGGAAAGACACTGAAATTATACAACGCGGTGAACAATAATTGAATCATTGAGCAATTAAAAAAGATATTAGGGAAAAGGAATATAAACATATTTAAATCAATATACAAATCAATAATAACGTTTGTATGCGAATCTTGGGTAGTACTGGAAGGAAGTCTAGCAGAAGAATAAATGGAGCTACGAGAATGAATACGCTAAGAAATTAAAATCTAAGAGCAGAATGAAGTGTAGAATTCACATTAGAATAGATCGAAGAATGACAATTAGAATGGCGGGACCACTTACAGCGAATGGAAACAAGTGACTGTAGGCAAGTGAGAAGAGTATGGGGGACAAGAATACAGAGAAGAAAGAAGATTAGAACGCGATTAAAAACGTAGAAAAAGCACCCCGAACACTTTCTTTAAAATTGTATTTGCTTAGCAGAGTTTTTCAACATTTTCTGTTAACAATTAAATTTACGTTTTCTAACATTCAATTTTCATCTACTCGAAGAATTCTTCATGTCAGGCAACATTTTCAAACTTTTAGTTGGGCAATGGAAATAAATTCTTCTTCTTCTTCTTCTTCTTCTTCTTCTCGTCAATCCTTATGCCTTTCAGCGTCGGATTATTTTTGGATCTTCCGACGATTTAATCCATTCTTTCCATCGTGTCCGGTCTGTACTCATTCTTCTCATTTCTGCTATGGTCTTCCCTCGCTTTCGTCCTAATTCGTTGACTCTGTCAATCCATTTTTTCCTTGGTCTTCCTCTTTCTCTTCTCTCGTTATTTTTGGTTTCTATTATTTTCTTTGTTAAACTCTTTTGTTCCATTCTAATTATGTGGCCATACCAATTCAGTTGACATTATTCAATTCTTTTTAGTATATCTTCTTGATTTATCATATTCCTTATCTGTTCGTTTTCTATTCTGTCCATTTTTGTTTCCCCACGATCTTTCTCAAAAATTTCATTTCCATAGCTGTTATTTTGCTTTCGTGTTTTTGCTGTATTGTCCAAGACTCACTTGCGTACATTATTGTGGGGGCTACCACTGCATTGTATACTATCTGTTTGATCTTGGGTTCTATTTCTTTTTTCCAAAGATGGTTTGATTCAGAGCGTAGTATATGTTTATGGCTTTCCGTCCTCTTCTTGCTATGTCTAGATCAATTTTTCCATCCTTCGATATAATAGTACCTAAATATTCGTATGCGTCGACAATTTCTTCTTGTTTATCGTTTATTTTAATTATTAGATTACTGGCTGGCTCTTTATTATTTATCACCATTAGTTTGCTTTTTCTACGTTTATTTCCATATCCATCTTTTCTATTTCTTCTGTCCACATTTTTGTTATTTTTTCCATTTTCACATAACTGTCAGCTATTAGTGCCAGATCATCGACGTACGGTAATGCATCCACAGCTACAGGTTCCAGTCTGTTATATCCTAACAGTGTCTTCACAGTTTCGGTGCGTTTCCTCGTATTTTGCAGGATTCTGTCCATTACTATAATAAATATTAATGGACTTAAGCTGTCTCCTTGTTTTATTCCCACTTGCATTTCAAAATCTGCTGATCTTTTTCCATTCACTTGTACTATTCTCCTAACCTGACAATATAGACTATTGATTATTTGGCGCATTTTTCTTGGAACCTCTAGTTTCTCTAGACAGATATCTATACTCCCTCTATCTACTGTATCGAAGGCTGCTCGCAAGTCTATGAAATTGAAGTAGATTTCCTCCCCTGTCTGAATTTTTACGTTCTATGATTTTTTAATTATGTGGATATTATCGTTCGTTTGTTTCCCTTTTCTATAGACTGCTTGTTCTTCTCCCAGTTTGTCTCCTACTAAATGTGTAAGTCGTTCCGCTATTATTTTGGTATAGACCTTAAAACATACTGTCGATAGGTATATTGTCCTATAGTTTTCGCGCTGACTTTTATCGCCTTTCTTATATATGGGAGTGATGAGGTTATTTTCCCAATCCGCAGGAATTGTGTTCGTTCGCCATGCCTTACAAAAGATGTCAAGGATCCACTCCTTTCCCACCTGTCCGAGCCATTTTATCATTTCCGGTTCTATATTATCCGCACCGCAGTCTTTTCCTGTTTTTATTCTTTTCAGGGCTTTCTCTACCTCTTCCATATCTATCTCTTCAATTTCTTCATTATATTCATTTCGTGTTCCTGATTCTGGCAATAAATCTGTATGATCTCCTGCATCTGTGAATTTTTTCGTGAAGAATTCTTTCCACATTTCAAGTATATCTTCTGTTCTTGTTTTTAGTTCATTCGCGGTATTCCTAATTGGTTTTATTTCTTTCTTTTTCTTTCCATTCATTGATCTTATTAGGTTCCAAAATTTCCTGTTATTTGTTTTATATTCCTCATTTATATCATTTCCAAAATCTTCCCAGCTTTTCTTTTTCGCTTCTTTGATTCTCTTCTTAACTTCGTTTCTTATTTTAACATATTGTTCTTTGTATTGCTGTTCCTTTGTTAAAACGTATTTTCTCCACGCATCTTTTTTATTTTTGACTTCCTTTTGTATTTCCTTAGTCCACCATTTTGTTCTTTTCTGTTTTTTCCTGTATCTGATTTGACCACATACTTCTAGTGCAGAATTATAAATAATTTCCTTGAAAATTCTCCACGTCTCTTCTAGTGTCATTTCTTTCTGGTCATGTCTCTTTAGTAAATCATTCATTTTCTGTTGGTATTCTAGCCCTCCAAGAACCTTGGGTATAAACACGGAGCAGACCGACAACACACACACCGTCAAACACTCCAGGACCGGGCCCCGGATGGAAAGAAATTAAAACAGAAAATGCCTTATTATTCAAAAACAAGTGATAGTTAAAAATCGTCATGCGAAAATATGTATTTTTATCAAATGAAATCGACATCTTCAAGGATTTCTTCCAGCAAAAATTTTATTTCGCGTCTATTGCATTTGTAGTTAAGCGAAAGGTATGAACAACAGGGTCGAAAACGCCATGGCGGATAACAATTAAGTTGCGATCGTCAGTGAAGGATTTAAATAAAAGCGCGTCAACAGGGAGATTTGTTCCACAAAGCTTCGAAAAGGGTACATGTTCGTCTCACAATAAATACATTAGTAGCAGTGTTTTTCTTTTCTAGACTGTGGCCTATTGTACTGAGAATTTAGATAATTATATTAACCAGATTGCATCGGCTTAGCTCTTAATTACCGATATCATAAAAACATGAATTATAACAAATTGTATTTACCGAATTTTAGAAATATTTGATATAAATTGAGAATAATTACCTATTGTGTTGTATGTGTCAGTATGTAATTTTTGAGTTCCTTGCTATGGATCCCCTCTTAAATTCTTACTTCTACGGTGTGGTGAAGCTCTATTTATTTAATGGTTCCTTCCTTTAAAACCCTTTTGGTCCAAATATAGTTGAAACTTCTATTTCAATCCACCTTCAACGCAGTAAAATCGTACTTCAATGACTTTTTGTCTTGTCATTTTCGGTCGTCAATCAAACATACCCTCATTTTTTTCGGAAACCAGGACTACACTACATTATTTCTCTTTTGTCGAAATAACTAGCTGTGCACTATTTACCATAAATAACACTTCATCATAGCGTGACGTTGTTATAGAGAGCTATAACCCATGAAACGTCTCTGGCTGGACTTAAAAAAGAAGCTAACACCCGCAGGGTAATTAAATGCTTAAAAGGTGGCGTGCGTGGTATCGAAAAAGTATAAATGGAATCCAAAACTAAACCAAATGTCATTTGAACGTGAACATCCAAAACCCCAACATTTACTGTGAATTTTAATATTTTGAATTGTAATTAATGATATATTATTTAGTGGCAATTAATCATGCGAATATTAATATACTACACTACTCAATTATCGAAATGTTGAAAGACATCTGCACTGGATAACAACTATTTTATTTAGCGTCAACATTATGAAAAATAATAATATAAGAGAACCATCACTAGTGCGTGTCGAAATACTGCTGGAAGAGAAACTGATTGTTACAAAAACTATTACGAAAGGATATCGATCGCAAACATGTTTGGGTAACCATAGGATTTAGTGCAGAGCATGACGGTGAGCGTTCACATATTTATTTCAGTAAACTAACTACTTATCATCGTAAACTTAATTTGAGTTAGAGCCCATGAATTACAATAAGGTTTGAATTGGTGAATCAAATATTTTAATGAAACTGCTTTAATTTTTTAAGGTGTAGATATGCGGTACTGACCTATTGCTAGACGAACCACTCGTCCTTTTGGCTCGGTTGGACGAGGTCCGCAGTCGCGTCGCCCCCGTTGGCGGACGCGGCGTGCTTCACTTTGCCTGGCAGTAGAGGCGGGCCCGGGCCGGCGTGCTGAGGCGGAACCCGAGTGGGCCCGCAGGGTGGCGCCAGTTTCCCTGCACCGTCAACGTCGTCGTCGAACCGCTGTGCTGCTGAGATTGCTGCTTTTGAGGCATCATCGCGCCGTTCGAACCATACATCTGTTGAACTGAAAAGACAAAAGCAAAATGTTTCTTTAAATTTTGAGCATCAATTGCTGATTTTAATTTATATTGATATTGGATACCTTCACCATTCATATTTCTATTATTTCACATAATCTTATCGTCCTCGACTTTTTAAATTTGGATGGTTATATACAGAGTTTGAAAAAGGTGGTACGGGATGGCAGTAGCATAGCGATAGGGAAGTGGGTAGGTTATTTTCAACTCGTAGTCGATGTCGACAGTACCGTGAAGGAGTTCAAAGCGACAGTATATTGCACGCTAAATAAGTACGCGGAGATGGGATGCCCATGGGTGTAGCTTTTATTGCACAATATGCAATTACGGATTGCTAAGTCGCGATAGGTTTGAATGTAGAAAACATTGTAAAGGTAAACGTCATGTATTGAACTTAAGTCACAATATTCCATACTGGCAATTTATATCTGATTTTATTTTTATGTTAAGTGTGTGCAACATCCCACAACATCTAGTACCTAATGAAAACTTTTGTTTATTTTGGACTAATTTCGTTTCCTCGTGGAAGTTGCCAGCATCTATGCAGATACGATACAATCTGCGCGTGTTCAAGATACTGTAAAGGAATGTATAAAAGACGAGTTGAGAAATAAGAAAATCTGCTTATGTGTGGATGAAACAACTGATGCTCAGAAAATGTGATGGTCCACCAGATTTATTGTAGTTATCCAGTAAAAGGATTTAGAAAACTGATGCAGAAGTCGTTATCAGGATAATAAAAGATTCGTTAAGAGAATAATCTATTACACCAAGTCACAGTATTCGTTACTGACACTGCCGTAACTATGCTGAAAGTCGGTGGGATGTTGCAAATATGCTTTCCGACTCTTCTTCACATAACATGTCTCAAATATGCATATCACTTCGTAGCAGAAACCATTCGAAAGAAGTATTCGAGGGTGGATTAGTTAATAGCACCTACCCAATAAGTGTTAATCAAATCTTCACAGAATTATGTCCGAAATTGTCAGCACCACCTCAGCCTGTAGTAATGCGATGGGGAACATGACCCCAGGCAGTATCTTACTATCAGAAATATTTTTCACAAATATCTTCGAAGTATACTACAACGTATTCACAACCCAGTCGACGCCTGAATGTTTCGACAATGGAAACGTTGCTGATGTTAGAATTCTGCGCAGCTTACCAGGGCAGTTGCATATTGCCACAGGACATCAAGGCCATAGTAAAAGGTAACAATATTATTTTTCACAAATATTGTATATCGCGTACCTACTTTTATGCGGTGCGCCACTGCCGGTACTGCCTTTTGAACAAACTCTAGTTGTGTGTTTCAAAATATAATTGCACAACTACATAAATACCACTTCAATAACGCATTTTGGATACATTGCGATCGTGAGATATGCGTATCACCTTATACTAAAAATATACTTGTACCCCTTAGCACGTTAATTATTCCATTCAAGAACTAGGAAGGCCATGAAGTATAACCTAAGGGCTTCCTACTTATAAAGCTGCCATAGTTGATTTAAACTATAACCATTAAATTCGATTTTTTTATTGATTTTATTTGCGCGAACTATTGAAAACGATATTTCAATTTCAAGTTTCATCTTTAATTCCATATCTCACCTCTAATTATCAGTTTTTCTAGGGCTGCACCTCAAAGTTCACAATCTTGGCAGTAACTTGGTTAGCCTAAATCTCGTTAACGAAGTTGGTGCCGAAGTTAGTGGGTTACACGTACCCTAATTTACAATCCGTGGATTGTCTCCTTAAAAACTAACGATTTGTTACGGTTTGAATTAAGCTTGATCTTTAAGGGGTAACACCACTGTAACAGCCTCAAAAAGGCGCTTTCTTGACAATTTATTTTGGGTAGAAGAAAAGGTGATGGCATTAAAAGAAGTTCTTAAGCATATATTTCAGCATTAAGAAAAATACCATCGATAATAAATAAACAGTGACGACGCCGGAGACATTTTCGCAAATGAATTCGGAATAATAAAAAAGCGCCTAATCTACATAGCTATAGCTAGTGAAATATGTAGGGGATTTAAAAAATATTGATTTTTGTGTGATTGGTGAGTATTTGAAGTAAACTATTCAATTGTTGGTCAAAAAAGGCAATCATTTTTGTATACTTAATGTTTAAATTACCTTATGAAAAATCCCATATGTATTTCACTAGCTATAGCCACTGAAATACATATGGTAAAAAAGTTGAATGAATAGAATAAAAATGGTAGGAGTTATTCTTCGTGCCGTTTTGAAAAATTGTGTTTCGAGAAAAACGCGTTGAAAGTTGAAAGAAATGAAAAATTCGACTAATTTTTTACCATTAATCTGATATCCCAGGAGCCTAAAGCTGCCCTTTCATATTCAAATATTCTTCCTCATTTTCTTTCCTCCAAAATTGTATGTTAGAACGCGCCTCTTTTACTGTATCTGTCAAAGATAGCTCGGCGTACTTGATCCGCTTAGCATTGGCTTCAATACAGAAATTATATAATTGGACGGCAATGCCCATCTCCAACACTTTCATGATTCGTAGAATATTTGTCAGACCATCATTAAAATTGCACACAGCAATATCAACCGCAATGTTTAAAACCTTTTTGCCACTAAGTAGGATTTGGGAGGAACAGTAGCATTGAATCTTATGTTACTAGTTTGCGTCTAGCTCCCCAAGCAACAGCTACAGGTAATAAACTCTTGCCCTGTATTCTAGAACGTCCGAAGCATCTATTATGCCAATAAAAAAGAAATCGATTTTGTCAAAAAATTATTGGTGTTACCCCTTAATTCCATATCTTATCTTTAATTTTGAGTTCTTAAAGTTTGAAAATTCTAATCTGACACATGTAGCGCCATCCCACATTGAATGGAAAGATCATCAATTCGACGTCTCCATCGAATCAAATCCATTAATATTTTTCCCGTTAAAATTTTGTTTCAATTCAACGTCTGTTTCAAGTTTTAGATTCGCCAAAATTTCCAAAATTTCCCATTTCCTTCTAAATTTTCAGGAATTAGTTCTCAAAATTTTTTCGAAGGCATTGAATAACAAAATTCGGAGGAGTGACAGTATCAGTACACTACTTAATGATAAAAGGTAATCCACCTTTTTAACAAACTTTAGTAATAAATTCTTATTTACCAGAACAATATCTCCATATGCTTGCGCTTTTAATGAAATCATCGGATTTCGTACGTGACAGTATGATGACAAATTGCCAACGGTGTTTGGTGATATTCATATGCGCTGAGCATGTCATCCTCGGTTACAAACAATATGGATTTCATCTCATTATTTATTTAAAACAGCAAGTAATGACAGCCATCAGTACAAATTGCCACATTATTATGAATGGGTAGGTTGCGATTGTGAACTCGCTTATCACATATGTATCTGTCTTGTAGATAAATACAATTGGAATAACATGACTATAACTGCATGTTGTCGACATACAATAGTCGATATGTTATAGAAATAGATAGTATTCATTACATAATACTACAGCTTTTTTCGAACGTCTAAATCTTGAAACGGAAATATGGAATGAAAAATCCATTTGATCGAATACTTTATGTCTTCAAAACAAGTAAAATAGTCATTATCGCTATCTCATGCATTAATAGTCTTGCAACGGAATTTGAAGACATAAAATATGTCACACGTTTTAAGCAGAATTATAATCAAAGGAACAGCAATTCTTAGTAACTTCCTACCTCCGAAATAAGTAATTTGAACCGGTGATAAGGTGCGAGTCAAATTCAATTTAACCTTCAGGCGGGCGCGCTGTCATAAAATTTATTAAAATTTTGTTCTTTTGTAAATAAAACCACAATCATTCTTTTATGAGAGTAAGGGATATTCTCTATTTTCTCAATTTTTTGTAGTAATTCAACAAGAATTACTAGCGTATCACGTTATAAAATTTATCACACCCGTTATCCATGTAAGCATATTTTCTTTTCTTGTTTATTTTAGTGTTCGTACTATTAAATATGCTTCATTCGTTCACCAAACCAATGGAAAACCGAAAAAGAGGAATTTGCTTAAAAATCTATCGCTCAGTTAGATGAAAGAAGCACATGAAATCTAGAGCAAAGTTGTTGAAAACAAGATACTGCACACTTATAGGTCCAAATCCTGAAATCAAATCAATTCGAACACGTGGAAGATGTGGTCAGTGTATACCAAAAAGGGAAGCAGACATGGAGGAAGGTTTAAAATTTAAGTGTAAAAATCATTCTGTTACTGCTGCCAATGTCATATTTCAGAAAATTCAGAAAACGACGATTAAATTAACTTATAGTTATTATGAAATAATGAAAAATCAAATTTAGATATAAAGTTGTATTTAAATTGTAATTTATTTAAATATTTCTTGGTGATATGAGATGTTTATAATTTTGATCGAAAACGATACTGATGTGAGACCTCGAGTAGGTAGCATACAATAATTGATTATCTCGTAAATGACATGGGGCACCGCACACAATCTCATTTAAGCAAATAGCACTTAGCACTCATATGGACAGTGAAGAGCGTAATTTTGTTGTCATCTGTTGTTATTGCGTAGATCCCGCTGCTTTGTGTTCAGAGCGATTTTGCAACTAAATTTCATGTATGTACGTAAATATCATAGATTCATCCATGGAAGAAAACCTAGCATTTGAAATAGGTACATCACTTTTTCCAAACAGGGTTTGGTAAAGTTTATTCTTAATTTTGTTGTATTAAAATATTTGTTGGACGTAAGTGAAACAAGTGGAAACTTTCTGGGGAATAGAGATCTATTACATTTTGTAAGGGAACACCGGCAACTCGAAAATTCAGATTTAGATGAAATTGTGAAAACTGAAAGAGTTTCCTTTGACGACTGAATCTCCTGATTTCAGGGAGCAACCCCCTTCAAGAATTTGAACGATTTTTACATTTTTGTAATTATCTCTCTTAAATTTCCCGGTACTCGGTCCAACGTTACTTATTTTTTCTGAAAGTAATTTGCGTTTCTTGAGACTGTGTAATATACTTCTAATTATATTCTAAGAAAAAGATATTTGTTATAGACATTTACAAAAACTTAAAAATCGTGCAAACTTTGTAAGAGATTGCACCTCGAAATAGGGGATTCGGCCGTTAGAAAAGTGTGTCCTTTGTACGGTATTCTTTCAGTCTATACAGTTTCATTGAAAAACACTACATTCCTTCATAATCATTAGTTTACAGGCAGGTGGCGTTTCTATCGTAAATTTTCAAGGCATAAAACCATAATTCGTTAAGTAACGACTCCACTCATTAATACGATTCTTCCGAGGAAGTTTGCGCTGTTTGCAACGTGTAATTACTGCTTGATAACCGCTTGAACGCATCAGGAAATTCATTAAATGAAAGTTTATTTTTAAACTAGATGAAGCACTCCCTGGATGCTTAATTGATAGATTCATGACAGATATGTCTAACTTGCTGATGCCCTAATGGAATGTCATCGAGATAATGTATTTTAAATTAACCTCTTAATTGAACTAGTACATAATATACTACCCAAAAGTATGCGTGCAAATAAAAGTCTGATGGGTTTCGGAATTGGTATTGACCAAGAACGCATACACTTCAATATCTATAATATAATATCTCTAATATGTTTTAACAACAATTCGTAGAATGTTCATAATTATTAATCATCGATAAAAATTTAATACACCTAAACAAATAAGAGTCGAAGTAGTAATCAAGGCAGTGAACTACTTAAATAGAGACCAACTGTTTTCCAGCGTAATGTAGGTAGCATTATTACTATGTTTGAATTTGCAAGAAAAACACTGATTATGCGATGTTGTTATGCAGCCTGGAAGGGGTATCGAACGATGAATTTCCAAAGTTGGAACGTAAAGGACCATCGGTCCAACGTTTCATTCAACAGATCAACTATTATAATCGCAAAATTGGACAAATTTGGTTTCGAAATGATTACTCATCGACAATACCTACCGAATCTTACTCTCTTCCATGTCGCTAAAGAATTACCTGGGTTGGAAGAAGCATTTGGCGAAGATGTTAGCATCAATTGATAAAAGCAAGCTATTTCTCTAACGAGTTCCGGAAGATGAAAACTAATGGAATCAAATGGGTGGTCTTGATGGAGCCTATCTGGAAAAACAGATTCTTTTGTGCGAAAGCTTTCAACTGCCTTCTTTACTTCATTTTTGAAATATATTTTGCCATAATGAAAATTCTAATTTCTCAATAATATACTATGTGACAAGAAAAACAAGTCACGCAGTAAAAGTACATATTTTTAAATCATATTTTGTTCAAATGTTTCCTGCGTTGAGACGAATAAATAGCTACATTCTTATTGAAAAATTCGTACCCGTTGTAGATAAAATTTGATAATGAGTAAGGTTCGACAAACGAGTGATAAGATAAGTTGTGTAAACCGGATTGCTGCTGCCCCTCCGAATTTTAATATCGTATCTTGCACGTAAGTGGGGACAAGCGGTGGAGGGACAGCGTCAGTCCGGTTTACACTACTTAATGATAACTTATCATGCACTCGCTCGTCGAACCTTGATAGTGAGTTAGCCCTTCTTGTAATGCATAGATTCTGTTACACATGTTGGGCATGTTTCGAAGAAGATAATCTATTGACTCCTGTGGAAGCTCAGCCCGAGCAACTTGTAGTTGTTGTAAGCTGATTGGAGGATTAGGAAGTATATCAGCCCTTCAAGTTCCCAATATCGCAGACATGTTCTATGGGCGATTGATTCGGCGATCACGCAAGCCAATTGGAAACATTGATGTTGGCTTCGTACAGGAATCGTAGTCTTGCTTCGGCAATAGAAGGCTGAGCATTGTCTTGCTGAAATTTTGTTAAAGTGAATGGTCCCAAAATTTCGTGAATTTGAGCACTTATATAAATGGCCTCGAAGGATACTAAAGGCGTCCTGCTTCCTATGCTATTTCCACCCCAAACCAGCAATGCCCGTTCAAAATCGTTCAGCTGCCGATAATTTGGTTGTCTTTGAAATGTTGAGATTTAATATAATAATTTACAACTCTAGGTTGTTACAGTCGAATGGCCGAAGTAAACTGATTCAAAGTAAAGAAACGAAACACGAATATTTTCGTTGGAGCTAGGCAGAAAGCAACACAAGAATGTATTGTTTTCTTGCTAATTTTTAAACCACATTTAACACCATGAACATCTGCAAAAAATGTAGTTTGGAAATATATAATTTTACTGGGTGATTTTTTTGTCACATGATATATATATATGTAGATACATATACTTTTTAAAATAATAATATGTACACCATGTGGTAAACTTCAGATTTTCAAATCATCTCTCTTAGAAAAAATTGCTACGTTATGTTTTGTTTAACGGGATTGCCATAGCATATTGGCATGTTATACTCTAAATGGAGTTCCAATACAGCAATCCATCGAAAAAAGGAAGACGAGATATGGAAGCAAAGCATACTTTTACTAACACGCCGAACGTCCAGATTTTACAATAATAGCTTATCGAATTCCTGGCGCTAGGATAACCTACTGTAGCAAAAGACATGAATAAAAAATAACCGTATAGATCCGAAAACGGTATCCATAAATATATAATGATCGAAATGTGCGCGGACGAAATGGGGATGGATTTAAGGTCTAACGGGCCCGGTTTAGAAATAATTGAGGAATAAAATCCGGCTTATGTGCCACTATAACTGTCGGCTCGATCTCGTCCAGTGGTCGAAAGAGACGGATATGAGGAGATATCGAACAAAATTGTACAATATGTATTCATCCATAAACGAGCGTCGTTTAATGCGACTCTTTTTAGTGGTAAAGATAAAGACGCCATTACACGCCATTATATCTGGTTTTAAAGACCGTCCGTAAACGCTTCATCGTACTATCCCGAGACAATACGCTTTTAACACGCGTTTCCTATAGTAAAGGCTGGTATTAATAACAGTAAGTGATCAGTTATATACATAACAGCATTACGCATCGAATGTGTTAATATTCTTGTAAAATGTCCGTTCCTGGTTCGGCAAACGAGTATTAAACAATTTTATTAGCATAGAGTCATACACTTTGTCGTCGAGGAATTCGAAGACATTAACTTGAAATACTGACTTCGAACGACTATGAGTCTGTCTGTCATAAATTTTAGGATCTTGCTGGTATGTAGGAAGGCATATTTCTCTAGTTTTAAGGAATTCAAGCAGTTGTGATTTTCACTGGCAGTTGATAGTTTTCAGAAATGTATTTATGTCGAAGCATACATGGAGATGAGATTATTTGGTATATCGTACCCTTGTTCAATGAATATATTAGCATTGACCAATCGAAAGAACCATAATCTTTATTTAAATTCACACGTCTTATTATTTTTTTCTTTAAAATAATGCACTACGTGTTCCCTACACTTCAATCCTCGCGCTCGATTCTATAAATTCCAAACCGTTGTTTCGTAGTTGTGGTATCCTGCGAATTACCCAGTAAGTTTCTTAAGAATTCCTTCAGCGTGAAACACGTCTAATTCTTTTTGCGGCCAAATGTTACAGCGTTCTGTATTGTTACTCTTGACTTCTCGCTCCACTTCTGACGTGTAGATGCCGCCCCGCTTTTGGAGGTTTCTCGATACAATTCGTTTTTTCGGATACACGCATGATTCATTCGTCTTTTGGCGTTCAGTTGAATAGGACGTCTTCCGTGGATAAGTTATTCCGTTTTCGCTCTAAAATCTAGCTAGGCGAGGATATTCACGGAAATTCGACGCTGGGAAGTTAACAAAATCGTTATGTGTATCTGGGAGTTCGCTTCCCCAATTTTTAGGTGCGAACTATCGGCCGTTGTACGTTCGCTTTTCCCTCAATTGGAGGGAACTAGTATAAGCTAGTAGAGTGCGAATTGAGCTAAGATTATTTAAGAACATCTAAGAATTAACGTAGAAGGTGGAAGTCAGTTTGCTGTGCTCGGTTGGTTTCTCGACATTTTTACACCGAGTGCGAAAAACCCACCACTTTGGCAGCTTTCGTCCCGATACCGATTATCACGAAGTACAAAAGTTGACAACCGGAAACATCACATCGGGGATTTGTGTTTGAGTAAAAAGAGGTTTACTTACTTTGGAAACAGTTAATTCTTTTGGTATTTTAAGGGGAGAGAGGGTGGAGAGATCAGTTTTCGGGCGTTTGCTAATTGAATAATATATTTGTTGAAGGAAACAGTCAATTCTTTTAACAGTTTAAGGGGGATTATAGTTACTTGTTGCTTGCATATATTCATGTTTTAAGTACGTTCTGCTAAAGCTGTAAGGTGACTGTAAGGTGGCTGTAAGGTAAAGCGGACTTTCAACAGGTGTGTTGTATGCATTAGGTAAGAAGCTAGCTTTCATCCCGATAGGCCCCGGGATGTGAAGTGTGTGTCCTGACCTCGCATCTGATTCCAAAAAGTAATAACTGTTGAACTATACCTCACTGAGACACATGGACTATGATCCCGAGATGCCATATATAAAAAAGAGAAGCTAGCTTCATTGAATTTAAATTAATCGATACACCTTAAGTGACAAATAAAGTGCTGGTCAACGTCATTCTCTCGCCTCAGTTTGCTTTTATTTTGTTTTATGTTACTTTTAAGTAGAGTTTTCGAGTAATTTTGCTGGTCGCTTGACGACCGACTAAAAGATCCAGAACTTAGAGGCTTCGGATAACCTCGTTTTACCTACTAAATGAGCTAAAGGGTCTCTCTGACTCCAGACACTTACTTAGATGTGATCCAGATAATTGGAGACTACCGCCTTGTTACTAAATTCTTAAACTTGAACCTACGCCGTTTTCATTGAGCTAGCACGCCCTGGATCTCCATCTTTATCACCAACTAAGTGCGTCATTCAAACTGAAACGCCGAACTTCCGTATCGGTCACGTTTCCGACTTTTCCTCGTAACAGTGTCATTTTCTACCGAGAGCTTTGAAGCCAGTAACAATATTATTAAAAGCGAATCCATATCTGTCATATTACAGAACTCTAAGTTTGGGAAGATCTTTACTCAATCCACAAACAAGCCCGCCAGGCGCTTATTACTGATATTATATATAAATATATGTGCAGCATGCGTTAGATATCACATTAACACAGCAATAGATCTCGTTAGTTGTGAATGTATTAATAATTTATTTATATTTTTCATCAACTGGTTTATGAATATGTAATTGCTTTCAGGTAGATGCACACTTGTGTTTCTTCATTCTTATGTAACGGAATGAGAATTTCTGTATACGTAATTAACTTTATTTAGATCAATTTGATAAAAGATATGCTATTGTATTACTCGTGCATTACATTACGCTTACGTCTAATAAATTTGTTGTTACGAAATAACTTTGCAATGAAGTGGTATTTACTGCTTTTACAATTGTAAGTGCTTCTCGCCGTTCTTGTTTCGCGATAAAACTGTACTACAAGAAAAAATGTATTGCGCTATCTGACAAATAACTGTATTACCGTGATGGAATTGTTTCTACAATTTCGAGCATAGCGATAAATAAACGTAAAGAAATTGGTTTTGTCTTCCAGTTTTAGTCACTGATAGCGCTTACTTCTGGTAACTTGAGCAATACTTACGCGAATAGTTCTGCTGTGGAACGCTGTTCGACGTTCTGCTGTTGTTAATACCTCTTCTACAAAGACATATCGAAACGGCGACGATACAAACCAAAAGAATTAATAATATGCTGACAACGAGCACGACGAACCATGTCATCTCTAAACCTAAGATGGTACCGGATTCATTGTCTGTAAGAAATAAATTCATTGTTAAACAGCGAAATTTGCTGAAAGTCTGATATTTTTACATCTGGGCTACAAACCATAGTGGTATAATTATATATAACTTGAATGACAATACTGCAAAATCGAGAAGTGTCTCATGTAACAGCCGTAGAATGTATCTGCGACTTAACGTTACTTGGTAAACAATGGAAACTGCGAAAATATGAATAAAATATGAAATTTTGACACCAAAAAGTCAAAATCCACTTCTGCGGTTCGCAGAGAAAAGAGGAAGTTTGGTGTACCATCCATGTCATTTAATTGCGACCCCGATAGTGTATGTTCAAAATTTCGCTCAAAGAAATTTAGTACAGTGAGTCCAATATAAGAACACGCCTCAAAGTCAAGAGTACACTGGCAAAATGTAAGTTTCCACAGCGCACCGCATTTACCTAGTGGTTGGGATCGTGTGAACATCGCCTACAAGTTACAATCAGAAGAATACGACCACTAGATAAATGAGGTACGGTGTGGAAACTTACATTTTGCCACTGCACTCCTGACCTAGAGGCGCATTTGTATATTTAACTCACTTTACCTGCGTTCAGTGTGAACAAAGGTTGCGGTTGTCGAATGCGTGATGTCTACTATATCACAACGTATTCATTTCAGAATGGATTTAGTACACAGCAGCGGAGTGTGAGGGCGAAGATATGAGATCCTTGACGTAATACTGTTTATCGGGGTGTTAATACTTCAATATTATTATTTAAAGCGAATAGTAAAGTTTGCCCAAAATACTGAATTATTTCAGCTGAGATGCAATGTATGTGTGTATAACTAGCATACAACACGATGAACAATGCTTGACTTGCAATTAGGTGCTTAACAAGAAAATTATGTGAAATTCGGAATTTTGCGTTGAGAAATTACTTGCGAAGAAGTATTACGCTTGCAAGAAATTTGGATATTGCGCAATGCACTTAAACAACGCCGAGGTGATTGATACTAAAAAGCAATATTTCCATAACAACCGAAACTATCCTTCCGGAATGTGTACAATCTCTAATTCTACTGAAACTTCAGTAAGAGTAACAGTATTTTATTCATGGCGACACGTAAATTACAATATACTCCACTTTTTCTTCTCCGTTTTAGTTAGTTTAGCCGATTTCTTGAGATAATGGAATCTAATTAACAACCAGCAAACGAGAATCAGAGTTTTAACGATTTGTAATCGTTATGCTGACATTTCCCGAATGGTACTATTATATTATGCCAGACGATTCATTTTCACTGATTAACTTGTCACCAAAATACGCCAAGTTCTCATTTTCGTCGGATTTTCATAATTTCCATGTACCATAGATCAGGAAAGATTTGGACTAGGAATGTAATGTTACTCGATTCCGACTGAGGGTGTATCTCCACAACCAGGTTGCAATGCACTCAGCTTTTATCTCACAAATACTGTTAGTTTACGAAATCTTAGTCTCGAAATATGTAAATATATATCGAAACACAAGAATCTGAATTTCGACAATTTGATATTGATCTTTCTTGAACTTACAGCAGAATTTGAGTTGTATCGTCATATTTTATAGATAATTCTACATAAGGATACAAATTGTCAAGAAATCGGCTTGATTATGAATTTTCATCGGATTTCCAGAGAAAATTTCGAGAAAAGAATTAGTTTTGTTTCAGTTTTGTTGAAACTTCAATGTATTGCAAATATCGACGCAAAGATTTTACTACAATCCCTTTACCTGACATTCCAAATAATTAAGATTGAACTCAAAATATCAACGCACAGATATCTATCTTCTTGAAGTCTTGAACGATGAATTTTGCCAAAGGCAAATGTAAATTCGCTTTAATGAGCCAGGACTATTAGAATAGAACTTGTTTATTTGAAGGAAATCTAGCAACTTGTTTCGAGGAAAAAGATTCTATCAAATTTAACTGAAATAACAAAATATCAAAATTTCCTGTGGGCGATACTGATCACAAACGGCGTGTTTGCAAACTTTTGTATCTAATAATTTATTTCGTCCAGGATTGGTTCATGTTCTTCTTGGACAATTGTCAAAACTCTAACTACTAGCAGAGCATTCAAATTTTGCATCAAATGGGAAGGGTACAGAGATTGATTTCAAATTATTTAGAAGAAAATACGTTGAATAAAATTGACCAGATACCACAGAAATTTATAAGATGTTATCTTTTACTTTTTTTCGGTGAACATATGTAGGTTCGTGTCGCTACAACATACACATAGGACTATCCTATATAATCCATGATGAAATGATCCACCTGACCTATGTGGATTCAAATTGAGGGGGATATAAAAAGTTGATCAAAATAGTAAGCCAAGTTTAAAGTACTTACTGTGACATAAATTACTAGATGTTTCGTCCGATCCGTCAGCGCAGTGGTTTATCCCGTCGCAAACCAGATCGGTGGCTATGCAAAATTCCATCATCGTACAGCGAAATTCCGTGCAGGCGTGCTCTGAAGTAGACGAATTAATACTGAGGATTACATTTGCAATGTGTCAAGTGTTACGCGTTAGTTTAATTAAGTAATAGTCCTCTGTCAAAAATATTCTACACTGCGGTTACTGCCTGCTTTAGTGAGTGATTTAGAACGCCGTTCAATTTTGGTTATTAACGAAAATATGGTTTGAAAAAGAAATAAACTTTCTTCTTCAACCCTCAGCACCCAAAGTCGTTTAGAAATTACTAAATATTAAGACATATAAACGCTGTTAACACCGTTCTATGTTATATTACAAAGTAAACAGAATTTAGTATGAACATTTGTCATCTGGTAATTGACAGAGTAAACGGCTCACCACCTAGTTTATTGTTTATTCGGGACACGTATTTCATTGGCAACGTGGCTGGCATTTCCAACTGAATTCAGGCAAATACGTAATTCGAATGAACGGTATTGGAGACTGTACCGATATCTCAATGTTGTTTGTATTGCCCTATGGTCTTTGCAACCGCAAAGATAGATATCTTACTTTACATTAACTTTACAAATATGTTCCTTGCCTATATCGAATGATTAAATCAAAAATTACCTCACAATGCTAATATTAACTGATACCAAGTACAATCATCATGAGATGATAATATTATTACAGACTCCCAAAGATGTAGCATTCTGAAGTAACTTCGATGATTATGGATATCGGAAGATGTATATGGAAAATATGAATCACCAGAATGATTAAGAAATAGTACACCTAGTGATTCTGAGATGTTATATTCACTTTTAACCAGAACCAAAAATTCGTTTACAAATTTATTCATATTCTATGTGAAATAAGAAAACGAATCTCCCAACAAAAGTAAATATTCTTGAAACAAATTTTGTACAAATATTTACTGTGTTAAGTATAATAAATAATCAAAGTTTTATTGTAAAATGCACATCCTACATTCTACTAGACACCAGGGCATGCCGCTAAGAAGGTGATCTATCGACTGCTATGAAAGCTCATTACAGGCAACTTGAAGGGCATAATGTAGCTGTTGTAAGTTCATGTGAGAATTGGGAAGCACATTAATTCTAGGGCCCATCATATCCCAGACATATTGTATGGGCGATAAATCCGGCAATATCCCAGGCCAATTGCAGGAATCGTAACATAGCTGTGAGAACATGAGACCGGGCGTTGTCAGAACGTAGTGCAGGTACATTTGAGCATTAAAATGGCTTCTAAAAAGTATTAAAGAGCGTCCTTCTTCCTATTCTAATTCCATCCTAAACCATCAATCCTCAAGTAAGTGCAGTGTCAGGTGCTAAGGAAAAATTCAAAAACTGGTGTTTTCATCGTCGAACTCATATACAACCATCATGGGCGCACAAATAAAATCAAGATTCGTCTGAGAGAACGATACTTCCCATATCAAGCGACTCGCACATTACATCATTCTAATCTGAGGGTACAATGCCAAATAATAAGAGGCAGTATTCACCTGGGACTACAGAAAATCAACCCAAATGAACGAATACGGCCATGTATAAAACGCAGTTTTATTCTACGGTCTATCTATCATATCTTCCCGTTCGGTGGTTCTTCTAGAGATGTTGCCTACTTTCTTCAGACCAATCTCCCTAACAGCGAATAACAATATTGAATAAAATCGTTTTGTTGCCGATTATTTGGTTGTATTCGAGGTATTGGCATTTTAGTACTCTGTTACAGTCGAATAGTTCAAGTAAGCTTATCCAAAATGAAGAAACCATTATTTTTGTTGGATACAAAAACCTACCAAGATTTATTGTTTCCTTTTTATTTTTATTTTTTTATCATCTCTTATTTCCAACACCCTAACTATTTGAATAAAATGCAGTTCGAAAATATAGTCCTGCACTGGGTGAAATATTGTAGCAATAATCATATGTAAAGTTATGAAATACATTGCCGAACTCTTACAGAAACATCAATACATTGTCGGCGCGAGTAGGAACTTAATCAGTTCACAACTAGCAGCTTTTAGTGAACCAAAATATCTCAGGGATCCTTCCGAAAATCAATGTGACAAAAATAGTTAAAAAGTTTCACACAATCTGAAACATTCTCATAACGTCAACGGAATTAATAGTTTTACCAGAGAAAACACCTACAGCATCGTGCAAAATATTTGCGAGTTCATAGTTTTGATACCTCTCCAAATATCGCACTAAAGCTTCATGTCATTATATCCCAAGATAACCTACTCTAACCGATGATGCTGCTAATAGGACACCTTCTCAAATGGGTTCCATGGATAAGACTTTCCACTAGCCCCATCGTGTGGAGGGGTTTGCCTTCTGAATTGCTTAGCGGTGAATGGAACCATCCTGACTGGTTTATGAACGTCTTTGGCACTAGAGAATTCCAATCTAATAGATACGGTACATGTCCTTTAGTCATGCAATATCTGATTCACAAATAAAGAATACAACTCTGATATCTTACCCCAAGAATACAGAAGAGCAGATATTTTAGCGACTAAAGCTTCCTTAATAAAATCCACCCACTCACTCAGTTCATGGTTTACAACTAGCCAGATTATTCATCTCAGCCACGCAGATAGGTTACTCGATTTCACCTATAAATCTGTAAACTAGTGATAACACATTTGAGATGCAAATACTGCATTCCCACCTACTCAAAAGGAGATAAATTCCATCTTCATTGTAACAGTAAATCGGCAAATATTTGTTAAAATTGCACGGGTCATCTAAGATTAATATTATTACTCCATCCAATATGTATTTACTCGCACACATATGCAACGAAACATTTCATACACTTAGAAATATGTAATTCACAGCATTGGCCAAACGGTCCAACGTTTACTCGTATAGAATATAATGATCGTAATATTAGATAAAATAATTTGAATACGTAACACACACGTGCACCTAATTGAACTGAACTATTTCAAAATTAATACGTCGATGGTTCGAATTTACATATACCAATTTTAATCCCACACCGACACTATACCACTGAAATTACTTCACGATTAAATTGTTTCAAATCCGCAGATTAAAACTAATGGCGTTTATTCCTGACCGGCAATCAGTAATAGCTATTACACGATGTGTCGACGTCGACGTACATGATTGCATTGAATTTGATGAGGCAATGCGTCATTTCCACCACAGGTGTACAAAAATGAGTAGACAAAATATATGTTGACAACTATCTTATATTCTTTTATACGATTTTGAAGCTATTAAAGTCAATTTTAGTAAACTATTATCTTTCCAAAATATATATTTCGCCAAACACACGTATTCGGAATCAAAATAATAATAAGAAAAGGTGTTTTCCTCCACAGAAGATTAATCATTACAAAGATCATGAAGGTGTGTATATGCTTTGTTAGAAATAAAAAAGCTTTCCCACTCATAATAATGTCTTATTTACACAAATACAATTTAAAACAGTAAAAGAATAAATCTGAAACTATCTGAACGGCTGAAACTATCAGCATCCAAAACATCGACGCAAACACTAGTCAAAATATCGGTACATTTTGTACGAAGAAGCAAAGGACCAACAAAAACAATAATAGATCAATGTATCCTTTTTCCTTTAGTGAGGAAGTTCTTATTCATATTCTGCCTTATATCGAGAATAAATTTCGATTGTGTCGCAAACATACATATAAAGGTAAAAAAATTGTTCTCATGGGGTTTCTAGCTGCTTCACATGAACACATGAATACACTAAATTACACTAAACACAAGAAAGTTTCGTCCTATCAAAATTTATAAACAAATAATGGCGATGTGAATGTGTTGACGTAAGGAATGTTTCGGAATATGCAATAACTCCCCAGTAGTAGAATTAACAAAAGAAAATTAAACGGGCACGATGAAGAAAGTTTTGGTATCAAGTGAACTTACAGAAGAGTTAACGAAAAACTGTAGAGGGCCGATGATTCAACTTAACTTGCGCAGTGGAAACACTGGAAAACAAATGCTGGTTTGAAGAACGGTACTATGCTTTATCCTCAGCAGTACCGAACAAATTCGAAACAAACACTCAATACATGGAAAGTAATACCAAATGTGCTTTTCAGATTGGAAGGAGGATATCACTTGGTCCAACAACTCAGACACCGACTGTCAGAGTCTTTAACGACCAGTATGTGCCACTAGAAACAGTCAAAAGGCGAGATTGGTTATCCAGCGTAATTATCATGACAATTCTCCGTCATCTACAGTCACAAGATCTTAACATTTTCCTTGGAAATTTTCAAACATGTACCATACACTCCGGAAGTAGCACTTAGTTATTATTATCTCCTTCCCAAGTTGAAGGACTTCCTAAACAGCCTGGTTCTACACCGGTGGGGTGAAAGGTGGGTACAAGGAAGGTGTAAGAGAGCGTTATGATAGGTATTTAACACTGCAATAGTATACCACGGTGTCCTGAGCAACTCCACTGCTTACACGAGTAATTTTACTTTATTTATTTTGACAAGGAATGTGTGCACCTTCGATGTATCTCCGACACTTTGTAATAGTGAAACTGCAATAGAAGGTACACAAAGGTCCTTGTATAAAGCATTAGTCGCAACAGAAGTGCGTGTGTCGCACGTTCCATACAAAATCGTTTGCATAATCAAGTCACTTACTACAAATAAGGAAGTATGAAGCTTGTGTAGATACCTCGGATGGTGACTTACCTAGAATTAGTGATGAATGCGAGTGCGGTGCTACTTCCAAAGAACGGTATATTTACGACATGGTGGTCACCGTGGGTCTCGCCCCACTGAAACTATTCGTAAAAGGCAAGGCCATGATTTCGCTACTTGAAGTTAACAGCTTATGGTGTCCCAACCCATGGAATCCATTACTAGGCCTAAACTGGTAAAATATTGTAAAGAAGCCATCAATGAACTGGCACGGGACAACATAGTATCGTTGATCCGGGTACCAAGACATGAGAACATTAAAGGCAATTTAATTGCCGAAGGACTATCCAAAGAAGGTTCAAAAGGAGGCTTCTTAGGATACGAACCTATTTGCGGGATATTCAAGCATTTCATTTTGGTTATGTCCTGAAAAGAGATCATTAAAAAATGGAAATTGAGTGAAGGTCAGTTCCACACTAAGACAGCGTTAGGTAGGCTAGGTGCTAAATTCTTAGCTAACCTAAGTAGAAGACCCAAAAAGAAAAGAAATAAACTACGACTACTACGAAGAATTTATGCATGGACAATTGGTTTGCTTCAACAGAAGTTTCTGGAAAGAAAGAAAGATGAAATAACGGTAATCTACTCGATCCCTGAAATACCTTTTTCAAAATTTGGGGTTTAGTTAGTTATCACACACATGCATCAGAGAAAATAAAAGATGCTTGATTTTTGCATTTTCTTGATTCTGAATTGGTTGGAACATTACGATATTACGATGAATTCTCTCAAAAAATGTGAATCTTTTAATAAACGCTTCTAAATCTATACTTGAGAAACTAATAAAAAAATCTCAGTGACCTAAACATTGCAAAGGTAAAGTCTGCTGTTCTTTGAAACGTTAATACCGTTACAAACACATTTCTTGTCTTCCCGGACATAGTCTAGATGTGATCGGAGATAATTGGGCAAAGCTAATGAGAAGTTGATAATTTCATTCCTCATCAAAACAGTAATAACATTACTTTGTTATGACTTTTGGGTTATATTTCGACGTATTTACATTAACCGGTGTCTCACCCTTCATTTCCCTTATTTCATCAAGACAATCTTCTTAGCGGGGATCTCATCCAAACAATATACAGCGGCAGCATGGAAATTACAGATTAAACGCCGGAATAATAATTACGGTAATTATAAAACATTTACGCTGATGGTGAACCGCCAATTTCCCTTGTCATGTTTGATTTACTGACAACGTAATTACCATAAACCTATAATTACGTCGTAATTGCCAAGAATAAGGTAATAGTAACAGTAGAGAACAATAGAGATCGGTCCCGAATAGTCAATTTCCTCTTTGCAACGTCTGATAGAGCTCTCTAGGAAACTGGTGAAATATTACAGCATTCCAGATTACAAATGGAAACATATGACAAACAAAGATGCACGTCTATACCTATAGTTAATTGTTATAGTTGTCTATAGTTAATTGGAGTAGATGTAAGTTCTTTCTAAACCACATTTCTTTGAAAATTCTTTCAAAGTATATTATATTTTATTATTACGTTATTAGAATCTTTATGTATACATAATAATAGCCACAGTATAAATAGCAAATACACATATACATATACGAATAGCACAATCAACATCATCATATAGCTTTAACAGTAGAGGTATAAAGAGGACTATTACAGCATTAGTAAACTAGAGGAAGGGTAGACTTGAGTTTGTACTTACTGGGATCTTTGACGGCTGTAATAACAAGCTTAAACCCGTTCGAATCCAGGCCCCAGCCGTCGGTAACGTACCTCAAAGTAACATAGTTGGTTCTTGTGTACATAGGACCGAGCTTTTGTTGTGTATTTCGGCATGAGAGATCAAACTGGAACAGAAATATTTAATTAAATGGGGTGCGAAGTTTGTATTTGCCAACAATAAAAATAACAAATTGAATAGCAGCGTAGCAAGAAATAATTCCTGATATTCAGAATAGCATTTTGTAATTACTATTCAAGATATTTAAATTTTTTGTAGTTTAATTCAAGACGTAAATTTTTACATATGTATATATTCCTGCTTTCAGCAGTTTAGCTCAGCTCTTACCTTCTTTATCTTGCACCACAAGTTCTAAACTTTTCAGATGAGAGTAATCAATTAATTAAAATATATGAGTAGGCATCCCCCAATCTCCACATATGTAATGCACATTATAACGCAATTTATTAATATTTAAAAGAAAATTACAAGGTATTCGCGTATTATACCCGTCAACTGAATCATACAAACGCAAGTTAATTATCTTTGCATTTATAATCGAATGCATAATCTACGCGAATGCAATTACTGTTTTCGATACGATTGGATTACACGAGGTCGTTTATATTAGGCGAAGTAGACGATTTTATCCTTTCCTCTCTTCCCCAAGAGGGAAGCAGTTCCCCTATTCGAAAAGCATAATATGCAAATTAAGCATGAAACTTGAGTAGAAAGCACAACTACACACTAACTTTCTGACAGACGAAGAAGATGGATTAATATCGTTGAGACAACTTTGTGCGCTAATGTAATCCTTTACGCATAGTATCTACGCCACACTATCCTTTTAACGTCGCCTTAGATGCTTTAGTTAGATTTAAATGTATACATATCTAGCTAGTTATTAAAATCAATCAGTTTATGAGACTTTATCAACATTTAAAAGGTTTTCCTCGTTAAAAAAGTCACAGTAATATATACACATGCCATACACTTCAGTGCAATTAGGTTTTGCCAAAATGCATGCACGACTTTGAAATAACTAAGTTTCTTACAATTTATGTAAGACATAAGCTGGAAGTCGGTGTGGCCAAAGTAATAAAATTACTAGTTGAAATTTGATGTAGTAGTATTAGGTACCGGTATTGTCTTGTAAGTTTTTCGTAAATGAATAATACATTATATTAATATGCGTGTATCCACAAACGTAGGTACGTGTGGATGGATGGGACATACTTTACCGACGCAAAAATTCATAAAATATTGATTACACATAAAAATTCATGAGAAATAAAGAATGCGATGAATTTATATTAGGTTTACCGACTGAGATACGTATGGGCTGAGAAAACAAAGTTACATATTCTACATGGCATCGTGTTATTGTCAATAAGGTTCGTTTGCATGGGGGAAGATGCGGATTTTTTTATTCTATTCTGAGTGTACATATGTCAATGTGAAAAGGTAAATAAGATGATACTGAAGATACATCTGTCCATATTTCTGGAAAATCGTCTCTGATAAAAATAAATTTCAAAGGTACAATTTCTCGGCTTTCATCGAATATGAACTATGAAATGCAATTGCTTACAATAAATAAAATTGAATACACTAAAATGCACATAAATAGTGTGGGTTCCTACTTTGTATTTGTTTTCATAAACAATTACCTAAAAGATTTTGTCATAAAGATTTGTTTCATGATTCTGAAAGACAATTGTCTATTTCTTGCTTACCATCTCATATTATATCAAATATATTGGACTATTTGGAAGTTTGCGTACGATATGATCTAGGCAAATTATCTTAACCCGGCGTGAATGAAGTCAGAAATTTCTACACCAATTATGAAGCGGGTAGGGAATACCCTACCCTAACTTCGATGCTAAATTTTTGACACTATAATTGTGTAATAAGCATTTTTAATTGATATATATTAATAACAGGATCCACTCAACAAGATCAGTAAATAAAATACCACAATTAAGTTCAAAAGGCTTTTTTTTAATTGAAATAAAAAAGTGTTTTCGCACATAAAATCGCATGTTCCATACATATTGGCTTCCTACACTTTGAACAGCAATGTTGTGTTTCTTTCATCAACAGTAAGGTTCTCATAAGGTATATACTGTTTTTGAATATTTTCAAACAAAACTATCTATTATGTCCCTTATTGCAGCTAGATTGTCAGTCTTTTTCTTTGGTCCCGTGTGTTTTTATCATCGAATCTCAAACAATTTTGGAGAAAGTAAAACCTCTGCAGTGACATTGTTGTCCGAAAAATTTCAATTCTAGTAGTATCTATGCGCCACACATCGTTTAAGTTTTGTCTATTTGAGCGATTTAGGCCAGCTATATACAAAAGTCCTATAAATGCCTTCAAATCCCCCAAAGTTGCATCTTTCGTATGATACTGCTTTTCGTTTTCTGTATATTTATACCTTTTATCCTTAATTGATTATTTGGATATGTAAGTATAGTATTCAACATATTGTCTGTAATACAGAGACTCCAATATTCAATCTCTGTTTTAGCAAGCCTTGCAGTACCTTTTACTCTTATAGCATTAGTAATAATGTTCTCAGAACGAAGTAGAACGCTTCCTTTGACCATTTTGTGTCATCTTTGCATGTATACAAACACCGACGTACCTCAGATGATTAACTAGTAGCCGCCGGCACAGATTCCAGCTCTTTCAAATCATCCAAAAGACCCTCTTGTTCCGAATCACTTTCTTCACTTCTCTGAGAAACGTTGTCAATCTCTTTTTCGCCCTCGGAGTCACAGTCACTAACACTTGAGTAGTTTTGTAATAATTCTTGTGGCCGACGTTCTATTCTTTCATAAGACATCTTGAAAAATCTATAAATAAATCACAAGATGCTATAAATAACTATAAATAATGAACTTACCGTCAACAAAAAATGTAACACCGGCTATGACGTCGGGTGTGACGTATCCCAGCCACGTTTGCGTAGGTGTATCAACCACGGACACTATCGAAACACTAAACTCAACACTACATCTCACCCCCGGCGCCCTTACCTCCAGCTAATGTACCGATGGGACTCGCATGGCAACAATATCATTAAATAATTTGCGTATAAAATCTTCTTGGGTATGACATACCCAACTTCTTTTAAACCGGGTTAATTTCAGGTACGTCAGATTAAGTTTAATACGAATATGTTTTGGGTATTGATACTACGGCACCTTTTCAAACTTGGATTCCCGCAGACACTACAAAAGCTTGAACGAATTCAGTGATGATATATTCTTATCCTCAATCAAATAGTCTCGCCGATATCAAATCCTTAAGTGATACAATTTGCAGTACCTTTAGAATGTGATATGAAGCTGTCCCCTTGCAAAATCTACAATGCTAGTATTCAATATACTTGTTCTGTGCAGGTGTGCATTCAAGTAGTGTATTTATCCTCCACCTCCATTAGAACCTCTATGGGTTTATTGTAGGTCGTTATAGATTATAGCGTTAAAGAATCGATAATCGTCCCAAAGGCTGGTTAATTTAGCCAATAGTGCTCCAGTGCAATAGAAGTGCATGTAATGTGCTCTACTATTAAATTTCTACGGATCTACGTGTCAGTTTCTTAGTAGTCCCATGACATAACGTTGCTTTACTAGTAGGAGTAGGGGTAGTAGCCAAGGCTGTTGGAGTATGAAAATTATTCCTATTCAAACCTACCAGTTTCATTGTTTTTTGAAGTTACTTCAATGCCGGAAGATTCTATCATCCCTCTCAATTTAATAATTTCGGTATACTAGTTTGTCAATATACAGTTCCGGTTCTGTAAATGTACGTAAAGCCCCTCTGCTAATAGTACTGAGATCATTAAGCGTTCCTGGATAGTCTAAACGGTTTCCTTTGTTTAGGAGTGAGTTTCCTTAAAGAAACCTCAATGGCATGTATTTTTCTTTGGAACATGGTTGAACGTTATATATATAAAATATAAATAAATAATATATATAAAAGGATTCCTATTTCCTGAAGATGAAATACAACTGCAGGAGCATACGCGTTAAATGTCTAATTAGCTGTCGGGATCAATAAAGATGCTAATATAAATAATACTATATATACACCTAGTAGTGATCTACGGAAGTTTTAATGTGTGCTTAACTTATACTTATATTTCGGCAGCACTTACAGAAATTGATTTCTGAAAAAAAAATAAGTGCATAGGACGATTCATATTCTTTTTTGAAGGCTGTTAGAAATATCAATGTCAAAAGAATATAGGACAATTACACTATCAAACAGAAATATATTGAAATATTTGTATAAAGCTTTAGAAAAGTTACTAAACTTCAAAGGCAGTGCTCATCGTTGTAGAGAGAGTAATTTTGCTTGTAAATGGTATCAAAATTTCGATATCGAGTATTTGTAATTAAAGGGAACACTTTTACAAGATTTGGCAAAATTTTATCACGAAAAGCTGCCAATTTTATTTTTATAATATTGAACTAATATGTATATTCCTTTAAACAATCGTTAATAATATATAAATATATTATGAATGTATAATCCCATATAGCTGGTGCTATCATTTTACGTTTCGATTATATATTTTATCAAGAAATGATTGAATCGAAAATTATATGAGAGTGTAATTATATGAGAGTGTAATTATATATATGTATACATTTATTGAGTTATTACCATAGTTCCGTAACTAATATATGCACATACATAGGTACTGAACTGTATAGAATATTCCTTCAGGACATTTTCACTTTTGGTGCTATATTGTTTATATCCCAAAGAGATTATTGTTAACATTTCAGCTCTCATGCATACCATATCTAATGCACAAAATATTTTGATCACCCTTAATATGTTATATTCAATTATACATCACAATTACTTGAAGGATGTTAAAGTTAAATCTTAAATGTCTTCCAATAAACTCAAGTTTGACATAAAGCCTATAAGAGTCGAAGTGTTAAAGTTTACTTTTTGATGGAAATAGTGGTATTTTCATATTTTACACAAATAATTACTATCTTTACATAATTATTTTTACATAATTATTCTATACGCTCTACTTATGTGATATCATCAGTACAGACATACATATTTAAGTATTATACCAATATATATAAACCTAAAAGATATGAATATATATGCAATATATAAGCGGTGTTAATTTTGGAACCAAAATATAAAAGAAATATGTATATGAAAAAAAAAAAAGAAACGTTTTCCCACATTACTAGAAATTTCTACTTCCAATGTGTTACAGTATACCCTTATTCAAGTAGCCAAGCGGTGTCCTGTACCAAATCTAGGACAAATATATACTAATTTTGAAGATTCTACAAGCAACCAGGCTTTAGGAAGTAGTATAGAAACACCTCATCACAATAGTAGTACCAAGGCCAGAATACAACCCAACCCCAACAACACCAATACCAAGCTATTCCCAAAGCTATTGGTGAAACATACAATTCGATTCCACATCCTTTAATTGGGATACGCATTTCAGCAGACACCTTCGACCGAAATAACCAACTGCGTTACTGGTGAAATACGTGCCACGTTTTGTCAGCTATACTTCAAATCTTTAGAATTAAAATGAATGAAGCTTCCTGAAACAACAAATTCTGATCTAGGAAGTGAACTTTGTCGACCATTTTTTTTAGTTTGTTACATATCCATATTCTCTTTTTACCACTGCACCTGACATTCAGATCCGTCTAAATTGATGAATAATCGGAAAGCTTGGGTGGTTGCCTTTTTCCACATGACGTACTTTCCCGCGTTATTAATATAACGTAAAATATATAATGTGGCTGCGTCGGTCTGATCTAAACCAATGGAACTATCTTCTAATTTGCGGGGAGTTCTTAGACGTCTCTACATTCGACGGAAATAATTGGTATACTCGCTCTGCCGCCGAAGATAAGGAATGATGAACGATACAATTTAACTTTTTAAAAACTTTCGTAATGGAATTCGGAAAGTAACAATATAGGAACCTAATACGGGCGAAGTGTATTTCTTGCAGCGAAATTTATTGCTATTGATAGCTCATAGGTAGCTAGCGCCGCTATACTTAAATCATTAATAATATAAAATGTCGTTTTTTGCTACCATAGACAAGTAAAAATGTTTAGTTGGTAACTGGATATGCTAAAGTAGCGTGGAAGGTCGTAAAAGTTTTGTTTAAAATTGTTTGGTGAAGTTATGGAATGGAGAACAAATAGTAGACAAGTCAAGAATTAGAACAATAAACATAAACTATCGTCAAAATTATCAAAGACATAGTTTTTGAAATGTGTGATTGAGTAGTCTGTTACCTCGTGGTACTACATAGTCATTTATGAAAGGAAAACACTACTTTGTTACACTACCAATTTGTTCTTATTGAAAAACGTGACTGCAGTTTCGTAAACACTGTTACATTGTCAAACTAGAAGTTTGTAGTTAAAAAGTGATTGTTCAGGAAAGCAAATACAATTTGTTTGTACTTTTCTCAATCTCATCTTTCAAAACTCGTATTTGGTGAGACCCAGATGGTAATGATAAATGTAGGATCAAGTTTATTTGAATGCATGTTGCCTTAGTTTTCTTTAGTATGTTTAAACTGAATCATTTCTTAGTAGTAATCGATTGTGATGCAGGTCGTAATTAAACTGTCAATCTGTTGTATTTATCTTTCTTTATCTTATTTTATCAGTTCAAAACTGTATACTTTAAAGACTATAATTTTCTTGCTAATGTTACCAATTATTTTGAAATAGGTGCAATACTCTATACTAGCATACCAAAAATTTTATTCATGATTATTAACCTTTCTATACTCGCGTCAAAATATGAAACATGTATACTATACTATATAAATCGGTCTCACAGACCGTATGTGTGAGTATAGGAAGGTTAAATTAGTACCAAATATTATAAAAATAATCATGAATACTTCAAATAGTAACTAACCTTATAAGATCCCACGGCATGCGCCCCATCATAGATGTAAAGGTGATCGTTACAATCCATTTGGAGAAAATCAAAACGTAGCATGAACCGTTGCAGGATAGAATGGGTCTGAAATGTGATGATACATTCGAGATTTCGTTCATTCTTCGAATATAGAACCGCTCCGTCGATTTTCCTGTACAGCTGTTGCAGGAAATGATTTTTGCAAAGGGCCTGCATCGAATCTGGAACGAAGAAAGTGAATTTAGGCAATTTGCGGACTATCCGATATAGAATGACATTATTAAGAAATACATACAGTCAATTTTAAACAGAAATTATTACTTTTATCGGTTCTAAATTGTAAAATCGATATTAGCCGAGCGAGTCGGAAGAGATGTATAGATTGCAGTTAATAAGCGAAGCATGTACGCTTCGATAATGCCAGCCGAGGTATATTTTGTAAATGTAACACAATCTCAGCAACAAATTGTTGGAAACTAGAATGAAAATGCTTGCTCAATGTTCGCATATATGATACATGTGTCGCTTTCCTACTATTCAAAGATAAATAACGGATTGATTTTACTGCCACCACTTGGTGAAACATTTTGAAAAATTAAACATTAATAAACCACTTGGTATTGCTTCACAAAATTTTGTGAAATGATACCGAGTGCTTTATTAACTTTAATTTTCTTTATTCAAAAATAATTATTTTCATTTTGTACTAATCTTATATCCCGCCTGCAAATAAACTGGAGACCATTTTATTTTAAACGTAAGATAATTTGATATAGTTACATTATACTATACTGCACTACTGTCTGTCTGATTTTCTTTTGAAAATGAGCGATACTATATTTACAGTAAATAAAACAAAATTGAAGACACTGTCAAAACACAGTTTGTTATGTATAAATAAACTAGCGGATCCTGTGCCTGCTTTGCCAGGCAAAACAGAATAAGAAATTTTTAAAATAAGAAATGAAACACACTGGTTTTTAACAAAGTTGATTTTTTGGCTTATATTTATTCTACTTTTATTTCTATTAGTTTACAATATAAATCCTATGTTTTAACTTAAACTATCGCAGAGCTCTTTCGTAAACGACGTTTTTTGTTTTGCCCTGAGTTGTAGTGTAAATAAAGAGAACTGATGGCTTGCCGACAGGTGAACACGATACATATAATTGACCGTGCGAGAAGCATGTATATTCCAAATCAATTCCACACGATGCCAATGATTGCCCTTGCGCTTTATTTATTGTCATAGCAAATGCAAGACATATTGGAAATTGGAGTCTTTTGAAATCAAATAGTAGATCTTGTGTAATCATTGGAATACGCGGAATAAATACATCTTCCCCTTAAAATTTTCCTTTTAAAATGGTTGCTTCAATGAGATTATACATAACCCTTTTGACTGCTAATGTGGTCCCATTACACAATCGAGACTGATTTAAATTTCGGAGCATAATAATGGGAGCACCAACTTTTAATTGTAAACGATGAGGTGGAAAATCTGGTAAATCCAATGAATTCAAAAATTCTGTGGGATAATTAACAGCGTCATCTTGATTTGTAACCGTGTCAACTGATTGATATGTTACAACTTCGCCAGGAACATGGGCTAAAATATCTGCATTCAATGCACCAACGTCCTTGTTTTTCGCAGCTAGTATCGCTCTTTCAGATAACCAATTGTGATTTTCGATAATTTTTCGCAAAGTTTGGAAAAATACTTGAAACCAATTCTTGTTTTGTTGGTGCGAAATTGCAAAAGTTATCGAGCAAAATCAGTAACAATTTGTCCATTTCGTATCGCCAGTAGTTGCGTAGAAAATGCATCGGCCGATGGATCATTTTGTATTTGAACTCGCACATTTGTAGTCAAAGTGAGTGTTTGTAGGTGTCTCCACAAATGAAATGATTTTAAACGTGCCTTTATTTCATCTGCTCTTGTTGAACGGGGAATCACAGGCAATGTTTCACGGAAATCACCAGCCAATAATATCAAAGCGCCAGCAAATATTGCTTGACTATTGCGTAAATCTTGCAAATGATTCTACTGATTTCCTATGTGCCATTGTGCATTCATCCCAGACAATTAATTAGCATTGTTGCAAAACTTTTCCCATTCCAGAATTTTTGGAAATGTTACACGTAGGATTTTCATTGGCATTCATATTGAGGGGTAACTTCAGTGCAGAGTGAGCTGTGCGACCACCATCTAATAACGTGGCGGTTATTCCAGACGATGCAAGTGCTAATGCAATATTACTCTGTGATCTTATAGTCGCCAATATCAAGGAAATCAAAAATGTTTTCCCAGTGCCTCCTGGGGCGTCCAAGAAATACACTCCCCGCTTTGATTTCGTACAACTTCCATAATGGTATCATATGCATGTCTTTGTTATCTGGATTCAATTTCGGCGAATTCGAATTTATAAATGTGTTCAATTCATTTAAATCGTATCCCAAAATCGCCTCCTTTTTGATATATATAGAAGTCAAAACAATAAATTTATGGTATCTTTAAATTTATTTATCGCACGCATGCGATTTCTGATTTCAACCAAACTTAACATAAACCATATAGGTCCCAATACCTACCCTCTGTATAAGTTTGGTTAAAATCGGTCGAAGCGTTTGAACGTGATGCGGCGACATACGTAAGCCCAAAATCGCCTCCTTTTATATATATATAGATAGATAGATTGCCATTATGTGGTACATATCTACAAATGAATTGGTTTCTATAGATTGTCTTCATCTTTTGACATAATGGTTACATCGTTCGTGTAATTTCTATTTCTCTATTGTCGATCCGACAGCTTTGGTACCGTGTTCCCAACTTGTTTTTCTAAAAAAAATACTCCGTCATCCTTTTTATATAAATGCTAATACGTGTAATCTGAAAATAATCACATCCAAAACAGGAGGAGTAAAAAGAAACATTAATATAATCGGAAGAATCTCGGTAGTATTAAATGACTGAATAACAAATTCTTAAATAGAGACGCAAAAATAAAAATTTTCAAAACATGTGCAAGCCCTATAATCTCAAAGAAAGATCGGAAGATCATAACATTAATTCTGGCGATTTTGTTAACCATTACCTTGCAGTATCCTTTGAAGTGAAAACTGCAAAGAAAAGACGACGTCAAAAACAATAGTGGCGTTGAATTGCTCTTTCAGAAGAATTTGGGTTTTTTTCAAATCAAAATGGCAACTAACTAGGATGCCATCGGTTAAGGTATCGGCTTTGCGTTTGTAAAGTGTATGGGAATTGTACAACCGAACACTATGAAAACGGAGTCTTATCTTTTTCTAATTTTTGTTTAGTAAGTTACAAAATATTTCTCACCGCTACAAGATTAGATTAGATTACTTGAGGTGGCACTGATGCCTGTTCCACTGCGACCTTTCCAGATCTATTGTGGTCCTCATGCCTCATTAGAACACGTTCTCCAGCTTTATTCCTTCAATTATACATAGCGGCTTTGAGAGCGGTTCTTCGGCATATACGTGTATTTTTAAAGTGGACTTGAAGCCCTTGCTCTGTAATGCTGTTATATGCCTCCATAATAGAGTCCTGGCCTGCCTTAAGCTTTGCCAGCTTCATCTGGGTGGCTGGATAGTCGTTGCATACTACTGCGATCCTCTGCAAAGCAGCCTCCTTGAAGGTTAAACCTTCTGGCCCCTTGCCTTTCGGAAGACCTGCTGGAGTACTGCCCTCCGTCCTCGCCTTTCTGGACTTCCGCCCTTTCTTTACGTTTAGTAGCCTCCGAGGTCTGTTGAAGCCTAACTTCCTTACCTAGACTAAACCTGGCCCCTTGTGCATGCGTAGTGAAGTTGGCCTTGATTATGGATCTTTTAGCCTGTATGTAACCTTGGTCCTGTTTCACAAGCTTTTGCACTTTAGCTTTGGAAATTCTAGATAGCGTAGCTGTACGAAGAGTAACTAGGGAAGTATCTGTCCGCCTGATCAGAGCCCCGCTTGATCGAGTAAGGCTAATTACAAGGGGTTTCGCCTGGTGCCCCCAGAGCAACGTTAAATACCGCATACCTCTGCGGCCACGCAACTCTCGGCACGTTACCTTACACCTTAGTTTGGGTTTTAGCTCAGGTACCTTGGGAGCGCAATATTCCCGAACTCACTTGGTAAACTTGTTAACAGTGAGCCCCTGAGGCTACCGCCACAAGCAGTACCTCCGCTTTTCTGAATAGAAATAATAATAATAATCTTGTCATGGTTTGGACAATTTCCCAATCTATCTAATGGATTCCATTGGGCAACATAGAAATGAAATAAGCGCACGAACTTCACTTGGTCTAAGAAATAAGCAGAAGCAGTACTTTTTCAATGTTATAGAAAACATCATCATTATCTTTTTTAGCCCTTCTACTTTTCGGTGTAAGGGTTCGGAGCTACTAAGCCGTATAGTATACATACGTATACCGTACCGCTCCTGGTCCGCCCATGCCACTTGTCACAGAATATGGAAAGCATATTACTCATAATATTCGAAACTGGTGTATTTATTCAACCTTTACCCGCCTTAAAGCCTCATAATGTGTATACATACACACATCTAACACCTTTTCCTTATTACAAATTCTTCATTGCGATAAAATAAAAATATAAGTTTAGTAAATATTGAATTACCATTACGGAAACACAAATTAAAGAAAACAAAAAGTTAAATGGTCCTCGAGCGTGAAACTAACAACGCAATTAAAGTTTTAGAACATAAATTACTTTCAAACAAATTTTGCTCTTTTCTACGCTTACGTGGACGATGTCTGAGGCGTGCGTTTCCCGAAAAGATGCCCGGAAGCGAAAAATCTCCAACAGATAGTCTTATTAATTTAACTTTTATGAAAGTTTGCTGTACAAAATTAAAAAGTAAGCCCATGCTTGCATTAGCAAATTTTAAACAAAGTTGGTAATAGGATTCGAAGAAACCTCTATTCTTCGCAACTATAGTATCTGTTCCATAAAGGATTGTAAAAGAGGGACTGAAAGTTAAAAACCCGAATTCCGTCCTGTTTGTAATATCTTACACGGTGGATTTGTATTAATAAAAGTTGCAAGTTTAGTTTTTATATGTCCATACGAAGAGGTATATAGCTTTTTGAATTATTTCTAGAATAGCTCGTAGTAATCACATTTTAGTTGACCAAAAATAAGCAACAGAGAAAATAATAGGTAAGTGCGAATGGAAGAAAAATTCAATACAATTTACTGTTACAAGAGGGTCACACAATGTCAACGGACGAACCGTTGCTTATTAGGTTATAGACAATGATTTGGAGCTTAAGTGTGATTTTGAAATTGTGTAAACACTCTCCGCGCAAATGAACGGGACCAGACGTGCAATTCAATCTCGGTCGGAGTTGTTCCACAATCCTCAAATGCGTAGAAAACTTCAGATCAACTGAGAACGTAATCGATAAGAAGCGTACAGGCCCGAGACGCTGTGTAACGAGGCCAGGAAACGTTGCAGGGATAAGAGAAGAAATAGTCAGAAGCCACCAGCGTCCTTTACACTCTGGAAAAGTTATAATCTGGTGTGGCTCTTAAGCCATAATCGACCGTATTTAAAAAATGGTGCCACAGTCACTGTTAATTCGACTCGATACATTTATGTGCCTGAAACGTTCTTGGAACAGGAACTGAAAAGACGAGGAATTCCTTTAAAAGATGTTTGGTTCCAGTAGGATGACGCTACATCACACACCGCGAACGCTCCCATGGCAGTTCCTCGTCAAATGTTTCCTGGGCGTTTTGGCAATATTCCTTTGCCTCCCAAATTTCCATATTTATCACTACGTGACTTTTTCTGTGGGGGTACCTCAAGAACCGTGGCTATAACCACAACCGCGAAATATGAACCAGATGAAGAATGCAATCATTCAAGAAATTGCTGCCACCCTTGCAAAGACATTGTGTGATGGGGGATTTGGAGAAGAGGGTTGAATCGTGAATTCGAAATGATGGACATCACTTCGACGACATTATTTGTCACAAATACGTCTGGCCTATATTAAATAATAATGAGCTGTGATTTAATGTCAATAAACATATATTAATTTTAAAATTAACCGAGTATTCTTTATTTATTAACCGTTCGTCTCTCGTGTGTCATCCTGTATTAGTATTTCCTTCGTGAATTTGAATCTTTCTCCAATAAATTTTGACCATTTCCAAGTGGAGATTCCAATTGCTTGAATTATCTCCTTCAAGAATAATTGAACATCTCGTTTTGCTGATTTTCGAAGGACTTGTGAGCAAATGCAAAATCAAGTTAGTCAAACGAACTATCAATGACTTCTTAAATATTTCCCATCGTTCTAGATCGAAATTTGAATCGTTTTATTACTAATATAAAACTAACACGTGGTAACAAACTTCGGGCAAGAAAACTACTATTTCATTAACTAAGTTAATACTGACCAACAAATTATATGATTGAATTTCATTGTGCAACTCAACCCAACATGAAATCAAACACAACAAACTTCTAGCCCGCTCTCTTCGATACGTTTGAAGCACAATTTCTTGCAGTTCTAAATTCAAACATGAACTAAACCGCGCAATGAAATAAAAAACGCACCGCATTCCCATTTAATTTATATTTCCAACCAAATAAACATCGAGAACAAATAGAATCGCTAGAAGTTACTGAGTGTTCAAACATAACGAGTTAACCGCCGCATGTCGCCGGAAGCGTGGATGTGCTGCTTTCCGGGAACATTTCCCCGATCGCCGCGGGAAGTCGCTAAGGCACATTCATTTGTTATGTCGGCTATCGTGTTACCACCGTTACTCTTTCTACTAGAAGTAGATGGTAAAGATATTAAATGGCTTGTGGAAATAAAAATTGAATAGATGCTATTTGTTAGAGAAGGCAATGGCGAAAAGATATGGAGTTTATATAAAGGGTAGCAGATTAAATCTTTCCCTTCATTTGATACTAATCTCACATATTAGTACGTTATACGTCATTTGTTTGCAAATTTTTTGACTAGTTTGGAATGCTTCGTAGATTCCACAATTATTTGCTAACAAATTCAGCAGCATTACAACAATGTTTGAAGTTGATTCAACTTTAATCCAATTATCTGTGTAACAATAGGTCACGTTCTTATGTCACATTTAGTGAGAAGTCATTCCGAAACGGTGTTGCTTTGTATTTTTCTGTTAACGAGTACTGGATAGAAATACAGATAGCATCATGTAACTTTAATCTCAAAACTAAAAGAAATAACGAAAAATTTCTAACAAGATCTTCCTCAAACTCGATGAATTAGAGTGATGGCAGCATCAAGCTATTTTAGAGCTTAGTAAGCGTCTAGAGTTTAAATCTTCTCGTTCCTGGTAACAAGGACCTTGTTCAACGTCGATCCGTTCCGATTGATGTCTTCTACATGTGAAACTTAACTCGTCTTGCGCCATCGTGGGTTTATTCCGTTTCCGACGACGTAGCTTTAAATTTTTCACATTTATGCAACTTGCTTACATGCTAGATTATGAAAATACTCCGTGACGATTTTGACAAATATTTCGCCGTGCTCTGTAACGAATGCAAGCGACGAAAATGCTTTAAATTCCAAACACGTCATTCTTAGTATAGACAAGGGGAGGCAGTCGTGATCCTCCGGCTTTCTTCCTGTTTTGTTTGTTACGAGGATATTTTTCAACATCCACTTCTTAAAGAATGTATCGCGCGGCAGGATCTTCTCGCTTTAAGTGGATAAGAATGAGAGAAATAAATGGATTTTGTCTAGAAATAGAAGTAGAGCTAAGTCAATGTTCCAAAAATTTAGAAATAGCTGAAAAGAATATCATTAAGTAAGTGTTCGGTTCGTAATATTGCTTCTTAAATACAAAATTTAGTACAAATGCTCATGATATATGTATATAGTAAGTTACTCTTGCAAAACCTAATTCCTTTTGATCATTCAAATTAAATGGCTGTAATAACCGATCCTGCTTAACAAAAGTCTGGACTCGCGTACGAGCATATACGTTGCGGAAAGCACTGGTATGTGTATGTAAATATTTTCAATGTTATAAAGATTTTAAAGAATCTGATTGAATACTGTTAAAACTAACTGCGGAAATCAACTCTCTACTTTACTACGATTAGCAGCGAAGTGCCATACATATATTCACGGCAGTCCGATCAAATGAAAAATGAAAATTGTTTCTGATTAGTTTTCCAATCAATGATAATAGCTCATCATTCTTTAAACAATTGTTGCTAGTTACCCCAACGGAGTTTGAAATACTCTAAGGTAATAGGTGAAGGAAGTGATGGTTGTTCCAGTACTATACCAGTTAACTGTAATCAATAACAATGATTCACATATAATTTCAATACATACAAATACGAATAAATATCACAAGAAACAATGTATAATAAAATTTACTCTAGATTTTTCCCAAATAAATCACAGAATATCCTCTAGTATACACATACATTCGGAAATAAATGAGAGCCAAATCACAATTTCCATACGAATTCTTCTTCTTCTTCTCGTCAATCCTTATGCCTTTCAGCGTCGGATTACAAAACGAATTCAATATACTAAATTCTATGCGATCGTTAAATCAATAATGCAAGATGACAACGGAACATATACGATGGCAATAAAAGATTTTCCGACCATAAAAGCGTCAACAAAATATATTTATACAGCGCAAACTGCATAAACTTTAAAATATCTCGTAAAACATGCGCCGCCAGACAAGCTAGTGTAGAGACAATTTCCTGACGTTCGAGAAATCAGACGAAGAAAAAGAATCGTTTTCACCTTATACAAGTAAGCGGAAGAATAGAGAGCGATTTGAACCGTGATAGAATACCGGCGTTTCTAACGAAAATAAAGTCGATGAAAGGAAATATAAACGTCATTTTTGTATTCATCAATGCCTATCAATGATGGAAATGGCATTAGACGTATAAATTTGGTTGAGAAGTAATTTTAACAAAATTTTAACACTGCAAATGTTCGACTATCTGAACTATGTGGAGTTAAAGGGGTAACACCAACGTAAATTTTTCAGAAAATCAATTAATTTTATTGGCTTAATAGATGCTTTGAAGCTTCTAGAATATGGGGTAAAAAGTTTATTACCCAGAAGAAAGTTTTATTCTTGAAATTGCGAGCTCTTCCAGAAGCGCGCCAGATATCTCCGAAACGACTACTTGCGCCAAATAAATTTGTAACTCCTTTATTACACTAACAGAAGTCGTTAGAAAGTGTTTCTGTTCAGTTAGAAGCATTTCCGTGTTTGGTTCAGAAGTGAAAAGTACGTTAGTCTAGCGTCAATACATGTACACAAAAGACACAATTTCCTCACTTGAAAACGCGGTATTTGTGTGTAGGGCTTCTTAATAGTTTATTTGTAATCTCAGAATACTTATAAGTTACAATGAACCACGCGAAAGTGTACCCGGACCAGAAATATACGAAAAATTGTATCCAACGGCCGCGTCGAAGCAATGCCTCATCGAGACGACCGTTGAATAGATTTGAGACTGAGAGAGAAAGAAGTCAGTGCGGAGAAGCTGAGTCGAGATCAGTTGCTAAACCGTTGCTTGGGAGACTACACACAAAATAGTAACGTAAGATTCAATGCTACTGTTTGGAATTTGGCTCCAAAATCTCACTCAGTGGCAAAAGGTCTTAAATATAGCGACTGATATTGCTGCGTGCAATTTTCATGAGGGTCTGACAAATATTCTGCGAATCATGAAAGTTTTGAAGATGGATATTGGCGCCCAATCATACAATTTTTATGTTGAAGCCGATGCTAAGCGGATAAAACACGCCGAGCTATCTTTGGCAGATGCGGCAAAAGAGGCGCGCAGCATACAATCTTCGAGAAAAAGAATGAGGAAGAATATTTTAACGTTGTAACTTTATGGTCCTGGGATATTAGATTAGTGGTAAAAAATTATAGACAGTCAATTTTTTTATTTGTTCATGTCTATAACACATTTCAAAACTTTAAACGTGTTTTTCTCGAAACACAAGTTTTCAAAACGGCACGCAGGATGACTCCAACAATTTTCCTTTTATTCATTCCAATTTTTGACCATATCTTTAACAATATCTAGTGACATACCTATAGGATTTTCGATAAATTAATTCAAACATTAGTCATCAACAAATGATTGCCCTTTCTTTGGCCGAAAATTGAATGCTTTACTTCAAATACTCGTCAATCACACAAAACTCAATATTTTTAAAATCCCCTGCATATTTCATTTTTTTATTATTCCGAATTCAAATTAGCACCAGTTATAGTGCGTGCTGCAGAGCGCCTCAAATTCAATATGCCCCGCGAGAATGTTTCCGGCGGCGCCATTTTTTAATATTTATCGATGATAGTTTTTTAATACTTGTATATATACTTAATACCTTCCTCGAATATTATTGTCCTATCACGTTTCCTTACATCCAAAATGAATTGTCAAAAAGCGCCTTTTTTGGGCTGTTCCATTGGTGTAACCCTTTAAAGCAGGCATGGGCAACCTCTTTTTTGTAGAAGATTTATGCTGCGAGTAATCTTGAAAAATATACATTTTTGTGGTATCCTTATGATTCATTATGAATTAAGTTTAGACGGGCCGTGCTAATATGCAACGAAAGAATTCAGTAGCGGGCCGGGCAAATCTTACTCGAGGCCGCATGTGGCCCGCGGGCCGGAGGTTGCCCATCTATACTTTAAAGTATCACGAATGAGCCACAAAGAGGCCGTCGTTCCTTATAGCATACACCTCTCTTTCTGTTATAGTATCTGTCAAAGGTGAATTTTCACGTGGTATATGTCAGTCTTATAAACCCTCCCCTCACATTCAAGTAGGTAAAATTTACACTACATATATCTTTTCTTATTTGTAGCAATGGAGTAATCAGCCGTGCCCAGCTAAAATTAAATGTTGTTCTCCACACTAAGGAAAATATAAGTGCCACATTATTCACGGCGATAACGCGTGCCAAAATAAATTTATTTAACGAGCCGTGCCTCATAATCCACCTGCTTACTTACCTCCACACACTCCCCAACGCGTAAAATATTTTACACCCCATTCTTAGTGCGTCTTTTATGTCGAAATGCCGACCCCCAGCGAACGCCTCAAATGGAAGAAAAAACAATTTACGGAACGAAGCGCGCTGCGAGAAATAATCCCGCGTAAACAGCGCTGCTAATCTAATTTTGAACGCAAACCCCACAGAGATAAATTTGAATTAAGGCGTTTACAAGATGTTTTGGTTATTTAGGGGTTAATGGAATGGCGAATATAATTCGCTGACTGATTATTTCACTCCACAGAATCTTCGTGTGATCAAATAAAGAGATATGTATATAAAGTATAGTGATGATGACGTAAAGATTCAATTATTTGGATTACGTATTTTAGAGAAAAAATTAGGCCATAATTCTTGTACTTCGAGGAGAACTATTTTGAAAGTAGGTTTGGAAGATGCAATTTTTGTCACAGATTTTCTTATGCATGCACGCATACGAAACTGCAAGGATTGACAATAATATAGACATAAAGTGCCATAACAAAAATACCCAATACTAACCGCCAATCGAGCACCACAAAGTCAATACATTATTTCCTCATCTCTAATGCATTCTCAAAATAGTTGTTCTTCAAATCAAATGACTGCACGGCAATACTTACTCAAATAGAAATCAAAAGAATTTGTGGATACTCCACCAAAATGGTTAAATTGTGGTGGAAGCGTTAGGAAAAGCGCTGGAGCAAGGTGGAGCCTTCCAAAACGGCGCAACTCCTTTAATTAATTCATCCCGTTTCACGAAAAAACAGTAATAAAAGGGAAGGAAGGAACATCTACGGGGCGGAAACGGAATACCTTAAGTCTACTTCGGAATCCTAGAAAGCCTACGTAACTATCGAGCAATAATTAAAAAAACAACAAATGAGTTAAAATGAATTTAATGAAAAATAAACGCATAAAATTGGAATAATCAAATGAAATATTCTTGAATTGTGAACAATATTAGTAACCTGGTTTGGCCAAGCTTTATAACTTACTTACTATAATTATATAATAATTACATAAATAAAGTTTGTAGTTTGCTTGATAAAAAAGTCTGAATTATCTGAATATAAATTTTTCTTTGAATATTTTCACCAAACTAACTCAAGCCCATAATGGCGGTTTTCCAGTTCGTAGGAAGATTAAATTGAATCAAACTTAAGGTACTTCAATTTAACAACCGAGAAAAGGGATGATTCAACAAAAGAAAGTTTTAAACTGTAACCTTAGATTATTTAATTATTTCCGAGATTTCGCGGCGTGAAGTGATGTTCGGGCTAGCTATCCACCTTCCTTGTAGATGAGGTAGTTATCCTTGGAGAGGTAAATGTGGTACAGGAGTTACCTCCGGTAAAAGAAAGGGATAAGATACAAAATACGTCCGGTTGTTAGACAATTACGAGCGTTGCGGGAGACAAACGCACCCGTTTTAAATAGAATAAAAACAGAAATATGATGGAAAATATTAATTTCGAAGACTTACTCGTTCAGAAAAAAGCGATCGGCAATTGCAACGGAACAATGGTTATCGGCCTGGATAGGTTGAAAAACGTGTGAATGCTTTTGAAATGCATCCCAAAAAATTGGGCTGGGCCAAAGGAATAGGGCGAAGGCTTTTAGACGCATAAAACAGCTTCCCCTAAGATAGGTTTAAAGCAAATGGACTAAACTTCAACCGATAAATTGCAGACGGACACCTTGCACGACTGGTCTCTGAGATTGGCAGTCGATACGATAATGGCCGCCTGAAAAGTGAGGGCTAGCTTCCCGCGAAGTAACACACATGTTTGCTATGCACATATCTTGAGGAAATACGTAGGTAGCCAGTTAGGCCCTACACACCACAAAACTTCCACATTCCAACCTGTCAAGGCATACCTGACATAGAGACGAAATTCAAGGTTGTAAGGCATAAGTGCGTTCAATAAAACGACCCAGACACCAATGACATAGCGTCTACAACAATAAGAAAGGCAAAGATAAACCGGTGCCACACTACACCTTTCTTAAACTTGAGAGGTGTAATGTGGAGCTCAGAAACGATTTTCCTATGACTCTATCTCTTAGATACGTCAGCTTGTTTTAAGTCTTTTATGAGCACATTATTCTGAAAGTATATATGGATATCTTAACAATGGTTGAGTCACAAAGTTTTGAGATAAAATATTACCAAACTGAGCCACATATTCAAGTTCATGTTCATATTCATGGGCAAACAGGTCTTCAAGCCTGAGACGCATTGATCCCGATCAACACGTCATCGATTCTTGATAAGGAGTTTAAATTATTAACAAGTGCAAGACCATCTCCATATTAAGGTGAGCCATTTGGAAATACATTGGATCACTTCCTTCTTCCCTGTTATACCCTTTACATATCAACACATAAACCTACTGAACGCAATACTCTGTGGAAGCTTATAAACGAGCTTCAAAAATTCTCGAACAAAACACAAAGAGAGAATGGAATGGGCTTCGAAGAGAAGTGAACATCAAAGACGCAGCACAACACAACAAATATGCAACCAGAAGTCAGTGGTGAGGTTTGGTATGATACTTAAATGTAATAATATACCTGTACATTCTTAATTAAAAATTGCTTTTCTGTGACAACGAATAGACAAGTATGCCAATCTTGGAAGGTGTATATCTAAAAAATGGATTTCAATCATTTAAAGTTTTATAAGGAGGCAATTGTTAAATTTATGAAATAAGTTTAATATCTGAAACACACCCCTACCACAGTTGTTATGCAACCAATGATACGTCGGTTTTCTATAGTCAGTATTGTCCATAGTCCATACTGATAGCTAGTCTGGGCAGTCGTTTTATTAAGATGCGACAATATAATAATAGGTTTGTTCGTAGAGTAAATTGGAAACCGTTGGCAACTAATATTCAAAGCGCATGCCCTACTGGAAACAGTTGCAAATTTGTCCTAAATTTAATGCTCTACGAACATAAAAGGAAGAAGGAATGCGTAATTTGTCCTGAAGGTGGCGCAAGAGTCAGTTTTTGTAGGTCTTTTGAAGCATTATTTATCTAAATGTAGTAATAATGTGGAGGAAACAACAAAAACGACACATATTTACAAATTAATATCGTTAACGTACAGATGTGGGACAGATCATGGAATGGATCACCACAGATTAACAAATAATCTGGGAGTCAACATTACTAAAGTTGGCGCTTGCCATTGCGCATGTCTCAAACCAAAAATTTTCAATTCTGTAAGAAATTATTCTGACGGTTGCCGATCGGTTGGAAATTGAATAAAATTCACTCTGCGAACGCCGGATTTCTATTTATTAATTATAAATATATAATATAATATATATAATAAATTATTTTAAGAAAACTATCAAATACCATTATACATACATATATACCTTGCATAATCAATGCATAAAAAGATTTAAATTTCTTTAACATTATGCAAATACTAATTCATCCCTAAAACCGAAGTCAAATTCCTGAAGTCAACGCTGCATGTCAATTTAGAATTTATAACATTGTAAAGCACTTGGGTCTATGTATATTTAATTCAAAGCTTGGGGGATAGAATGTCATTTGGTATTACAAAAACCGTTAGCCGCAACTTCTTCCCCGCAGTAAATAAATACATAATTAGGCTCATTCCTTATTGAACATAGAGCCCTCAGAAAATTAGAAACCAGACGACGACGTTCGCCGGTTTCAATCTCCAAGTTCCATTATTTCCACATTATGTTTTCCTGATTCAATATTCTCCACACAATATGTCCGCGGTCCCACTCGAGATCCGGTTTAGACTCCGGAAAGTTTCGAAGTAAGCGACGAACGAAGAAAGAGGACAGCATCTAGCAGCAGCCGAAGTAAAAGGAAAGGAACAATATCCTCTGGGACCTGAAGTGGAGACCGTCTCGTTGACCGCAATCTCACTTTTCGATTCAGCAACGCGTGCTTCAATAATGTAACCGAAAATTACGTTTGCTTTTGCCTCTCGTTCCTTATTGCTTCTTATTTACCGGGATCTCGGTTGATGTGTTCACGATGAAAAGGTATTTTCCTTACTTGGATGATATAGGGTACCCCAAAATAGATAAGTGAAGTACATAATACACGAGTTAAAATAGTTCTTCCAGTGGTTATTTATGAAGAGTCTTGGTTCTCCTCCTTAATATTTTTCCCCATTTTCTGGTTTCTACTTCGTTGCAACTAACAATCAGAGAATCAAACTTGTTAATTTTGATATCAAAGTTGTTTTGGTATGAAATAATTCTTACCCCTACCACACTCACTTGTATATTTCCAACTTCATATTTCGACAGCAACCTTCTTTTCCTGAATAGACTCTAATTACCACTGCCATTAATAGGTAAACACAACACACTTGGAATATCCATTGTCAACTATATATGTAACTGCAGTCTTTTATGAGTTCTGTTAAACAAACTCAGAAGTAACATAACATTTTCTTCACAGAGAAGTTGCAGCAATACGTAGTATATAGTGGTGTATATAAATAATTATTTATTTATACTATTTTACTTGTTTATTGTAAACTACAGATACCATAAGTTTTCGTCAAAGAATCTTCAATCTCGACAGATTTGAAGTATCACGTAAAAATCCATGCTACTAAGGAAAAACATTATTTCACGAAATACATATCAAACGTGAGTTGGTATATTTACTCACGCCAACGGAAAACAATAAATGTAAGATTTTAGAAGAAATCCGGATTCGATGACGCAACCAAAAGAAGAGGGTTTAAATTATTTTCATTCGAACAAACATCCATCTGGTGACCGTTATTGAAAACAGAGGAAACTAGAGGAAAGTGTCCCAAACAAGAAAAAAGATTACGTTGAAACAAAAACCACCGAAGAGCATTTATTACGCGACGGTGGATCCTATCGATTTCTATCTCCTCTATTACGCAGCCTGCGAGTTTACGTTCTCTTTTCATCTTATTCGCACACAGACCGTGTCTCCCGATTAAGTATTCTAGAAAACACTCGGTACTTTCCTTCACCGTGCCGTACAGAATACAAGACGGGACAGAACAAAACCTCATTTTGTAATGGAATTAATTAAGCTTCCTTTTTTTTTTAATTTTTATGTTCCACGGAATTTTGTCTAGTATGAAAAAAGGCCAGAGAAATAGGTGCAAGGAAACGAGAACAGTGCACTGCGTTTAAAGTTTCCCGTCTTTTGTCCTCGTTCCATTTCCCTTTGTTGGTGAATGCCGAGTATACATTAAAGTTTTATCGAAGTGCTTAAGACGGTAACACTAATTTTAAGTTTTGAAGGCGCCATTTATCTGGAAGATGCAAGTTTTTATTTTTGTTGTTGTTGTTTTTATAAACTAGGAGAGAATCTGATTGTTTCTGAAACTATATCAGACGTAATTCGTACGAAATTGAATTTAGAAAATTGTTGGAATAAACATTTTCTGAGGAACAAAGTATAAAACTCCGTATTCAAAGAACGCGAGTCATGATATACGATGACAATTGGGTGCGCCAATAGAAAAAGATCATAACGAACATCCCAAATTTTTCTCTAAGCCGGCATTGCATAGTTAACCTTCCTATACTCACGTCAAAATGAAAGACGTATACTATACTATATAAATCGGTCTCACAGACCGTATGCGTGAGTATAGGAAGGTTAAAAGTTATGTCGATTTTGTGGTTGATAGTAAAATGTTTATATACCCCTCTGGCAACTGTCGGTTTAGGGTCTAGATCGCGCGGGTGCGAGAGAGAACGAATAAAGAGCATTATTATAATATTGAGATTGAACATACTGCTTGTTCTTTTCTAAGCGACTTACAAGCCACAACGCAAACGTATACAAAAAATATTGATGTTTCCGGAATCAAACGTAATCGCTCGTTCTATAAATAGCATTCACTATGGCTATGGCAGTAAGTTTTTACAATTAAAGAAAATAAATTTCTGCTATCAAGTAAGGGGAAGAGACATTTATTTCGAGAAAGTCATTATGGTCAAGAAAATATCTCTTCTCGATTTTAGAGTTCCTTTTTCTGTGTCGCCCATTTCTTCTTCCCCAGATCTTCAGATAACTCGTCATTATAGATCTCACAGCACACATGGATCGATTGCCTTATAAAATAAGCCAAGGCTACCTACGATGAAAATGACTCAGAAGTTAAACGAAGGTGGAAATGAAGTTTCGCCACATCTACCATATTTCCACTTGTTGTGCAGTTTAAAACACCGTATACACAATTAAGATTTCATAGCCTTTCCAGAGGACCAGAAGATAGGTTTCTAGAAAGTATGAACACGCATCAAAAGAACTTTTTCAGAACGCAAAGATTTAAAGACATTTCATTCCAAGCGATCGATGTAAGAACACAAAACATTGTCCAAAGTCAATACAATGTTCTTACTCATACGATTACATTGTTTAATCTACGATAATGACCTAAGTTAGCATATCTTGAGCGTACTTCCTACTACCGCATAAAGTTAAGCCACAGGAGTTAATGGAATTTTGATAAGCTTAATGACATATATCTTTCAAGACTTTTACTCAGCAAATCTTTAATGAAAATATCTTCTTTGTGAAATATAATTCCAAAATCCTTAAAGGAAGAGAAAATATTAACGTCTAATACGTCTAATACGTCTAATACGAGTAAAGCAATAAAGTACATCATATTTCGAATATTATGTTTTTAGACGGATTAGCTGCAGAGACGGAGCGAGAAAGAGGAAATAGATCTAATGGCAAAAGTTCGTAGTCACTATAAGAGGTTTAGAGACATCAGATGTTAAAGGCAGGAACGAAACTTTATTCACACATTCGGGGTCGTCTTATACGGAAAGTATCTTTCCGAGTGTTATTTGAGAAGTTCGAACAGCTCGCGTTTCTTCCATGAAAGACACAGAGAGATACATATACCGATATTGAGCAAGATTAATCTCTGCCTGTCTCTTAAATAGCATAAATGTGGAAAATTTTGACTGTGACGTAAACGGGAAATTAATTAAGTGCGAAATTCTCGTAGAAATGTTGTTAAACTTTTAAGCGAATTAATTATAGGTCGTATAAACCGAAAATTATATTACACGTTGTAGCAAAGTTAACTGGTGCAATATCTGTAATTTGTAAGGGAAGTGCTCGAACTTTTGGCCATGTCAAACTAAAATTTGTAAGTAAACGGTTACGTTATTATAGCCTGTTCCAGAAGTAATTGGTAGTATACACTCTTACGTGAAAATTACTTAAGTATATACTTTTCTATTCTTTTCTATGCATCAATTTTAGGTATTCTCAGGATCTGATTTTTCATAAGGCCTATACAATTCACCCGACGTTCAATACAGTACAGTACAGCTGTAAACCAGCTAGCCTCTAAATCAAATGTTAACGCTCCATACCTCGGATTACACTAATCTACTAAATACACCTCCCAGAAATATGGCTGGAACAAAATAATGAAGCACCAGTTGTTTTTCTTTTGAAAAGAGTGTAAGTGCTTTAATGCATTTACCGTATAACAAAAACATAGTCACGAAATTTATGAAAAGCCGTCCACATTTCCCCCAACAACGTTGTTATAATTATAATTTATAATTCTCAACTTTCCGCAAAGCAAGTTAAAAGTTCTGATTTAATTCGACGGACTAATGTTCGGAACAATCTCTTGATGAACGGTCGTTTCACTTAATTTTCTAGGTTATCATTAATTTTCCCTTCTCTAGTGGCGGTCAACTTAAATGTAATTTATTATCACGCAACGCCAATTCCTTAAACAGAAGATACTGAAAGAAACGTAGTTTCTTTTTTATTCTTTCACCATTATTAGTAGTAACGTACAGGCTGATTCTGAAACAACTAAATTATGACATTCGTCACTTTGAATGATAGATACAGCAGCCGTATATGTCTTTAAAGAATAGTATAAAATAATGTATTAGCTTGTGACTGATCTGTCTGACGAAGTTATTGGTATGAAGAGTACAAAGTTTCATGGGAAAGATGTAATTTGTATCTCAAGACGATTTCAAATCGATGAATAGTATCAAATTGTTGATAAAATAAAATAACCCTTACCACATCCTAGTTTGAAGGTGCTGATTGTGACCTTATAGGGTATATTATATCCGCTGTGATATCAGTTTTGCAGTTAGTATGGTATCAACCGATAGACAAATAAGAGAAACGTCTGCGGCCGCAATTTGGATTTGAAATTTTAAGATTTAAGTGATATTATTAAAGATACTCTTAGATGGAAGTTATATGTACATGGAACTCCAATATAAATTTTATCTAAGGTCCGTTAACAACTTAACACGGCAGCATCTGCAGTGAACTGTCATCATTGTATGTGCTCTTTACATGGTTTTCAGGGTGGTGTTTGGCTCACATTCTTGTGAAATAGAATGTGATGATTTCACTTTTCTTCATAACTACTTAAGGTCATAAAATTTTTATAAAATATTTTTCTGTACATTTCAGTAACTCCCGCTGTCACTTTACTATTAAAACTGCAAGTGCTTTGTGTTTGGAACGCTTGCGCAATTTAATCCGAACGAAAGATTAGAAACGTAACAGAGAACACAGAATACAAACGACAAAAACGAATATAGAAACAAATCCACTTCAATTCGAAAGCATTGTTGCTATTTCCACGAACCGTCCGCCCGTCTGCTTTATATAACAATTATGTACTGACGACCGTTGTAAAATTTTCAATTAGCAAAAACCATAAGTAAAATCCAACCTGCTTTTTCCTCGTACCATTGAGCAGTAACCGTTCGAAAAAACGACGCCTTCCGTTGCTTGCCGCAGTAACTTTTTGCCCTTTTACTCCGTCCTTGCTAAATTTAATTCGCATTTTTTGCGAATTACCCGTTTGTAATGAAGCTTTTCAGAGTCCATTCTTAGCGTATGGCACCGGATAATAGGGGTAGAGTTTCTAATTGCAACGCGCTCGAATTACTTTTTAGGAGTTATGCCCTTTCAAAATAATTGGGATTGGCCCATTTCTCTCTTTTGGAAAACCATTCTAAGCGGATTTTAACATTCGTAATCGTTCTACGAAACGCCCGCGGTAATATTTCTATTGTCTACATATTAAGATGAATGAAGAGAAAGTACATTGAAATCCTCTGCGAAGTATACTAGACATTGTTAACTGAGATATAAGTTTTAGTACTAATATTTTTTTAAATTTGAGAAAATGTGCAGCCCGCAATAGGAGAAAACAAGACCCTTTAAGTTGAATCAGGTGATCTACATTCGTGCATCCTTGGTCTACTGACCATACTTTCAGTTCTAAATACAAACAAGAACGAAGATTAGGTATACAGGTAGCAAAAGCATCGATTCAAGGTTTGGTTTCAGGTAGAATTTTAAATACATTTCGTGCGAGGCAGATTTACATGTTAGTTGAGCGTCTTAGTTAACATGTGTTACATTGTAAAAGAGTAATGGTAGTACTTATTGGAGAAAGACTCAAAGACAAATCCGAACAAATTATTGGGGAATACCAATGTGGCTTTAGGCAGAATAGATCGATCAGCACGCGAATTCTTACTATGAAAGAAATAGTGACCAAATTTATAACTTCAAGCATGCGTATGATACTGTTAACAGAGATAAACTATGTGGGTGCAAAAAATCTTAGAATATGAATCAAAATAATCAGATTAACATAAACAACACTCATAAGGCTCTCAGAAAATGGTGTGGTGAGTCTAAGATTACGGCAAAGGGACTCATTGTCACCATGCTGCTTAATTTAGCATTAGAAGAAATCTGTAGAAAAAGCTAAATTCGAGGAGGAACAATACATCGACAGAAACAATATGTGGCATATGCCGATTATCTTGTGTTAATGACGAGAACTAAATCTGAATTTTTAAACGTCCCTAACGGGCTAGGGAAAACTACATAGAAAGTTGGCTTACGAATCAATGAAGACAAAACTGACTATATGGAATTACATCAGGAACAGAATGTAGTGCATAGTGTTTTCAAATGAAAACATTGGATTCAAAAAGTGGAAAAAATTACTTATCTGGGGGTGATTTTGGCAAAGACAACAGAAAAAAGAAGAACTGCAGAATAGATTAATGAAAGGTAGTAGAAGTATGGGTTCCTTAATAAGGTTAATAAAATTAAACAAGAGGAGCAAAGCTTCGTCTATATAAAACTATTATAGGACCTACTGTGTTTTGTAGAATTGATACCTGGACTCTTAATAAAAATAATGAGGAAACACACAATATTTGGAAGCGAAAGTTTCTCAGAAGAATATGTAGAAGGGTTAAGGAGAATGATACGTGGATGAGAAGGACAAATAAAGAATAAATGGAAATCTATCAAGAACCCAGTATTGCCGTGGTGACAAAAATAGTTTTGGAGGCTGGCAGTGGGATAAAGGGAAGAAGAGGACGACCTAAAAGATTGTGGATGAATGGAGTAAAGGAGAATTTGCAAGTCCTGAAAGTGAGTAACTGGAGAGAAGAAGTAAAGGATAGACGGAAAAGGAAGGAGATGGTAGAAGCCACGAGCCAGCTTGGCCTGCAGCGCTGATCTACATATATACATATATAAAGTATAATTATAATCACAAAGAGATTCCTGTCTTTTCCAACTAAAATCACAAGTTTTCGTGTTTATTATTAGAGGAATTAAATATATTATCGTATCCTGAGAACGTGTTCTACTATGTAATACTTATTTCAGGGAAAATGTATTATTTTTGTACTGCAAGAATTTCAGAAACGAATTTATAAAGCTATCATAGGTTATCTAACGACCATCAACCCTAATATACTGCCCAGTCACGGAAATTAAATATTCATATCCTCATTTTCATCAAGTCGACATTAGAACTTTCACATTATCACAACAAATAGACTAACGACGTACCCCAGCTGCGACCGCTAGACCCTTCCCCGTTTTCACTAAAACAAGACAAATATTCGTTATCGTTTACACATAATTTACATTAAAACCATTGACCGCGCATTAAACCGCAATAATTTACCTCGACCGAATATGCTTTTAATGAATGTAATTTAAGAGAAATTCTCTCACAGCCGTGTTCGAGCACACATAACGAAGGCTACCGGCTCCGCCACCGAAATTTAATCCTAATTTAATATTCAGAATAACAAAGCAAACAAAACGTAGGAGTCGTCTCTAGGGAAATATGGAGAAAAAACTGCGGAAAGGAAATCGAGACAGAACATTTTCAGTTGCGATGGTAATAATGAAGTTCTACTTGCGATCCTCAGTAATTATGTTTAGTAAGAATACTGTTTGGTGTGAATCCAATTATAGCAATTTCATTAATATACGTCAATTGAAATTTTGGTGACAGTTCATTCAGAATGGTCACGCTTATGTACTCCTATGATATTGTCAGAAGATATGCTTTGAAAAAAGAGTAAAGGAGAAGGGATACATAAAGAGCAAAGAACCTTTCAATATCTTTGCAGATGAGCAAACTCAAATACTTCTTTTGTGACTTTAAGAGGAACGGAAGTTTTCACTTCCTTGATTTGGGAACTGGGGAATCAACTTCTGCTACTTCTGTTGCAGAGCATTCTTTGCTTGCTTGTGTAGATTAAAGAAAGTAGATTGAGAGAAACTATGACGTGAGATAGTCGATTTATTGGATATTTTCGCCGTCTACTAGATGTTAAATATATTATGTTACCTCCTTTCAAATTCTCTTAGACATAAACAGAGATTTAATTTCTGTTCGTATACAAAAGAAAGAAACCAAAATTATTAGAAAAGTACTTCCAGAATAATTCAAAGGTGTTTTAAGTTTGGCAATAGACAGTTGTTTGGCGATTATATCAAAGATAATATTAATGATTGAACATGCCATATTCAGTAGATGATCAAAATAGTTCAAACTCAATAGAGATAATATCTACTCTTCACCACAGAAGGAATGACTCCGAATCTCATAAATTAGCATTCTGCTATTGAATAATAAACTTTCGTTTTGGACGAGACATTTTTGATTACAAAATTGTGTTGCTTTCACTGGACAAAATGTGCCGAACAGCGGAAATTTGAAAGTGGTGAGGATATCAGTAAGGTTATCGCTTTTTAAAACCACCGTCAATGACACTCTTACATTTCAGCGAACGCACTGTTATACATATCTCTACAGACATTTTGATGTTTTGTAGTTTAGAACTTAGAAACGTCCAAGATTTAATAACTTAATTTCCTCTTTTATTTTAGGTTCGGTAATTGATTTGGAACAAGATCAACTAAGGATTAACCAGTCACTGGAAAATTTATCCCCTACATACATCTCCAAAGAAATATTGAAGGATCTATCCTACCTCTACTCAAACAACCTTCCATTGGAATAGTTTGAAGTTTCCCGAGAAAAATCCTTAGGAAAAATTGGAGTTTGCGAAAATTTTAATGAAGTATTACATCACTGTAAATTTTCAAGTATTTTTGTAGGTATTCTAGAAAATATAAAAAACAAAACTAAGATAAAATTGTATAGTTAGGAGATAAAGTTTTAATTTTTGTTCAAATTGGCGCCTCTTTGAAATTTTGGCGAAAAAGTGGACCTGTCTAAAAATAGATTCTGTTATACATCAAATTAGAAGTTTTCATGTATACGTTTGGTATCAGTTGTAATGCTACAAGGAAATAAAGCGGAAATCTCTCGATTTTTTGGTTCTTGCCAAGGTAGGCGTAACCTTTGTAGTGTCAATTGTTTGGCGGACCAAACTCCTCCTATTTTTTAAAATATACTCTGAAAATATTAACATAAGTTAGTTTAGTATCAGCTCAATCCTGTAAGAACAATGAATAATTTGCTTTTAGAGTTCTATTACGAAAACCAAAACAGATTACTTAGTTACAAAGTTTCAAACAATAAAATAATTTTCTGATATTCCACAGAAGAAAGATTGATTTCCAGCGAGGTAAATAAGCAAATGATGAATGATCAATTGTGCCTTAGTCACTTGCGTATGTTGCATTATATTAGTAAGAAAAAGTAGTTCACTGTAACTACACAAAATCGCAATGAAAAATTGTAGGTTCAAGGAGATCCTATAGTTTGGGGCAGACATAAAGTGATCCTAATCTTGTTTCTGAGGGCACATACCATTTTGGTCAGGAAATTTAACAGCGGTAATCAGTTTTTAAATATTTTATCCACAAAATGTCCAGCACAATTTTGTAATATGATTAAAATGGTAATTTTAACATTCACATTCCAATTTGGAAATTAACGCTTTCGTTTCAATGAACTACAAGAAGTATAAGGGTTGACAATATCGTTATTACATGGAATTAAGCTGTAATTAATTACAAATCTAGCACAATTAAGGAGTCGTTTGAGGTAGATGGAGAAATTCACCATGCCATACTTTTTACTACGTATAAATAAAACATAGTTTGAAAATGAACAGAGCAGCACTCACAATGAAAAGAGCACAGACTTATTTAAATAACTAACGTAACTAACGTAAATATTCGCGAAATCCTGCTTTAGAATTTTCTGACCAATTTCATATTTTCACAAACTTTAGGTCCCAAAACTACTGGTGGAACATCACAAGTCACAACGTGTGAGCCCTGCTTTCAACTTCCTTGGGCATTACAACACGGAAGATGATGAATTCCTGAACAAGGTTGTTACAGATTAAGAAACTGGAAAGCAAAAACCAGTGAATGAAGATTGGACCACATAGCAACTCATAGCTGATGGAAAATCATGGCTACTATCTTCTGGGACACACATGCAATGCTCTTGGTAAACTTTATTCAGAAACGAACAACGGTCAATTCCTAGCGAAAAAGTCGACCTGTCTAAAAATAGATTCTGTTATACATCAAATTAAAAGTTTTCATTGTGAATGTATGAAATCAAGGTGGACAAATCAATACAAACGTTGTGGAAAGCTGAGTTTTTCTATAGTAGTATCTGACGTCATACGGTTGGGCACACTCAACATCTTGTTCAGCAATTCAATTGGCATTATTTGACCATCCCCGTATATCTTGAACTTAGCTCTAACAATAAGCGAATTCTGGGTACATAACTTGCATGAGAAAGGACTGTAAGATATGGGTACTGGAAGCTTGCTAAACGGTATTATAACCGTCTTAATTTTATGGATGGTTATAAGTAAAGTGATGCTCGAGTTCTTAAATCTGTGATTCTTTCTTTATTTATATACCTCGATGGAGGTTAATTTCCGGGGCAGCTTCATAAGAATATTTACGAACAGCGTTGTATGAAAGCTGCGCAACGAAATATCACATTTTTGGATTCTATGGATCAATTGTTTACACATTCTATGGGGAATCTACTTTAATACATGTACAGAAGTCACACCATGCTGATGAGTTACAAGAACGATGAAATACGAATACGCTTACAGCCACCAATCAATATTTAATAACCTATTGCATATCCGTCAATATGCTCATTAGTAGCACATTAGAACGAATGATTTTTTTATTATTATTAGATCAGTTCTCATCTTTGGGAAAACGTTTCTACATTTATAGACATTTAAAATCAATGACTCGCAATCCTCTTTTGTTCTTTAAAACTAACACATTTGATTTATGGACGTCCATTACTTATATATTTTCGATACGAGTAGGAACAAGAAACAAAATAAAGACAAGAAAAATGTAGTATAGTGGCGAGATGGCAAACCTAGCGAAGTGTACGTTTCCTGTGGATATACCAACCTAGGAAGGCATCGCAATACAGTGGGAATAATACAAGCGGAGAATCAGAAAAGATGTGTTGTATTGTGCTAGTTTTATCAGCGAGCGCGGTAAAGAAAAACCCATCGAGACGTCATATATTTCAGTACCATCAAATGGAAAGGGTACATTTTTCTTTCTCCGTGCGATAGCATGGCCGCAGAATGGATAACTCCCGCCCCAGTGATCAGTCACCCCCTTCGACTTTTCGCACAATATATAAAACTACATCAAGGAAAGGAGGACTTACATATATATTTATTTGTTTATGCGCCTTAGGTCTCAAAGGGACTACATTTGAACGAAAAGATATAAGGTGCTACAAATGAAACTTTAGCTTCCGTCGCAGCTACTGCAGAAGTCTGTAGCAACTTAGTTGTCCAATCCTGTAGAAATAAAAAGCTGCAAAATGCGCATTTAAGCACATATTGGGGGAATTTCTTAATTGAATTCTCATATGTACAAACCATCAAACGTACTAGCACATGTAGTGCTTATCTGGAAATGAAAACTACTTCTCATAAAGTCGCACTGACGAACGGTATAACCGCGAAAAAGTTAATTTTACTGGTACTTTTTATTCAATCATACACTATCTTACATCGTTGAAAAGAGAATAATAAATTCTATCCAATAACCGGAAAATCCAATATGGCGGCCGCTTAACTTAATGAAGTTGATACGAGTACTTTAAACGCAGTCAACTTGAATTTTTGTTGGACATTGGTTCTATCGAAAGCGGTGTTTTTCATGTGAAACTTTTTCGTATTTCCTATTGTTACGAAGATATTTGATATACAAGGAAATAATAGTTTCACATTTTGAACTTTTTCAAACAGATATTTTAGATTAGCATATAAAGCTGAAAAACATATCCCATTTAACCAAAACTTTATCTTCAATAATAAGAAAGTTACCCATGCAATCCCACTCGATCTGGGACACACCGTGAAACGCGTCTGGGAATGGTGGAAGTACTTTTGTAATTACACATTTTCCCACGGTGGGTAAGCCGAAAGGCGGGGCTGCAGCTATTGCAGGAGTCTGTGGCAACTTAGTTGTCTACTCCTGTAGAAGTAAATAACTGCAAAAATGCGCATTTAAGTACATATTGAGGGAATTTCTTAATTGAGTTCTCTTATGTATAAACATCAAACAACTCTTTGGCAAGATCTGAATTAGAAATAGAGACAAAAGGCTAGAACAATATACGAAGAAAAAGAGATGCTCTCTATAAGAACTTGGCCGATATCGATTAGACCCCATTGGAGCAATTTTCTAATCTGAACTAGCCAAATCGATTCTATAATTTATCGCTTAGGTGGCACGTAGTAAATAGTTAGTCAAAATTTCCGTTATCGCTAGTCTCCATGGGGTTCTAGGAACAACATTTTTAATGTTGAAACAAACATTGGTGCAGAGGTGACGAGGGATTTCCAATAAATTATTTAAGCGAATAAGCGTGTTGTTATTTCTATCCCTGAAGTAATTTGCTGGCAATAGCACCATAACAAGTATTCCAAACGTATATAAAATAGACAGAATATAATATAACACAATTTTTTCATAATGTATTGTCATCATCTCATTCCTGGCAAGTAAATATATCAGTCAATTTAATATGAATTACGTTGTACGGCTACGATTCAAAATTCCTAACTTCGTTTTGACATATTTTTCTTAGAAATTCTTCAAGTTTCGCCCATATTAAAGGCTACGCGGTGTCGAGTTAATTAACTAAGAAGATTTTGGGAGGACGTGGGTAATGTATTTTAATATCGAATATTAACGTTTTGCTTAGAAAATTCGCAGCGGTAGCGACAATGAGGTTTGGCAAGTAGGTCAGCTCGCCATATCGAATCCTTGTTTTTCCCTTTTTGTCGTCAGTAATTTCAATAGGACGGCTCCCTCATCCCATTCTCACTATCTCACTCTGCATGCGAAGCCATTTTAATTATATTTTATGTGTATGTTGCGCTCAGAATACAAAACGTTAAAACTTATAACGGTAGAAGTTTACACTTCGAATGTGTTCGTTTCATAATGAGCGAACTGCACGGTTCTTTTCGAAAGAGTGAGCTGGTAGAGTTATAAACCATCAGGCTATTCGTTTTGATTTTGTTGCCAAAATTTCGGTAGGTTATTATGAATATTTCTCAAGTCCAAAACTTTGTTTTACCTAAATATCGTTGATTATTTGTCAGAAACGCATTACATCCGAAAATTTTAATTAAATAAATTTAATTTTTTCAGGGGCCAATATTGAATTTGATATTCTAACAAAGTCAAGAGAAAATTCAAGGAATTTTAGATTCTTCAACGAAAACTAGAAAGGAACAGAATCAGATAAAGTAATGGTAGATAACTTTCATCAAATTTACTTACTTAATCCGTGCGCTTTTGTACTTTTCCGTCTAGGGTTTCATAATGAGCGTTTTCTAAAATTTGGAAGCTGGAAAGCAGTGAATTAGCTAGTTCTTATTAGAAATACCGGACAATCCAGTATCCCGTGGACGAGAGATTACGCAGTATCGTCAAATTGTATTGAAACGAATACAAAGAAGAAGAAGAAGTACATTGAATTGAAAAATAAAAGAAGGAAATTGAAGCTACTGGAAAGAATAAAGCAAGAAGTCAGTCTAATGTCATTACTGCTTAACATCGCAATTAACACTCAGTCAATATGTCAGATATTTCAAATGTATGAATGAGAAACACAGAAACGATGAAGATGAAATTAAATTCTGAAAGAGCAAGACAATAATTGTTATTAAAAGATAGGCGAAAACATTTCATACAAAACATTAGGCAAAGCGAAGAGCTAGAAGAATTGATAATGATGAACTAACAATATCAAACCATGAGAAATATTTTCCGAAAATTGCAAAGAAGGCACAAAAAGCAAATGAAAAGTTACTACACTACAATAAATAAAACAATATTCAATAAAACAGAACAGAATACATAATTGAAATACAGTATCAATACTAATGTATGTTGTGGGTAGAAGGTTAGCACAACAATACAATCAGCACTGTAGAGTAATATAAGATATATCAGAAAGCTAGATAGAAAAGAATTGGTTTGAAAAATTTAATACTACAACTACAACCCTCAGCCAAAGTTTTAAATATGTAGAAAAGAACTTGACTGGTACGGATATGGTATTAGAAGTGAGGATAGTAGAACGGCAAGAAAGTATTGAAAGCGAGAAGGAATAAAGAAAAAGACCACGTAAAACAAGGCTACCAACGAATGCAACACAAATGGAAACAAGTGAAGAAAAGCGATGGTAAAGCGGCTATAAACTGGAGACAATGGAAGAAATTGGCCGATAAGTGCAAATCAACAACTTCCGCTTTTCCTAAAGGCAGAAGATTTTGCGAAAAATGAAGCTGAAAAATTTTTCCAATCTCATATGCGAATTTCTAAATTTTTGATATCATATGATTGCAGGAATATATCAGTTTACATACAAACTATAACGTATGAAAACATGCTTTATTCGATATCTCATTTCGGTAATTGTCACGGTACCTACGAAATAACTGAAGATAACTAAATCAAATTCAGTTTTCTAAAAGAGACAAGTAAAACATCGCCTTATTACCATTCACTACCTCAGTAATTTTCATAATAAAATTTAAAATAGCACAATAAACTATTATATGAAATCTAAAGAAATACTGGAAGTTCTTTGAAAGAGCGCCTGAACGCGATCTTTTTGTAACATCGAGCTCCGCTTTCCGATTAACTTTTGTTGCATTATTCAAGCAATTGGAGCCGAGTGGCCGAGAATGATGCCTAATTTTTACGCGAATAGTTGGAAAAATTGGCTCGTTACAAAATAGCACCTTTTGAAATGTTTTGCTATTCAAATTGGTTGCTATCGCGCACAGCTGTCGTGCGCCTTAAGAGCGGCAGGAGCATTATGTAGGTATGTATTATGCACTCCGCCAAAGCCATTATTCCCGTTTCAAGCGTAAATATTGCAGAAACGTAATACTTACCCAAACCATTTGTAGTGGTTTTATTTTGTATTATGTATAGATGAATTTTCATTTTAATTTGAAGGCGGAGTAAATTGGCGTTTTCAAATGTTAAGCATCGTCTTCATAAATAAAATCATAATTGCATGATAGATAGTTTTGCCAATTGTTCACTAGGAACCAACCAAGCGAATTGGTAATATTGAAATATACCTGTAAATTTCTAACAAAAAGATTCAGAAATACATTTTTGATATAAAAGCATCTATCTGCTTTCATGATTTGTAGTCCTGGTGTATACAAATCTACATTCAAGTTTTCAATATTTTTCCTGATGCGCATTTTCCCCACACACGAAATAAATCATGCCAACGATTCGCATCATCCACTAACATTATTTTATCTCTGCTCATTCGATGTGAAATAAAAGAATTTTCACGTTTATTTGTCTTTTAATGTTCGATCGTATTCTAGTCTATATACTCTATATCTCTATACGTGTATCGGCGCCCTAAATATGCTGGAATCGTATGTTCTACACAGAGCTATTACATTTCTCGTATTCGAAACGTGTGTCAAATAAAATAAGTATTGATGTTCCAGTAAAACACGTGGAGCTTTATTTTATAGCGAAGACTGATTTATACTCAATCTGTATCGTTTTCATTCGGTGGGCATATTGTGGAACGCAACCCAGTGAACGTATTCGAGTTCAGGATTCTGATTGGAAGGTATAATTTGAATTATCATCACAGTCAATAAGAAAATATATTAAGAAACTGTCATTGTTAGAGTAGGTCGCGAATCAAAACAAATATTTCTTATATCTACAGCCACATGCATGCGATCTATAGACCAGGACGAATTTTCTCTAGTGGTGCGAGCGATTTCTGTGTAACACATTGGCAGTTGTCACGAAACGGTTCTCCCATTGAAATTAACTAAAACGGAGTAATTTCTAGCATAAATTTGCATTACAAATGATGTAATTCGTTTGTTCCCGTATTGTAATGCGTAAACCAGAGCAAACACGTCACATCAGGATATTGTATGTGTTTCCGGCTGGCTTTGTTGGTACCCTGATGTTGTACGAAGTTCTGAAAAGTTAAGTTACAAGTCGACACTTTCGACATACCGTAAATTCGAATTACCTCCAAGCAAATGTATAACTTTTTCTTATTAGTTGAGGTCATTGTGCTGCTTTTAAGGAAACATCCATGTGTTTCATCCTACGGATAATTTTGGGAATTTCTCGAACATGGGAATTAAAATCAAAGAAGCTCCTTTAAAACATAGAATCTGTTCACTAAGCTCAACTAAAAGAAAATCCTGGAAAATGTAAATTGCGTATATAAAAATACAACAAAACGGTGAACCAACATTTTACCTATCAAGGAACTCAATAGCCAGCATTGTGCTGAATGCCCCGACAACACTAGCATATTCTTTCAAGACGATTGGAATGATAATCTTTCGAAAGAGGTCGTCAAATAGTTTGAAATTGTCGCAATGACAATGAGCTTGAGCTTTATCAAAAAACAAACGATTTCAATCAGATTGCAGTCTGGACCAAATTCTTAACAAAACGGGCAAAGTTTGTGAAAGGTTGTTATAAACACGTAAATTTTAGGAGAAAAGTTGGTATTGATTTTAGTCCCCGTTCAAAATGATCCACCGTGCTGCTACAATTTTTGAGTGAAACCAACAATAGAGGAGTTTAAGGAAATCACAAGAATTTTTATTGAGAACAAAATCTTTTACTCGACATTTTGGAAAGAAGTTAAAAACATCCAAAACATAAATTAACAAAAGATTAGTAATTACCGGCGATTCGACAATTTCAAGGAGAAAGCTTTTATAAAGTTGCCACGTACCAGCTAGGTTTGCGTTTCCTCAGTAAAGAACTCTAAAACTCGTATTTGAAATCGAAACCGAACCTTTCTCGCAACCGTTGGAGAACTTTTCGCATTTATTTAAGTTTCAATTAGTGGAATTTAAAAGGTCGTTCATTGCTGCACGTTGAATTCAAGGGGACAGAAGGTGGACAGAAAAGGATAATAGAAAATGGGCACAAAAAGGACAAGCGAGACCAAACTTTTTCCCATTGAAACGTGACAGACCGACAGAGTATTTAAATTATTTCATTTAATTCATTAACAAAAACTCGTCCTTCAATCCGAAATTCGAAATGGAAATCCGGCCAACGCGCGAAGGAGGGGGCTAACTTCTCCGTCGGAGTCTAATTAATTTCGAGCCGGCGTTTCCGGGTTCCGAAACAATGAGTATATCCCTCACCGAGAACATTATCGATCTAGTATACCGTATACACCGCTTTGGAAATTTTCGAGCCCTCGTGTTAACAGTAATTTACAACTTTACGCAGATCGACCGGTAGAGCTGAAATAAAGTGTTTAAATAGTTTCCGGCTTATTTATTTAGGACAAGGTATCAAATTGGGACAACCACCAAAGACTACCTGATATTCGCTATATACATATATCACCCCGTCATTTTCTTTAGAAAATTGTAATACACTGACTTATTCCAACATAATAATAATAATAATAATAATAAAAATATTTATTGTCGTAGACCTTCATTAGTAGGTATTCACATTGTCATATATACAATATACTTATCTAAATATATAATAATAATAATAATAATAAATAAAATTTACTATTTAACAAGTGATAAGCAGGATACAACACTAACACAAAATTCACAAATAAACACAATATGTTTAGACGTAATAACAGAATTAATGAAGATATACATATATTCACCGTTACAATAAATAATAACAAATAACACACAGGAGAGATCTATAAAACTTCAGGGTCGTTCAAAAACTCTTTAAAAAGATAATAACTTTTATCCACCAATAAATTTGGAGGATAACTTGTTGAAGGGTTTATTGTAATAGCCAGATAGTGAGGATTCCTATCGCTAATCTATATGATTGGATTTTAAACACACGCACGTTTCTAGTATTATATGCTTGATACCAGTTCAGTCTAGGGATAGGGTTGATATTTTTCTTGGCATCATAAATTAATAAAAATTATCGCTAATGCATGGCACTATATAAGCTATTAAAGAAGCTTACAACAGGAGATGTATTTCGTTCCTTTCTAAAGTCGAACTGATGAAAGTTTAAAATATTATATTTATCAAAGTAATTTACAACTTTGGTAGCCACTATTTCTTCTATAACCTTTCAAAAACATTTAATATTGATATTGGATGATAGTTATCAATGGAAGTAGGAAAGCTTTTTCAAAACGGGATTTAATTTTGCAATTATAAGCTGCTTTATAAATCTACCTTCCACAAATGAAGTGTTAAGTTTGTTAAAGAAAAAACAAGTTCGTTGAAGCATTTACTTAATAAGAGAGCATTAATATTATCGTAACCACTTGAATACGTATGTATTTTTAACCCCATCATTGCTGTAGCTATGTACCTCTGTCTCTGTCGTCGGGCTAAAGGAGAATGTATTCTGGTGTACAGGAATGTTTATCCCATTTTTTCTTTCTGTCTGGGATACTAATTTATCTACTATATCATTAAAATAATTATTAAATATACTTGCAAGACATATTGAATAAACTCGGACTCTAGTTATTTTATCCTCAAGCCGATGATTTATAATTTTTCCAGATATATTGTTCGCTCAAAACCGACGGCATAGAATTCAAATAGCAAAAATCTATTGATTATTTTTATATTGTGCGAGGTGTATGCTGGCAAAATATCCCTTAAATTTGATTACACGCAAAAAATAGGTAGTAAATCTTATGAGCAATATAGAAGCTGTGGTTTGATAGATAGTGGAATCTATTCAAATCTGCGGTGTGAGTCAAGACCGTTTCCTTCAAGTATATTATACTCCAAGTACGGTAGCCTATTGTGAATCTCTAAACAATTATGTACAAGCGGCAACAACAAGATATATAGCTTCTATATGGAAATTCATTATATATAAATCAATCTTATCTACAATATAATATATTGCTAATATATGTATATGTGTACGTGGAAAGAAACGAAAAAGGATATAATAGCTTTTAAATATAGGTACGTACAAGCAATACCTTAGGATTAAAACAATTTATTGCTATTGAGATATAACAGGCACTTGTGAAAAATTTAAGTAGTATATAGTTTAGTTTTTCTTTATTTATTTGTTACCTTTCACATCCCAATGAACTACAACCTAAAATAATTTCGTAACATCTTTGTAAGACGGATGAAACATAATCGAGAATACGAACACACAGCATACAACAGGACAATATGATAATTCCGGAAGAGGCAATCATACGGAAGAAATAGCTAACAGCAACTTATTAAATGGTAGTTGTAGCCAGCTAGTGCGATATTGTAATCGGCATAGTACATGCCAGCGTACTATCAATATTCTTTGTCCAAACATTTTTAATACAAGCAACCTTATATCACAACAAAAAGTTGTAGATAGAAAGATACAATATCATTGTCATTCTAGAAACGGAAACTATTCTAAGACTTACAATTAACCTTATCTTTTCATTCAGTAAGATATTGTTGGAAAATGCTAACATCGTTGCTAGTGTCTCACAAATAGAAGCCGTTGTCGGGTAAGGAATTTTACCGTTGGAATCTAGTGTGATTGTTGCCATCAGCAGCTCTAATGCATACAAGAGCTTCTGTTCAATCTACAGAATGACATCAACTCTTAACAATTCCATGGATTTTACTTAAATATATACAAGAAAACGTTGTACGAGGGCAGATTGATAAGTTTCCGGAATCATTGCTAGGGAGTTGCTATTTTTCGAAATATTTTATATCGTTGTGTTGACAACTCAACTTCATATCAATTGAGGGCAAATGTTAAATCGATATCTCAAATAGTCTGGTTATGACAAGCACGTAAGTAAAGTACCTTTTGTGTTTTCAATTATGAATAAAACATTCGAGCGGTCATCAAATTTTTCTATTTGGAAGGGAAAACCGCAACGGAAATCAAGTTAAGGTTAGAAGCCGTTCTTGAGGATTGATCACCTTCATTTTCCACCACAAGCTTTGGGTTTCGCAATTCAATCGTGGCCGAACGCATGCAAGTGACCAACCACGTTCAAGACGGCAGAAGACGGCTACCACGCCAGAAATTGTGGAAAAAATCTATGAATAAAAGTGCGTGAAATTGAGGAAGATCTGGGTATCTCTTATAAAAGAGTAGTTCATATTTTACGTAATTAATTGGGTTTAAGCAAGCTTTTTACAAGATGGGTACCGCATTTGCTCAATTCGGAGTAAAACCGCATTCGAACTCGAACCTCGGCAGATAGTTCGGAAGTGTTCAGGAGGAATCCAAGGGATTTCAAGAAACCATTTGTAGGCATGGATGAGACCTGAATTCATCACTACACACCAGAAACAAAAATGCAATCAAAACATTGAATTGCACGCGGTGAATCGGTCCCGAAGAAGGCAAAAGCCATTCACTCGACTGGATGGGATCGGTTGTTTGGGGGCGCAAAAAGAACTTTGGTAATTGGTTACCTTGAAGCACGCAAAACTATTACTGGCCAATATTACACAACACTTTTGTACAAATTAAGGGTAGCAATTCAGGAAAGGCGCCCGCTTACTCAAGTGCAAGCTTCCAGAAAAGAAATGATAGAATTAAAGTTCGAAATTTTTCTGCGTTAACTGTATTCGCCCGATTTGGCTCTATCAAGCTTGCACTTGTTCCCGAAACTTAAAACATTTCTGGGTGGAAAGAGATTTTGGTCGAGCGAAGAACTGATAGAGGCTCTAAACGATTAGTTTGGGAACCTAGAAGAAAGTCACTTCCGAGAGGGAAGGGAGGAGCTAAAGAAACGTTCGACCAAGTGTGCTGAGCTTCGAGGGGATTATATTGATATAATTTGGATTCGTATTATTTTGTTTTCAATGTCATTCCGGAAACATTTCAATATGTCCTCGTAAAAACAAGTATGTATATAGAGCAAAATATAGTGTCAATCTTTCTTGTCTTTTATTGTTATACATTTACGTGCCCCCTGGTCTCTCAAAGAAACCACCTAAAAATCATTTCTGAACCGTTTCGCCCAGCAAGTCGCGAAAATCAAGAAGTAAATCAATGTTTGGTTTTACTATTGATGCTAAGCACAAGTAACTGCATTGTCTTGTTTTCAGTACGTAATCAAAAGCCCTGATGCAAACTAGATGGTCACACGGTTTCTGAAATACATCCTCTACATCTGTTGATATCTAATATTATTAATAGGTTCATTCCTCCTGTTTGCTTTAAAACAAATATATTTTGAAAGTAATCGATATTAGTGGTAGATGAAGAACAGTCAGTTAAGGCCGCTTTATATAAGATCAAGAACCACACCTTTATACATACAAAGTTTCTATACTGCGCGGAATTCTGAGAAAGACCGCACAATGACCAAGAGATATTAATACAAAAGAACAAATTTCGTCGTTAGACCTTGCAAAGAAGAGAAGCTTTTCATCCATATTAAAACTATTTAAAATGATTAACTATATTTTGTCACTGAAAATACCTAAAGGATTATTTCCCACAGAATAATCTATAAATAAAACACTGCATCAAGTCATAGCGATTATTAATAGATCCTAGATTTACTAGACCAAAGCGCATAAAAAGAATAAAACATTTTAATCTTATTGGAAGAATGAAAGTGATAAGAATGAAGATTTAGATCAAACCCCCACTCAAAAGAAGCCTTTATTAAACTGTTGTGTTATTTATGCCAAAGGATTGATTATTATTAATAAACGTATAGAGATGAACAAAATTACTTTTGCGGCTCATTCCATTATTTTAATTGATTCTGGTTCTGTTTCAAGCAACTGAAGGAACAACCGAAGGTATCATCCCAGAACTTACTTTAGTCGTTCCGGTATAATTTAGTAAATTTTACTTGAAATAGCAACTGCAGTTTTTTAAAATATGTAAACACAAGAAGTTAGAACAATCCTAAATTCATCAATATGCATCACATACGTATTTTGATAATTAAATTGCTGCCCCCGTTTAGGTGAAAATAAAATTACATTTACACGCAAATTTGGCATTAAAACCTTTTTCTGGATCTCTATTTTACTCCTTCAGATAAAATTGAGAAATGCATTCTTCATTGGATGTGACACCATCTCTAGAAATAATACATAATCTTAACGAAATACACGCCGATCTCATGAACAAATTTACGTTTGCTTACTATATCGAAACGTCAGAAATAAACAAATTCACGAGCTTCGACTTCGCAAACATGGAATGACTACCTATCAGGGTACCAGATGCCGGATCACAAATCAAACTGAAGGCCAGGACTCTATTTCCGTTCAATCCGCAATGATTTACACGTTAAAGCCGCCGAAGCAACTTCTGACACCGCAGGAACTGTATAGTAAATAACCATACATGTAGATGTGTATATATAGCACCATACGTACATATAGTTACACACGTACACATATTTGAGGTAACTCGCTACCGTATTCGATAAGCTACGCTCCTCTGGTTCAACTAAATGACCTCCTCAATTTACTCCCCGGTATCCAATTCGCGCCGAAATTGTGATCTTTATCAACGGTCTCGATCTAATTATATGTAGTAAGTTATGTTTATAGATTGCTTGATTAATGCTGGTAGGGTCGGAGGATTCGCAATTAAATGTTTTCGTCAAATTAAAGTCCTACTAGATTCAAATTCTGTATGCAGAAGGAATGCAATGCAGGCGCCATAAATTCTCTGCCTGATCGGCTTATACAGGTTAAAGCGTGGCTCAAACTCCTTCTGTCATAGGTGCATACTACTGTGTCCCAAAAACTAAAACTTTTTTGCTACGCATACCTCTAATTTTATTTGAATAATGTCAAAATAATTGTAGATACAATTTTATGTGTTGAGAACCACACTAACCTTTGCCGACTTCCATTGAAATATGTGAGTCTTCGCACAACAACGTTATTGCTTGTTTATTGCTACTTGTATGTTATTACTTTTGTGTTGTGTTAGTCAACGTATTGTTTTTGTTTAGTCAACATGGCAGTTGCAGTCACATTCTAAAAAGGGAATATTTTTAATAGGGGACGTAAAACATCAAATTACCGGCAGTTTTGTTCTATAATATTCATGAAGGGAATTTATAGATGAATGAAAGCGCAAATCTTACTATTCGTGAGTGCATTATTTATTGGGAAAATACGCGTCTTGCGTCTTGCCGACTAAATCTCTTCCTAACTGTGGTAAGAAACTAACAACGTTATACCATGTTTGGAGAAATTTGCAAAAGAATTCAATGATGTATTTGAACAACGTCGGGCGGAGTTTGTTACAAATTTAGATAATTTGTTTGACATTGCTCACACCGAAGCGATTAACTTAATAAAAAGAAATAAAGACAGGATCTTCTTGCAAGTGCAGAGAGAGCCAGAACGACCTGGTCACTTAACTGCAGTGGATGAAAAATTGATCTAAAAGAGGAAAAGGCACGTCTTGGACTCATTCAGGAGCAAAAGCTCCGTTCTAAATATTTTTCGTCCTTAACTCCTTCGATATCAGCTTATGAACCATAAGAAGAAAAATCATCTTCTGATTCTGAAATAACGAATTTACAAGAAAGTTTGTCCATTCCAATCGAGATTACACGTTCCGATACTAATAAGCCTTGTATAAGGAAACGTTTTACCACTTCAAAATTAGTGGCAGCATTGGATAGGTGTCAGTTAAGTATGAGAAACTGTGTTTATTATTGAAACAACTATTGTAGCACTTGGGTACAAGACTGACGAATTTTCTACAAGTAAGTTTTCTATTCAAAGAATTCGTTCGGAAAAGCAGAAACAACGCGCAGAAGCTATAAAAGTTAATTTCCAAAACGAAGTACCGAACTCTGTAACTGTGCCCTAGGATGACAAACCTTTGACAGCATTAAATATACACAAATCTCAGGAAGAACATCTACCAATAATTATTTCCTACGATAACAAGGAACAACTTTTGGTATGCCGGAATTAGACAACTTTTCAGGAAGCGAACAAGCACAGGCAGTATGGAATGCTATTATTGACTGGAATCTTGAGGATATGGTGAAGATTCTCTGTTGTGATACTACACCTTCAAACGCAGGTCGCAATAATGGTGCGTGCATACTTGTTGAACAGAAACTGAATAAAGAAATGCTTATTTTCCCTTGCCGTCATCATGTATACAATTTGGTGTTAAAAGGCGTATTTGAAACTAAAATTATCCAAGTGACTAGAAGCCCCGAAATTCCATTGTTTAGAAAGTTCAGAGAAAATTAGAAAGATATCAATTCCGAGAAAATACAGGGCTACACGGAGCAGCTTTAATGCCTAAATATTTTAGAAATAGACAAACTGTGAGAATTATACCGAACTGAACTAACTAAAGAAATCGCTAGGGATGACTACCGAGGATTAATAAAGTTTTCAATAATATTTCTTGGCGGAGAGACAGAAAAGAAATTCGTACTCCAGGCACTATGCACCAAGCTCGGTGGATGACTAGAACAATTTATCCATTAAAAATATCTCTACTTAACTTTCAATTCAAAATTTCAAACGAGGATAAAACAGCTCTGTGAGATATAGGTGTATACCTGTTCATCGTAACATCATTACGTCAAGCCTTGGTTACAATGCACTTCAGCGGTAAAGCGCCATATCAGGATTTGAACTTTTTGAGGGCCATTAAGGCTTACGAAACGATAAAAAACGGATATCTAAACCAAGTTTACAGAAGTTCTGCTACCATTTATGGTATTTGACAGATGAAGTGTCTATCTTGTCTCTACTTGACGATGATGTGGACCTAGCGACTAAAGAAAAAATTATTTCTAATCTAACCACAGAAAATCCAGCAGCTCACTGTAAACGCTACATCCCAAAAGCATTGGTTATCCTTCCTTTTCTTTTATTTCATTGATATATCATAATCGTTCTCCCTTTTCAATTTCAGAGAAAAGTATTGAAGACTTTGTTTCAATCAAAAGCAAATCCTTGTTTAAAAGACTGAAAATAGGTGACAGTTTTCTCTACGAGTGTCCCACTTCGTGGCCAAATAGTGCTACATTTCAATACGTTAAAAAGAAGATGCAGTTAATGAAACATTTTCATGGCTTAATCACTGTTCAACAAGAACAAGAACGTTATTACCTTGTGTCTAGGAACACAGACATTATATATATAATATATATATACTCTGAAAACAAACTTTGAAGAGAAAATTTATTAAATAAATAAACACTGAACAAACATAAAATACAGATAACACATTTTTTTACTTACTAAAATCCCTTTACTTTTATGTTCAAAGTTTGACATCAAGTCGGCACGAGTTATCGTTACCCGATCGCAATATTATTTATAATATCAGTTATTAGCGTCAAATAAAAACGAATAGAGGATATGCGCACCTCAATTCGGAAAGAAATTTTTTCTTTATAGCCTGGGACACCGTAGTGCACATCCGTGAGATCTACACTATATACCTATATTACGATTCCAACGTAGTAGTTTTTAGTAGTCAGCCAGACAACGTGACTGGTGCATGAAAATATTCGGAGCCAACGGAAACAGAGCACCGCGAGATCACTAAATTTTAACAAAAGAAGGGCATACCCATTTATGGTGATTTCTCCTTAATATTCCACTGTAAAATAGTGGGGAAAATGTTATCGTTTAGGGCAAGAATCCCTTGAAGATGATGATCTGATGGTCGGCCAACTGAAGTGATAACGGTCAAAAAAGAAAATAATAATTGAAGCAACGATATTAGAAGATCACCGTTTGAAGGTGAAACAAGTATTCGCCGAATTCTCCATGGCCATTTGGATATGAATAAGATCAGTTTGTTTCCAAACATGTGCAGAGATGAGCCCAAATCGATTTTGGAGTCCCTTGTCACAGAAGATGAAACAATGGTGCAGTTTTATGATCGTCTATCCAAAAGAGAATCGATGGAATGGCGGTGACCGGATGAACCTCGTCCCAGAAGGCTGAGTCGTTCAATCACTGCAAAAAAATTATGGCCACAATACTATATTCTCGGTTTGTGAGGACATTTTACTTTTTCATTGGCTTTAAAGAGCGCAATACAGCTGTCAACAGTACATATTATCCGTCTCTGTTGCATAAAGTGTGGGACAATATTCATGCCAAATGTCGAGGAAAATTCACAAATGTATTCGATTAGCTACTATTCACGAACGCAGTTTCCAAGAATTTGAACATCCAGCGTATAGTACGAACGTGACTGCTATTAATTATTATCTATTTTCTAATTTAAAATGGACCTTAGAAAAGATTGCTTTAAGGGCGATAGTGAGTTATAAGCAGCTGTAATACAATTTTGTGAGAGATAGATAGATGTTTGATTATTGAATTATTTCTACAACGTTAAAGAACTATTAATTTATCGTTATAGTAAATTTATTGAAGTTAGGGAGATTATGTTGAAAAATAAAAATTCTTTGTATTTTACCAAGTTTACTTTTTTGTATATCGGGTCGAGAATTTCTGGCGCCACGTCGTATGTACAATTTCAGTAGTGAAGATAAGAAGACTCAAAACGAATTTAGTTGTGATTAAAACTATATTTATATTTAGCACCATACGTTTGACTTTTCGCCTAATTCAAAAAATTATTTTCAGCCTAAGTAATTTTAAAATAAAATGAAAAAAAGATTACGTACTACACCCTCTGTCCCAAAAGTAACCGCAATAGTTCGAAATAAAGCACGCTATGTATGTTATGTCCACAAAAATCATTGTATTTATTCGAAATATTCTCCATGTGCTACAATACATCGATTTGCACGGTCAACGAGTGCTTCAAACGACTTTTTCATGTCGATCTCTGGGATGGCCTTTAGGATGCCGGTCGTCGATCTTTGAATGGCGTCTACGGATGCATAACGAACTCCTTTCTGCTTCAAATGAAGACGAGGGAACAGGAAATAATCGCATGGGGACAGATCAGGCGAATACGGTGGGTGCTGTATCGAATATATTTCATTTTTCGCCAAAAAATCGGTGACAATCGTTGCTCGATGACACGGTGCGTTATCGTGCAGTAATCTCCAGCTGCCTGGCTCGCGATATTCGGGCCGAACACGACGAATGCGACCCAGCAAACGCCTCATAACATCGAGGTAATATGCACCATTAACCGTTGAGCCGTATGGAACGAACTCCTTATGGATAATTCCCTTCGAATCGTAGAATGAAATCAGCATTGACTTGATTTTCGACTTCTCCATTCGTGATTTTTTCGGATTTCCTTCTTCTGGTGACCTCCACTCTGCGCTTTGACGTTTGCTTTCTGGTTCGTATTGAAAGCACCACGTCTCGTCACCAGTCACAATCGTTTTCAAGAAGTTTTCATCTGCACGGGCTCGTGCAATAATGTCTTTGAGTGTTCGATTCGAAGCGTTTTTTGGTCGTCGGTCAATTTGTGCGGAACAAACTTCGAATTGACTTTCTTCAAACCAAGGGTTTCAGTCAAAATGCGCTGAATAGTTGTTTTAGGGATGCCAAGCTCCATTTCCATAAATCTCACTGTCGATTTCTTCGAAATTTTCACAAATTCGGGCACTTTTTCCACATTTGCCTCGGCCAAAGTTGTCGAAGGACGACCGGCTCTTTCGTCATCGTTAACATCTTCTCTGCCTTTACGAAATCGTCGATGCCACTCGAACACTTGCCTCTTCGACAAACAATCGTCGCCATAAACAATTTGCAGCATTTCATACGTCTCGGTTGCAGTTTTTCCAAGTTTAAAACAAAACTTAATATTGACTCGTTGTTCGTGACTCATTTTCTGACCGTTTACGAAAAACACTCTCACAGGATGCGTGATGTATCAGCTGACTATGCACCAAATGTCATGAAAATTTGTCAGGTTGGTAAGGAAGAGTCCCATTACAATAATCAATCAACTATCAAGAGATGACGCCACTGGTTTCTGATTTATAGACGCATTGCGGTTACTTTTGGGACAGAGGGTGTATTTCTCAAGCTTAAATTCGTTGCTTTGAAGCAAATTTCAACCAGTTTCACTCCAGAGGCACTAGCTTCAATAAATATTTTGAAACTACCCAATGCAATACTTACTTAAACCGAGAGCTTCACTTAACACACCAGCGGTATTTAATCTAACCTCGTTATATTATTTTGAGGGATATCCCCGGATATTCCGTGTTCTCATCTACTTATAATACATCTGACTTCATCGATATTACATTGCGCAATTAAAAATGGAAGAAATTTTAAAGTGTTTCAAAGCGTAGCCAATAATAATGGCCAAATCTGGTTTAAGGAATAAAATATCTTCCATTTCGATTAAACAGCAATCGTCCATCACGGTGCATCGATTGCAAACAAATTTTTCGAACAAGCCAATTAAATTTACATATCATCATTTAGCCCCATCTCTCAATAAGCACCTGCCGAAACTTCAGTCCCAAAATGGTTGGTTGAAACATTAAGGAATATACAGCGTCCATTGGAATCCAACTGAAATGACTTCTCAAGAAATAGTCAACGAATTCCGCGATTCTTACCAAGGAAAATAGCGTATATAATACGTGTCTTAGATATCTCGAATTCTTGCGCAAAGGACAGAGGAGGATAGAAAAACTGTGTGAAAGAAGTACCGGAGTAACAATCCAACGCCCGAAGAAGTAAAAGGATAAGAACAACAAAAAGGCGTCTCCTACGAAACGGTATTTAAGAGTTTTCTTCTTAATCTTTCACCCTTCCTACTTTTCAGTAAAAAAATTGATGTCATCAAGGCGTATACCTACGTATACTGTTCCACTCCTCGCCCGTCCAGTGGTATTTTCTTACTTTCGTAACCTATGAGAGGTAACAGATCCGCACTTAGAATTTTAAACTGCTACACTACGCTGCAACCGACACCTTCTCATTATGAGCGACGTGCACTATAACCCAGTTACTAAGCGAATATTTAAAACGTCCTACAAAAATTTGGATTTTGATCTAGGTCGTGACTAGGATGAGAGTTAGGTGAAACATTCTCGCTAAAAAACGAAGAACAGTCAAGATACATTTATTATTTACATCAATTTACATGGACTGATCCTAAGGATATGGGTCCTATCTTATTCTATCCACCAAACTCTAAGAAGTCGTACCTTTGGTCAAACTAAAAAGAAGAATATCTGAAACGTGTTTAGAAAACCGTTAGGACTTAAAAGGGTATTACGTTGAAGGAAAAAAAAAGCTAATTAAATTGCGTTTATTTCCTAAATATGGGTATTTCATGTTCCACCCAAGTATTTTATTAGTTCATATATGGTCGCAACGAATGATTTATTAAAGATCACCTCTGCGGCTTTCACTTTAGAATTAGCTCCATTATTAGTCTATCAATATGTGTTTCCGTTACAGAATAACCGCAACGATCACTTATAAGTAAATGAAATTCAACTGCGTCCTGCTTACACGCCTACATAAATTTATTACATGAATAATTATCCATCAGGAAATTGCGCTTATAGAATAAACATTTTCCTTAGACGGCTGTATCACATAGGACACAGACGTTCGCGTAGCTTTTCATACGTTCCTAATTCAATAGAAACCTGAGCGTTCGCTCTAGTGTTGCTGCACCGAAGCTAAGATTCAGGGAATAAATTTCAATTTAAAACGGTCTCCGCTTATGACATTCTTGGTGCGCGCACTTATACGTAAAACGCGGAAAAGGAAAACACATCCATCACAATAGTAATGTATACGTGTCGCACGCATTTTATTATGTCTACGGCGCAGAGCAATGCACGACTAAAAACATATTTCAACCTACATTGGAAGTTATGGGTTTCCATCAACACACAATGATATGCGGAGAAAAATGAGATCCGAAAGAAATGAGAAACGTGATACTCGAAATATCGCGATGGAGTAAAGGCGGTTGTATCTTTTCGTTCAAAGGTATTTTTTATTAAGTGTACATAACATTGAGATGATGGAACCATGCTGCGAATGAGCGGCATTTCGATCTCCATATATTCAGTTCACATATGTATATGCAGATATATACGCGACACAAATACAAATTTAGACTGAATATCTTTGCTACTGGTGGCACGTAAGAGTGAAATTTTAAGTATAAAATGCACATTGATAACATTAATAGTAATCGGTGATCCTCTCCAAAAATTTTATTAGGAGATGCACGAAATATGTTAAAAACGAGGAAAAAGTATAAAAATATTTATATTGTGAGACTAACTTATAGAAAGAAGGACACACCGTGGGACTGAAAAATTTTGTAATAACTACCCCAAGAATTCTGAAGCAGTTTTGCTATTATTAACAAAAATAAAACATACATATACAGATTGATAACGTGGTAAGAGATGCCTGTAGGAAATAATACCATACACACTTCAAAAGGTAATCGAGAAAGCACTAGGCAATATCTGCATTTCTTTTATTTCTGTGCCCTATTTCGACGAGGTTCTGACGGCTGAGTACTGGCGGTTTTAACCACATTAAACTTAATTATAGCTGAGGAAGGGAAGAAGTAGTAATATAATAACAGATAGCGAACCAGAGCTGCAGGAAATCTTGCTATAGTTAAAAGTAATATCAGAGAATGTTGCACTAGAAATAAGTATTGGCAAAACGGAATTAAAGAGAAGAACTCCAAAAATACTACAGGAAGAAGTACAATTGAAGTACAATAGAACAATAGAACATCTTGGACAGAAAAACATGGTTGATGTTGACTGGAAACGGAAAGTGAATCTAGCATGGGGAGCATTATTTGAGCGACTCAATTATATATTAAGGAAAAAAAGAGAGAAGAGAAGTTCAAAGCAAACATGAAAGTATGCATTCTAGAACACTGCACAATCCCAGAACTGATCTATGAAACTAAAACACAGGCTTTTGCAAGAAGAACATTTAATAAAATGCAACTGTCGCAAAAACATATAGAAAGGGCGATCCTAAACGTTACACTAAAAAATAGAGAACCATAACAATGGATTTGAGAAGGAAACACCAAAGGATATATAATAATGAAATAAAATGGAGAATCAAATTTAGAGCGACCCACAATGAGATGGTTTGATAGCATAGGCAAAAATTGCAAGAAAGTAGATAGTAACGCAGAACAGAACAAAGAAGGATGGATAGAAATGCAGAAGGCGTATGTTCGCATGCGAACAGAGAATGATGCTAAAAGAAGAAGAAGGTATTTCAGGAAGAAAATGCCTTCAGTCTTGAAAGAGGGTCTCCAGCGTGTAAATTACAAAGTTGCTGGAAGTAATTCGCCTGGATTTGTAATGCGTGTTTTAATGGCAATTCTGAAAGTACCTATCCTTCAGAAGTTATGGAACTAATCCACCACTATAGACCAACCAGTTCGATTTATTATTACAACATCAAATCGCGTTGCTTTCTGAAAGATGTTGCCACCCTATTAAGGAGAATCTGTTGTTGTCTCGCATTACACACTCGGCTAGATTTTTACGTTACGTCAACTCCTGTTAAATATCAACGCACGTTTCACGTACCAACATTCCAAACCTGTGTGAAATTGTCATTTTTTTAAGCGGATGAAACAGTGTATGAAATCACCCATACTAAGGTAAAGGAAGCAAGAACATATGAATATAAAAATTAATAAATTCTCGAACAAACCATGAGATTAAAGTTAGGAACAAATGTAAACGACGAAAAAGCTAAGCTCGAAGACTATTCCAGCGTTATTTGTACTGAAATGTTGAAGAATTAATTACAGCATTTGCTGCTTCCACCCCTGATCATTGAGGTGTATTGTTGAGCTAATGAGAGTGAAGTGTTCTGTCTTTCAAGTAATGCTTGCCTAAATAATAACAAAGAAACTTATATTAGAACACAATAAGAAAATAAGTTTCTATATATTACCCAAATTGGCTGGACATTGTTCTAATTGATTACTTTCTGTTTCTGAATTACCAAGTAGGAAACTAATAATTTAATAGTTCGCAGCAGTTAACCAAATGGACTAAATCTATAGACAAAACAAAAACTTATTTCAAGTTGAATTTACAACTTGTGAAATCGTCAGAAAAGTATAATGAAATGCGTACCCAACACCACCTTTCAACTTTCAGTTCATGGAACGGAAAATACATGAAGAATTATACTCTTTGTCTTCAAACAAGTCTTAAAACAAAGTTGGTGGTTGGTGAAAAATTTGAGTGACAAAGTAAATAACAAGTGCTTTCAACATTTCCACATATACTCTACCTGCTAATCAAGGCAAACTCTGTGAATAAGATTGTTTAACGATACTGATGTTTTGAAATGAGTTGATCCACAGTTTTATTAGTCTAGTCTTTGTTAGCTTTTAGCAATTTGTGATGGGAAATGATGAAGTGCGTTCTCTCAAGAGCAGTTATCAACCAAAATCCAGGAGGGATTATTTCTTTTCTTTGTAGTTTCGTGACTCAGGATAACAACTTGTTTGTTGAAATATCCAGTTGAAAGTATCAAAACTGGTGTGGTGAAATAAACAATTGGAAAATGTTCAATAATCACTCGTTAATATCTTGTGCTTTTTCTTTGCTCTCAACACCTTAGGATTTTGATATTTGCTCTTACAAATTTTTAGATTTTTTCTTTCGTTGCTTGCGATATTGCAATGCTTGCTATGTAATCAATTTAAAGCTACCGGTCTATGTAATCCATTGTTAAATATGCTACATCACCATCCATGTTAATAGTCATCGCAGTACTTGAGAAACCTAGGTTAGCTTAAAAAGCGGCTTATTTTCCGAAGCTAAATGTTTTAATGGCATCTACATTATCTTTTAACGAATCAGTTACAACAAAAGCTCGCGGTGAGAAAAAACTTCTGTAACATAGCTTTAGAAGTTTCGAACATAAAAGCTATTGAAATTAATGAAAAGAAGAGAAACAGTAATCATATTTGTAATTCGCTCTGGTACGCAGATACAAAGTAATTTAAATTGCACATAATGGGGCATGAAAGTAAAGGATGGTCCTTTCCATTCCACGGAAATTGCTCCGCAAATAGCAAAGAACTCATCGCGTTGCCGGTGGTCCTGTTCCACTAAGAAAATCCAAATTATAAAATTTAATGGATTTCTCTTAAACGCATCGTTTCCTCGTCTCTTAACTGGATCCTTCTATTTCGCTTAATTTTTTAGAACTGAAACTTTCAACATACTTTTTACTTTGTATTTACGCTTTGAATTGATTAAACCAAAAGTAGTAAACCCAACCAATAGGTTTCGGTTAAGGTGTTTGAAATTTGAAAATTACTAAGTTGAGGACAAAGTTTTAATTTATTCGATACTAGGGTGTTCGGTAGTTATTTTCAAGATCGCTTGAAGTTAATTTTTTTTTTTTTGGTCGGTTCGAAAACCTGTATACTTTAGCTCTAAAAGGTGTATTATAGCGATAAAATACTAATTGTTTACCATTTTAAGAGCTCAAGCAGGTCTAATCTTTTGTCACTTTTTATAAGTGAAGAACCAACAGATTTGCAGGCCTGAAACTTTGAATGCCACATATTCGATATGGTACTTAAGTCTTGTCAAAGAGCATTTTTGTAAATTCCTTTGTTATTGTTGCTTTCTTGAAATCCAAAGATGGCAGTAAGCCCATGGTCATTTTTATATTCTTTAATTGAGATTAAATTCAAGAACAAACAAGGAATTTACAAAAAGCTCGTCGATAAGACGTGACTATCGTAACGAATACACATCATGCAAAATTTCGAGCCCATAAGCTTATTGGTTCTTCACTTATTACTGAAAGAAATAAAGCTGTAGAAGCTCTTAACACACTAGACACTACTTTTATAGATCAGATATACAATTATCAAAATAGTTTTGGAACCAATACAAAAAATTTAAGATTAACCGATCTTGAAAAGAAGTACCTTACAACCTTTTAACGTTGTCTTACTGTATGTCACTATATATCAAATGATCGTATTAGAATTTTGCGGAGCGATATACATACATACATATTACATATGTATTTATTGTATATTCTAGGTATATATATATATATATATACACTGACGGGCTTGTAAATTGTAGAGCGGTTTTGTATAACAGAGAATAGACAACACCGCCGCTAAAACGAAGGCGAAAACCTTTTAAAAGCACCGATTCTTTGGAAAGCCCTACCACTCAACTAAAATCATGACGACGTATTGACTCGCTACTTTAACGGTGGATATGCGAAAAAGCCAAAAGCCGAGACGAGACCCTTTTAAGTATACTAGTGAATGTCAAACGACGTGGTTTGAAAAATAATCCCTGTGTGGAAAATTTTCAACCAGTAATACCTGCCAAGCTACGTGAATTCTACGTGAATTCTACGTGATGCGGCCTATCGACAGGAGAAATCAATTTTTGATATTTGCAGCACCATTTGCCGCACAGAAGTCGAATTAAATTCAAAGATTCGCTGTTGTAATTTATTTAAATTCAAGCTCCCATTTGCTTTCAATAACTGAAAGTTACGGAAACCTGCAATTAGAATAACTGTTCGTGATGTATTCCGAAAATCCTCAGTAAAGAGTACTGGTGTTATCTCAAGGATCTTTAAAAATAATCCCTTGACACTAACAAATGTCAACTTATTAAAGGGATATCACACCACAGTAGCCCATTGAATTATACTAATAACCATAAATATAAGAGGGATGTTCTCTTTTGGCTCAACCTAGTAAAATAACACAATATTTCTAATTTTTCAAAATATTCCCCTTTAGTCAATGCACTTTTTCATGCGTGAAAACCAATCTAAAAACATTCTTCCAAGCTTCTCGCGTTAGATTATTTATTTCATTTTTAAACGCGCCCACCGCTTGTTCGGCGAAAGTAAACGCAAGCACCGTAACTTGTCCTTCATACATGGAAGCAAAAAGAAATCATGAGGATGGGAGCTTTGGATTTTATGGCGAATGATTCATTATTTCAATATTTTGGGCATTTGAGTGCTCGATCGTTTACGCAACGAGCCCTTGGAGAATTTCAGGCAAACAAACTGTAGTGTAGTTTACTATTAAGCATTAACAGTACGACGATCCTCCAGTATTACAATGGAAAGATGTCCACTAAGTCCAAGAAAATGAGGCGAACTCCTTTTGTGTCAGTTTTTGTCACGAATAACCTTTGTTGGAGCCCAGTCATTCTCAAAGACCTAAACTAATTGATATTGCCTTATTATTTATATTTATTCCTTTTTCGGGATTGTATCATCTGTAATGATTGGTCGTTGACGTCATTCTTCGTTTTGGTGATGTTAACTGCTTTCACACCAATACCTGATGTGTCTTGAATATTCCTTACAGTAAGAAGTCGGTCCTCTTCAATCATGTTTCGAATTAGAATAGAATTACCTTTCTGTAATTGTTGCTTTGGTTTAGTTTAAGGAAAATCGACCAGGTTGAAATTCATTATACCGCACATGAAAGATACGAGTTTTCCCAAACATTCGGTTTAATTCCCCAAAACATTGTTTACTGCTTAACCCTCGTCTGAAATTGTAAAAAATTATAGTTCGATAATGCTCTTTTAATTCCATGATTTTTTATGAAACGGAATCACTTTAAGTTTATGCATTTTAAAACTTCTGTATCTTACTGTATTTCTTAAAATGTCATTCAATATGTAAACAACTAGCTAACTATTATAGTAAACTAAATTTATAGCAAATTATCAAGGTCTAAGACTCAGGGGAAAGAGGACAGCTGTCATATTTCAAAATAAAATCTATTTCTGACTATTCTTACTAAATTCTAGGGTGTACGTAGAATATGTGGAAACAGGTAAATATCTTTTATAATATATTATTTAATTAAGCACATCTTTTATACGCTTTAAATAGATTTTGTTTGAAGTCTCTTTATACCTGGCAATACTTTATTCTATCTCAATGGGGCCTTCACTTATGCCATTACTTAGTATTTGTAGTAAGTCTAGCAATATATCACAAAAGTGTGTTTGCTGTCTACTTCAAATGTCGTACATTCGCAATATTTTGTACTTGGCAACTATTTACTGTAACATCAATTGCCAATTCAACTGCAGTAAAATACAACCTTCCTCTGGTAAAATTAAGAAAAACCAGTAAACAAGAACACTATCTATTCCTAGAACGTGGAATTGTGAACACTAATAGAATTATTACGAGAGGAAATGTGTCGGATGGCGTTATCAGGTTTATTTCAGATCTCGACGTTTCTCTCGTTTCTAAAATGCGTCATTACCGCCATTGACCGTCGGAAAAATGGAGGAAAAGTGGCCGTGAAATATAAGGGTTTGATTTGGGTCGCCCTTTCGACCGTAGGCGAGGAAAGTGATATTTTTGTCCGGAAAATCCGGAGAAAAGCGCAGGTGTGATTCACGTCACCAACATTAAGAGAAAGAAATCAAATAATTTCTAAGTTTAACAAAGTAGTAATAAAAAAATTAAAAAATGAGAACTAACTAATTTTCGAATTATACGAACTGATTCTTTTATAAAATGGGCTAGAAGAAATCGGAAAATCGATGTGAAAAATCACTTGACTGTTTTCTTGTCGGATACACAAAAGAAGGTTACGTTGTTTTTATTCAAATAGCGATTGGTGACAGGATTTTGATTCTTCACTCGCTATCGTCTCTGACGGTCGCGTTTCTTTAAAAAGGAATGAACAACTGATTACTAAGGCTTGATAAAAGAGTGGATGACGTGTTATCATTAAATAGTTTAAAAAGGACGGATGCTCTTACTTCTACGAATTTCAATGTCGTGCAAAGCGCGTAAGTGGAGACAAAGACAGATTTACACTACTTAATGATAACACGTCATCCACTCTTTTATCAAACCTTACCGATTACAGAATATCAAAAATCTCTTAATAATAATAGTAATTATATAGAAATGCAGTGCAAAGTATGCTACTTTGTGTAGTTATGAAATTATTGTGTTAAAATGACTGTATTTTTAGGAAAAAATCGGTATTTACTTTTCGGACATGCCTCATATTTCTATGCATACTCTACATATTACTATGTCGTTCCTGGGCCTTAAAAATAAAAATACGTGCATGAATTCAAATTAGAGAAAACGCGATCCCACGTGGGTTGCTTACTAATCACTAGGTATAGAAGCGAAAGTCTGCCTGGATGTTTGGTCTTCATAACATAAAGCCCCAGACGCTTCCGCTTTCGCCGCAGGAGGGTTGAAAGTGGTATCTCCAACGACGTGACACCCTTCATGTGATTGGCCCTATGTTATCGATCGTCCGTTGTAGAGGGAGCGCAACCCTTAACTTCATTTATTCTTAGCAGTCGGTAAATTTCATATTCATTGAAAGTAAAACCTCTCGTTCTCGAAGGCAGCAAAATAGGAATGCGTGGCCGTGCACGTGAGAATTTCTCTGATGATAGCTTTGTTCAATTTTCCGTCTGCGTGTTTTTCTTTTCGAGAAGAAAGACGAAGGGAAGGAAAGAAAACGAAGACTCCAATAGTCTTATTTTTCGAATTGAATTCGCAGGGATGAAGCCGTAAGAGGGCGAATAAATGTACTGAATGGAAATAAAATGAACATTTGAATAATACATTCGGGAATATAAGATCAATATATAAAAGAGCGTATTACGATATGTTCAATGGGAAGAATATATCAATTTTCATAAAAACATCTTCAGTTAAGTTCTTAAGAGTATCTATCTAACAAAAATGAATTTATGCGCAGCTTTAATTTAGTGTAAAACGTTCGAAGCATTCATTAAAACGTACAAACTCCAATGGTATAAGGTGCTCCGGGGTTTCTGGATCCATGAGGTAACTGGGCCAGGGATTACTCATATCCCTATTTGTGGTAATTATAATATTAAAATTTTCTCAAACAACGTGGTGTTCGCGAATGTTTAATTCACCATTTCTTGGTAAATACCTGTTTCTTTATTACCAGTTAGGTATGAACATAATGAATGATTTTATCTATAAATATGTAAATTACCACTTCTAGGCTTGTTGTTGTTTATCTGGTAGGGGTGGTCCAGTTGCCCCGAAAGATTCTTAAAAAAGGGGTAACTGAGCCATCCCATGGGGGCACCCCGGAAAGGGTGCAGTTAGCCTAATAATATCTAACAAGTAAAAATAAACTACCATGTAGCCTAATGTTTTTTCTTTTTATTTTGGTAAAACCTAGTTACATCAAGTCATGTCATGTATTCAAGAATTCTTGTTCCTTACAAGATGTTTTTTCTAGTGATGAAAATGATTGTGATGTTTATTCTATCCAAGAAAGTGAAAAAGACTACCTCGAAAGGTTTTCAGAGTATGAGGATGAAGATAATGCAGGTTTTACAAAAATAGGATGAGGACTATATGGTTCGTTTTTACAAAAGACATTCTCATAGAATGAAATTCAACGAAACCGATGACGAATTCTGTGTTAGAGAGTTTCACGTCGTACGGAAACTTCCACAACCGGTAGCAGCTAGTTTCGCTCGATTTAACAATATGATTGGTTTTGCAGCAAATGTGAATGATCTAACTAACATCTATGAAGTTTTCCTTAATATATAAGGACTCAAATAGTGATTGCTTATATTCAATTTTTTTTTCAGTTAATTACTTTATTTAATTTGTAATTAATTTCTTTATTTTTCTTTCTTGTCATTTTTTGAAATTTCATGGTCAGAAATGATTATTATTTCTTTGCAATTTTTTTGTAATTTCTTGGTAAGAAACAGGTTTCTTTAAATAAAGGTATAAATAAATTACTTTTTCTTATTATTTGAATTGCTTTCTTAGCTCATTTTTTCAAGCGTTCTTATTAGGGTCCCGATACAACGTCCGGAAGGTGTAATTAAATCAAACAATTGATCATACCAATATATTTTCTAAATCGATTGAATGTACAGCAATAGGTCCACTTAGCCCAAACATTTTCTGCAATGCTCTTATAGAATACAGCCTGGGGTGGTCCAGTCACTCCAAATTAACGGGGTAACTGGACCAATAGGACAAAAAATATATACTTCTATATAAAAATATGTAATGTTAAAAACACATTAAATGGTATGTAATATGTTGGCCTGTCTTAATACTCAAAAATTAAATTTTAACAAACAATTTGACATAACAGTACGAAAAGTCAATAAACAAAATTGCCTCTCTTACGACCAAGTTTATCAAAATCGGATGTGGAGAGCAGTAGCATATTTCATTCGCCTCTCTATTCCTCTACCATTGGTAGCATAATTTCCACTTTTCTCCTAATATTCGTCTACCATTTATGACTACATTTCAGCTTTTTTCCTGTTTTTTTTTTAAAAATCGTCGATTACATTTTTGTCGTTTCATCATACACCAATAACGCGCAAACAATAGAAAATCCACTAGCTACCAACGTTTAAATTCTCAGCTATCACAAAATGAAATCTAACGGCGTGTAAAATGGAAATCGCGGGCTTTTCCCTTTTTCCCCGTTTCAAACTTAATTCAGAAGTACGGTCGCGGCTCACGAGGAATCCGATTGATAAATGAACGTGCAACTGCATCGGAATGGATTGCGGTCGGATTGCTCCAGACCGATGTATTTACAGCCGCTAATGGCGGTACAAGGATTTAGCGAATGTACGGTCTCCACACTATTATCTTTTCGATATCCTTTATCTGCTCGCGCTGCTGCTTTAACGAGGTTCTCGCAATCACGAACAGAAATCATCATCATTATTATCGTGGTCACCAAAACGGTCTATTGAACGGCCTCCTCTCTATTTTCGATATTGAATCTTATACGGACCTAAGATGTTATACCGGTACTATGAAATGCGTGTAGCATTTAGGAGATCAATAGAGTCATAAAATAGCGTGAGTCATAAAATGTAACGGCAGTAATAACGGCATAATTTAGCCCTTTATAACAGTAATTTCTTAATCCTAGTTTCGGAATAGCTACATTCTATCGTTACGTTTCTGGACTTTAAATTGCGGAATTGACTGTACTAGAATAAATGTACAATTCATTTATCACGTTGATTGATAGCTCGAATAAGATCAGAACGAAAATTCCAATTCGCGGATCTTGTTTAGTGCAAGCAAGTACATCCTATTGCCCATTTGAGAGTCTGACCGCTCAATCCGCAACAAATAAATCCCGCAGGTACCGCCGACCATCACGTACATTCCAACAAACTTCACTCAAACGTCGAAATTTAATCCGATTTTCATTTTATATAACATTTCCGCGGCACTAGCTGAAGGGGTGATGACTGATCATCAATATTGACGTTTTATGCAAATGACACAGTATTACGCTTCAATATACTTCGCATATGTATATACAAAGATAATATTTTCATTCTTTTATCTTTCGTCGGCCAAAATTTTCGCTAATGTTCAGCGAACAATTTTTCTTCTCGGCAGCAACATAAACGGAACGAAGGAAAGACAGGAACACCGAGATTGTGTGTCCAATATTGATTCGGGGGCAGAATGTGGCACATTGTCTCCTAACTAAAATGTAACAAAAGCGTAAGTATGTCGGGCACGTTTTTCTTGAGAATTTCCAATATAAGCGAGCCTGTCCCGGCCTATAAAATTCCAAAGAACTTGGAATGTCGTTAGAGGCGTTAATGTATCGACGTTAATGGCCTTAAAGGCATCGAACTCAAAAGTACGGAAAAAGGGCGACATCGTTAAATGGAAAAGACAGTAAAAATTGATGAATTTGTTCTGTTTTCAGTTTTTTCCTTTTGTGTTTTCTCTGCGATTTCACGTTTCCTTCTAAAAATGAACTTGGATTTCATCAGCACTAAACAATAATCAAAAAGAGAATTATGGAGGTGGAGAGAAACCGAAGGAAGCAGGGACTGATAGGAACGTTTATTAATGACAGCAATTGGATTAAACAGCGGAGAAATACGATGCTAGATCTAAAAATGCATTGATGGCATGGGAATGACAACTGGGATAAATAATCAATAACGATATGTGCAATGCCTCAGGTTGCATTGATTCCTTTTAGGGGTTGGCCATCCATACATCAGGCACTTGAGCATTGTATTGTGCTCTTTATGCCAATCTCCAATAACACTCTCACTTCCATTCGAGCAATTCCGTATCCTCCTCAAAGATCACCATCTTGCACGAGAAGTATTTTTGGAGGCTCCAGTAGATCATTCCTGCAGACTCATACAATTGAGAGTAGAAATTTGCACAACAATAACTATCGACGGCATTTACAGGAGGTGAAAGGTATGCACCTTCCACGTGCAATTTGAAATTAATATGTATCAAACACAAGACTCATTCTTTATGTTTCTGGATTTGATATTCTCTAATTAACAGTCCAGGAAAGCTTGACGAATATTGATGCTGCCTTTATCCAGCTTCGAAATTTAAAGGTCACTACTCTTTGGAAGATAATAATAAAATGCAAACTTTGACTTTTTAAGAAACAACAATAGGCAATAATTTTCTATACAAACAGGCTTTTTAAGGCATCAGCAAACCCCCATGAATTATATCGATAACAGAACATATAATTCAAGGTTTACAGAGCGTGGTGCGGTGAATTTAACGACGAATATTTATGGAAAGTACAATTTACAATGTTAGAGCTTTATTAGATACTATCTGTTTTGTAATTGGAAATTCTTTTCTTTCCTGTTACTTCAACAAAGAATGTATCCAACAACGTTGCTTTAGCCTCCCTTGTAAGATTTTGTAAATATACGACATTGAATAGCCATTAAGCAGATTTACACATTGCTACAGCTTTATTCGAGTGATGCTTTCCCACAAAATTTTGCGCTCCTTTCCACATCTCCCTAATTTCATTTCCAGCAAGAGAGTCTCTCTTCTTTTTGCGCTCCTGCTGAAACGAAATCTTCTGTATATATCTTCTTTCGGTGCAAATGTAAAACCATTACATCTTCTGGTGCCAGCTATTAACCACTTACGTCTTCAGTCCTTGTCATAGTCTTCTCCAGGAACAATTGGCGGCTTCTGGTGGATAAATCTCTTAAATTTATACGCAATTAAACCATCCCCTGATGAGCACATTTTGGACTCCACCGGTGATGTCCGGAGAGTGTACCATGTCGAAATAATCTTTCAGAAACTTTCAGAGAGTGGGCTTTGTTGCTTCGGTCACTTCGAACCACCACTGAAACAACGCCCTTCTATAAGGCTTTTTGAAGTTCGAAGCGACCTAATACTCCATGGACTACAATAGTGGAGTAGTGTTGAGAGAAATGAACCTGATCTGACGCCAAATAGCTTTATACACTTTGCAATTCTTGAAGATTAGTGGATTGTCTGAATGGCACAAGGTCTACTGTGACAATAAATAAGCACCAGTTGAAATCTTTAAGCTTAAAGAAATATCCTCCAGAGTCTACGTAAATATGCACCTAATTAAATGCTAATAGAACCTAATAATAACTAAATTAGAATGGATATAGTTTTTAATAGGAAAGAGCACCAAGAAATTCAGAATTTCCGATTCTCCGAACTAGATATATATTTCATTTTCGCAAGGATTCTTCAAAATCTATTGTGGCTTGTAAATAAGTAAGGTTTTAGTAAAAGAGTAATAAGAAATTTACAGCCGTAGCAAATATTAACCACAAAATAAATTTGAAGTCATTTCTTGAAATCTTGGAAGCTTAAAAGTATATTAATCACTTTGGTGGCGACTTTCTAGTTCTGTGTAAGTAGCAACATTCTAATAAAGCGTCAATATCACTTTTGTGGTACGTTCTTATGAATACTGCTTCACAAAAAATTCTACCAATAATATACGTTATCTCACTGATACAAATCTAAATGCCAAGTTTATCAGTGAATCTCTTACCTTCAAGAGCTATCTGGTAGTCCCCCGAAAATAAGAACTACTCTTATTTTCTTTAGGTAACGAAACGAATCGTACGAAAAGGCAATGAAGACAAATGTTTATCACGATCTTGCTGAACGCATAAGCGCAAAATTCAAATTTAATTATGTACTGCTGTAGGTATTGCTGAAAATCAAAGCAGTTATGGAAAGCATTTTTGTCAACAGTACGTTATCCCAATTAAATCCCAATTAAACCTGAAAATATCACATTTTGAAGTATGATGGAATTCAGTGAAGTGAAGGCGAAAAAAATAATAGGGAGTACGACGTATTGTGAGCCAATTTTTGCTAGAATCACCGATTTAAACACGTACCAGTACAAAGTCATAACGCTAGAGAGAACCTTAGGCGTAAATGAAATTCAGAGCACATTTCAGAGAATCTGTTTAAACCGATCAACCTAAAGGTGTATTCTCTTAATACTTAAATTATCGAAATATCAGAATTTATATCTAGATTGTTCGGAATTTACCACCTCGGTGAAAAGCTTTGCAATTCATTACAATCAGTAAAAATTAGAAAGCGCAGCGGAAAGGAATGACAAAACAATTTAAAAAAGGAGAAATTGTAACGGGAAATGTATTTTAAAATTTGCCCTTCCGTTTCCTCAATCCTGTTCATCGTAAAGGAAGAGTTTATCAGTAGACAGTTAATACCTCACCGCTTGTTTAAATCGTACCTTATCCTCAATCCCGACCATCAGCCGAATCCAGATTATCGCCGACTTTCTCGAATCATTTATATTTTACATCGGTCCAAAGAGCCTCTCTCTCTTCGTTTTCTGAAATACTACTTCTTCTGACTCGCCTCAAACCGGCTTTTAATTTATCTGCTTTCTTGCTTTTACTTCTTATCTCCGCGGTTTCCTTTGCGATAAACGTAAGCGTTTCGAGAACAAAACGCAAGAGTTGTCGCTGCTGTTCCTCACAGGACGGTTTGAATCCTAGAGAAAAAATGCAAACTGCTGAAATGCAATAATGAAAGAAAGATCTGATAAGAGACCCGAGATATCTGATGCTGATGGAGGGATCTTTTTGCGGTTTTTACATTTTCGCGAGTCCAGTAACCGATGTTCCCTTTCAGCCCTTTTCATAAGATTAATATCTGTATTTATCGTTTTCTTTCCTTTCTCTCTTTATGTATATATGTACAGCTTTCTATAATCCCTTTGACATAAAAATAAATTCGTGAATTAATTTTGAAATAAACAATTAGAAAAGTCAATAAAGCTTCCCGTTCGGTGCATAGGTGAAATCCAACAAATATGTATGTCTAACGAGCGTATCGCAAATATGTAAATCTAAAAAAATTGCGATAGCTACAATCCAAAACTTACTTTAGTGTCTTGAAAAGTAAGAAACTTGATAGGTCCTAATAAACTGCAATAGATTTTCTAAACCAGCAAGGAGGGCTGTATATGTTTTCAGCTTACGAAAAGTAATAATTAGAACATAAAAAGGTGGGTCATCTACCTAGGTTAAAACAGAGGGAGGAATAAGACATCACATGCTCACCTATCAAAAATATCATATTATCAAAATACGTATACGTATGTATGTATGTCTAATAGTATTCGAATTGGTGTGGTAATCGTAAGAAGCATTCGTGTGAGTTTAAGAGTAGATAAAAATTGTATAAAATATATAAAATCAATATTTTGAACTTAAGATTACATAACTACAAAGAGCGCTTCTAAACTCTGCTTCATTATCGAAATTTTGTATTGAAAACAGTCACCTATCAACTTTAAATGCATACGACCAAAGATTTGGTTGCAAAATTTTTAAACATCTACTGAAATATGCTCACGACCGTTATAAATCTCGTATTATTTTTAGTCTATAGTAAAAATATTCTATCAAGTTTCAACAACAACAATTCGGATTGTAATTTCGTCTCTCGAATGACCTTTAAATTTTAAAAAGCATAAACCCAGATTTTAGAAGAATTAAAGCAAGTCGATTTTAATTAACTTCAACTCAATTTTTACGTTCCTCTTTAGCCGGGCGCAATCGGCGTACCCACGCTACATTACCCAAAACGAATCTAACGCGTTCCAGAAAGTTTCAGCTCGATTTTATTCAAATAGTCCAGTCGCAAAATGGCGAGCACGCTGTTCGCTGAGGGGGCTAGCGTCCGTTAATAATTAACTCCGCCGAAATTAAAATCGGGAACATTTTCAGGTGCTCTAAGTATCAACCCCTTTTTAATTAGGCGGGTCTGTGTCCGTCCTCCCCGTTCTCCTTTACCATGACAGTTTCCTTTCCCCTCTTTCATACAGTAACCTCTTCACTCTCTTTCTGGCCCTTCCTCGTCTAACTACGCTCCATTCCGCAAGACTGATTTATACATTCGGCAACTTCGAGCTAATATTTAATGCATTTTGGGCACGGGCCCGCTGACCAAAGATTATTTCTGGATCGGCGCGGTTACTTCGTACGTTATAGCATCGTCGCCGGAACTAAGGGTAGAAGAGGAGAAATATTACGACCGATACTCGCTATATATATCCGGTGAACCCTCACTTGCTGTGTTGAGTTTCGTGTGGGTGTATGTAGAGGATTTTAGGGACCCATCGACAAGACATGTTTCTTATAAACCGACTTGTTTTATGACGGAATGAGGTAGAAGAGGAATTTTCAAAATAAATTGGATGAACATGAATATCTAGTACATGCTTCACAGCCGATTTTCTCCGAGGGCTTTGAATTCTTTGAAGAACTTATAAAAATAGGTTATTACCACCCTTAGCCCCATTGTATTTAGCAATAAATCAACAAAGATCCATTTTTGTGCAATTTCATATACTTATGAACAAATAACGCACACATGACAAGTGAGTTTTAAATGTGCAACGAGTGTAATAAATTTCCGTAGAATCTTGTATCCATATAAAAAACAATTTAGATTCTCCTCCACATTCAAGAATATTTTACAAGAAACTTCAAATCGGAGACGTGTCACGAATTTCTTTAAAATTTCAAACTAAATGTTATCGCTAACTATTAAATCTGAAACTTTAAAATATTTACCGCAGTAAACGTATAATCCCCAAACGATCCATCAAAGTGTAGATATCTCGCTATGCACGTAACTATATAAATTTTCCACCACATACATTAAAGAAACTTCGAACAAGTTAACGTTCCATAGCATCGAAGGAATGTCAGACGAATAACTTCCCGGTATCTTGTAAGACATTTCAGTAGGATCAAGTTATCGTAACTCTTCTGGGAATTGCTTTGTATAAGCTCGTAACCTCCAAATACTATTCCTCTTTAGATGTCTACTAGATCTAACTACAAAGAGGAGAGACATCGTTTGCATTGTGATGTGCATTTGCAGTGGCTGTAAGTAGGTGACCTAAATTTTACGGTGAGAAGAAATTTAACCCTAATTTTCACAATCTTACTGCGAGTCACAAACGAATCTTAACCTGCGAAATAGTTACAAAATGAAATAAATTTATAAACTGAATATTAGCTGTATAATAACGTTCCAGAAAGTATCACAGTATTAATAATTAAACTGAAAAGCAACATGCTCTAAGAAAGATATAATATTTAATAATTATACATATCTAGGCACATTTCTGGAGAGAAATAAATAAATAAAGTTTTACGTCGAGAATACTGATTACTACCACCAATTAAGAATGAGAATAGTTATCATTTATCGATTTTCATAAGTTTTCCTATTTCTCTACCCATAAAACAAATTAAAGCGTAATGTAAACTGGTTTGTCTATCTCCGATACTTGGTCACATTTGTTAAAAAGTTAATACTACTCCCTACTAAAAAGAAAAGGGTAAACCGGAATTTCACTATTTTGTAATAATGCAAATTATATTATTTAAGGTATAAATAATATCATCTGTAATTCTCAAATTTGAAACTAAGAAGCTCTAATTAAATTTCCATATACACTCAACCGCTACCATCATGCCAATTGTTTTACTTTGTGTTAATTATCGCTAGTAGTAATTAAGCGAATGAGCGGGAATTTCCGTATGTCGTCCTCTATTGTGCAATTCTATGAATAAGGACATATGTCAACGGCACAATATGCGGGTAGCTACGTAAAATCTACGGAGATTAGAACGTCAATCTGCAATTTCATGTTCATATTTCATCGAATGAATTATATTGTCGTTTAAGTGTAGAAGCAAAATATGGGAGGATCGAGGTTTAACGAGACATGTTGTGTTTGTTTCTGCATTTTAGATTCCTAGGCCGGCAAGCAGAGACTACACATTATACCCGTAAATATAACTGACGAAACACACAGAACTAAGAACCAGTTAAAACAAGACAGAAAAAAATATATACCTATACATATACAGTCTGTTCCAGATTGAGTAGGGTTGCATGGGTACCTTTCTTTGTGCTGAATATGGCAATTTAGATAAATAGGATATGTCTTGCAGCTTTATATGCTGATTTGAAATCTGTTTGATAAACTTCAAAATGTCGAACCCGTTAGAAATTAATAAAGAAAAGAACACAAAACTGTATTTTTCTTGTATATCAAATATATTCGTAAGTATAGGAGGCGTCCATTTAAATTAAGGGAGTTGATACGAATACCTCAAAAACAGCCACCTTGAATTTTTGTTCGACGTCAATTTTAAATTGGTCCTACAGAAAACAGTGACTTTTGAACGAAACTTCCTTGCATATCTGCCACGATGATGATACACAAGACAATGACAGTTTTCTGTTCTTTCTAAATAATTTATGACAGATTCGAAATTTTCAACTATTTCAGACAGGTTTTAAATCAGCATATAAAGCGGCAAAACATATTCCATTTAACAAAATCTCCTTCTTCAATAATAAGAAAGCTCATGCAATCCCACTACGATGTGGGACATACTGTATACGGCAGAGTACGATATTATATATGTATAGTACCACCAATGACATTTGCTCAGTTACAAAAATTTATATCCAATTTTTACGTCCTTATAACTAGAAGGTGTCTTTTCATAATAACCTCCTATGAATGCTACAAATCAATATAATAACGAAACAGACAACATATTGCATCATTTATCTGTCATGAAGGTAGCATTTACGACCTTTTTATTTGAGAAGACAGGAAACAAGACCCTCTCTCGATTTTATTTTCCCGACGCAACGTTGAAGTCTCATGAAAAGTTTTTATAAGCGGAAAACAGCTTGCGTAAATGACAATATTTACACCGTTACGAAGGAAAGGCAAATACAAAAGCAATGAAAATAGTTGTATTGATTTCCTGATTCTCTAGAATTCATCTTATAACAAAAAATATATAGTTTCTTCTGAAGAGAGGTGAAAGTATGAAAAAGGAACGATCAGGATATGATTAATCACAAACAACGGACGCTTTCCAATAAATTGTATAACACTTTGAAGTATGTTCTCCTAAAATAGAAGTCTTTAGTTGACCTAGAAGTGATCTGACAATCTTCTAAAATAAATAATTTACTGTACTGCGCAACACGATAGAATCAAATTAAAGTATATTACCTTACTGTAAACTTTCACTCTATCTGTGTTGATTGTGTTTTCCAATCTTCTCTTATGATCATCTTGGAATTTGCAAATTGATAGTTTCTGAAACGATCTTTTGACCTCAAAGTGTAGTATCAGTAATGATCGTTCATTTCAAGAGATATTAATCAATGAGGACCGCAAAAGAAATTTGGCGGTACAGTTAGTTGTCAATGGCTGCCCATTTTTTCTAATTAACATTGCATATACCTCGAATTTATTCTAAGGCAAGATGCTTTTAGTTAAAAAAGAAACAAGATGTCTTCGTTTTCAAGTAACAAACACCAAATCCATTGTTCTGCTCTCTATGTTACAGTACAGTGACATATATCCGATCTTTTACATCCTAAGTTCTAAGTTGTTAAAGCTTTACTCACATCTTATAGCTAGCCAAAGGAGCCAAAGATCCAGAATATTTCGCCTAATCTATTTTATGGGTTAACTTATCTTGTCTCACGAAAGCGTTCTTTGGATTTGTATTTTGGTACCTGATCAAGGGATCATTGCAGTATGACCCAAAATATACGTCGGCTCACTTACGAACGTAAGCGTAACGAACGCTTGACTCATCACTAGAGAACGGCAAAAAATATATTATATTAATTTTCCATTGGCGTTCCGTGTTCAAAACGCGCCCGTACACCTAGTCAGCAATCTACGTATGTAAGTGTTTTTTCATTTTATCCTATTCCTACGCAGTCGAGCGCGCTCGTTCATTATCTGTTTATAACTATTAACAACTGTTCGATCAGGTTCTTTTTACTGTATGTATATGAAATCCATAGGCGTATGTAGTTATTTGGTCGAGTAGGACAGTCTAAAGGCTCGCGCACACTTACTAACTACGGCCCACTACACTACGGACGGCAATTTATTCTTTCCATGCGTACTAATGGAGAGTCGTCGGTAGGGCCGTTTCCGATAAATGAGCTCAGCTCCATTAATATACATGCAAAGAATAAATTGCCGTCCGTAGTGTAGTGATTCGTAGTCGTCCGTTGCCGGTAAGTGCGCTGGGGCCTTAAAACGACATACGTAGTTTTACTCACGTTAATTTTTGCCGCTCCTCACTTGAAATGTATACAATGCCATTCACTACTCATCACTCACATCGAGACCGAAACAACTCTGTGAATATCACAGAGTTTCATTTTGCTCTTCCGTGAGATCATGCACGACACTACTGAAGTCGTCTCAGGTGTAGGCTTCCGCGGTCGAAATCACAATGTCTAACTTGGTTTCCAGTTTGGAACCGCGTCTGGTTTGGCGTGGGTGCCGACGTTTCGTCCACTATTGTTAATGATTAACATCGGCAAGCAGCCCTGAAGATGTCCCTTGCAATAGTGGACGAAATGTCGGCACCCACGCCAAACCAGACGCGGTTCCAACCAGGAAACCAAGTTAGATACTAAAGTCGTATTTGGCAGCAATGAGTGACACGTCACACGACGTCTAGATGGACCACCATTGTCCAGCAAACAATTCTTGTCATGGTTATCGTTATTCTTACAATACTGTGATGTTATCATCATTCTACGACATGATAATCCACCTTTCCGAAAGCCTATAATACGACATCGCTCAAAACAGGTTAATATGTTATATATAGTGCAAAAACACAGCAGCTTTACATGATGATATTTATCTTTATTAGTAGAGCTACAAATAGTGATCAGCCCCATCCAGCCTGTATATCCGGTAGTACCACACACCCATACTATGGATCTGTCAACTTGCAAATAGTATCTGTGTAACATAGAATATAGATAAACATCCCATGTACATACATAAGTTACAGCCGCGTAGCATAACTGCTACTAGGTATTAGGGATCTTCGTTTATGTCAGTATAGGTATCTTGCAGAAACAAATTTACTCTTTTAAGCAGGCTCAGTGTAGATTGATAAACTGGAGTGCATGCAGCTCCAATAAGCCAGTCGTTTAAAACGAAAACTTGGAAATACAAAAACAAAATTATGAATACCCGCAAACATAACACTAGCAGATTAAAGCTAAACCCGTTTAAAATATACAAACGCCAAAACCCACACATCGTATAACCATCAGTAGGAAATACATTTTGCCACCAGAAGAGACAAAAGAATGAAATTCGATACAACTCATTTACTATTCAATCGTTTTTCATCCGATAGTCATTGATTTTTAATTCCGGTCGTATTCGGTCACCGAAATAAACTACGCAAAGTGACCAATTATACTGCATCAACGTCACATCGGAATCGGTAGATCCGTTATTGAATCAAGCTTTGTCGGTCGGCACCTACAGACAGAAAGGACTGTTTTAAATCGGAACGAAATCCGCGTACGTCAATCGTGTTTATTAAAAACATATGATCGTATTTATAAGTCATGTAATAATAAATGTATTTGAATTGCCATTTTGTTAAAGTATGTTTCGGTTACTATTGAAGGAGTAAATTAGAACGATTTCAAATAGGTCTTAACAAATATTTCGATAATATCCACAAACTTTTAGGAAAAGAAAATAAAATGTCCAAGTTTTAAGTAACCCCAACTACGGGTCTACCTAGAAAAGCCTTTTGATTTAAATATTTGATCCATATTGAATTGTTAGCACTACACTATTAGTGGAAAAATCTCTCCAGAAGAGAGTTATGGTGGATCGTGGGGGTAATGTGGTTCGACTATTAGCTTCCTTGTTCATCTTACTCTCAAGTCTTTTACCAACAATAGAATTCAAATTGTAATCCGATTCATAAGTACCCTATCCAGATTGTATGTCATACCACTCTATTGAGTTTTCCCTTATCTAATATATTGAGTTGGCAAAAATAATATCGGTCTTGTAGTGAAATAAGACTACCTTTTTCATACAAAAATAAACTTTAATCAACCATGTTTTTCCATTTTACTCAATGACTTTTTGCGATCTTTCCTGGAGGTTCATGATCCTACGCTCATAGAAATTTTGGTCCTGATCATTAAAAAAACTGAACCAAATGCGATTTAAGGTCAACATCATCAAGTTTTACCATTCAGAGTTTTGTAAACTTCAAAATAAATGACAATCAGATGGTGCCGGATCAGGGCTGTATGGTGGATGCGAAATCAATTTCCAACCAAGCTCCAATAATTTCTCCCGAGTTGCTAAAGATGTGGCCTTACATTGTCATGATGCAATACAATTCCCTTGCCGTTTGCAAATTCTGGCCATTTTCCTATGGTCGCTTCATTCAGTTTCATTAGTTGTTGACAGTAAATATCCGAATTGATCGTCTGGTTTCTTGGAAGTAGCTCAAAATACACATCTTCGTAGTCCCACCAAATTAACAGCATGATTTTTTTATGCAATCCATGTTTAGAACTGGTTTGTGCTGGTTCATCACGCTTACACTATGATAGTTTTCGAATGATGTTTGTATATATCGCCCATTTTTCATCACCAGTGATGATTTTCTTCAAATAATAATATCGCAAATATCGATGCCTTGTGTTAAGTGAATCTCTTTTAGTTCATGCGGAATACAAACATCGAGCGTCCTAGCGAGTCCAAGACATTTTAAGTGATTTTTATTTGTCTTGTGCGATACACTTAACCTCTCTGCAATCTCTCGAATAGTTATATGACGATTCGCTTCAATTAAGGCTTTAATTTAGTTATCATCAACTTCAGTAGGTCCGCCAAAACGTTGGTCTTTGAGTGAAAATGCTCAAGAACGGAATTTTTTAAACCAATTTTGGTACGTGCGTTTTACTATACAATCAACACCATCAACAGCACATATCTCTTTGTAAGTCTCAGCACCTTTCTTTCCTTTGCGGAAATAAGAAAATAAAATATTCCGAAAATGTACTGCACTCCATGTTAAGATTGACCCTAAGGTAACAGCTACAAAGACAATTACACGCATCTTGCTTCTAAAGTAACCTAATAATGACTAATATCATATGTCAAAAGGAGAAAGCCATAACACCAACATAACTCTTTCACAACAATTGCAACGCCCTCGATGTGTGGCAACCGAAATTACTTTCTTGCCAACCCCAATAATATACATAAATCAGAAAATGGAGCACCTTCTAGGATGAATAAATGTTTAATTTCAGTTGTGAGTAAACATGAGTACTGTCACAAATTTAATACTACGTCGCACCACAGGGGATTTAATATCACAGGCAAATTCGGTACGGGAAAACGTCTTTCACGCTAGGAGTAAACTTCGTCGAATTAATGAAGTTAATGTGTAAAGTAATCAAATCGGGGAGGTCTTCGCGCATAAGAAATACGAGATCAAGATCTCACGTAGCAAGTCGGTAACATCGTCACTCCGTTTTCCTCCTAAACTCGAGTCGTGTCTTTTGTAACGTCCTGTCATGTGACAGCTATGTATATGTATGTATGTTATACGTTCGTAGTACTAGTAAGAACGATCGCAACCACAACCGTCACACGCCGCTGGTGCCAGAAGCATGCGACATTCAGTAGGGCGGATAAAATCCATTTAATCTACACTCGACCATCTAGCGCCGGAAATCTTCGGCTTATTTAACATGAAGTTCATTGTTGTTACGGAGCTTTTGTGCTTTTACAACACAAACTGAAAAATAACAGCTCTCTATTGATTTTTCTTCCGGTTCCCTATCCGGGTGACTGCCGCTGTTTGCCAGTGGGATTCCATCGTAAAACCTCAATTTTCCTCTGAGTTATGGCTTCTATTTTTTGTCGGCTATTTGAATCGATACTTCTTCAATAGCCGTTCCCTTATGTGGGTTCTCTTTTTCGGTTTCAGCTGAGGGTTACGCAAACCCCGAAAGGTCAATCGTTTGATAATTTTGAGGAGCATATAACATAATGAAACAAGTGCCATATGCTTGCTTTTTATAAATATATACGGGTTGACTTCACTATAAGTATAATTGATCAAAAATTTTTGAATCTCGTTTTAATGTTTTGAAACCTCAATTATATTTTTATTTTTATATGTCAAGGCCATCATGACAATTGAGAATACCATTTCGGTCAACAATACGGCAAAATGTTATTGAAAGGAGTTGCTCAGAATATAAAATTATGGCCCTATGGAATTTTTGATAAATATCGGATCACTTTGACAAAATCAGTATTTGTTTCGTATTCTTGCATTGTAGTGTGCAGGAAGACAAGTAGGTACCTATTCTGAATAAGTTGTCAAAAACATATATGCAAGTTTCTAATAAAATACTTTGTTCAAAAAAAAAAGGGAAATACACAACAATTACTCAATTTGAATTCCTCCACGATCGGTTTATTTCTAATTTAAGTAACGAAAACTCGCATAGTGCGTAAACAATTGAATAATAATTCAAATAATAATGAAATTGAATTGTCATTATCTAAGATTAAAATCAAATCTTAAGAAAATTGTTTCAAATCGATTATGCCGATCGTGGAGAAATTCAAACTGAATAATCGTTATGTATTTTTTCTGGAATTATTATTATTAGAAACTTACATTAACTTTTTGGACAACTTATACAGAATACTTATTTTTCTGCAGTTACAATGCAAGAATGCAAAACAAATGCTGATTTAGTTAAAGTAGTCAAATACTTGTGAAATTTTGCATCAAGTGATAGTTTCATATTCTAAGCAACTTTTTTAATAACATTTTGCTGTATTGCTCTTTTTCTCAATTGTCATGACGGTCTTGATTTTTAAAAAGTACAGAAATGTTTGAAAATCTTTTCAGTTATTAACATGAGATAAAAAAATTCATCAATTATACCTATAGTGAAGTCAAACCGGGGGACATCAATTTCTGAATATGCCATGATAAGCCTCATAAGCCTCGTATGTATCACAAGTAGCGTTTTCGCTACTATTGTTTTCGACACAACTTTCTTCATAGCTAAGATTGTATCAGAGAACCTTATGTGCATTGAAAAGCACCAACAACTAAAGTAAATAAATACAGTTGAGTACGGTGCATGTATCCTTATATGCTTGCAAGAGTATGTTTCCTTTGTACGAGAGTTAGTTACTAAAAATCAATCCCATTGTAAAGTACCACTAATTTCGTGGTCCTCGCAATTCAGTCGAAACCACGAGCTCAATGTAAATGAATGAAGTAAATTGCAATGTTACTTCCATCACACAACCTTCGTGGCGCATGTGTCATCCACAAAAAAGAATTATTATTGAAGTGGGAATGAGGATAATGCTACTATTTTTCAAACCTCGATGACGTCGTTAACTCTCCATCGCTGCAATACACCCTTCTCTATACCGGATAAAATTGATGATTCCTTCTCGTTATTTAAAGAGGCCCTAACGATTAGGTTAGTGTAAAGGCGTAATTCCGCCCTCCTAAAGTAAAGCTGACAGGTTTCGAAAATTTTTGAATAGTGATTATGTATCTGTCCCCAAAATTTTGGTTATTCTTTTTCCATTCTCTTCACATTTGTTCGTAAGAATCAATAATTTAGTACTTATTTAAAAATGGAAATTGATACTCTTCAAAACCATCATCAGCCAGCATTACCTCATAAATTTAATACATGAGGTTTCAAATTCCAATTCCCTCCCGACCTACTAACGTTTCGACGCGTTATTGCATTCAACCACAGACGAGAATTCTCGCACTTTCGATATCCCGTCATTCCGTACTTACTTCGGCGCAACTAAACGCCGGCCCTTCGCTGTACAATCCGGCCCGAACGAATGGAATCCATATTAACCTACCCCAGACCATTCGCGTCTCGTTCATCCGATAAGGAGAAGTCTTGATTAAATTCCTCTTCTTTCCCCGCTTTCTGGTAGTCTTTTACTCGGTACGTGCGTTATTAATGAGGTGTCTCCTAAGATCAATTTCACTGGAAATTAGACGCGCACGATGGAATTCAAGATTTAGGATTGCCGTAACGATCAATCCAAAATATTATTGATGATGTTACTTAGAATGACGAATATTCAGTTTTCCATTAGCTGCGAAATTCTCAAGATGGCTATTTCAAATATGGATATACTTCAGTATAATTTCTGCGATATTAAACCTTTAAAATGGAGTGGATACTGGAAATTTTATCGAAGATATTCCGATACAAGATTATGAAGTCTTATTTGCATATTTGGTAATACGCTACATCTTTTATTATACCACGGAAACAAATATTTTCGGTCCCAATATCCTTTTCATTAGAATTTGTAAATTATTTACGAAATCTCTAGAAATTAATGGTACCTTCCAGTCACACGTACAATCTGAGAATAAGATGTCAAACTGTTTATCACTACAGTGTTATTCCCTTGTTTTAATAAACAAGCGACACAAACTATGTTTTTATAAAGTATTTCATAGTTTGTCGACAAACTAACTAGGTATGAAAATATATCATTTACTTTCCTTGGTATCGAAATAAATGCCCATTATGAGTTCAACAACTTCACTATTATAAGAAAATGTTGAGCGAGTATAATACTTTTAACAGTAAGTACGAGATAAATTGTCGCCCTAGTATAGAAAAAATAAGCTTGGTAACATGTAACAATTTTTTTCTTGAATGTAAACGCCCCTACGCTTGTAGTGTGTGGTTTCCATATTACCTCTATCAAAATTTAGCAGTTGAACGAATACAGAAGATGTACCTTAAATATTTATCTTTCAAAGTAAATGGAATCCAGACAGAGGTCCTTACTTCTTAGTCACAACTTTATTGCTCTCTTTGATAGAAAAGACAACACCAGAGCACATTTTCCTCTGAAAATTTGCGCTGGTCCGGCACAATATCTATCTTTGTCCGTGAACCTACGGGATCTTCTGCCAGAAACAGCTTCAGAACTTCTCCCGTGATGAGATTTACCCCTGAGCGCCAGCTATTACCCCTGACTTGATCGCGTAAAACAATAACGAGACGAGTCACGAGAGGCAATCGCAATATTTTATGAATAATTGATACCACGGCTAGTTTAGAATTTTAAGAACATGGACTCATGAACAATATAAACAAAAATAGCACTTATGCAATGTCAGAAAATTTAGTGCTCGCTTATATTTTTGATGGTCTCAGGTAGTGAATAAAAAAGATTACAGATATGGTATAACCATTAAACAAAGCATTTTACGAAATAAAAAACAACAAGTCACCAAACAACATTAATACACATATATATTAAACCAATATCAATCAGTAAAACCCATTACAGTACAAATGAGAAATTTACACATATTATTAACACTATCAAGCGCTAGTTTTTTACAAACGATGGCAATAGTACAGCGTAATTACATACGAAAGCAGATTACAGATAAAAATATTCCTATGACTCTAAGCGCGGGTGATTAACCTAATGAGCTCTTTTATTTAATCTTCAAGATTTAAGTTCTAACTTTTCTCTATGCACTTTGGTTTAATAGGCCTACTAAAAGAGATTGAAACACTACCTTTTGTGGTATGGTTGTGGTTTTTTCATGTAGCTAATAGCGGGACCTCTTCACTGAACGGGGATTAATGGCGAACTTTTTCTTAGCACTTACTAACAATTTGGCGTAGCCTTCTGGAAATATTACCGGGCTTGCGATTCTAGTTAACTGAGATACTAGTCGGGCCTAGGGTATGATACTCCCTTTTATGAAGGGGTTAGCGCCTATTTTACACTTATAACTCTGGATCAGTTTGTGTCGACGATCCGTCTCCCGTCGCTACTCAGCAAAAAGTCCTATATCAATCGCTTCGTTCTGTTCCTTTGTTTTCTCTCCGTCGTTTTGGGAAACCCCGGGTTCTCTTGTCGAGTCACACATCTGTGTTCTTAAAAATCAATATCGTAACCTTGGGCGCACTAATATATCTGTAGTTACCAACCTTCTTAAAATTAATACATTTTTAACCTTCCTATACTCACGTCAAAATGAAAGACGTATACTATACTATATAAGTCGGTCTCACAGACCGTATGCGTGAGTATAGGAAGGTTAAACACATACAGGTAGAGATTATAGTTTAGAAAAACATATATATATAATTTTAGGACGAACAATTAAACTAAACGAAATACCATTTCTACTTATTTAAAAGAAATTACGCTTTGTAGTAACAATAAAAAATAAAAGCTTCTACTCGGCTCGCCCCGTTACAAATTCTTACCAATAAAAGTGACTAGTCCGCTCTTCTATCGATAATCTATTTTACTGTATCTGCTTGTAATAATAGACAATTTAAAACTTTTTATCTTCCCAAAGCTAAGACGAACATACTACTGAAGGCGTTAATAACACATATCATGAGGAATGGAAGTAGGCTTGAAATTGATCCGCCCATAAGGATTTTGGATTCAGTATTTCTCTGCTCGAACTTCTTCTGTCGTATTTACAAAATCGCAATTATTTTGTTGCTTACAGCGGCTTTACATCGAGCAGAAAGAAATTTCTTCTGAGGTACCACAGGGATCCAACGTGGGCCCATTACTTTTTCTACTTTTTATAGATGATCTACCACCTGTTACAAACTGTAAAGTCCTAATGTATGCAGACGACGTAAAGATATATACGTCAGTCAATGACATTAACGATTGTCAAAATCAACAAACCAACGTAAATAGCATATCGGAATGGTGCATACAAAATTGACTTACGTTGAATGTTCCTAAATGCGCTGCTCTAACGTTGACATGAAGAAAGATGCCTGATTTGTTTAATTATTCCGTGGAAGATGAGGCTCTTGAACGGGTGCAGTAGCGTCAAGGATTTGGGAATTCTGTTTGATTCAGAGCTGACTTTCAATCAACATATTGATGTCATGATAGCTTCTACCTCGAAAACCATGAGTTTTGAGCTTCGCCACTCTAAGGAATTTACGCAGTCTTCTACCTTGAAGGTTCTATAATGTGCTTTAATTTGTTTCAAGCTTGAATATGGTGCACTTGTGTGGAATCCGATTTACGACGTCACCAAGAACCTGGTTGAAAACGACGCTTTTTGAAATACCTGTGGTTCAAAGCATATGGTATATACCCCGCCCAAGGATTTCCATACGAGACTTTATTAGCAACATTTTCTGTGTCATCTCTGGAGCTTAGACGGGAAAAGATTGGGCTATCATTTTTTCTATAGACTGTTGCACAACAGGATTGATTCACCTGAGCTATTGGAAAAGCTGAAGTTCTTGGTTCCGAGGTTATCCTCACGAAATGCTCCTACGTTTTATACCATTCCAACTCGGACGAACGTCTTAGTAAAGTCGCCTGTTAATTTTATATGTAATATGAGTAGCGGTCTTGGTGCCGAGTGAGACATATTTTTCGACTCTTTGCCTCAACTGCTGCAAACTTTCTCTTTAATTTACTCTAATAAAATCTTTCGGTTCAATTCTTGTCGCGTATTCGGTGTTTTGCTCTAACCTTATTTTTAATTTTTAAATTTTTAAATTTTTATTTTTAATCTGTACTCTCAGCCCCGACAATTGTATTTTTTTAATTATAGATTAATTACTTTGCATGTGTATATTTATACAATTGTCCTAGATTTGGTCTTTTGTGAACTGTTGGACAATAAAGACTATTATTATTATTATTATTATTATTATTATTATATAAACATTTCCGCTATCGAATAATATTTAAGTTTACACTTAGTGACTCTTTATACAATATTTAATCTGTTGTACCATTTAGTATATGGTGTGCAAATTCATATCGCAAACTTTATACTGTATTTTCCTTTTTATTGCTTTTGCTCTGTAAATGGTTCTTGGGCTGTTGGGCAATAAATGAATAAATTATTATTATTATTAAAACGATTTTATCTAAGGTCTTTTTCATAAAACAGAATTACAGTTGTTTCAGGAAGGTTAGGCGTTAGCGCTAATTCCTTCACTTTCGAACGGCGATCTTCTAATACCATTTCTTCAATCATTGCAATTTTTTCAGAGGTTATCACTTCGGTTGGCCGACCGGAGGGATTCTTACCCAAACGGACAACATGTTGCTCAATTTTCTACAGTAGAATATGAGGAGATAAATCACCATAAACACCGTTTAAACGTTGTTTAATGTGATTAGGCGTACGCCCGTCTTTGATTACAAATTCAATGATCGCTTCGTTAGCTGCGACATTTTTATCCACTAGTCACGTTGCCTGGCTCGGGAGTAAAACCTACTACTCTGCGAGCCGTAATATATATATATATATATATATGTGTGTATGTATATAATGTAGACCTCACACATATGCAACTAGAACGCAACATTAAGCCGAGTATTTATGGCGCTACCTCGTGTACATCCTACAGTTCCCTAAAAGTAAATCCATTATAACTAGCCAGCATGATTTTCAAACGGAATGTCAAGCAAGACCCCCAATTGGTAGAGAAACACGCGCACTGTATTACTTAATTTTTTGGAGCGAACTTATAGTCTGGCAGTCTCATAGATCGCAGCATTTGAAGTACATAGATAATAGATTGTAGACAAGGAATATTGATCTCGACGATGAACTTATCATGAGATGATGCAATTGCGTATAGCAAGTGTGTTTAAAATTATTATATGATTTTATAATTACAACATTCAGGCAGCTTTCTTTAGTCTACAGTCTACTAATACGGACTGTATGCGAACTGAACAAAATACGAAACACAGAACTTAGTTTCTAGAACCGTATACATTTCCTTCAAACTTTAGAACTTTAAAATATAGTTGACATAGCTACCGACATGTCATTTCTTAATGGGTGAATTAATATCAAACTTTTGCGGCTGTAACTACTATTGCAGGATGCATCTTCGCGCTCGGTGACTATAAACTCGTAAGTACTTATCAGGACCGGAGTAAAGTTTTGTTATATGCAAATAGTTCGTATATATTGACTAAAAAGTTTTGCAATTACATTACTCTCGGAGACATTTTGTCTATTTTACTAGGAAACATAAACCAGTTTTGGTTAACATCTTAATTCATATTCGCTTATACTTTGTACACGCGTGCATATATCTATACATACAAAACCCCACGATGTAAAAATACTTATATACGTAATGCATATAAATTTTTATTTTGGGGTGGCAAGAAAGTAATGTCGGTTTTGTAACCTGAAATAAAACTCGCTTTTTTATACAATGAATGAACTTTAATCGATTATGGTTTTTCATCTTGCCCAATGACCTTTCGCCATCTTGTTTGCTAGTTCATGATTCCTGGCTCATGGAAATTTCGGTCCTGATCATTAAAAAACTGAAGTGCGATTTAACGTTAACATCATTTGTGAAAGTTTTATCATTGAAAGAGTTTTGAAAACTTCGATATAAATGGTAATCAGATGGTACCAGATTAGGGTCGTATGATGGATGCGACATCAATTCCCAACCACGTTACTAAAAATGTATGAGGCACTGCATTAGCATAATGGAACAAAATTCCCTTGCGGTTTGCCAATTCTGACCGTCCTTCTTTGGTTGCCTCGTCCAGTTTCATTAGTTGCTGACGGTAAATATCCCATCTGGTTCATGAAAGCGGTTCAAAATACACAATACCTTTGTAATCCCACCAAATTGACAGTATGATCTTCTTTTAATGCAATTGCTCTTTAGATATGGTACGCTTATACCATGACCATCTTCGAAAGGTGTTATTGTACATGACCCATTTCTCATCACAAGTGATGATTCTTTTCAAGGAAAAGGTAGATTTCGTTGCGCTTGAGATGCATACCGCAAATATTGATTCGTTGTGTTAAATGAATCTCCTTCAATTCATACGGAACTCAAACATCGAGCTTCTCAGCAAGTCCAAGACATTTAAAGTGATTTTCAATTGTCGTGTGCGATATATTTAATCTCTCTGCCATCTCTCAAACAGTTATATGACGATTCTCTTCAATTAAGGTATTGATTTAGTTATCATCAATTACAGTAGGTCGGCCAGAGCGTTGGTCATATTTTAATCTAAAATTTCCGGAAAGGAATTTTTTAAACTTTTAAGCATCAACACCATAAACTTCACATATCTCTTTGTGAGCGTCAGCAGCTTTGTTTTCTAAAGTAGAAAAGTGAAATATGTCGAAAATATCCGTTTCTGCATTCCATGTTAAGACTGTCTCTAAGCTAACAGTTATTAACAAAATTACGCACAACTTGCTTCTAAAGTAACCTAATAATGACTGATATGAAATGTCATAAGGAGAAAGCCATAACACTGGCATGTCTTTCAAAACAATTGCAACGCTCTTGATGTGTGGTATGCAAAATTACTTTCTTGCCAACTTCAATATATACACTTCTGGACGTAGAGCAAATCAAACGTATCAATGTTGCCCATTTATTTCGACGGAATTGTAATTGCTTAAAATTCATCTTCATTCTAGTACCATCCACAGAAAAAAAAACAGCAACAACCGCATTCTCGTATTACTTGTGTGCATCCATTACCAATTGAAAAGAATCAATAATTAATGATAATTACAACCAACGGCAGGAATCCACACAAAAGCAAAACTTACAATTAGTGCATGTTAACAATATGATTAAAACAATGTCCATATGTTATTCTGGTCTCGTTAAAGGTAGTGTCATTGATTTTGCTTCTTGACGAGCGTTCGTGATCTATCGATTTTACATATGTAAGTGTACATAAATAATCAACACGGGGGAAAGTTCCACCTTGCCCACCGAATAAATAATTGTAGAGAACTGGCCCGCATTTTAAGGTGGCAAATAAATAATGTACAGAATTGCCCATAGTTTTTACAAAAGTTCTTTAAGTGGAAGTTACACGTGTAATTAGAAAAGTAACTTGACTTTTTAATTTTTCGAAATTTGAAATTTAAATAAGGCTAACTTACTTTATCTTAGGACTCAGATTTTTATTTGTTACTAAGACAAATTTGTTTTAAATTTGGAGTTTATTCAATTAACAATATTTTCTCAAAAACACACAATGCACGAAAAAATGTAATAATTATTTAACCATAGTATAAACCGTAATAAGGAACGTACCTCAACTAACCCAGCCCTCTCTATGAGCATAAAAATACAACTTACACAACATTAAACTAAACTAAAGTTTAATACTGCATTTAGATTTAACTATTCTGACAAAAAAATAAGATAGTAGTATAATAACTAAAGTTTGATAAAAGAGTGGATGATGTGTGTAGTGCAAACGGACTGACGCCCTTACTTCTCCGAATTGTAATGTCGCGCCTTGCACGTACGTGGAGATAAAGACCGGTTTACACTACTTAATGATAACACGTCATCCACTCTTTTATCAAACTTAAATAATAATACGAAAGAAACAATAATGTTATTTCAGGTAAGCTGTTTGTCAGGATAAATATCAGATAATAGATACCTTAACTTTCATTACAGGATAAAAGTATCGTACCGATAATACGGAAGAAGGTTTCTGTAATGGTTTTTTATCCTTGTTGGATGCTAAACATAACCTGAGTCGGTTTCACTGAAAAAATCGAATACTGAATATGGATAAACGGGAGATTCTAGGCAGTGATTATTTCTTCTTCAACGACATAATAGTGCGGCAATCCATTGATAAAACTGGTCAAAATTGAATAAAATTTAAAAATTTCTAGAAGCACTCCAAAAAAGGCTTGCAATTACAAAATTCAGATGCAAACACTCGTTATTTTTTCAAAACACCGCCACTCTGTTGGTCCAGATGTATAATTTTCGTTTAAACCCATTACGCAAGCTCCATATTTAAGAGAAATGAACGTAGATCTGTTTCATAGGCTATATGATCAATTTGGAACAATATTTCAAGGTAAAAATCAAATTCTATGCCTTCAGCAATCCTAAAGACAAATACCTTTTATAAAAGCAGCAGGAAATTTTAAGAAAATGACATCTGCGGGATTTAGATGAGAAAAGTTGGACGAACTTTTATATCCTTCCTTATATTCGCTTTAAAATATACAATCAATAAATTATAAACCTATACTATCCTTAAAATACCAAACGTTATTTATTTCTAGCGTTTAAAAGCAAATATAAGTGTTCACAATTTTATTTCATAAATTCAAATTTCGTTCAGTTTCTTATTATTTAAAATTCGTACAACTACCTAAACCCTTTATATATACATATTTATCTTATGTAAGATTGAATGGGCCCACTAAATATCACTACAATATGTTCACATTGACAGTATTTTTCTTTCGTTATGCATTTGACGATGCTGTATCTATGTAACACATAAGTAATGCGTATTAATGTAATATCTAACCTTTAAGCTTTCTTTCTGTATTTTCAACATCTATGATGTAAGAAAAGTCATAACGAGGCAAAAACTGTTAACAATATCAATTCCTTACAAAGTTAGCACAACAACACTTTATTAGATATGACGCATCTGTAAATTATATAGAACTGACTAACAATTTCAATAACACATTTCCCATTATTTTGTTTGGTATGTTTATGTAAGTTGCATTTTTTTGTTTGAAAATAGAAAGGATAGATCTTTTGAAGTCAAATTACCAATTGAGTTAAATGTGTCATCTTTTGGAAAATCAGATTGAAACAAATTTAAAATTAACGTATTTTATGAAAAACTACATTATTACTCAACATACAGCCTGGAACTTTACAATCAGTGAGAAGGCAATTCCTATAACATTCAACAAATTGAAGTAGATTGGTACGAATTACGCGCAAAATTTAAACCATGTTTGGTGTATTACTTACATTAATTTAAATATAATACAGTGATGGCGAACCTTTTGAGAAATGGGTCAAATTTTGTTCGTTATTTTCTTAGTACTAGCTCGTGGGTCTCTAAGTCAAGGGCGTCATTTCGAAAGGGAAGGGGAGGATGGTTAACAGTTTGTTTTGGTTCTCACTATTAAAATCCTCTAAAAAGTTAACGTTTCCTTTTTGTTTTAAAACTTTTACTTTTGCAAGTGAAGAGCAAAAAATAAAGGTCGACGTGAAAAAAATGATATGAATGAAGTGACACCATGCCACCATTGTACCAGGTGACACCATGCCCAGTCGGCAATCGCTCCTACAGTAAGTATTTGAATGAACAAGGGATTAAGGAAATCTCATATATATTACGAAATATTATTTATTAATAGATGTAGTTACAAGTATGTGCATGTATAAATACATTTAAGTATTTTTAATGCGAAATCTGTTGTCGTTTATTTTCAGATAGTTTCTTAATATTAGGTTCATATTTAGTATTCATAAGGTGAACGCATTTCGCAGTCAATTCATTTCCAAATTTATTTCTATTGGCGGATTTTACAAAAGTCATTGAAGAAATCAATTTTTCACACGAATATGATGACCCAGACATCGTTAAAAGAGCGTTAGCAAGTTTCTTCATTGATATAAAACTATTTCGTAACAAATGCCATACGTTTAATATAATATTTTCAATTTTTAGTGTGAGATCATTATTATCTGCACTACTTTCAGACATTCCTTCTATTTCTAAATTATGGATACCTACCCACATAAATTCGGTTAACTGAATTATCTCGGATTCCGGTTTATATAGATATAAAACAAAGTCAAATGTATTTTTAAAACTTTCGAATTGATTACATCTCTCCTGCACACGTGTCACTGGACTAAACTAAATAATTGTGTGGTGAGAAGTTTTACCGATATAGTGTAATGTCACACTACACACTACATCACAACCGGTGCAATCATTATGTCAGCATTCTCCGAGACATATTTAAGTAGTTTTCTAGATTTTAGGAAATACATTTTACATACAGTTTGAATTTATAGGAAATACCTACTAAAATTTTAATACTCTTCCTCTTCATTTTCAGTCATCAATACTACGAGTGCAAGAAGTGGTGCAAGCACAAAAATAGAAAAATATTTCAATTACCACTAAGAGAATTACAAAGGCATGTTCCTTGGAAACCTAATGAGTATGATTGTTATTCCTTTACTATACATGAGGCAACTGGAATTGCTTTATTTGTCACTTTGACTAATAAAAAATCGGAAATCTTGCTTCATTTAACCTTCCTATACTCACGTCAAAATGAAAGACGTATACTATACTATATAAATCGGTCTCACAGACCGTATGCGTGAGTATAGGAAGGTTAACTAAGCGCCTAACAAGGGAACATTCCTAAGTGTCACCCACCGATTTGAATAAAACTTGGTCAGGTTGAGGTGTACAACCTGACCAAGTTCCAAATCTTACATTCAGGAAATAAAAATCATCCTCGAAGTTTCGACAATTTTCAGTTATTTGCGATTTACACCGTTATTATAGCCGAAAAAATTTAATTATTTATCACAATGAAAGCAATAAAATATTAAGCAGCTTTTTTGTACATATCGCTAAATGTATTTAAAATTAAATTCATCTTCTTACATTACACATTTTCTACTTAATCGGTAGTGGTTAGGGGTGAATCTGCAGGGTAAAATTCATATACGTGACAACGATATTTCCAGTAGATTCAACCTCTTTTTGATAGGGTAGAGCGTAGTGTAAACTGTGTGAAGAACAAACGTATTTGGTACAATTTGGTAGACCTACAAAATGGAGAATTTCGTGCAATATAATTTAAATTTTGTTCGGTCATATTAACCGTGTAAATCGCAAATAACTGAAAATCCTCGAAGGTTTCAAGTCGATTTTTACCCCTAACCGTAATACTCTGCCGAAACGGAAAGCGGCGATTTAGAACACTTAATGGGGTATACAATATATCCAAGTTTCATGCAAATCAAGGGTTAACATTTGGGAATGTTTCCTTGTAAACTATACTGACGGATTTGATATGTTAAATTGAAACTTACGATCCATAATCGTACCTCTGATATGCTACAACAATTGAACAGGAATAGCTTTCCTTAGTTTTTCCTGCAATTAACATCTAATTATAGGGTGTTTAAATGCTATAAGACAGTATTTGCCACCGTTTCGTTCTTATTTTGAGATGGAGGGCTACAAACTTGTGTTTTATTTAATTCTTCAAGTTTTATATCTACCAATAAAATTGCTACTACGGATATCACTAAGTAAATTAATCCTTTTTAAATACACTGGTAGTAATAATAATAATTAACAAATAAACACCTATAAGCCTTACATTTTACAGTAATTAGACGGGTCGGATATACTGATTGTGAGGTATATTTAAACAAAACACGTTTACTGGCTTGAACATGTAACGAGAAGCAGCCGACATGAAATTACAAGAAATATTATGCTATGGCAAGTACGGGCAGACCCATGGGAAGGTCAAGAGAGGGCTGGATGAACGAGGTTGTAGCAGATTTGGAATTGATGGAAATTGGGAACTGGGGACAAGTGGTTAATGAGAGGACAGCATGGAGAAAGATTGGGGGAAATGCCAGAACACACAACAACTTATGAGACCGAACGAGATAGGATGCCCTAGGGGTTGATCCGCCCTGAAAAGTATTCCTTCGGGAATGCAATGCATTATGTTGTATTTACCAATATGGACCATAGTCCTGTCAAGCATTCTCTAAAATCTGGGACTTTACTACGCATTAAAGCTTACACTGAAGGAAAATATTTACGGTCTTTTTCAAGAATGATCTAGAAGATCTAAGTTGGAGTACGTTTCTGTTCTTTAGTGATATATTTACATTAATCAAACGCTTTTGTTGAAGTTGACGAGTTGGGACGTACAAGATTCCTGATTTTCCTTTTTATAAAGAATTTCTTTATTACCTTGGTCACTTACACGCCGACTTGTTGAATCGTTATCATTTCGACTACTTCGAAATCAAGCTAAATAATAAACGTGTGCCAGCTGGTACACGTTTATTATTTGATTTATGTTCAAGTACTATAAGAAGAAATTGCATGTCTCATACCTGGGACAAATACCAGATTTCTTACAAGATTTAATGCGCAACACTTTGCACCAATTTATTTCTGCGGTTACCTATTTGGTGCATACTTAAATGGGGCGCTTCCTGGGCGTACTTCAAGACTTTAGAGTGTTTGATTGGAACGGACGCCTTGTGATCCTATATTTCATCTGTATCAAATCAAACTAGTGTGACATTATTGATGTGGATTTGATCGTTACCATCGTCCCTAGAAGATTTGGAATAGAAATGTAAGAAATAATAAATAAATTTGAAATCGTCGAAGAAAGTTATTTTAATACACCCAAAGAGATATTCCATTGGATTTATAAGAAGACCTTCCTCTTTACACGAACAATACGTAAGTAAATAGTAGTTTTTACTACGAATAAGGAAAACAAATTTCTTATAAAATACGTCAAAATCATCACTATAATGATTTTAAGAAGATTGTAAGGAAAAACCATAAAACGATTCCCAGAAGAGTGTATGAACAAAATTTGTCTTAATTTCTCCAGGAATGATGAAATTATTTTCGGCTAAAGTTAGAGTCGGTGCGCATTCAATTTTCACAAAAGAAAATTATATCACTGTAAAGGGTGATAAATTATCTAAAAAAAAGTTTTTCGGGAGGAGCTCCCCAGAGCCATACTTACGTTCAAATTAAATTTGATTATATATTTAATCGCACAAATACAATTTATATTACATTTGCAATAACAGGTATACTTTTCCTACAAACTTACGTTCAAATATTAGTACAATTTTCAGTAATTTAGCAATATTTTTACATTTTCTGAGATATTAAAATGTATGACTTATCTAAATGACATTTGGGTAACATCACAATCGTACCAATTTAAATACAAATGCAGTCTTATGATTATTTTTTGCTTTTTATGTATGTAGATAATTTATCACCCTTTAGGTCATCTTTACGGTGATATAATTTTTTTTTTCGAAAATCCAACGCGCCTGGTCCCTAACTTACCCCTTATTTTCAGCAAAATCATTAGAAAATCGCGCGAAATTATATCCAAAATAATTTTAAACAAAAACCCCCTTAAGTTCTTGAAGATAAAGTGAAGAGGCATCAACACCGGTCACACTAATTTTAAAGGAAAAATCCAGAAGAAAAAATAAAAAAATTAATCGAATTACTTCTGCTGATCAATTCTCTCAGATCTTCGGTTGAAATTCATCTGGCCCCAATTTTATTTCGGTAAAAGGGACGCTATCATAAGAGTATCATTTAGTCGTAACAATTCAACAAGTAGGAGATGCGATGGTATTAAATTGGAGAGAACATGCTCTAGCCAAGTTTACACACTTTTATCGCATTGTCTTGTATTAACTTCTAGAAAACCTGGATCCAAGAACTTGATGTATACCAGATATTTGACAATATAGAAATTTATTCACCTAGCTATACAATCATTATCTGTCATCAAGTATATGCAAATCTTTTCGTTTTCAAGCAAATTATCTTAATAAAGTCTAAAGAAGAATTATCATTAAATAGATACAAATTCCGAATAACGAAGCCAACACGCCTTACTTTGTGGTCAAAATAGAATAGTTTCTTTAGTACAATAAACAAACAGATATCAAGATTTATCTAAGTAATGAGGTATAATAAAATGTAAAACTTACAATGTTTACTCTTCTCGGCTGTAACCAGGGCGGGTAACATGACAAGCAGGAAGAGAAAGGTTAAAACAACCCCCAAGGGGGACCAGGCCCTCTGTTCCCCAAAGTCATTGCTATATCACTAAAAACGTGAACGTCATAGCTTCAACATCACCTCAGGCATCAATCGAAACAAAACGACGCGCGACTGATACGTTCATTTGTTGAGCGAAAAGCCCGCCGTCCTCCCTCGCTTCACATTTTCATCGGAAAATTTACTATCGCGACGCGATTTCCTATTATCGGCGTCTATTAAACACGTTCACGACCGAAAACCGTCCATCACTGACTTGTTTTCGTTCGAACGGTATGATAGGATGGTACTGGACGCGCGTTTTTGAGTGGCGTTTTTTCTACATCACTTATAAAAACTTCAGTATGCATGTATTAAGTGTACGGAGGAAGTGGATGGCTCGATATGTGTGCAGTTGGATCGCGAATCACTAGTTTGTGATTTCACACGTTTCGTTGGCGCAGGAGTTTCGAGTAAAATCGATGTCGACGCCGACAAGACGGTAGATCGCGACGCCCGTCGAATGGACGACATCTGTGATTTAGGGGTGAAATTAAGATAAGGGAAAGCAGGAAAAACCCGGAGCATTTTATTTATTTACGTCGTGGACGGTGAAGCTTTTTACACGAACATAATGTAATGAATACGTTGCCTTTGATTAAATGAACGAAATAATTGGATTTCGGTGGTTCATGATCATTTTCCTAAGCACGTACACACTTTCGCTATCTATTACGAATTGTATTTATTGAGAATTAAAAAATTGTAAAGAAAGAGAGACAGTTTTTGCTTTCCTATCAGATAACTGCGAACATTTGTGCCATTTTATTTAGTATAGCTTGCCATGGATTTCTCCAAGTTTAAAGCAAGGAATAATATTGTTCTTCTTCTTCTCTTTCTTTCACCTTATCCTTCTGCCCATCTAGGGCGTCGAATTTGGACTACTCTCCTTTACCCATTGTTTCCATTCTTTCTTATTGCGCGTTAGTTTCTGCATAGTCCTCATTTTTGTTGCCTCTTTACTCCCCTATCCTGCCGATCTGCTCCATCCATGTCTTCCTCGATTTTTCCCTTCTTCTATTTCATTCCAATTCCTCTTTGACATTCTGTCTTAGTGCAGTCTCTCCATGTGTGCGTACCAGTATAGTTGTTTATTCTCAATTCTCCTCAACACTTGTTCTTATTTGAGTTTTGCCCTAGTGTCTTCATTTCTACACTTGTCGATTTTTTAATTAGCTAACCTCCTTAAATATCTTATTTCTGCTGCGTTTATCATCGATTTGTGTTTCAGTTGTATCATCCACGTTTCCGCTCCATACGACAATATTGGGCAATTGAGTTATATACCCTGGTTTCCGTCTCCTGACTTATTTCCTTTTTCCCAAATATGGTTTTATTCAGTGTGTAGTAGACTTTAGTTGCTTTCTTTATTTTATTACTTATCTGCAGCTCCATCCTACCATCCTCCGATATTACATTTCCAAGGTATTCGAATGAAGACACCTCTTCTATTACTCAGTTCTTTATTGCTATATGCTTAGCTTCCTCCTCCTTCTTTTTTGATTTATTGTCACACATTTTATCTTATCTATGTTAATTTCCATCTTTAGCCTTCCTACCTCCATCACCTATATGTTCATTAGATTTGCATTTTGTCTCTCGTTTTAGCCATTAGGATGATGTCATCTGCGTACAGTAGCGGGTTAATTCGTATCGGTGCTACGTTCTTGTACCCAACTATGCACTGGTACTTACTCGCTTGCTCTCTTGTATTTTTGATTAGCATCTCCCTTACAGTGATTAGACCATCCCCTTGTTTGATATTTTTCTTCCATTTAAAAACTTCTTCCTTTCACTCTAACCTCAACATATACCTCCTCATATATAGATTCTACCATTTGTATTAGTTTTTCCCGGTACCTTATATTTATTCAGAGGATTCGAGATTATTTGCCTGTTTATTGAATCGAATACTCCCTTTAGGTCAACAAATGTTAGATATTTTTCCTCGTCTTTCCGGAATTGTCTTTCTGTAATGTTTCGCACTATGTCTGTGATATCATTTATTTGCCGGCGGCCCTAAATGCTGTCTGTTCCTCTAACTTCGTTTCTATCCTTTTCCTCACACAGTTGATGACAAACATATTGCTCTGTAATTGTCACATTTGTATTTCTCTCCTTTCTTATAGATTGGCAATATTATGTTCTTCTTCCAATCTTCCGGTATTTTTTCATAGTCCCATGCTTCTTTACATACTTGGAGTAGCAATTTCTTACCCGTCTCCCTTATCCATTTTATCAGTTCTGGCATTTGTCTTCTCCCGCTGCTTTCCCACTCTTTATATTTCTTGGGGCCTCTTCTATTTTGTCCATTGTGATTTATACCAGTTCCTCTACTTCTTCTTGTGCTTCTTCCATTTGTTCTACATTTAGTATTTCTTCCTGTCTAAACTTATCTTCAAAATATTCTTTCCAGTTTTCTGTTATCTCCGATGTGTCTGACCTTATATTAGCATCCTTATCCTCAAATCCACAATCTACCTTCTTCTGTTTTCCTCGCAGATTTCTTACCTTGTTCCAAAATTTCCTAGTCTCCATCTCATAGTTTTCCCCCAGCTCCTTTCCAAAATTGTCCTAGCTCTTCTTTTTTGCTTCCCTTACAGCCTTCTTTGCTCTGTCAGGTTTCTCCATATATTCTACTCTATTTCCCGCATTAGTCACTTCTTGTAGTTTCCACCAAGCTTGCTTCTTCTCCCTCATTTTTTCCTTAACCTACATATTCCACCATTCAGTTCTTTTATGATTTTTTCTTATCTTTGTTATATAGCACTTTCGCTGCTACTTTGATAATCGAATTTTTAAGGATGTTTCATCTTTTTCCATATTCCAATCATTCCTTTCTTTTTCCTTTCTCCTCAATTCATCATCTATTTCTTTCTCATACTCTTTCGTCACTTTGCCATCCCTCATCCATTTCTGGAGCTATGAAAGTATTTTCAATTTCTAAGTCATTTGCCACACAGGATTGTATCATCTTCCAACCGTTTCTGTTTAGCGTCTTTTCTCCATATGCTCCAATGCAGCCCAGTTCCTTATTTACGTCGTTACCCACTCTCGCATTTCAGTCGCTCATAATTATTACCTTCATACTGTCTTCTCGCAACTCATCCAATACCTTCTACAGGGTCTCATATAATTCTGAGGTTGCCTGCTCTTCCGCATCTTTAATTGGGCCATATACTTGTAAAATGCTTACCACCTCTTCCAGTTTTAAATTATTGTAATTAATCTAGTATTTGTTGCCCGGATCTCTATGACTTTATGACTCAACCTTCCACAATAATCTCCACCCTCTTCTTTGCTCTTTCTCCCACCTTCACTCCTGAATAATACATCCTGTAATTGTTACCAATAGTAATATTCATATTTTCTTTATTACCACTGTTTCGAAGAAAAGCTCGGACACGTCAATTTATTTTATAGACGTTAATTTTAATTTTGTAGTTTTAGTTTAGTTTTCAATGGAAGCTCCTTGTTTTTTAAGAAGTAAAAAATAGATTGATTTCCGCAATAACCCATATGTGGTAGTTAAAGTTAGTACTTTTAGAGATATGGAGGATTTGACGAAAATAATTAAACTTGAAATTCTCAAAAATTTATTATTAAAAGAAATAAAATTAATTTCAATTTGAATAAATGTTCAGATTGCAACCGATTTGTTTCATGGCATTGATCAAGACGGAGTTGGAATTCTTCCAAAACATTTTCGGTCATATCTTGAAGTTCAGCAATATCCATATGTACTAACCACAATTGAACTTACAATAAACATTCGGCGTAAAAATTTGTGCATATGGATGAGCCAATTCATTATTTTTTACTTGTAGAAGTAATATCTAATCTCACTTATTTATTTGAATGCATTTTATTCAAATTAGCATTGTTGACACACTTTCAATTACGGAACATTTGTTAGTAACGTTTTCGATATCTACAATGGCGCATATTTCAGAAAGGCAAAATATTGAGATATTAATGATGATTGAATATGGAGGAAACGTTAGATTACAAGAAGTTCGTCGCGAGAAATATTCCGATCGTTCAATAACCCAATCTTGTCGGCAAAAATTCTCAAAAGTTTGAACAATTGGGATTGTGAAAAAAACTTCATATTTTATTAGAAATTGAAGATAATCTGAACAAATCAACAAGAGGAATATCGGAAACCAGGAATATCAGCAAACCACTACGTTTGTCGTCAAAGTGTTGTTTTAATAAACAAAATGAAGATGATTATAATCATGGACTTGAATTTTGTAAAGTGATAAATGACAAACTCAATAATCAACCAGATTGTTTTAAACTGCCGACTAGAAGTGAAGGGGCTACGTTTTGCTTAAATATAAACGTGCACAGGTAGTAGATGTTGGTCTACTAAAACTTCCCACTAGATGCAAGAAAGCCATACACAAAATCCACAAGAATTTAATGTTTGGGCAGATTCGACCAGAGGTCATATTTTCGGTCCTTATTTCCTTCAGTGGTGCATTAAATCGGGGGAGGATATATTTTGATTTCCTTAGATTTGAATTAATATCTGCTGTAGCGATATTATTTCCAAATAACGATAAACCAAATTTATCTACTTTTAATGTCTGGTACCAACAGGATGGTGCACCACCACATTATTCACTTCGTGATAGAGAATACCTGGATGAAGTGTTTCCTAATAGATAGATAGAAAGACATGGTCCAATGGAATAGATCTCCTGATCCCACTCGGGGTATTTAAAGTTACGTGTGTATCACTCAGAACCTCAAGATATTGAGGAAGTGAAAGAGAGAATAAGATTAGAGTACAGAAATGGCGACCAAGAAATGAGAGAACATGTTTTGGAAAAATTTTAACTCCGACTCATTACAACACATGGGTGGCATCTACAAATTATTGTGTTTCGTTTTCGAGAATTTCAAGACTAATTATTTTCGTCATATTTTTAAATACCACATATGGGGTATTGCTGAAAAAACATTTCTTTTTATTTCTTACTAAAAAATAAGGGACTTACATTTTAAAAAGTCGATGACGTTAGAAGCCCTAGAGTAGTGAACTAAAAATCAAAATGAACGTCCATAAAATCCGGAGGAAGGAAATAAAATTGACATGTCCAAGCTTTCCTTCCAAACAGCGATAATAAGAAAATAAGAATATTATTCCGTACTTTATTTAGACACTGTATAATGTGACCTGCTTTAGTATTAATCTGTCTTCATTTGATACAAACAAATTACTTCAAGGTTGTTAACTCTTTGAGTACAATTTCGACACCAAAGCAAATCAGGCGACGCGAAGAATGTGTCTCGCATTCAGGAATGATGCTGTAAGTGATCGAATAACGCAGAAGTCGTTCAGCTATTTATTCCTTTTGACATACTATATTATATACCTATAGGTATCATTTTTCTCTCTTTTCAAGCGACCGATTCGTTAGTGTAGTTTACTGTAGAATTTCTCACAAAATCTCTACAAAATTACTACACTCAATCACAGCACACTCGATACCTCAATGAAGATAACAACTTAGTTGTCGAAATATTTATCCCTGAAGTTTCTCAAATTGGGGGTAATGAGGATGTGATTTTAACAATTTTGTTGTCGTATTTAATCACAAATTGCTCCAATTATTACGTAAAACGTACTTTCGTAGAAAAAATCACATTGGGAATGCCCGTGGTTTTCACCACATCGATTTGGTGGAAAAGTTCAAAAACGCATCTCAACCATCAAGTGGTCATCCTCAGCATGGAATAGACACTTTGTTTCCTTTGTATTTTTCACAGAATATGACCATTCGGCGACCGAAATGCGCCTTATCCAAAGGATTGGTGGGGTAAAGGGCTAGGTATCTAAGTATTTTCATAGACACACAGAAATTAATGCAAGGTGTGCGTAATAAATTTTAACACAAGCTTGTAAAATACATTAACCAGCTGTATCACAATATTCGGATGCAAATCTTCAAAATTTATGAATTCATAAAATGCTTACAATGGATCCTATGCAGGTAGGAAAAAGAAAACGCGTAGTCGACACGACACGAAAAAACATATAACGTCTTTCTGATACGAAGGAAACGATTCATCAGGTATTGCAAACCGAATGAGCGACACACAACGCAATATTCCATTAGAAAATTGGGTGCATATTTTTCGCAAGAATTAGGTACTTTACCTCATCGAGCGACAACAATGTAGGCTCGAAAGACTATGTCACCGAGCGGAAGGCCAAGGTACAGGATACTGACGATCCATTGCAACACTTGCTTTTGGACTTCCACTTCCTGCCTTGTGTGAAGTGAGACAGCGTTGAAGAGAGTATTATGAAGGGATCTATGAACTAAAATCGTATTTTTCGAATGCTTTTGAACTCACATCTGCCTCACACGACGTTCAGAAGTCTCAGACGCGCCGAGAAGTTGTTGCGAACGTTGCAATACTTGATTCGTTACAGGATGAAGTGCTTTAGGCGCTAAACCTTTAATATAAACGTCTATTTAATTTCTCTGGGCGATAGAAATATTTAACAAACTAGCTCGGTATAAAACGATAGACCGTCGTCCATCCTCCAACAATATATGCTTTATTAAAAGTAAAAGGGTAAATAGAAGTTTTAAATACAACACACGTTAAGTGCGTAAAGTGAAATAATAGGTTTACTGTTATTTTTATTTTATATGACTTTGATGGGGAAGCTTCGTCAAAAGGAACTTGTATATAAGAATACATATTTTGATTTACATTTAATAAGCCTGGAATATATTTTTATTATGAATGTGCCTTCACTTTATTTATCTAATAAACCGGCATTAAAATAGAAGATCCTATTTTATTATTACCATCCTCACGCAAGCGGGAAAACGCTTGGTGCTTGGGGCAATTTAGTGATACCAATTTAAAAACATCAATCATCAACTTTTACAAACCTAAATACGACTTTTCTCACTTTTCTAAATATGAACAAATTATGGTAATGTAATAGAACATGTGAAGAAAAAAACTTGCACGTACCTCTTCAACTTTTGTGATAAACTGATGTAACTTACTTGGTTATCTAATACATAATCATAATATTAAAAACTTTATTAATTTCAAATGCAAAAATACCACAGAAAACGCGAAACGTTGGTACGTACTTGGTTGCAATGAATAGTCTGAACTATCTACCGCATTCAATATTGGGCAACTGATATGCATTTGTTATCTAGTGTATTGGTGATAATGCATTTTTTGCAATTTCTTGTAGATCTGTTAGTACTTATTTTAATTATAAGTTTGATAAATTGGTATCAATATTGGTCTAGAACAATTATACCTTTGCCTGTCAATTATTCCTTCCGTGTAATTGTCTTGCAATACGTGTTCGAGACTGATTTGATATTATTGAAATTTTTAAATAGCGCCATTGTTTATAGAAAAATATATCCAATTTTATAATCTTAACCACAAGCGCGTTTCAGCAGTACATTACAGGTAAAATACATTTTCAGCTGTCGACGTAGACAACCATACCTGCGCAAGTGATTAGCGGTGATATGAAAACTTCGTACCTTGGCAAACTATTTCAGGATAACTACCAAGTTTGAAGATTTAAATCTAGTGCCCTAGAACTTCTTTAAAGGAATACCCAAGTATAACTTAAGATCGAATTATTTTCCGACATAAAAAAGTTAAACTGGAGAAAATACATTGTTAAGTAGTAGAAAATTGACTTTATATAGAAAATACTAGTAGCTGTGTTTATCTTTGGAGGACGAGCTCCTATTATATACGTAAGACAATGATAAAACTAATCTAGATAGAAAGAATAAAAATCTGAGGGTACGTCAAAAAACCGGTTGTTGCAGACAGCACGATCTAATAGGCTAAAAATTATAATTAACCCCTCCCTGGTTTATCTGATTAATCTAAATTCGCTTGAAAATTTAAAAGTCATATTTGTTGGACATATTATCACAGGAAAGTACATCTCGGACTATCAAAAACTGGAAATTATCTAAATCCTTCCCTCCAACAACTATTACGAATAGAATAGCAAAGGAAGCACATCTGACAGGCGTGTTATGAGATCATGAATGTTAAATTATTGTAAATTTGACTACATTATTCCCATGTTTTAGGACTGCAATGCATTCTTTCTTTCAGTAAGATAGTTTATAGGGGACACATACAAATAATTCTGTTTCTTAGTTATGTACTTACATATATAATAAAATCCTAGCAATAGATATACTTTTCCAGAGTGTATATGTCATAAAGCCAACTTACTATTCATAACAGATACCGAGTACACAAAACCGAAAAAGTTAAAATACGATTTCATAAAATTCAATAGAGGAGTTCGCTAACGACCAGTTTCGGATGCATCAAACTTTAAAACGAGTTGATGATATCGCCAAATCCACAATAAGAAAGTTCAGCACCTTATTTGCATTTAAACTTGCATAAGTCTTCGCCGCCGCAAAGAAGCATACTTTCAAAACTTTAATGTCTGCCGAATAAATTTCTCGAAAGCCAGAAGCAAACGATACGAAAATTTTCTCTCGAAGCAGGAGTAAATTGGTAGATACACCTACTATTAGGGGAGAGTAGGGATAGTTGAGCCACTCTTTTATTTTTGATTATTTTAATTTTTATGTGACTGGATTAAATCAATCTGAAACTTTGCTTTGTTCTCTATTAAATGATGTATTAAAAACTATAAATTTTAAAATATTAAAAGTAGAAAAAACACTTTACAGAAAAGTTTGCAGCATGGCAGAAGTATCCCCATGGTGGGGACACTTGATCCAGGGAATGGGGATACTTGATCTGGAAAATAAAACTAACTTAAAAGTTATAAAACCATTTTTATTTAGAACATAAAAACTTATGTTAAACAGATTATCGTTTAAAATTTACACTCTTTTTCTAGAATAATTGTCAAAGGCTGTATCATCAGATAATGTTCTCCGTGATTTCTCTGCGAAAAGCTGTGTTTTGACTTTTTCTGTTTTAAAATAGGTTTTCTCATTGACTTTTCCTTCTTCATGTACTTTTCTTTTTCTCCTTTTTCCAAAATCCTTTTCAATTTTTAACTTCTCAGGAGTGGAAGTTAAAATTGTGGATTTATCCCTTTTCCTACCGCCTTTCGTCAGACGAGGCAAGGCTTTTGAGTAAGGTCTTACAATTTCGGGAGAAACAAATGGGTTCACTTGTAGAGGGTGCTGGACAGTTCATCAGTGCAGGACTTGAGGGAAAAGGACGACCCGTAGGCCTAACACCACCTATAGTAGTTTTAGTTTCGCTGGTACCTTCTCTTGGCATATTTAAAGAAGATTCAGCAGCTTTCACATCGACATCAAACTCTGTCAGTGCCCTGTCAGTTACATATGAGCTTAGGAATTCATCGTCAGGGAAAATATTTTCGTTAGGGGAACAATATCACTCAGTTCATGAGCCATGGCTCAAGTATCCCCAATATGAGTGTCACATGTATCCCCATCTTCACCATTTTCGTTTTAAAGGCTATTTTTAGGTTGTGTATGCCTCTGTTCACACTTTCATACATCAGAAATAATGCTTAAACTGCAATGATTTCAGTCAGTAAGCCTATTTATATTGAAAATAAAATTTACATAAAACAAAAATTGAAAACCGCTTACCTAATTATTTACTTCAGAAAGCTAAAAAGCAACAAACATACGACATCATTTCAAATTTGCTTCAAGACAGCTGATGTATTTTTCATATCAAGATAGTAGCCAACACTAAACATTGACGTCACCTTTGTAAAGTTGAATTTAGCTACAGACAGAATACAATGACTGGCTCAAGTGTTCCATATGCTCAAGTGCCCCCACTCTCCCTAATCGAAAATTATTTTACAGATGCTTATCCTATTTTTCTTATTTCTTGGTGAAATGTTCTTTAGATTTCTTTATTCCTTTTCGATAATAGCGGATTTTGTATCGCTTCTGTTATACTGCTTGTACACAGTCTTATAAACAAAAGAATGTAACTATCTTTACATATTTGTTCGATATCATGAAAGGATAACAAAGTATTCAATCGAATTTTACGCATTAGTTTCTTGCATATTCCTGCTCTGATTTTGCTATAAGTCAATAAATCTCATATTCCTCAGATTATTGTTGAATCTTTAATTATGTGATTGTTGGCATCATTCAGTAACTTTTGAAACATTCCGTTAGTACTAACACTCTCAACTACTTAAAAAGTTGAATTAGTCTTGAACGTTGATATACACATCCTTAGGATTAGAATATTGTTACACGCATCCAGACTATACAGAGAGAAATATTTTCTTCAATCTAGTGGTCCGATTTCTAGCAATCAAGCAAGAATTCATATATAGATACGTAAAAAAATAGTTGCCTCTTAGAAGTATGACAATTTCTTAAAAATCGAAATAATTCATGATGCAGATAGTTTAACCATCTTTCATTCACAGATATATGGCTTGTGGAGCACTTTTATATTTTTATTTGATCTTTTTCGAAAATACCATTCATGAACAGGTCGATTTTCTGCTCTTATTCTTTCCACTGCTTACTTGTTACAATGCTCATTTTTCGTTTGTTTCGTGTCATTTTTAATCTATCTGTCGTTTTTCACTAGATCCAATAATCAACCGAGAATGAGATGATGAATAAATTAACTAAGTTAACTACATTGGACAAACGAGAAGAAATATAGTAACCTCAGTGTCAAGTATCTGAAAAACAGCTCAATGAATACTAGCAAAACACCTCCACCAACATGGACACAAGATAGACGTGAAGAATATAAGAATGCTAGCGATGATGATCTATCAGCAGATATTAATTGGAGAGGCTGTAAGAATAATGTAACATAAGGGTTGCAACCGTAAAGACTACTCTGTCGACGAGATCAGAAAGAGATTATTACCATAATTCATCATGCTCAAGAAATTTATGTACTTCTAAGGAAGCCGACAATGTATATTATATCAAAACATCGACATTAATCAGTAACATACGGCAGAACGCAAGATATCTTTCTACTATGGACACCGGTCGTGTTAGGATCGTGTGATCATGTGATGGTAGGTAAAGTACTAACGTCAAGATATCATCAATTCCCAATAAAATATTCGTATCTTCTTCTAGAAACTGAACATTTTTCTGAACATCAAATACTAATAAAATATTCAGACATAAATCTAAGCATACGTGAAAAATTTACGACTAGTAATGCAATACTTCCTACACAACAAACCAACACGACTTTAAAAAACGATCAAAAAAAAAAAAATAAATTCTTTCCGTTCCATACATCAAAACAGAATAAATTTGTGGATAATGCCTTGTCAGTGGTTCGCTTAGCATCAATTCATTTCAGTTACCACAACACAAACAGGTCTTTTATCGTAGCAGATCACACTGTGACTGACAGCTCCTTTGATAAGGTTGCTGAGCCATTATCTTCAAGTCCGCTACTTTCTTTAACTTCTTTATTCTTCGAATTAGAATGTTCTACCTTTGTCTCCATGCTTGACGCCATTCAGGCGGTTCGTTATGCCAGTAAGTAGCTGAAAGTTAGTTTTATTAAACAATACTGTTCATCTAAATTTTCATCCTCACATCTTACTCACATTCCCAAAGCTCGCTTTTGTAAAAATCACAGCATTATTTAGTACTTTGATACCATATCTGTTTATATTATAAATTTATTCCCCACATATTTACCAAGAAAAGGAGCTGAATGTTGCCGAGGAAAAATCTGTAGAATGTGTCGATTCTTCTAGTCAAGCATTGTCTTACAAAAATAAAACGAACAAAACATTTCTTGTTCAGTGTGATTTTCAAACGATCTATGTTGAGGTGTTTATAGTTATTTACTCACTAAATAAATTGCCTTTTTAAATGTGGAGATGTGAAACCTAATAACCATTTTCGTGTTTTAAGTATTTCTCTATATTTTCCTCTTTTCTGCGCTGTGCCTTGTGTTTGCTCCTTCTAATGTGATGCATGTTTCGACTACTCCTTCTTCGAGGTTATCACTGCATGCACATACAGATTTTCCCATTCTATTTTTCTATGTATCTGGAGTTCCGTACACTATTCTAGAAGGCGTTTACTTCAAGAAATGACACGCAGATCCAAACAATGTCAATTATTCTTTCACTTAAGGATTCAATTTCTTTTTGTACCTTCTCTACTTTCATTTCCCACATATTTTAGAAAACTTACAGTTGCTCGCGCTAAATATGCATCATTCATAATTCTGACAGGATTCAATCAGTCTCCTAAAATCGTCCAGATATTAAACGTATGTTCCATGTTTGTAATACGAGATCATCCAACGACCACGATTGATGAAGCTTCTTCAAAATGAAGCATAAAATTTCAAAAAGCTATATTCTAACTGTGAAAAGGGGGAAAACTTAATGTAAAGTTCACTTATCACATTTCCGGTCTTTACTTCAAGTTTATGTCGATACTACTCAACAGATTACATTAACTCAATTGCTGTGCAGAGAAAATTAATATTGAAGGCACTCGATTTTCCACACCTAGAAACATCGTCCATAGTAAAGCCTCTAGTACAGCGCTTAATAGATTCCTTCAAATTGCTCTTTCTTGAACAGCCATATTACTAAATTTTTAAAAAATAACGTGTAACTTTCGAAGTGTATTCATCTATTCTAAGAAATCTTAATAATAGAAAACGAAGAACCTTATTTGATTTATCTAATAACTGGTTTGATTGAGGCTGCCTAAATGTTAGAAGCCGCTGAAATTGAACAAATAATACCTTGCTATAACAGATATGGTAGAAATTAATGGGCAATAATTATGAATAAAATGGGGTAAAGATTCAGGCAAATATGTGTGTGGCTGACTTCGGCTACAAGTTCGAAGCAACGGTCTCGATTAAAGTTAATTAAAGCAAGTCATCCATCTCGTGTTTACTCTTCCAAGTATAGGATCCACGAATTAGATAGTTAATCGTCGTCATTGATCATTTCTAAATCTGATAATATTTATCACTAATGAATTAATGAATTCATATTTATTAATATAAGGGACTAACTTTGAAAATTTTAACAAATATGTACGATGCGAAAATGGATGTACATAACCGTTTCTCTATTTTGGCAAACTCTGGTATGAATGCTGGAAGTCGAGGATACCTTAATATTCCAGTACTGTACACAAACAAGTAAAGAGATGCTTCAGGATCATAGTTCAATCAATTTATTACAGGAAGATACCTAACCAGACTTATGCTAACTACTAAAAAAATAATGTTACCGAGATGAAGAATACCATTGTAAATTGAATCATAACGATCCTCGATTTTTTGCAAGTGTGTTGGATTTTGCTGGTCAATATTTTTAAGTCAAAAGTACTGAGGAGAAAATCTCTTATAAGTTCCCCAAAAATCAGCGGTAGTCGTTTATTAATTACTTGCAATTCTATCGATTCTCTCACAGTTCTTATCACATGAATTTGTAGATACATTTCTCATATAAAATAATCGATAACCGACCTGTTAAAATTTTATTATATAAAATTTAAATGACAACAAAGGATGTGCGTCATCGAGTAGCTCATTTTCACAACGATAATTCAAAAAAGTAGGAAAAAGCGTCAAACTTCCGCTTCGATAAGGCACAAAATTCGCGTAACTAGTAATGGTCTCGAATACCAAACAAACTTGGAGTAGTATCTAAGTTTCTATCGTGGTAGCACGAGACCATTACCAAGTATTATCAATTAGATAAGTTTCTTTATAAGTTCATTATCTAATAATTATATGATTCAATTGATTACCGGCAGATGTTCTCGTCGATACACAACTACGATTATTGTTTTGATTATATGATAACAGATGGTATTTGGTGTCTCAATGCTAGTAACGTGCAATTCCTTAAATCCTATCGAATGTGGGTATTTCAAGAGGTGCGTGGTACAAACGATACCCTTATCTTTTCAACTTGTGGAGGAAAAGCATTTGTGCAAGCAATTGAGATGAGGGCGTTACAAACACCTTTTAACTACCTAAAGAGTTTAAAATGGTTTTCCTCTGTCATCATGCCACTAACAAGTATCAACCATTTTACAACAAATTTGATCCAGTAGGCTTTTCTGGAAAGATTGCAATGATCTGCAGATAACATTTTTACATGTTGATGAATACCAGTAGAATATCTATCATACATTTACCAAAAAAAAAAAAAAATAAGCAACCACCATGAAGAAAATTTTGCAAGGAGCAAGTATATGGGATCCCAAAGGTGCAACATCTGCGAAAAAGACGGCGATAATAGTATAAACCATCAAACTTCCCCTATTTTTGTTTGCGAGTTTTGTTCGGAGACCTAAGGTCTGACATTATCTTGACGAATTCTAGACACTAGAATTAGTTATTCTTAGGCGTATCATGTCCCGTATCACCACACTTGTCCGAACTTATTATTTAGTTGGTAAAGGTCATATTAGGATTTTTCGCTAAAGAACAACAAATTTTGGAACTAGGTAATAACGATTCGTTTCATTTACTTTGTCTTCATGTCCTTTTAGAATCCTTATAGTTGATTCGTTTTCAATATTCTATTATTTTCTTCCTATTTGTTTGTGGATTAAATTGTGCAGAAAAGGTACACTTCCTAGGTGAATAGTTCTTCCAATCTGTTTAGTATCTCTCCCAACTCACGTTCATATAATAAGAGTACTTTACATTTCTCTGTATATTATTATATATTAGATGCTTTTCTTTTCTGAGAAATAAATATCAAGAAGAATTTTTAAACAACATCAACTAATCGAGTCTTTCTATAATTTAGTCAAGGATCACGCCCAAATCGCCGCACAACTAACACTGCGCAAGGCAGCCAAGCGCACTTCAACATATCACACTCAACACAATACTAAACTGAAAACAGTCGCAGTCCAGCAGATCGTGGTATACGATGTGCGGAGTCCGTTATGTATTGATCTATTGTCTTTGGTGCTTTGCCCTTGACTTTTTCCAGTGAATATGGCACCTTATTTGCCGAAATACATATCCACAGGTTAAAAGTTAGTTGATATCTTTTTAAGATATATTATGACACGACGAAAAAGAAAGCAACTATAGCATTAAAATTTAAATATGTGCAATTTATTACTGGAAAAGCTGCCCAGGGCCATCAAAGAAACTTGTGGAAGCTTATGTTGCCCACTAAACTATAGAGATTTGCAACCACCAATGTAAGGATTCACAAGTAATGCTATCTCAAGAAGAGATTTGTACTACCAATGTTTATATCCAGAAATATGTATAACACTTGGGAGACTTAAAGAAATCTGTAACGTGTGAATCCTTGGATATTCAAATGATACTCTATAAAATCATCTCTATGCACACTCAGATTAAATTTTCCACGAGATTGCTAGGGTAAGGTATTTGAGTTCATTTCTTGCATCTTAGTTATTCAACAGCATTACAACCGAAACAAATATCAAGCAAAATGAGAAAATTTTTTACAAGAGATGTACATTAGAAATCGTACTGACGAACCAATTGAATTGCAAACTATATCTTAAAAATTCAAGCTTTACTAGATATCTAAAGGAAAATGGCATAATACGAGGGTAGGTTAAAAAGTTTCCGGAACAACAATAGGAACGAAATAATACGGATTCAAGTTATATTTTGTTTTTCAATATAATCGCCAACACACTTGGTTCAACGTTTCTCTAGCTTCTCGATTCCCTCCCGGAAAATACTTTCTTCGAGATTTCCAAATCAATCGTCTACAGCCTCTATTAGTTCTTCATTCGACCAAAATCTCTTTCCACCCAGAAATGTTTCGAGCTGCGAGAACAGATGGAAGTCTCACGGACCCAAATCAGGCGAATACGGCGGATGCGGATTTCGAATTTTAATTCTGTCAAATTTTGCTGAACGATTGCGCTAGAATGAGCGACCGTATTGTCGTAGAACAAGTGCAACCCACTATTTTGATTGCATTTTTGTTTCTGATGGGTACTGATGAGTCCATGATCACAAATCGTTTCTTAAAAGCCGCTGGATTCTTCATAAACACTTCCAAAAAATCGGCTGAGGTTCGAGCTCGAATGCATTTTTGCTCCAAATGCAGAAAGGTTTTTTAAACCCAATTCATTATGTCAAATACGAACTACTCCTTCATTTTAATTAATTTCTAGCGTGGTAGCCGTTTTCGGACGTCCTATACGTGGCTCATCACTTGTGTACGTGCGACTACGTTTGAATTCCGAAACCCAAAAACTCACAGTGGAAAATAAAGATGATTTGATTACCGCTCGAACTTCATAAATTCATAATTGAGAACACAAGGTACTTGACTTAAATGCTTGTCAGAACTAGACTATTGGATAGATCGATTTAACATTTGCAGTCGGTTGATATGAAAGAGTTGGTAACACAACGACATAAAGTATTTAGCAAAATATCAACCCCTTAGTAGCAATTCCGGAAACTTATCTATCTACACTCGTATTTTACGGATGTGCATATGTGTTTCCGTATATCTCTCAATTATTTTAACCATCCATTTTTTGTAATATAACCCTAATCTACAAATTATTATAACTTTAGTAAAGGTTTTATATCTTCAGGAAATGACACTGCCTACTTGGACAGGCTCAACGGTACCATAGCCAAGGTATTCTATCTTTGAGCGAAGCACAATCACATATCCACATAGTATGTACTCTGAAGTATCTGTTGCATGTTGCAAAACCTACAGTGATAGTTATAACATTTTAGTCAGAAACGAGTTGTCTTGTGAAAGCCACCAGCAAAACAATCACTGTTCTTGTTATGGAAAAGTTTCCGTCCTTTCTTGTTCACTGACAACAGCAGTTTTGCTGTAAAAACATGTGTTTGGAACTTATTTTGAATAGAGTATCCCGATGGTGTTTTTCTTATTCCTTGCTGGTGTTCATTATGACATTTTGAAATTTCGCGAAAACTTGTGGCCATTGTAGCAGTTTAAACTATGCTAAAGATATAATTTTTTGATATTGTTGGTTTGATATCACACCATATTGAATCTGTCCTAAAGGAAATCAACTATGCGAATACAATCTTAAGCCGCCAACAAATCCGGCTTTCTATACGAATTCATTACTTACATCCAGAACATAAAAAATTGTTTTAAGATAAAGTAATACATATCTGCTTATATGCCTTATCATAAATATGGAATTTTTCTCTAATCTATTTATCAATCCGTTGTTCGCTAAATACGAGAAACCAAAGCAGATAACCTGGTATTCCCATTTTTAATTTCGCTACATTAAGTATCTGTCGCGAGTACGAGAAAATCGTCAACGTATCAGTTTATATTATCTATCGAAAAGAGAGAATGAAAATTTTTAATACCAATGGTTCTATTAAACGTGAGAATAGTGAGGACCAGATTTTCGGATGGATTTGGAGGGATTTATCCGAAGATAGATTGTTAAGAATGACTGTATACAATTCTGATGGTAGTGTTAGATCTGAAGAATACTACGATGAATTTAATGATTGGGAAATCGTAACAAGTATTGAAGAAAAGGATCGAAACGAAGAAAATAAAACTGAAGCGGTAAATACTATCAAGTGGTATCAGCGGACTCTATCTAATGTGCAAGAGGAAAATACAGCAAAATTATTAAATCTATTATTGAAATTGAACAATAGGGAATCCCATTTGTTGCTGGCAATAGTAAATAGCGCAATTTTCAACTCGTTAATGGATACAAAAACAAGGAAATCGGAAATCACGTTCAATCCGATTTACAGTGATATAAATAACGACGTAGCAAAGACTTTGCGACTGAAGAAACTGCATCAAAGATTTAACATCAACTTTAATTTCCAATTATTAAGAACGCGTTACAATTCAATTCGTGAACATAGTTTCGCAACGGAAGTAAATAAATACATCGAAGAATACTTGGAAATTGTAGATGACTCGAAGCAGATCCTATTTTGGGACTTCTATCTAGAACCAGAGTTCGCTAAGGTGGATGCAAGTCCGAAAGGAATCGGAATAGACAAATGCAAAAAGCCGCTCGCGGATATCGATCGAACTTTACTTAAGTTGTTTGATAAAACTTGCGAAATGCATTGTGAAGTGGAAAAGATCAGGAAATGCTTTCTGGTAAGCAGTAAATTCTGGCATGTCTGTATGTGTATGTATGTCTGGAAGTAAGGTGTATGTGTGTGAAATGTGTTCTGAAGTTTTCAGAGATTTAAATCAGGAATGGACGTATAGAAAATTTACGACAGCTTGAATACCCCTGTCTTAGTAGTATATTCGAGTTTATTTTAGAAGAAAGCTCAATTTATAAATTTACAAACAAAATAATAATAATACAATATGTAAAGAGATAATCCAACAAAAGAATATTTAATATTAAACAAAAATAAAAGAAATACTGCTCAATTGACTAATAATAAAAATAAAACCTAATTAAAAAATATATCTGTTACAAGTCTATTAGTATTGCGACACATTACATTAACGAGAGGGCGTTGTAGTATATTAATACTTATCAGTGTCAGAAGAAATAAATATTTTTTATTTTGTTTATTTATCAGATAAATAAAATCATTATCTGATTTGAGGAAACAAATCATTTCCTTTGATGAAATCAAACTTTCTGTGTTCTGTGTTTTCTAAATTAAATTTTCTTAGTAGAATCCTCTCTCATTCGCGTTAAAGTAAGCACGTTTCCTTACATAAACAACTCTCAAAATGTTTTGGTCATTCATGATGACTTACTTAATTAGTACCTATCATCTATGTATTTGATACCGATAATCTCTTGATGAGTAATGCAAAAACAAAGAAACCCCTCTTTTGTAATCTAATTTTGATGCAATTATCTTTCAATGATATTACACCAAATATATTGTACTTCAGAGGAACACAACCAATTATATGTAATCATATTTTTGTATAATGAAATGCTTGTCAATCGAGATATCGACGTTTTAATAAAGAGAACAGAGAAACCGTTTCCAACATTTCGACCTATAAGAATCATACGCATGACTCTCAAGTAGGTACTACGTATAACAACAAGAAAGGAAAATGAAACGTTAACCAAACATATAAACCAAGTTAAAACGAAACCACTTGGGATCAAAATGAAACAGTAACCAGATATATCAACTACACTAGGGAAAATACAATTTCTTCATGTCCACAAATATTTCGGTCCCTAGTCAGGATTACATATCAGATTATCGTAGAAATTGTCTTTTCCCTTCTCACATGGAATCGTTTTTCGCATAAAACACAATGCCCGATATAATAGTATGTTAAAGTACATACCTACATTAAGACAATAGTGAATAAGAATGAAATTTCCTCATTACTTTGGGATAAATTACAACAAGAGATTTTAACGATTTCACATTACACATTGTGATATAGTATATTATAAATAACAACTTGCTTATTAGATATTTTTAAAGTGCTCATATTTTACGTTGTTTTAGAATAAGAACCTATACATTGAATTACACTAGAATATATAAATCGCTAAAAGAGCTCTTATTATTTAATACCCATAATTCGAAAAATAGATACATGAATTGAATTAACCACGCGCTATGAAAAACTTTCCAAATGTGTAAGAAAAATTCCTCTAGAAACGAGATAACTAATCATAAGTCTTTGTGATTGTCTAACAGATTTTTCCTTTTTAGAAATAGCTGGTGATGTTGACAGGGCCTTTGTGGAATTTAATATTAACAAGTTTTCTTCTTCTTCTCGTAAATCCTTATGCTTCTCAGCATCGGATTATCTCTGAATCTTACGACGGATCAGACAATTTTCTCCATAGTACCCGTCTGTACTCATTTTTCTGATTTCTTCTATGGCCTTCCTTCGCTGCCGTCCCAATTCGTTTATTCTATCAATCCATTTCTTTCCTGGTGTTTCATTTTTTCTTCTATTGTTACTTTTGGCCTCTTTTATTTTCTTTGTTAGACTCTTCATTCATTCCTATTATGCGACCGTACCAATTCCGTTGACTTCCTGATCTGTTTTATCGATGTTAGTTTTTCCTGCGATCTTTTCCATCGCCATTATTTTACTTTCGTGTTTATGCTATATTGTCTAGGACTCACTTGCGTACATTATTGTGGAGGCTACTACTGAATTGTGTATTCTTTGTTTTGTCATTGTTTCTATTTCTCTCTCCCCGAAAATGGTTTTTAGTTTAGAGCGTAGTAATGATTGTGGGTTCTAGCATCTAGATCAATTTTTCGGTCCTTCGGTATAATGGTACTTGGATATTCGTAGGTGTCAATAATTTCTTCTTGATGTCATTTATTTTAATTATTATATTATTTGTTGACTCTTTGTTATTAATCACCATTACTTTGCTTTTTCTACATTTATTTCCATCTTCATCTTCTCTATCTCTTCTGTCCATATTTTTGTCAATTTTTTCATTTTCACGTAACTATCAGCTATTAGTGCCAAATCATCGGTGTAAGTAATGCATCTATAGTTATAGGTTTCAGTTTGTTATATCCTATCAGTGTCTTCAGGTCTTCAGTGAATTTTCTCGTATTTTGCAGGATTCTATCCATTACTATAATGCATATTAATGGACTTATGCTGTCTCCTTGCCTTATTTCTACTTGAATTTCAAAACCTACTCATCTTCTTCCATTCATTTGTACTATTCCCCTGACCTGACTGTATAAGCTTTTGATTATTTCACGTATCTTTCTTGGCACCTCTAGTTTCTTTAAATAGATATCTATACTTCTTTCTACTGTATCGAACGCTGCTCGCAAAGTCTATGGAACACAAGTAGACTTCCTCCCCTGTTTCAGTTTTTCGTTCTATGATGTTTTTAATATGGATATTATCATTCGTTTGTTTCCCTTTTCTATAAGCTGCTTGTCTTTCTCCAAATTTGTCTCCTATTAAATGTGTGGGTCATTTTTCCATTAATTTAGTATAGACATTAAAGCATACTGTTGATAGACATATTGCCCTATAGTTTTCGCATTGGTCCCAGTCGCCTCTTTTATATATGGGAGTGATGAGGTTGTTTTCACAATCCACAGGAATGTTGTTAGTTCGCCATGCCTTGCAAAAGATTTCAAGGATCCATTCCTTTCCAACATGTCCCAATATTTTATCGTTTCTGGTTCTATCTTGTCCACACGGCAGGCTTTTTCTGTTTATATTCTACTTTCTCTACCTCTTCCATTTCCATTTCTTCAAGTTCATAGTTATATTCATTTCGTGCTTCTTTAATGATGAATAAATAATAAATAACTGGAAGTTACGTTGATATGTTGATGTCGGCTAATACCTATCCGCATTTGTTTTTGCATTTTTTCTTAAATTACAATTGAATTAGAGTCAATTGACAGACGTCAATTCAACATTGTTAGGCGTTAGGTTGTCTTTCATTTCGTATTTCCGTCTGTGAGCATTTGGCTTCATCTGTTATAGTTTAACATCTATTTAAATCTCTTTAATTTTTTAATATTTTGTTACGTTGTTCATGACGGTATCGTTCCCAACTGCGGCATATTCTGTCCGACATTACGAATTGAAATGTCCTTGCGTTTAGCGGTATTCACCGAGCAGACCTGCATTCATGAAAATTCTCCCCGATAATTAATCGGATTTCGCTGAGACAGGAATTTTTGGTAATGCCGTTCGTTCGGTGAAATTTGTTTGACGCTGTAGAAGTATTACCATACTTTAATAGGAATTTCGTCCGTCTAAAAGTTCTACCGACACGGCGCCTGCTTGTTAGTGGTTTGCAAAATTATTATTTTGAGTTCATATATTTCTTTTCTACATTTTGCCTACAACTGTACTTATGGACTGAGTACATTGAAGATCTGTCATAAATAGGACTCTTACCGACACGGTCGATTTGAGGCCGTCAGCTGAAGCCTGAAATTTTGTGATTTACTATGACTAACAAACCAGCCCTAGTTTCCAGGCTCGATAAGAATCGAGTACGAACTGAACATGTGAAAGTATACATAAACAAGTAATCACTTTATTTTCCTTATTTTTATATAAATCATTGATACAGGCACCATTTAATTAAAGTGGTTTAGAGCCAGTTTGAAACCACGGCCCACACCCGTTGTCTTCATACGGTGTAATTCAGATCATTCGGATTTAATTATTGGCTATATTATTTATGAGTAAACATATTAGTACTTTGTCTGTCAAAAAATTTCAACGTTTTCTTTATTTCGCGTTGGTGTACTTTTCCCAACTATTCCATATTGGTGACAGCTATTCAATAAGATATAGTTCGCATCTTCATTTTGATGGTACTGTCTACTAAGCACGTTCACCTGGTGGTCGAAATAATTATTTGGAGCTTCTCAAAACCGGTACGGCAAAGATAGAAGCTCATTTATTTGACTTCTAAACTACAAACAATACTATTTTTATCTGCATCATCACTCACTTCATTGACCCTCATTTTGTTGAGAATTTATAGGAACTTTCAAAAACTTTTCTCTTCACACGTTTAAAACTAAATAAAGTTGTATTTCTTCCATATGCTATTTTACAATTAAAAACTACTTTTTTAAATATTTTGAAAATGATCTTCGCATCTTCACGATATTTCGTGTTTGTTATGATGGTAATACAAGATGAGCAAACAACACTGTATCCAATCAAAGCAGGAATTCAACAAGGTAGTACCCTTGGGCCGACCCTATAATTGATCTACGCAGCTGATCTGCCTACGACTCTATGTGTCATCACAGAAATTCATGTAGACGCCATCGTATCAACTCACCAAGATCCAACCATCGGTTCTCGGCGTCTACAAACCAACCTTGATAAGATAATTCGACGTAGATCGCAGTTATCACTACAAAATAAGGTTTTAGTTTACAAACCGATTTTGAAGACTATATGGAGCCATGGATCTCAACTCCGTTTCAAAGTCTAACAGAGAAAGCTTTCCAGCAAAAGTCTTCCGCCCCATTACTAATGCTTCCTGGAATATACCAAACAAGTTTATTGCTCGAGATCTTGCAATCAAGACAGTCAAAGAAATAGGTTATTATTCTGAAACATACAAAGAATGACAACCCTAACAGGTGGGCACAAGGTTTCATGCAACGGTCGATCCGGCGCAGGCTCATCTTCAGCGACCCAACCAATTTTTAAGCCAGGCGAATTTAAATCCTGGAAACACACTTAATTGTATATTAAAATTATTGTAATAGTAAACTTTGTCAAATTATATTTTTCTTCAAAGCGTTTGCCTATTGTTACTTCTAATCGTTACAAATTATAAATAAATGGGAAAAAGGAAAAGATGCCCGTTCCAAATCAATATTAACTAACCATTCTCAACTCTGTCGCAACGCATCTCCAAAGTTTACTTTTAAATTTATCAAATTTTTAGGAAAGAACAGGTGAACAACCCGATAAGTTTGGAGATAAGATAAATTTAAAGAAAGTACGAAATATTGCTTAAGCAATATGTACAATCCCACTCTGTATATAATGTAATGAACTTACATTCATGTCGCGTTTTACTAACTTGTCTACTAATCTCAGATACATAAATCTAATCTAACATTTTCTTGTAAATTCCTTTGTAGAAAATTAAACAAATCTGGATATATTTCGAGATATGGATGCCTATAAATAAACAGCGTAAATTGAGAATTAGATCAAACATAACGAATGTTGATAAACAAATATGAATTGTTTTTGATAGGTTTTTATTGTAGATATGTCATAAACTCCTAACACTGTCATTCCACGCAAATGTCGCATATCAGAAATTGGTATGAGTAAAATGTTTAAAACTTTAAAAATAATGCTATAAACAAAAGAATTGAAAAACTTAGTAAGAGTAATAACTGATAAAAAAACAGTGTTTGGTTAAAGTACAAATAAGAAACTTAATAAACATCACAAAGTATTCCACTCTATTACATCCTCCTTCTATTCGGACCATTAGGATGTGACCAACTTAAATGCGTTCTGAACTGAAATTCGAATTCACACCAAGGACCACAAACTATTTATTAATCTGTACCGTTAAGCGCAAATAATGTTCATAATGACTGCGCTGAACTATAAACAGAAATGCTGTTATGATGAATTTTAATACATTCTCTCTCTCCATTGGCGCTACAGTCGAAGTTGCATCCTTAACACTCCCGATCGCTGGAAACTCTCCTCCAAGTTCTAATGCCTGTCAAGTTCCGCGCGTCTACTGCGATTTCCTCTCCCCATCGTTTCCGTGCTACCTTTCAGTCTCCTGCACTACATTCCACTTTCTAGGGCTCTTCTTAGTAGGCTATCATCGCCCACTTCCACCAAGTGACCAGTCCGTTGGAATTTGACGGATTCTAAAACATGTATTTTTTGAACAGTTGGTCAAGTTCGTGATTATATTTTATTGTTCATATTCCATTTTCGTTGATTGGTCTCAAAATCTGTCTTTCAAAGACTTCAGCATCAAACATATTGGAGGCACCCCTAATAAGGAGTTGGTTCACCTTCAGCTTTGATTGCAGCTGGATTGTTTTGAAACAAACTGTTCTATTGATTTTCGAAATATTCGCTTTTAAGATTGATACACTTTTGCATGCGTTGAAACCAATTCTCGAAAAAATTTTTCCATTTTGAAGTTGCTACCTCAAAAACATGATGTTTGAAAGTTTGACAGCTTCTTGAGGTACTGAAAACCTTGTTTACGCATTTTTTGTTTGACATTCGGGAACAGAAAGAAATCGTTAGGTGATAAATGAGGTGAATACTGGCAATAAGACGTTTGACGTGCGAGGTGAGAACTGCCATTGTCATGATGAAAAATCATGCGACGCATTCCGTTGTTGTTCCTGATTCGTCGATGACTTCTGCCAAACAAATTGTTGAACACCATTCAGCATTAACTATTCTTCAATTCTCTAAATGTCTAAATGTCCAGTACGACCGAAAAAATAAAGTCACCGTTTTCCTTCGTGAACAAACATGTTTTGTGGGATTAAGTTCATCTTGGAACACCCAAACGGTGGACTGCTTAGTTTCTAGTTTATACAAATATATCCAAGTTTGGTCACCTGTTAAAGGAGTTTCCAATTCCTCAGGCTAATTTTTTGGGCTCTTCCTTACACCAATTAACACAAGCTCTTTTTTGAGCTTCAATAAAATTATGTCGAATCTATCGGGAACGGATCCCTTTCACAGCTAAATCCTCATGCAAAATCTAATGTATTTTCCATGTGCCTAAGAATGCCACCATCTCACTGTAAGCCTCATGCCGATCTTCTCTAATTATGTTGGGCACAACATCAATGTTTTTTGTTATAACAACCGACTTTGCGGGACCTTCACAAAATTCGTCACTGACGAACGCACAACACGAAATTCTGCAAACCAATTGTAAACATTGTTGTCTTTTCTGATCTGCATCAATATCAAAAAGCTTCACGTGAAATTGCCATTCTTTCATATAATTGTTCTTTTCAAATGTCCACTGTAAATAAACTACTTGGTCAATTTCAAACCTCCTACTGCTTTCACAATAGCAAATGTCAAATTTTACAAAAATAGTAATGACACATGTCAATGGGACCAATTGCTGTTTGTTTGTAGAAATATAAAAGGCGCCCCTCGTATTAAGCCATGCTGATATACAATGCTGATTTGTTCGGTTTGGATGGTTTCATTTCAACTTCATCCCTTAAATGCTCAATAACATTGGGACGAGGAGATTAAGCTGTCCATGGATGCAATTTGAACTAATGAACTACAAACAAGCCAATTTAAGACCAACCCAGTAATGTATTCTGCCTTTTTATTTATGTCACAAGTATCATATGTGACGCTTTTGGAGATAAAGGATTATCGGAATATCTACATTGCCCAGTGGCCGCCCGAATGTATTTCTTACTACATTCTACAACGCTATGAAATTAAGAGACGGTTTTGAAGAACCTAGCCTATTTCAGAAAAGTATTCAGCAGACCATAATTCTACCGTTACCTACTAATTATTTCAGAATAGGCCTCAATGAGTAGAAAATGAGACTCAGCAGACTTTTTATATTCGTTGGAGTCAACATTTGGTGCTCATGAGTCACCAGCTGTTAAAATGTTATACACACTCCTATATTTTATAATGCACTTCAATTGCATTGAGCTACAATTTGTCGTGTTATTGCGCTTATATCACCTTTTTGTTTTACCAGTGTTTTCACCAGTTGTTATATTTCGCATTTCACACATGCTTCTTGCAACAAGGATGATGTCTCGTATAATCATCACTCAAATCTTTCGTCTTAGTCATTTTCAATCGTTGGTTCTGTAATTCTTCAAAGAAAATTTGTTTGGAAGAATACAAATTAACACTATTACATATCAAACGAATGTCATTTTTTACTAGTGCTCAAGAGCATTGTCATTGTAATACACACGCGTCCATTGAAATTGACCTGGAATACCGTAAAATTATATTGGAAGGGAGGCCGGGGGAGGATAATAGAATGAACACCTTTACGATTACTTTTGAAAAATCGACGTGATGTCATCAGAAAAGAATAATCCTTATTGATAAACGCGTGTTGTGCAAAAGCGAACATCTATTATCTATTTTCTTTGAGGTAGGGGATTTGGATATCTGCATTAGCATAGTCACACGTGTTTTGTCTATTGGTGCAAAACAACTGCAACGTGACATTCTTGCAATGGTTGGATGAGAGTCATATTACACATCCTTTGTGCAACGCAACAACAGTTCCACGATGGTAAGTCGTGCGGTTGGAAATATTCTTGCTGCTTTACCAATACGCAGCAATGAATCGACTGAAAACAAGGCGGAAATTTTCCGTTCATACTTTTATTCGCCCGAAACAAACACGCTCGGCTTTTCTTAGAGCGAGAGCTTAAAAAGATGAACAAAGGTTAAAAGGATTTTATAGAGTGTCCAGGGAACTGTCGAGTAGCTGACTGAAGTAGTTCATCCATTCGTTAAAAAGGTTACAAACTGAATGAAGACTAATATATTTCTCCACAACTAATTTTATATATAAAGTAAATAATATTACACTTACCACACCTTTCGGAAAGAATCCAGATACGTATTTGGCAACTAAGTTGCCATCATCAGTAGAACATTGTCAATAATGTTTGGGTGTGCTTTAGCGTTGTACAGTGTTTGTTCTGTAGCGTTCATCTTGGGCATTAGCCGTGATTCGCTAGTGATACTGAATTCCCCAGTGTACCACTGAAGATGACAACTTTCTTGCCGAAATACGTATCTGGATTTTTTCTGAAAAGTGTGGTAAGGATGATTTTATTTACTTTCTATATTATTTTAGCCCCACTCTCCTTATTCTTATTTGTAACTAATTCTATACTGAAACCATGATAAATGGTAACGCTGCTCTCTCATTGCCATGATGCACTAAAGTTGCACTACCGTCGAAATTCAACCGACAGTTGCATTTGAATTGGTCGTTTATTGGCTTGCGTTGGATCGAATCGGTGGACGAAGTACTGTATAATACCAAGACCTAGACTATCAAGCAATTGCTGCCAGACGCTCTAGCGATTCTTTTACAGTCGGATTGCAGTTGCGGTGCACTAATAGACGAAGGGCATTAGAGATCACCTTCCGAAGCCCTTCTTATATTTTCCGCATCAGTACCCAGCTACAGACGATTATTATTGTTGTTATTAGTATTAATATTACTCTTGTTATTATTTCTGTCTTAAATTTTAATATATTGTAATATATTATTTTTTGCAGGTGTACGAAGACAAAATGAAGTCATTAATAAGCGAATGTACTAACATCCGGCAAGATATTTTCGAAACGAAATATTTGGACAATATTATTTTAATTCTAAATAATGAAATTGATAAACTGGATCATAACTTGCCATTCAAAGTTGGTAGGAACAAGACCGATGATATTCACCATAACTTTATCGTATAAATCCCAAATATTGCCGCATATCCCTAATGAACGAACACATACTCGAAATCGAATTAAAATTATACAATAATGAAAATATCAATACAAAAAGTTTGATCAATATCGTTACTATGCTAACCACTAGCTCAGGAATTGAATTTATTTAATTTGTCAAAATGGCTAAGAAAGGTGGACAGGTACAATTGCAAGTTGAGATCTCTACAGAAGAAGATTGGGAAAAGCTATTAGAACGAGATGGTTTAATAAGTTGAATACAGAAGAAACAAATGGTGCGGGCAATTATATATTACTCACATTTCAGTTGTTGACGTTTATTCGGATTGGTGTGGACCATGTGCTGCTATGTCGGCCAACTTAAAGAAGCTGAAGTTGGAAATTGGTGGCGACAATTTACATTTAGCTATGGTAATATAGGAAAGATACGTTTAAGCGTAAACTGATTATGTTTTACAGGCTAAATCTGATAACATTGAATGCCTGAAGCGATTTAGGGAAAAAAGTGAACCAACGTGGATGTTCGTCGCGGTAAGTTAATTGCTAGTGCTGAAAATTAATGTACAACGCAATTTATTGAAGTAGAAGCAAACTTATATAAATTCTACTCCTACATTTTATTTGCGCAGTATTAATTTATATTCCTATGTAGAATGGAAAAATGATTAATTTAATGTTTGGAGCGAACGCCCCAAAACTAACGAGATTGATCATAGAAGAATTGAAAAGGGAAGAAGCGATACGGGAAGGTACAAAAGCAAGACACGAAATGGATTTGTTGGAATTAGCACCCGAAGAACAAGTACGCTTCGAAGCGTCCGAGAAGGATAGATTAGAGGGCGAGGAAGTTGAACGAGAAGTCCGATTAAAAGCTAAAGATGAAAGACTACACCTAGTGGTTGATTGCATGTTACAAACCTTTGCGACCACGGGTGTTCTGGTCATATTCCCGTACGCTATAGATAAAGTCAGCTTGTTACACGAGATCTGGGAACCCAATGATATAAAACCTGGGCATATCGAAAAGATGTCTTTCATAAACGTCAACGTCGATGACATGCTTTACTTCACCGAGTATCGATTTCCGGAACGGATTTTGGAATTAGCAACGGAAGGTACTTGTACATGCTACATGATCAAAATGGAAAACCCCGAAGAGAACGTTGATAACGTGGTGTTAAACGCTGTCTACGGTACGTCACAACAACCACCGGGAAGTGCAGAAAGCTTCGCAATAAGAATGCGTACGATGGTGAAAAACCAGAGAAAACAAACGAGGATGAGGAAGTCGAAGAAACGGAACCAGAAGAAGAGGAGCTAGATGGTGTTTGGGTTCCACCTAATGCCAATACACGGGCATTAGCTATATACATGCTGTTTCCCAGCCAAGCCTTATCTCACGTTCCTCCCGAACCGGAACCTATTCCTCCTCATGTCGCTGTTGCATACGACGCTTTTAAGAGGACTGAGGTGATGGGATTGATTGAGGAATATAAACGAGATGTAATGAGGTTTGGTTTCTTCACTGACGAGAAACCAGAGACTGCTAAATTAATAGCGAAAACCGTTGCACATTTTGAAAAGAGAGCAGAAGAGACCACTTAGTAAGTAGAAATAATGTAATGTGAATTGTAGACGCTTGAAAATCCGTACAGTTTGAATATCTCTACTTTAAAGTAGGTTGCTTGTTATGTGATACTAATAAAAATAGCAGAGATACCTATAAGTATAAGCGACATATCGAGTGGAAAGAGTGATGTTGGTTTGTTTCTCAAGTAAATAAGAAAATTAAAGACTCACTTGAAAGAGTATATATCTTATAATACCTTGTAAATTCCAGAAACTATCTTGGAAGCAGTAAAAAGTATTAATAGCAATAATGTAATTTACACGATTCCATTAAAAGTTCCATTTAAAACTAAATTTGGAGAAAATAATTAATAATTTGGAATGTAAAAGTATGTCCCATGTAGCTAAATGCATCACTCTTCCTATAGGAGTAGACACTTCATTATTATAACGATTAATGCAGTAATTTCAAGTTGAAATGTTATATGCAGCTGCAGTATTATATCACAATACTATATTTTATCGCGCCTCTCGAAAATTTTCACAAATATGAAGTAGTTTTGAAGAGCTGTGCTTGTAGCGAATTATTTCTATTGTAAAATTTTAGATTTGTTGTTATGAAACCAATACTGAATTTCCCACATATCAATACTATGCTATTTAATAATTTATGGGACAAGCAAAAAATAACCAAATGCATATTTCATACGTGATTATGAAGTTTGAATTTATTCAGTACTACGCATCGCACCTAAATCGCTAGCAAAAAGATCGGCTCTGAATTCCAAACGAAGAAAACAAAGAAATTAACATAGCTATTAAATAGCATAGCAATAAAAGTGGTTGCAAATTTGTAGATCTTCTATCAGCACTGAACTGCAAAATATGTAGAATTTGCTTTTAGTAGTATTGATATGTAGAAATAGTTAGTATGTAAGTTCCACACCTCGAGATTGTTTGAGACAATTTTCCACTACATCAAATCGAAACAGACATTTATGGTAGAGTTGCAGCATAGATCATCTGTTACATACATTTACCTTTCAATGACCAAACTCTACATTTAGCGGCGAAAAATGATCGTCCAGTTATCGAAAAAGTACAGCGATACGGTATTGGCTTTCGCCCAATTGGGTCCGACATATATGAGTCCGAATGCGGTCGAAGGAGAGAGGGAATGCAAAATGTTCTTCCCGAAAGGATACGATGTGCCTGAAGTTGAAGAAGCTGAACCGGCAGTTAAAAAGAAGTCTAAGAAAAAGTCTAAGAAAGTGGTACCGCAGCTGGAAGAAGCAGAAAAACCGACACCGTCTGAAGAAGAAGCGGGTGAACCTAGAGCAGCATTTATCGAGGGTGAAGAAGCTGGGGAAGGCAAAGATTTTGCACCGGAAATGGTGGAAGGAGAAGAAACAGAGTCAATGGCTGAGTATGAAGAGGGCGATGAAGTTGGCGAAGAGATGCCTGAAGAAGTTGATAAAGCAACGTCTCCGATGGACGATGGAATGGAAGCTCAGTCGGTTAGTGATGTAGGTAGTCCACACACCGAGGGAACTGACCCAAGCACAGCACCAGAACCACCAACTGAATAATTAACGTCTATAAATTTCAATATACCTATGTATGTATTTATATTTATTAAGTTGAAATGATGATAGTATGTACTATGATCATGTTAGTGTGCGCATATTTATACCGGAATGTTATGTCCGGAAATTATGAATTAGCAAAGCATATTTTCTTGTATTGTACACAGTCACAGGAAGTAAAGTTATAATAAACAACAGATGATGTTTCTATATTATTGTAACTTGTATTTATGAATGTAACTTATGATAGGGTTGTTATGAAGGAGACATAACAAATTTGATAAACAAAATAACTCTTCCAAATTCTTTCAACAGCCCTTTCATTTTTATGTTTAACACATCCGTGTTAGAATCACTACGAACTATTTGCATCCATTTTATATTTAGAGTAATTTATATATGAATGAAATATTAGATACATAAGAAATTAGGTACCTATACATACATACATTTTCCTACTACAGATGAAAATGAACCTTTCAATAGATGCCTGACCCTTGCTTTTTTGATAATTGCTCGTGTTGGAACTAATTTTGAAACGAAGAAGCATTTACCATTATCCAGATCCTTATAATGTTATCCTTTATATATATGAAAATCATTAGTGTTGTTTCGATGATCATATTCAAAATCATCTATATTTGAAGTTTAAAGTAATAGTCACCACTATCAATAGCTCAAAGATCATCATTCAACTTACCGGCAGACAAAACTAAAATATGTACTAATGTAATCTTAATACAAAATGTTATAATCTCGGACAAAAGACATCAAAGAGCATCTCAAGTCAGTTTATTGAAAACAAAATGCCTAATGATCTTTACACTAATATATGGATGCCTAACAGGAAAGATTATTAATGAAAAAATCGAAAAGCAATTATCTGGTATTTTGGAGATTGCCCAAACAAACTCAACAAAATGTCAAACCAGTACGTACAGCTATTCGCAAATAGAGGACAAATATTCAGATTTTCAAGGTGTAAAAATTGGCGTCCCAAAGGGTGGCCTAATGAGTCCAATACTGTACGAAGGTTGATTGACAAGTTTCTGGAATCGCTGCCAGAGGGTTGCTATTTTTCCAAATACTTTATGTCGCTGTATTGGCAAGCCTTCCATATCTATTAACTGTGAATGTTAAATCGATCTTTTAAGTAGTCTAGTCTTGAAGTATAAATAAATACGGTTGAACAGGCCGTTTTGCGTGAATAAACTCGCATGTCGAGAATCTGCATGCAAATTCGACTCTGGGCAGTTCAATATTATCGTTGTGTGAATTTGGGAGTTAGGCTTCTCTCATTGTACAGTTCGAACTACCGGCCACGTTGTGTGTTTGCTTTTCCTTCTATTGGAGGTGAGTTTTTCTTTTGTTAATTACAATGCCGCGATTTTCTCTTTCACGTTGTTGTAGGGTGCTAGCAGAGTGCGAGTAGAATCCTTGTAGGACCTAGTATATGCTAGGTTGAGCTAAGATTATTTGCGAATATTTAAGAATTATCGTAGAAGCTACTAGGGCGTTGGTCTTGATTCACCTAGTACCGACCCTTAGCTTTATGTCGCCGACTTACTCTTAAATTTGCTGTGTCCGGCTGGATTTCCGACATTTTAACACCGAATACGAGGAACGGCCATCGTTGGCACCTTCCGTCTCATCAGCGACTACAACGCCGTACGAGTGTTGACAACCGGAGCCACGTTACACTAAATCCCGTCTTTATTTTATTTTTGTTTCATTGAGCTTTTGGGGAAAATTCCCTATAATTTAATAAATTTAGATTTTAAGTCGGGGATGTTTTCAATTAAAAATGGTTTTCTTACTTTTCCTATCTCACCGTTAACAATTTAGTTTGATATTTGTTCAGGAAAACGTTCAATTCTTTTTAGTATTTAAGGGAAACACGTTTAATTGTCACTTGCACATATTTTTCTGATTACGTCCTGCTAAAGCTGTAATGTGTTTGTGAAGCCTCTGAAATTCCAACCCTGAGACCCTATACACCCCAACGGTGCTGTCAATGACAAATAAAGTGCTGTTCCAAGTCATTCTCTCGCCTCAATTTATTTTTACCACTTTTATTTTCTTTCCAAATAGAGTTGAGTAACTCTGTTGGTCGCTTCACTACCGAATAAAAGAATCAGTAACGTAGACGGTTCCGAATACCTCGTTTCACTTACCAACGAAGCTGGAGGGTTTCTCTAACTGCAAAAATTTAGATGCAATCCAGTTTTATAATAGGAGAGTGGCGCCTTGTTACTAATAAATTCTCAAACTTGAGCTTACGCCGCTTTCATTGAACTAGTACGGCCTGGATCACCATCTTTATAACAAACTAAGTGGGTTATTCGAATTGCAACGGCTAGCTGCCGTGTCGCTCACGTTTTCGACTTTGTTTTTATCATTTTTTCTTTTTGCCACAATCCAGTACCAAGAGTTTTGAAGCCAGTAATAAGGTGCGCTGTGGAAACTTACATTTGCACCCGACCTTCAAGCGCGTACCTATATTTGACTTACTGTACATGGGAAAATGTTTGCTTTTGGATGTAACTGATTACTCGGGCGAAAACTAAACCATCCCATCTTTACCCTGTCAGAATTGTGCTAACAATGCAGTTTAGTTGTGGTCCGACTTCCTTTTCATACTAGTTTTGTCAAGTGCCAGGAAAATTAATAGAAGAAACCTAGTAATAACGTTCACTTGTACCTTCAAGATCCATTTTTTACAACGAATAAACATGATTTTTTTGGATTTCGCATTTTTAAACCGACAAATTTTGAAAGTTTCTGCCGTAAAGTGTGCATGTGGCTCTATAGCTAGTTTTAAAGCAAACAAATTAGCCCAATGTATGTTTGACAAATGACATTTTCAAATTTCAAACCATTTTCGAAACCAATATTTGTTAAAAAGTTAAGATATGACTCAAATACAAGTTAAAATAAAACACTTTCTTAGATCGACCTTCCGTTTAATAAGTATAGTACACAGATCATATTTATAAACATCTAGAATCGACCTACCATCGGTATTTCAGTTAATGCTCGCTCTTACATACGAATGTATTATTAGTTCGCAAGAGATTACCTCCAATTAGTACCGATAATGATCAGGTTTAAAAGGCCCTTTGACATTGACACCCAAATAACTCGCTTGCTCTTCCGTCAAAGTGGTAAGCTTAACATTCAAATGATTCAAATGCAAACGCGCCACTTCTTCATCTAAAGTTTTCGGTAACATATGCACACCAATAGCATACTGTCCAGGTCTAGTCCAAAGTTCAATCTGTGCCAAAACTTGATTCGTAAACGAATTCGACATTACAAAGGAAGAATGACCAGTAGCGCAGCCTAAATTAACCAATCGACCCTCCGCAAGCACAATAATATGCCTTCCGTTGCTCAACTCGTATCTATCAACTTGTGGCTTAATGTTGACCTTATTTTTCGCATTCTTTTCTAGCCAGACGACGTCTATTTCACAATCGAAGTGACCGATGTTACAAACGATACTGTCATCGCGCATATTTAGAAAATGTTGCTCTAATATAATTGATTTGCAACCTGTCGTGGTAACGAAAATTTGACCCTCTTTGCTCGCTTCTTCCATAGTGGTAACTTCGTAACCTTCCATTGCCGCTTGTAAAGCGTTTATCGGATCGATTTCTGTAATTAAAACTCTGCCTCCAAAAGCTCTTAACGATTGAGCGCAACCTTTCCCGACATCTCCATAGCCTGCTACCACGCAAACTTTACCAGCTAACATAATATCGGTTGCACGTTTAATACCATCGATCAATGATTCCCTGCATCCATATAAATTATCAAATTTGCTCTAAAATTCAATAAGCATTCAAATTAGTCATTATTATAAAATTCTACGACTATAAAAATACGTACCTTAGTTACCGAATCATTTACATTTATAGCTGGAACTTTCAGCTTTCCACTATTATGCATTTTATATAGGTTGTGAACGCCAGTAGTGGTTTCCTCACTTAAACCACGACAGTTTTCCAAATATTGCGGATATTTTTCGTGAACAAGGTTAGTGAGATCACCACCATCATCAAGTATCAAATTTAAAGGTTCACCGTTGGGAAATACTAATGTCTGCTCAATGCACCAGAGGTATTCTTCATCGGTTTCACCTTTCCATGCATAAACTGGTACACCACGTTTCGCGATTGCTGCTGCTGCATGATCTTGAGTACTGAATATGTTGCAACTAGACCATTGTACCTGTGTTAAAAACAAAATCAATCTTAAAATTAGACGTAATTTGAATGATTAATTAAAATATAATAAATGAAGGAACACACCCATTCTTCATAAATCTCTCCAAGATTAAGTACTAAAATAACACCCAGTATACACTCATTCAGTAGTGCCAGAAATGTATAAAAAAATGTAAAATAAAGATCAGGATAGATAAAAAGTTTTCAACAGGAGTTATGATGTCGAAAGGTCTACAACAGGGGTGTAGTATCTCACCAACATTGTTTAAAATATATGTATATGCTATGTTGATACAATGGAAGAGAAAATGTAGAGACCAGGTATTAATTCCACAAAATAAAAACAACCTACAATATTAGATCAGAAAAATAAGAGAAGACGAACACTGGGGACCATCGATGAACATAGACAAAACCAAATATATATGTGTGGGAGGGACTAACTTACAGCTGGATAATAACGAAAAATAGAAATATGCATGAAATACAAATATCTGGGAGTTCTGATGAATCAAGAAGTTAGGGAAGCAGATGAAATAAGGCAAAGGAAGAGCATGGGATGAAGAACTGTGAAAATATTAAATGTATTGTAGTGGAGCGATAAAATTACAAGAGGCCAAAAAGTTCAAATATATGACATGGTAATAAAGAACATCCTATTTTATGGTGCTGAGAGTTGGAGACTGACCGATGCATTGATAAGATCTTGCAGAATTTCAAGAAGGGAGAAAAGAAGAAATGACTAAATGAGAAAAATTATAAATGTTAAACAGATAATATTAGATGAAATAGAGAAACAACGGCTGATTTGGTTTGGATATGTGAAGAGGATGACAGACGAAAGATTTCGGGAAAATATTAGGAAGGTGTCGAAAGAGACAAACCTGACAAAAGATCAGTGCCAAAACAAAGCATAGCGCAGAAAAAGTTTGGAGATTGGATAGCACCGATAGACGATATAAACTGATGAATATATATGTAATGTAGAAAATAGCAACTCCCTAGCTGCGATTCCGGAAACTTTTCAATATATCCTCGTATGTATATAATAAATAGCTTTCTCAATGGCTTATTCCCAAAAACAATTCCTATTGGTATATTTCTAGGAAATAATCTATTTTACATATTGGTGATATTTAATTGACATTGAAACTCTTTCCAGTTGGATAAATATAAACCAGATCGTCTTCTCGTGGATACGTATTTGAAAATCCTTATTGGAAAATATATTTTATCGTTCATTGTTTGTAGTAATTGTCAATTATAGAATGTTTCAAAAATAGCCTAATACCCATGGGAAGTAGATGCAATAAAATTAGGTATATTTGAAGTTATAATTTAAAGCGCGATCTGGTTTTTCCATCTATGAGACGAGATTCATAGTCATTGGACGATCATAGCAAATACCAAGAAAAAATAGTGCATGTTCACATTGTAATCAAACAGCATACAAAAAATACTTGTAGAAACAATTTGTGTCTCGATAAAAATAGTTGTTTTTATAACATCCGTGTTCAGTAGAGTTTAAATACCTCATTGAGGTATTGTACTGACATGATAACAGTTTATATACATATATTACATATAACTTTTTTCATTCGCGTACTGTTGCTAAAAGCTCATACAAGATTATAGAAAAAATTTACACAGCATTTAGAGATATTTTATTATTTTTTGTGTTGATATGGTTTTTCCTTTTAGTATATATTATTTTATTTTATTCTGGTTTTGAAGTATGTATACACATCCTAAATAAAGGGATAAATAATAAATAAGCGTAATCCCCATCCTTTCTCAGAATTTGACGTGGAGAATATTAGACTAATCATGATTTGGATATTATCCGTTAGAAGTTTTGAAACGTGTTGAAACAGCTAGTTTGTTTACACATCGATATGGGTCAAGATCAAAAAGATCGGTAAGAAGGTAGCTTAGTAGGATTAGATTTTTACAACACTTAGAGAAATATTTCGTCTATTCAAACAAAATCCGGTAACGCCAAAAGCGGCAGAATAACTATGTATGTATGCTTAGCAACAATTTTTAATCGATTATGCAAAACCTACGTAGAAGAACAAGATCCTAAAAGTCAAATCGTTTTTGTTTGAAACGAGTGAGCTGAAGAAAATGATCTTTATGGAAAAACGATAATTTTAGGCCCTCTGACGGGAACCATCTTCAATACGATGAAATCAAACCGTCCATAAGTCACTACAACGCAATAAATCCTGTTTGATTGAGTTGTTTCAGCAAGTATCATTTCGAAAAATTGCACATCTTTTATCAGAAATAAACTCCGCAGAACATGAATACGATCGAGTTCCTTTTTCGTAATTCACCACGAGTTTCAAAATAAATCAATTTTGCACCACATCTTTCCTTGTACATTGCAAAATGTTGTGCAATATGGACGGATATTAGATAAGTACATACGATATTCGTGCGTTGAACTAAGTTCATTCATCCATGATGAATTAATTAATCGTGCCTTTGAGCAACTAAATAATCAAGAGAAAATAAGTCCACCCTAAGTTTCATAATATCTGTTTGTTTAATTAAACTAGATGTACATACATTTCGTACGCTAGACATACATCTTCACAAAGTGGCAGATTTACTTTAACAGTTTAAGACAGTCATCTATGGTTAAGTTAAGGTTATTCTATTTTAAGCAGATTACCCCTGAAAACGCTTAATTCAAGCAAAATGAGCAAAATAAAGTTGTCTTCACTATAGGTATAATCGACCAATTTTTTTAGAATTGCGTTTTAATGCTTTGGAATGTCATTGTACTTGGTCTGAAAAGAATTTGAAGCACATTCTTATTTTTCCAAAGTTAAGGTCATCACAATTCAGAAAAGAAATATTTCCTGTTGACCATTTCCACTAATACGGCAAAATGTTATTGAGAAAAGTTGTGCAAAATATCAAATTATGACCGTATATAAAATTCCACAAATATAGGATTGCTAATCTTCTTGTGGGGTTATCTGAAATCCAAAGTGTATCAAAATCGACGTAATAATACTGAAGATTTCAAGATTAGAATAACTGAGGAAATCAGGTTAATAACTCTCCAAGTATTCATTACTATCATAAACGAATTTAAACTTTTGACTTTTACTTAAACTTTTGAGATAGAATGAATAATACACAAAATATTTTTTCTCAAAAATCTTGTGTAACCAATCTCAGAAATCATGGTTCTGTATGCAGAAAACCGTTCTCGAAATAGCGCTAGCAGAAATTGGGGTTACCATTTAAGAGTAGACGGTGATCTCATATCTGGGACAATAACGACGTCACAAAATACAGTTTTTGTAAACATTTGCGCATTGAAAAATTAAGGTTGATGTGTTGGATCGGTTTTTTCACTATTTACAGATTGTTTGATTTTGTTCCAACCCATACGTTCACAGAAAAAAATCTTAATATATATTTTACAGATAAAAGTTATTCTTTATAAATAATTCTACTTTCCCCAAGACATCCAAAAACATATTTAGAATTGACTAAAGACATATACTTCCTTATAAAAGAATAAGTGGATACTCCGTTTAAGGGTCTAGAAATACTAACGAGTTATCTAAAGTATATAGTAGACTTTCCTTTAAGTAAATTAGTTTCAGGCTGTGTCTAATTATACTTAAAGTTTCATTTCCAAAATGTTCACTGAAGAAAAGCGTATCTATCAAGATAAATACTAATTATATGGTATTGGGGAAGTCTCATACAGATATGCCTTTCATTTATTTAATAAAAAATTGTCCAATACATCTGTATTGTATGTAAACTTTTGAATAAGTCTGACAAAACTGGATCACTAATGGAGGAAAGACCGAAATTGCCTTTGATGAAATGCTCACGAGATTTACACTTTTATAAAAGTTTGTTACAAATAATTTATGATGATAATACAATAATGACTTATAAACCCACAATAACCGCTACACTTGCAGATGGAAAGAATGACTTTTATCCATGGGTTAGATAGAATAGAAAATTTTCTTTACTGACGAAGCAACATTTTTAACTAACGCTCACGTTTCTTCTCAGAACACAAGACCTTGGACTGTGGCGAATCGACGATTTAAAATTCGTTCAAAAAGCCTGCGTTATAAAAAAGTAAACTTATGGTGTGGTATTTTCTATAGTGGTATTATTGGTCCATATTTTATAGAACTAAATTTAACTCAACACGTTTATTTGCATTTGATAGAACCGTTTGTATTACCTCAGTTGCACATTTAACCCTGACACGAAGAAATGTTTATGGACAACAACATGGATGTTTGGATCATTCAACTGTATTGATAAAACATTTTTTAAATTAATAGAAATGGCCCACTTGAATGGCCTGCTAAGTCAACTGATATTACACCAATAGATTTCTTTTTGTGGTGAGCATTGAAAAAGAAACTATATACTCACGGTGCAGAATATAATTCAGATCAATTCAAAGGATGTGGTGGATGAGATTAATGTGCCCGCTATGATAGATAAAGTTTACAATGAATTTATTAAAAGCTAAAAAATGTATGCAAATTGGAGGCAGCTATATTGAATAGTGATTGTTAGATCTGTTTTAAGTTAATAATTAATACTTATTACATTGTTTATTTCAAAAACTGTTCGTTGTTTAGTTGAAATATAAAAGTATTGGCTGCAATAATATCGAATTTATAAGTAAGTTATGCCTGTAGTCAAATCTGAAAAGAAAGAAAAGCAGGCTTTTTATAAAGAATATCTTTTTTCTGTAAAACTCATTAAAAAGTTCTTCCTTTCTGTAATCCCATCCATGGACACCTGTATATATGTATATAACAATGTCATGATCACTTAGATATCTTAATCATAGTTTAATCTTATTTTATCTGTATTCAAAGTAATCTAAATGTAATGACAACAACATTTAATGTGTTTTCACTTCATTTTCTGCACAAATAGAGGTCTGATGATTGCAATCTCAGAGTTTTGACAATATAATCACCAGCTTAACCAAAACTATTTCATTGCAAAGAGGCAGATTTCTTGATTTACCTTTTCTTTCAAAAATAAGTAACTATGAATAATATACATAATGAGATTATCTAAACAAAACAAAATAGTGTCAAAGGTTATCAGTGAATTACAAAACTGTTACACGTATACGTCAAGAGACAAAAATAAAAAAAAAGGCTGTTTAACATGAAATGCAAATTACCTCAGCTCCTAACTCCAGCAAGGTTTCAATAAGGACTGCTGTCTGCACAGTCATATGTAAACACCCAGCAATACGAGCCCCTTTTAAAGTCTTTGCTTTACCATATTTTCGTCGAAGACTCATCAATCCTGGCATTTCATTCTCCGCCAATTCTATTTCTTTCCTACCCCAATCAGCCAACTTAAGATCAGCTTAAAAGGGAAAAAAATGAAGCATAGAAAATTTAACCATGTTTCAAAGTATTAGAATAAACTTACCAACTTTATAAGCAGGTTTAGCCATTTTATTTCGAAGCCAAATGAAAGTTATCTAAGAATCAAGTTATCAAATTATTAGGAATTTTCTGAATCTTTAGATACACAGCGTATAGGCTAAACAAAACGTTTGCAATAGGCAACTGCACAACATAACCAGATGACCGCATGGTGTTGGGTTTTAAGTACAGACAATCGGCAATATTCGGAATCAGTGTGGTTAACGTTAGAAACAGGAAATAACCAATAATATATTTCATCAACTAGTTATCAATAGAGCTCGGATTATATGCAAATAGATGCTATATATTAAAAGGTATGCCAACATAACTTTGAATTATCTGGAGGAATTTGATGTTTTCAAATTAAAAGAGGCTAATTCAAAAATGCATATAATGCATTTTTATCGAATGCTGCATATTTTTGCATATTTATCTTAAATCACAATTTTTCTGCAATATGAAATTTTATTGGTATTAAAAATTATTGAAGATCGAAAATTGAGGGAAAACTACCTGGAATTCCAAAGCTCGATGTCGATTAAACCGTCCTGTGAGAACCTAACTTACAACCAAAACATTTATCTCATCATTAATTAGTATTCTTACGAGACCATCGCCTTTGTACTAAGAAAGATAGGTAGTAAAAGTTTTATCTTAATTATTCTGGGAACATTGTAATGTCCAAACTTTTGAAATAGTTTGCCTTAGGTAAAAATTACTCATTTGATCTCTTGCATTCGTTGTGTCCTCGGTTAATCTCAAAATACTTTTTCCTAATTTAATTCATACCATTTGTTTGGCTCATGGTATTAACAGAGTTGCGGAAGAAATCAGAAACCAAATTCTTCTTGTAAATGAATTAATTAGTAATGTGAAGTAAATTGTTCTCAAATTACCATTACGAATTCAATTTTACAAAAAATCATTTCCCAATTTACTGTTACTTTCACAACCAGTTATTACGAGATGGGGAAATGCCTCCATTTTTTATTCACAAAATTATGAAAAAACAACAAAATTTGTTTTAAAATTACCTAATGATTATAAATGCTATAAAACAAGCAAAAAATGTTTAAAAAATTATGTAATACAAAATCAGTTAGCATTTATTAAAACCAACTTTTCTGTAGTAGCAGAAGCAATTTGGAATTACAACCAAGAAAATAGCTTTTGACTGAATGTATAACTTTAATAAGCAACTGCTATAAAGATTTATCGATTGTTAAAGGAACAGGTGAAATAATTTTTAAAAAACCAAACTTAGTATTAGAAAAAAATTAAGGATTCAAAATTCTTTCAAAAGTTTGTAATGTTTAAATGGGGAATTTGCAGATGACATTGAATTAGACCCATATATTTTAGCCAACTTAAAAAATGTCCCCATTACCTCCATCAATGTTAAATAATCTTTCTCTATATTCAAACACTTACTAGATGACAGACGAGAATGGTGTAAGACAGAAAATTTAGAACATCTAATAATCATTTTTTTAATAATAATAAGTAGGTAATGAAAAAATTGTAGGTATACACTGTTAGGCTAGTTACGTATATATGTAAATTGCATGGAAATAAAATGTTAATATTTTTGTAACTATCTGGGTGTTGTTAAAAATATTGTAAATATATATTATGTAATGTACCTATTGTATAAAAGTAAAATAAATTTATTCTTCGTAGAATAACATTTGTTTTTATTTTGAAAATTTGATATATTGATAGTTTTTGCATATATGATGCGTATTTGTTAATCATTTGCGTATTTGTTTCCAAAATATGTGGATACTTTACTGAGTTTTCGGTGCAAATCATCCGAGCTTTAGTTATAAATAACTACTGTATATCTTAAATATGTATTGTAATCTCTAAAATATGGTCAGGTTAATCTTTAATTTAAAACATTTGAAGGTACGTTGTAATATAGAGCGCAACGAGCAAAGAAACAGAATTAAAATAAATACAGGACTTTAAGGAAATGTATCAATATACATATAATATTCACTGATACTACGAAAATTTAACACGGTTTCTTTAAAAAATTTCAGTGACCAGAGGATGCCTATGATTGTAAAGATTGAGTTATTCCATGATTTATTTACTCTGTAGTTTAAATCATAACTTTTATCTTACATCTCAACATCTCCTTTTATTTATGACTTCTTCATAAATGGGTTAGAGTTGAATGCTGTCAGATTTTAGCCGAACTAACGAATATTTAGACCAACATTTGGAAGGTACTGGCTTTCAGCCATGAGGCTACCTTTTACACAAGTGGATTTGTCAACCGACATAACACAATTTTTTGGGGCTGTGAGATTCCCCGGGAAATTCGGAAACATGAACGTAACTCCCATAAGTTGAATGTTTGATGCGCTGTGGCCGCCAATGGAGTAATAGGCTCCTACCTCTTACCTATAGTTCTACACTGAATAATGCAGACGTGTACTTAACGGTGTTGCAGGAGATATGCCATTGGCGAATTTCAAGTACTAATCCAACACGTGGGTTTCTTCCAAGATGGCACACCACCGCATTATACGCGCATTGTTCGTGAATATGTCTTATTTGATAGCCCTGCAGTGAATACAAACGTGTACCTAACTATGTTACAGCGGATATGCCATTGTTGAATTTCTACTATAAATCCGACGCCTAGGTTTCTTCCAAGATGACGCACCACCGCATTATGCGCGCACTGCGTATATCTCGACCAAACATTTTCCGATAGATGGATTGGTCGTAGTGGACCATTGCGCTGGCCTCCACACTCGCCGGACTTGACATCCTGCGATTTTTGGTTGTGGGGAATGGTCAAGAAACGTGTGTATAACAGGAATAATAACATCAACCATCTGAAGGATTGAATACGAGAAGTGATATTATCCATTTCCCCTGAAATGTGTGTACCGGCTTTACGTGCTACTGTTAATCGTTCGTTCCTATGTGCTGAATAATCTGGGCGAACAGCGGTAATTACGAAATAAGTTACGACAGCCTGCATATACACTACTATATATATATATATATATAACTACTCGCAAACAGCGTACTGACTAAGGCGGCGATGCTGTCGTAACTTATTTCGTAATTGTACGCTGTTGAACTTTCATTTAAATACACATTTCATGACGAGGAACATATCTGTCATTTGAGTGGTAACATAATTTTGAATCGTCCTGTAATAGTAAGTAAAGTAATGGAGTAGATACACTTTCTGGAAATCTAATCATAAATACCGAGTGTTGGCTTTTGTCACTTGGCATATATTAAATGAAGTAAACAATTATTTCAAAGATATTTATTAATGAGTTTTAAACAAAACGGAAAAACAGAAAATGCATATCGAAGTAAATGAGACTTTTGCAGAGGAATGGCTATAAAATGGCATGGAACACAACAAAAAAATAAGAAATACAATCAACAGATGAGCTTAAATAAATTGACATAATATGTATCTCTAAAAGTGGACTACGTTTGGTCTTGTTCTCATTTTTGCATGCACAGTTTACCATTTTCAAAATACAGACCATGGCATCTCACAAGGGAGAATATAATTATAGCAAATGACATATTTATATATTGTTATATACACATATGTATTATACAAATTAAGAATATAAAAATTAAGTAGTCAGGTGCACCCCATTCTCCCTTCAATCATTAGACGATAGTAGGCGTCAACTGTGTCGGGCTGATTTCATATGTACAAAATCGTACAATCGTGAATTTTCAACAATTTGTTAAATATTAAAGTAGATAACACATAAGGGAATATGCTTTGTAAGTATATATATATATATATATCGACAACAATTAACATCTAAATCACATTTAGGGGATACTATTTATACTGTCATGTTGGTAACCTGTACAAGCATTTTGTGACTTGACTAGTTCGACCGCATACACGTGAGTTTCTTAACCTTTTCTGGATTTAGGATCAGTAAAAACGACTAATTACTTTACCACATGTGTGTTTCCCTTATTTCGCTGATAATGTGTGCTGCTCGTTGTAGTGCCTTAAGAAAAAAAGAAAAAATAGTTACATTAATTTGCAGACTACGTAGAACAGAGTCAAATATTGAAATAATAGAGTTTGTACTTACTTTTAACATGTCTGCTGCTTCACGCCGTCTCTGTGCAATATGCTCAGATTCGTCCAAAAGTGTATCGGCATTATCAGCTTTATATAAGTGAGTTACTAGTTCTGACTGTAAGTTGTCTCTTACGTAATTCACTAAGAAGTGCATTACAGCCTTTGGGACAGTATCTTGGATCGATTTTCTTACGATGTAGAAATACGATTTTATTAGGCGTTCTAAAAAATATTACACAATATATAAAGATGATTAAATATACTATAAATATTTAGTTCATTCTAGATGTTGTATCTTCTCTTCTGCAAATCAATATAATAATTTGGGAAGTACCTATTATCTCACAGTCATGCTCCTCATTCTCTGACAATTTCCTAAAATTACTGCTGTTAGGAACTTGAGGCAACAAGTTCACAGGTTTAACAGGACTTAATACAGCACGAAGATCTGCTTCGGGACTGGTATTTTCCTGTATACTATTTACATGGTTATGTAAGTCTTTATTATCTGCATCTCCTGCAGGTTCCAAACTTCTTACCCATTTATCATTCACCACGCGATTCTAGAAAGTGGATATTGCAACATTTTATACCAAAATAAAAACAAGAGGAACACCTTAATTGCACTTACATTACTTAAAACAAGTGGAGCGTTAGTATATCACAGATATTAGAATGAATAATGAATGTATGGCTGTTTTAGCAATGCTTTAAAATAAGAAAACGAAATGAACGAGCGTTTCTAGTTAAAAATTTTTTAAAATAAATCAACAGTGAGTACCTGAACGAAACTGACGAAATCGGTATAAGAGGAGGCGGGCAATATATGAAATAAGTAATTAAAGAAATCTCTTTCATCTTCGGGTGTTTCAGTGGAATAAATTGACGTCTACGAGTTCAAAATGAAACTAACAACAATGTAAGCATTCTTCGTAAGAAAATAATATAAGACAGTCATGCATCTTCGTATTTCTGAGCGTTTTTAATATATGAATATCGATTAGCAAAGCCTTATAGTTTACATCATTTAATTCATCTGTGAAATTAAAGTTTTAGTATTATTTTAAAAACACTCAGTATCAAGAAAATTTGTCTCGATAGTAAGAGGAAAGAACTATACCCCTTGATCCTCAGCAGGAATCTTCCCAAACATGGATTTCGGCCTATTAGGTTTTGGATCTCCAGATTTAATCATTGAAGGTACCATAGCTATATCTTTGTAGAAATCGGGATGCTTTGTATTGATATATGCAAGCTCGATAGCAACTAAATTCTCAACCATTGAGTTTGTTGTAGGTAACCGTTTTCTTAATAATTGTGTTACTACATCTACGATTTTCTCGTATAATTTCGGAAAGCGAAGCATTTCCTGCTGAACCTCACTACCACAGTGCTAAAAAATATTAAAAAAAATTAGTTACCGCAGTTACATCACAGTGCAATACGCTGTACCTGAATAATTCTTTGCATTTCTTCATGTATTAATTCCACGCATCTCAAGGAAGGTTCTTCCAGTCGCCTGATTTGGCGCTTCACCAACAGCTCGAAGGACACTTCAGGTACGAATAAAGCGGGTCGAGGTCCATTAGCATTTCTAGAAAATTCATTGGTGAATACCGAAATCGTAAGTCTATTTAACAAGACAACCTTATGGCAGTTAAAATATCCATCTTTGTTAACCCAGCTAATGGATGAATAGAATCCAAAGTTTTCCCAAACGTTTCATGGAAGATGTAACAAATTCTTGCTCCTCCACATAATTCTGTAGTTTCAATATTTCTAGCTGTGCCCTCTATCGTAGCACAATAGGCTGAGGCAAATTTTGTTATGATTTGTAGTAAAGTTTTACTTTTATCGGAAATATCTTCCCCGTACGAGGACAAAAGTAAGTGGAATTGCGACATCATTAAATTCACACGAGTCTACAAAATATTCCAAGTTATATAAATATCCTTAAATTTGTTTTATCCATACAGGTATCATACCTTTAAATCAGGTAAGCAGTCTCGAATATGATGCATCAACAGTCTGTTTAACGTTTTAGCTAAATAAGGCGTTCCGTTTCTCGTCGCTAGTGTAGGGTATTTAGTTTGTAAAAACGAAGCTTCATCTCTCAAAGAGTCTTTTATATTTTTGTTATTTAAAATATCCTGCTGTGATCTGTTTACGACGCCAATTATACCCAATTTCACGGGTATAACTCTACCACAAAGTATATCTATGGCGTCAGTCCCTTCGGAAAGACACAAAAAATTACAATGATTGTACTAAAACCGGGACGATATTTTACCTGCATCCATTAAATCTAGTTTTGTAACTACTGCTAAAGTTCTGCGCCCGTCAGGGTCAACTTCCTTGGCGATTTTTAAACTTTCTGATGTCGCCATGTCTGTGTTGGCAGTGACTACGGCTAATATTATGGAATTCGGATTTGCTATGTATTTGATTACCAATTCTTTTATTTGCTGTTCAATATCTTCTGGTTGATCTCCAACTGGAACCTAAATTTGGTGATTTTTAACATGCGTTTTCACGGATATAGTGTGTATGCAAAAGTAAAAGTACACCACACGTTAATTGGTGATTTATTTGCATCTTATCAAATGGCCAAACATTTGTTTCCTTTTATTTTACAGAATAAAAGTTAAAAATGTGTGCTTGTCATTGTTCAAAATATTCACTGGCTGTAAGGAAACGCCCTCTGTACTTTTCAGGGTTAATTAGAAATTATTGGAGATACAAAAAAATTACCGTTATATCTTAAAACTACAACATGAGACATGTCCGAACGAACTGCGTCTCTTAGAAATCGCAGATTCCTTGGACGTTTATAAATCTTAGTTTTGAGATAATTGCACAAAGCAAATCTGGCCAGAATGTGGGCCACGGAATATCACTTTTCAGGGAGAACAAGCGACTGGGAAACACTTCCCTCTAAACCTGTACTGATACACGCGATAAGTGGGTCGTAACACGGTCTTGCTAAAACCAGATATCGTCCAGAACCAGTTCTTCAAATGCTAACGCAAAAATTTCTGGATTATGCTACGTTCCGTTCAGAATTGGCGATAATTTCCTGACTCTTCTTAACTCTTATAGTACCGTGTATATATGTTAACAATCCCTGTCTCAATCTTTTATTCACAGCAGTTGTTACAAAATATTGTGTTTTGTGAATGGTCTGCACACACGTTATCTCCACTGTATTGAAAGTATTCTTGTTTTGTATTTTTTAAAATTATATATATATCTGTAATATCGTCCAGCCCTAGATGCTTTTACACTAGCATTCACACCAGCAAAAAATTATATTACGTTATACCGAATTTTTCACCAATTATGTATCAAATTAAAACAATATAATTCGTAATAAATAAAAGAAAAATTCCAACTCTCGCAACTGTAAACGCTAGTAAAATTCGACCCATATGTTTAGCAAGGCGAAGTGGATATTTGGATAGGACCTGTAGGTTTAATTTCACCGTCATTGCGTTTGTCTGTACCGAATAAGTCATTCCTCAGATATTTTCGAAGTTGTAATAATAAAAATAGGTCTAGGATAGATTTGTACCCCGCGTGGTGTTATAAAGATTAAACGAAGGCCGAATTATGTGCATTAATGATATTTCACTAAATTGTGATAGGATCACTATACAGAACACTCTGGTAGACATTCTTCAGGTTGCTTTCACCCCAATATCTGAGTTTTATTTGGTTTCACAGTCAAAAATATGGAAAAGTGCAGATCCACTGAAGAAAACACAATACAAAATATGTGATACGGTAAGATATGCACGTTAATTGCGTTCTAACAATTTTTGCGCAACAGTCAGCTTATATGTATGGTAAAGACCTTGAAGAATTCCTTCCATTGTACGATCAAAGTCTAGAACACTCAACAGCACCTTACTATATTTTAAGGCATTTCAGCTGACTGTCATCCACTTCCTTTACAAGCAAAAATTCTGTTTTCCCAGTTTTGGACTGACCCCAAAAATCTTGATCCGAAACTACCGGCCCAGAAAGAACGAGGAACGAGGAGGGCCAGAGGACGAGTACGAGATGTTCCTTCCCAAATACTTATACAATGTTACCATTTCCAGGTTGTTTCACTTACACCGGATTTCCCTCTTATGCTACAACTGTTTTCTCATTACTTTTTTGCTACATTCGATTGCTGTATTTTTCCAATCTCTTTTGCTTTTTGAATTATTCTTTATTCTTACGAGTTTCAAGTAGACGAATAAGCCAGTTATTTTTACTGGCAGCAGATTTTTGTATTCTGTTATTGTAGTTATAAATCCGATCTTTATTTTGCGTTATTTATAATTTAGTCCACCATAATGAACAATAAGAGGCAATAGTACTCTGCTCCACTTTTCCATTTACTTCAAATTCTTTTAATGCCTTTTCAGTAGCACAAAATTGAGTAGGCAAGGATCTATGTATATAGAATCTAGAAATCATAAGTGTTTCTCAACTATTTTTTTTTCTTAAGGATGTTTTTCATCGTCCACCACATAGAAGTTCATTGGTTTATGTGGATCGGCGTCCTCAATGTAATCAACCACTTTGCTAGTGGGACTGAAACACTAAATGGAACTGTCATATTTGGTCATCTGAAGGTCCCGCAATGAATATGCGAAATTGGCCTATTGTTAGTCCCGGTGCGGTCTTCCAGCATTAATTATGCTCCTCCTTCTTCATCTCAATCCTTATGGCTTGATAATGAATTCCACTTCTAAGATCAGGCCTTACAAGTTTCCTCTTTCTGTTTTACGTTGCTGAAAGGTTCGCCAGCTTTGAAATGTATTTTTCACCCCAGAATTATTATTGGAATAAGTCATATGGATAATAATGCTCTACAACATTGCAAAACGTTTCGCATTAAGGCCCCATAATGGAAAAATTGATAAACAATGGTCTCCTGCAGCCGAAAAAAAAAACGTCAAGGTGATAAAATAAGATTTTGTCAAAGCTCATATAATAGCTTTGGATTTCCTCTATGGGGAATTCTTGTGTTTCCATTATTATTGTCCATTTTCACACTCAAAATTGAGATAAGTTGAAGATAATTTATTTATAATAATAAATTAAGGGACACAAACCATGGATCCCTATTTTTCATTGTACAAATTGTACAATTAGAATAAAATTTTTATAAAAGATGGGCTACATGAAACAATGAAGGAAAAAGTATCAAAATAAATATTACAGTTGTGGTTAATATCAAAAATATAAATCAAAACTTAGAACAATAGATAAAATTGTAAGCCCAAACAAACAACTTTTATCATCGTGATTGTAAGTATATTAGTTTTATCACATTTTTCTTTGTGTATTATTCGTTTATTAAACTAACAGGATGCCCATTAGATTAGTTGTAAATCACTTACCTTTGTTATTCCAGGCAGATCAACTAAAGTTAAATTTACTACCTTTGTGGAATAAATTTTCAAGTTAATTGGTTCTGGGCAAATTCCTTTATTTCCACCGGCCTGCCTCTCAGTTTCATCTTCAATTTCCTTGCATATTTCCCCAAAATCTTTATAAACCTTATTCTTTGTATGGAGGAAAATACCCCAATCCTCCAGATCGATGGTTCCTAAAAATGATTTTTCGTATTTACCAAATGGAAAATTTCATAAGTATGAATGCTCCACAATTATGCAGATTGTTAATTAGCACAAAAGTTGTGGCAGCTTTTGTTCCGCTCAAGGAAATATGTAACTGTAAAGAGTACAGACGAGCGAAGCAAATAAGATACAAATTAACATTTAAAATATTACCATCTAGAGGGGATCTATGCTCTCGATCTTCTTTGGGGCAATAAACTAATTGAAGTATTAATGGTCTTCGGGTTACGATACCAGTACCCCTGGGCAAAAACGACTTTCCGACTAAACTTTCTATTACTGAACTTTTTCCCGAACTCTGTTACGGAATAAGTTAGGTTAGTACGATTCTTTTTGTACTCATTTTGACACTTACTTGAGATCCAAGAACGACTATTTGCGGTAATTGTATGGCATCCGATCCGACTGTGTTAAATACGTCCTGGAGCTTATTTATCACGGGAATTAACGCTTCCATTGTTCACGTAAAAATGTAAACCGGTCAATTTACAAAAATATCGATTGTAAAATTAGTTAAAATATCAATATATCGTATGTAGCACAATTTGTATTATCATTCCGATACACCGTGTGTTCTCTAATAATTATAAAATCGAAATGAACTCAATTCACGTAGAAATTTCAATTTGACGGTTAGACAGATCAATCTTATGTTGCACTCATGTCAATTCATGTTGAGCACTTTTTTACGGTGTTGGCAGTATGTGTTGGATTGCGTAACACTGCGCGGGAATTCAAATTGGACGCAGCCTTCGAATGTTATCACAAGATAAGCAATAAATTCCGGTGGGATTATTTTTTGTATTATAAAATGCCATTCCCTGCATTATCTCTAGTTATTTACATTGTATCTATTCTCCGAAAGACAAAATACATCTACTTCTATGCACTATTTTTAGGCATGTTAATTTTGTAAATAGAACAGAAACAAGGAAAACGTACGCAATGCGGACCTATTACCCCATGTTAATTATAAATATTCCAAAACACGTTTTATTTCATTTGCCTGTATTTATAGTATCAGTATTTACGCGTTTAAAACTTCCCTGGAAGTAAATATACTGAATGTCATCACAAATGTAATACCGAGGAATCACCGGCAATTTTCCATATTAATCAATCTACAGGGGAAAACGGCCACTGCTATAATATACATTAAGCTTTATAGAGTAAGAACATATACAGTATATCTCAGGATGAATGTTGCAAGACGTGCCATGGACTAAAAATTTTTTAATTTTAATTTAAGATTGTGATTAAGTTCTGCTTATTGTGAATAGGATTTTAAGAATGTTTTCAGTTTTTGAAAAACAAGTCGGCTTTAACGGTGAAGGGAAAACTATTTTCGTGTCAGGTAACGTACTTTATTTTGTTCATGATATGTCAAAATATTACTAAGAAAAGTTCAGAATGAGAGATTATGGCTTTATACAAAATTTCAGGAAGATTTGCCTACTTTGATTAAAAGGTCATGTTTTAGATTAAACAAAATAAATTATATTATTACAAAAGTGTGTACAAAATGGCGGCAGCTATTTTGAATAAATCATTTGTTATTATATTATGTACAACAACGTTATTACGTTTTGTAAATTTAATTTGTGAGTAAATACCTACAATTTATTTTGTTGAATCTAAAAATGACGTTTTAATCAAAATAAGTAAATCTTCCTGAAACTTGGTACAGAGCCATAATCTCTCATTATGAACAACTTTTCTTAGTAATATTTTGACATATCATGAACAAAAAGGGTACGTTACCTGAAAAGAAAATAGTTTTCCCTTTATCGTTAAGGCCGACTTGTTTTTCAAAAACTGAAAATATTCTTAAAATTCTCTTCACACCAAGCAGAACTTAATCTCCCAATCTTAAATAAAAATGCAAACATTTTTAATCCATCACACCTCTTGTAACAATCTGGGACACACTGTAGGTTGGAACAAAATCAATAGAATCTGTAAATAGTAAATCTGTAAAGAACGATAGAACATTACGAACGACAATCTCAATTTTTAAATGAGCAATTTTTACAAAAAACATTTTTACGTCATTATTGTCGCAGATATGACGTCACCTACTTTTCTTTCTGTACACACAACGATGATTTCTGAGATAGGTTACATAACAAGATTTTTGAGGAAGAAGTGTTTTGAGTGTTCTTAACATTTTTATTCATTCAGCCATTCTCCCCAAAATTCTTGAAACGCAGTTACGCTCCACTGGAAATTACCCGATATTATTATCTTACTTTCGCAAAAAAATAATATTCGAAGTAAAATTATTTTCTACAATAAAATCTCTGAATTGAAGTAAAATTTCTATAGATTGCCCTTGGTTTCAAACACGCCATTTTAGAACTTCGCAAATCGACAAAATGTTCCACTCAGGACAGCAGGGCCCCTAGATACAGAAAAATTTTTTTACGCCTACAATTGACTCTGTATTCAACATCATTGCTGATGTTATATCTATATATATATCTATATTTTTGTGGAAACATTAACTATGCAATCTTGAGTCCAAATATGTGTTGGGTTTCCTTGTTCTTTACTTTTTTTTCTCCTATTTTGTTATCTCTCCTATCTATCTATTGATTCCTAATTTATAGATTTTATAGATTTGGGTATTTTAACTTTCCCTTGCCAGTATATTTTTGACTGCGTGTTATATGTAGTAAAGTGTACGGTATGCTCGTTTAAGTACACAAAACAGTAACAACAACCAAGGTATCAGATTCTACAATGCTCTCCCCGAGACAATTATAAACTTGAATTTTAATATATTTAAATGGACTTTAAAAGTTTTTTTTATTAAAACACACTTTCTATGATGAGATGGAATATTTTGACTGTGTTGGAACATTACGCTCGTACTCGCTATTATGAATCCGACATTTTATTACTGTGTCGGGTTGAACAACCAAAAGTATCTTTTGTCATATGTTGTGTATTGTTAGTAATTTTCATGTTTATGTTTTGTAATTTTTATATTCCTATTTTATTTATATATTTTTGTATTTATATTTCGTCTTTTTATATTTTCATTACAGGCACGAATAATAATAATAATAATAATAATAATAATAATAATTATTATTATTATTATATATTTTTGTTCTATACTTTTGACTTTGAAGCAAAACTTATACATAGAAATACGTATTTTTATGATCGTTTTTTAAAATATTGTGTATGTGCCAGTCATATCTATCTAACTAAACCGGCATAAAACAGAAAAGCCTGTCTTTATTTTTTTATATATTCTAACACAAGCGGGAAAACGCTTGGTGCTTTCTCCAAAACAGGAGATCCTAACAGTTAATGTTCCTAAAAATAATTGTTTTCATACACTGAATACCCATAAAATCATAAACTTTCACAATAATTTGCGCACACTTATGAAATGGTAGTGTTGTTTTCTTGTAATTATAATTAAAATAATACATTTTTAATAGCATTTGCTTGTGAAACCTTCCATACTTACATGATACTTAGCGTCCAAGTACGTTACCATATTAAGAACATGAGAGAAATTCACTCACTTTATGTTGTTTTTTACGAATCTACTTATAAATAAAAGAAGGGAAATCGTTTCAGTCTTTTTTAATGAATCTTACAACAATATCTTACAACGAACAAGATAAGCAGGTAAAATATAAATATTATTCTTTATACTTTCTTCAGAAAAAAATAAGGCAATTTTTAATGTGTAAAAGTTAATTTGTATTATAATTTCTCTTTTATAAAAGTGCTCTATAAGTATGTTCTAAATCAATAAAATAGAAAGAATGAGGCTATAGAAACAACTTTTTAACACTAAATAGACAATACGCTGTTAATTTGATTATGTTATAACCTGTAAAGAGTTAAAATAGGCCTTCGGCCGAGGTTACTAAGTTATCTCTACTATTACAATATGTATTATCAGTTGATATCACATTGGGGGAATTCATATAAACAAGGATTCAATTTATTTCCACATCTTCGACTAATAATAGGCCACAGTACATTACAACAATAATATATACTTTCTTATTTTTTATAAAATGCACATTTATAACATCGTTACTGCAAGAAAGTAGTCCTTGTGATAAGAGAAAGAAATATGAGAGATACGTTAAAGGAATAAAATTTTCTAAATCTTAAAAGTATTTTCTAGAGGAGATCTAAAGGGTTACTAAGATTTCGACAATTAGATGCTATGCATACATTAAGAAAGAAGACGAACCATTTAAATCTCTTATACGGTCACATTTAAGACAGTTTTCAAGAAAGCAAAACCTAAGAATACAGTTGCTTTTTAATAATTTATTTTATATCTACATAATATCAGTCACAATATTTGACAGTGTATACCATTATCAACACGTTCAAGAACAGCTCACGTTACACGCATGTAATAATAATTAATAGAGTTAAATAACCAAGCAGTACAAAATGAGAAAAAAATGTATAATAATAATTCGTTAAACTACTCAAAATTGGCCTTAGAGAAATAATAAGAGTAATAATCAGTCACAACTGCCAATAAAAATATTTTCCAAGGGCAGGACTAAGCACGTTCCTAAGTGTACTACCATAAGTAAATGGTATTTTTCTTATTACATTGATCATTTGATTTAATAAAGATCAGATTTCTGAATTAAGATAAAAAATATAACTAGAGACATAATTTATCACTATTAGTGATAATAAATACTCATTATTAGACTCAAAAATTTACTTTTATCCGGATTATTCCATGATCATAGTACACCCTGTATACGTATCGTATCATTTATACAATTAACATTTACTTTGTCACTTACAGAAGATAGGTATGCCTATACATGTACGTATTTATCATTAACTGATTAATTTGATGATCTATGGTTAAATCTTACTTTATACGAATCGACTACTCATATTTTAAAATGATGCGTCATAGAGAACCCTATGAAATACATCGAAATTAAAATATTCCATAGGAAGTAAAGCTACTACACATAAACCATTGAACTATTTCGATCGAACGTAAAGAACGGTACACGATTACGATCGATCTCTTCTGCGTTGCTAGAGCTAACACTCGATGTAAATATTCATCAATTTGCATTTCTGCTTAACGTACTTACATTCTCTATCTACACTACTTGGGTAGGACAGGATGGGTAGGTATTTGGTCTCTCTTTTGTAGCCTGAAAATAAAACAAAAATAAGCGAAATAAATTAAAAATAAAAATGATGAAGTTAAAATTACTACAATTTATCATATTTGTTTGTTCATGCAACTGCGCGAACTATAATTTGGGGTGAGTTAACGGATATGACTTTCAAGTTGTGAGCTGTAGAAACTTAGGGTTCGACTTCCATTGTTTAATTTTAACGTATTCAATAAGCATAAATTAATGTATTTTCGTCGATATACGAGGCCTCTTTTTTTCAACCACCCATCCCGCAGTTTGAAGACCAGGCATGCGACAGGTGGCTAGTGAGCGTACTGGTGGCTGCGCATCTTGACCTCCACACGCTCTGTCACTGCCAAGTCCAACACGCCATTTCTTATTGAACTGCAGTCACATACACATGGCTGTCTGTATTGGTTCTGACCGCGAAGTATGAATTACGAACTATTATTCGTTTCTTGCAGGCAACGCAAGGGAATAGTTCAGCGAAGATTCATAAAAATTCACAAAAGAAAAGGCATGCCGACTTCTGGAATTGTTCTGATCCATAACAATGCCTGTCCTGACACTGCTCGTGTAACCCAACGGCTCCTTGATCAATTTCAATGGGACAGTTTCAGAGACCCACCAGATAGTTCTGACCTAGCGCCGAGTGACTATCATCTTTTTACTGAGCTGAAGAAGTGGCTTGGGGGTAGCGCTTCCAAACTGACCAGGAGCTCAAAGAAACCGTTACAACTCACTTCAAGTCATTGGCCGCAACATTTTATGAAGAGGGTATTGCAAAGCTTGTTCATAGATGTGACATATGCCTCAATCGTCAACCTTTATTGTACATTACTTTCGGTAATAAAATCATTCTGTTATATTCACCCGTCTTTCCTTTGTAGTCTACCGGAGGTTGAAAAAAACAGCCCTCGTATATAGAAGAAAACTGGAAAACTTAAATTTATATGTGGTTAATCACGTTCTCTTGTTTAAGTTTCGTATTCTTTTGTTTAGAACGCTGGAAATAGCCAAGATATATATGAATAAATACACGAATCCCATAAAATAACCCATACCACATCGAATTTTGGGATGTACGATATTCATAACTAACGAAAATCTTCTGCAAAAAGCTGCGAGATGCATGTATCATAAATTTTGCCTGAATGTCCCACTTAACTCCATCTTCCAAATATGTACATAGATCACTAATTACAGCACAGCTAACACCACACATCACATGGCTTAACACTTACTACTGTAAACTTCCAGTTGTGTAGTGATTCCTTGAAGATAATAGACTAGTTGTCAAAATGTGTATTTAGATTTTTCAAATATTAGATGGAGTGAGAGTTATTCTATTATTAAACTGCATGACACGGTGCCAATCCGTGGACTGAACTTAACAGAAACGTTTAGCGTTTTAGTGGTCATGGGATATCTGACACTTCAAACTATTTTTTCTAGCATTATTATCAGTGTCATGCGAGAGAGGTCGAATTGTTGGTTTGCACGAAGGTGGTTTTTCGTTTTGGAAAACTCGAAATCGTCTTAATCGGAACTAATCCACCATTACGGACCGTTATCAGTTATGGAGGAAGGAGGGCCAGGAACGTCGCGGAAGAAGAACTAATGGGCTGCAACATTTGGAGTGGTCTAGGTTGCGAATGCACTGGAATGTGGAGAGGCATAAGGTGGTGTTCGTTGATGAATCCCGATTTTGTATAGGGATGCATGATTACCGCATGAGGGTCAGACGAAGACGTGGGGAATTTTCCGTTGAAAGGCATGTGTACCGAGCCGTGGGAATTACAGTACGGCATGCTATAGCATATGAGAGGTTACATCCGAGGCAACATAAATGTCCACCGCTACGTTGATGACGTGGTGGAACCCCATACTCTTCCGTATCTGCAGGAATTCGAAAACCCATTTATTGAGCAGAATAATGCTCGTGCCCACATTGCGCGAATTTCTCTAAACCGATTTGAAGAAGCCCATGTCAATATCTTGCCACCTTCACCCAGATCTCCCGACCTCTCCCCAATTGAACACGTGTGGGATATTATGGGAAGAGAAATGAGGAACTTAGAGAATCCTCCGCAAACACTGAAGCTCTTCAGCTTGAATTGCAAGTTGTATAGGACACTACGTTTTAAGAGGACATCAACCACCTACTGGAATCAATGCCACGAAGAGTGAGGGAGTGTGAAACTAATAGGAGAAGCCCAAAATATTAATATAGAAAAAATTAAATGTGTTAATCTTTTAACTTGAACCAATTATTACATTTGAATAGATAAACGTTTCTGCCAAGTTTGATCAAAAATTCGCACCTCTTAGTGTTGAAATTTCCATGTCATGTAGTATATATAAGCTATGTTTTAACCACGGTCTTCTACCATTGTTATATCGGGAAGTTCATACAAGAAATAATGACACCTTTTACATCCCAAGTTGTCTTGTGTTTGATAAGAAATAAGAAAGTTACAGGTGTTTTTAACGACATTCTACTATTACGAAGCAACTAAAATTTCTAATGTAAAAAGTCGTTGACGTTTGCTCTACGCTACGTGATACGTTGAAGGAAATTTAAAAGGATGAAGAAAACTTCGTACAGTATTTCATATTGTTCATACTACATTTAACCACATCATCCTAGATAATTTTTTTTTCCTGCAGATGCACAATTTTTACTAATAATGAAGAAATAGACATATTTCTCTACATATATTCAATACACTATATGATTGTACTAAGAACATCTTGTTACTAACATCGGTAACATCCATTAAATACATTCACTTACATTTAAATATCTTAAAATTTCTTTCATGTTACAATCGCAGTTCGATTGGTCTTACTCTTGTGGCGTCTTGTTTGTAATCCAATATACACCCATATGTAAAATTGAGACTGACCCAAGGGATTAAAGAGTATCATAGAGATCTTGCTCTAGCTATTTGCCTGATTTATTTCTAGAGATAATCTTTGTTGAAAATTTACACCCACAGTGACTAAACAGTTAATTTGTTTCGACTATCATTCTTTGGACCACCATACCATAAATTTCTAGCAAGTCGACGATCTCATTTTGGAATCAACTATCGGTCGCTTGCGCTGATGGCGACATCAACGTTTCGAAATTTAAGACGGTCACACAAATTAATGCAAAATAGAGGATCGTTGGCTCACAAAACTCTAAAACGATTAGAGTATAGGAGGAAGAAACGTACCAGAATCGTTGAGATTCGAGTCTACCGAGGTGCTATCGTTTGGTCTAGTGTCTACTATTTTGGCCTTGAGCTTATCACTGGTTTTCGGAACGACGCATTTATGCGGTCGCGAGAAACTACTACCGGAAGTTCTACTGCTTGAATGAGAGAAGTTGTCGTGGCTAACGCTTGCCTCTGATTGACTATGCCTTAGGTCGTTTGTCTTGTGTGTGTTGGTGGCTGATTGGATCCATTCGTGTCGTAAAGCTTCTTCCGGTGTCATACGCCTTTTGGGATTCCATCTAAAATATATAATTTGGTAAGTATAATTGATTGCGAGCAGGTGGGACAAGAACCTACTCTAGGCAGCGTGATATAAAGTCGATGAAAAGTTGATCGTTACAACGTAAAGCTATAGCCAGATTTTTAGAGCCTGGTTTCCTTTTCCGACCTTTTGTGTTTGTTATACATCTAGGATTTCCCCTTGAATCTGTAAAGTTACAGAAACTGTGTTAAAACCTTTAGGTGGGGTAATTGTATACGAACAAAATTTTTGAGATTTATTAAATTAGGAACGGTTGGCACTATTCTAAGAATTTGGTTTGTCAATGAGACAACAACTTACCGAAAAACAAGCGCCTCCTCGTAGCAGTTGCTATTATTTCATCAGGAGGAGGTCCTAAAACTTCCATTAAACAGGCAAGTTGCTCAACCTCATTTTCACCAGGAAATAGAGGGTACCCTGTATACAATTCTGCTAAAATACATCCTGAAACAGAAATATAAATGAAGAGGGATCTTCATACATATAAAATTGCAATATTGTGCGTAATGAATGTACTAAGAAAATAGGAATTATTAATAAAAGGCATAATATTCAGATTAGTTGATCGTCAACCGCAATTTAGGAAGGGGTTAGAAGGCAAGTTCTGTGTCTTACAAGGAAACTAAATGTCTCAAACAATTTTTAGATACGGACTTGAATTATACTGGAACCGCATTTAAATCCTCCCGGACTTATATCTCGCTGTAGCTTCCACTTATATCCGCTCGGCATAGCCCACTCGTTCAAATAAGCCAGTGAGCGCGTAGTGCGCCCATTCTTTACCTTGGAATTGTAAGCTTTTTTATTTTAGTTTCCAAATTTAACAGTGCCCTCCCAAATTCCAATGAGGATGATGCTATTGTTGTGGAAATATACATTTGGAGGTACCCCATTCAATTATAAAGCTTCAACAAAATCTACCCATTTCAACTTTCTGTTATTTCACTTTTCGTGTATTATAAAAAATCTATATTACTTCTGCAAACAATAACGACTAATCCAAACTGCGCTATCAAATGATAATTAACCGAAGGACAAAGGTATGCAGTTTTCGCTTCGCGGGCTTAATGAAAAATCAATAGAAGAGCGAGTTTACGTAATGAATGCGGTGATGCTGTCATTTATCACGCTCCCCATCTGATGCAAGAAGTGTAGGCGCGCTTCCTAAATTTATCATTCATTCATATATCCCCATCAATCGCCTACCATATTCGAACCTTCGTAAAGTGCAAGGTGTCAAGTGGCGGCACAATTTTTTGAAAGCATCTACACTTCGATGAGCACGCTAAGGACTGCGTGGGCTTCGCCAGTCGACTATTGTATTTATTCCTGAAAGGCGTCCTTATTATAATGAAGCTTTGGAGAACTTCCTCGACGAAATCTGCATGCATACGATTTTGTAAGGAAATTGAAGTTTACGTAGAGTTTGTTTGGTTTACAAAAATGTGTATGTACGAGATAAAGAATGAAAAGTAGGTCGATTTTGAAAAGTTTCTTTTCGCCTTATGCTTTTTATTTCACGTTAGATGACAAGCAAATTTACTGTGTTTACGTAGGTAGAGATGTTCTTGTTTGCATCCAGGAGACAAAACTTTGCTATTTCTGAGAAAAATATATGCACGAAGCTGGAAGATATATATATGTATGTATCTCACCTAAACTCCACATATCAATTGGGGTCCCATAGGTTAGTCCCAAGATGACTTCCGGTGATCGATAAAATCTAGATTGGATGTAGGTGTATACTCGCTGGTTCGAATAGCAGGAACTGCCGAAATCTATCACTTTAATCGAACTGCTGCCCCTTTGCTTCAAAAGTACATTTTCCTGTAATGAAATAGTATGTTTATTTATGTGCTGCAAAATTTCAAAACAAATAAAAACAGTAGATTTTGTGAGGTACAATTTGTTAATTTCAGATATATACTTCCTTGGCTTCTCGCCAATACCTCCGATCGAATTTCCAATTAAATGGTGCTGCTATTATCGAAATCTGCATACTTGATTAGCAAGTGATGTACTTGGGTTAAATCTATCGAAAGACCTCAGCCTAGCCTTCCGACATTTTCGTAAAGGAAAGCATTTTTTCATGGAAATGACAAGCATTCTGTTCGTATCCGATTTATAGCTGCAAAATTATGGAAGCATAATGCCATGCCTCTCAGTTCGAAAGAAAATATGTTTCCAAGGTTAAATATGCGTATTTATAAATCGCTAATATATGTTCTATTTAATAGGACGACCTAGAAAAATGCTATTGTGGAACAACAACCGATTGCAAGCTTATAAATAACAGTAAAACATAATGAGATAATAATACCAACGACCTTTACGGCGGCCTTCTCTAAAAACATTATACTACAACGGATATACGGACAAGAAAATGTTAGACTAGTGCAGCTAATTAATTTGTAATATAAATAAAGACAATTAATAATTAATTTTACGTTTATTGTACGTTCGCTTTTAATGCGTGGTTCTATAACAAAGGTAATTTTCCTGGTATTACACATAAGTTTATTTTTCATTATGGATGACATGCAAATTGAAAAAGAATAAGATAGTCGTCTGTGTTTGTTACATAACTCTGTTATAAGTATATGTTAACATTCTCTCTCTTTTTACTTTGAACCCTTCGCTGGACGCTGGTTTTCAGTAAGTAAGTAGGAACAAGCAAAGCAAAAACTAAATTAAAAAAGAGTGAGGTAAATTGATGGATTCTGTCACTAGTAGTACAAAACTAGTTAAATGTAGTTACATTTGCTGGAAATTCAATAAAATTAGAACATAAGACGTCTTTGCTTCTGGGAAAAGGCGACTGTTTGGTCTGCCAAACTGAGGTGCGTTCCTTCTAGAAGACATATATGTACATATTTAGGGAGCCGGACTACGATGTTAAGGGCTAGAGTTCAAATCCCAGGCATCGGACTTGCAACCAATTTACTTTACAAAACTACGATTATTATCATAATCAATTTCGAACTCGTTGTTTTTGTTCTCCTTTTCTTTCCAAATTGATTAAAAAAAGGAATTAGTTGGTTCATACAAAAAGAGAAAAGTTATAATAGTGTCCTTTATAAATGTTTTGCAGTATTAGTTTTAAAAATGTTTCAATTTGTTTTTGAGTCGTAAGTATGGGATATTTTCCTGTGGACATATTCGTATATTGGATGTTTGGGTTTCAATGGCCGGGTGTGGAGAAAAGTCGGTGTTTGGTGTTAAAGGTTAGGAGGTTCGATTCTCAGTCGGGATGGTTGCGATAACTTTGATTTATAACGAGGGCTTAGGACAAGTTCAAAGCTTGGGCAAAATAACATCCGGGGCATTGAGGAAGAAAAATAAATAGTCAAATTCTTTTCCTAAAAGCTCTTATTTATCCATAGATATTTTCATGCTATTTGTTGAGAATTTAAAATCTTCATGACGGCAATATACATAATGTACTGGTATCTGCTGTATTGGTTCCACCGGATATACCGAAGTCTTTTTAACCAGCCGTCGAGTATGTTTCGTTTAATCAGCCCGTTCTTTTGGTGAGTGACCTTAACGTCGTTTCCTTTACTTCTGCTGAACTTGCAACGTTTTTGCGTTCTGTTAAATTTGGGACAATATAATTTATTTCGTAACTGCAACAATCATTTGCTTGACTTGATACATTCCAATGTTTCCAGTGGATTGCTAGTGAGTCGTGAAGACATGCTTATGGTTCAGGAAAATTGCTGTCATCACACGAGGCAATTACAAGTTTTCTTTTATCGACTGCACCCATATTCGGGGTGGTCAATTCGTTTTTCTTTTGTGTTTACTTCACGTTTTAAGATTACTTCTTATAATTTCCCCATATTCCCGAGACATCTTTATTATTATACATTGATCGTTATTTTTCTTGTCTGTACAACTTATTCTGATAGGTATTTTTCTTTGTCTTATTTTTCTTGTATGTACATCTTATTCTGACAGGTATTTTTCTTCCCTATTTTTTCTTAGTTTTCCCTTTGCTTCTTGGTACCTTTTGTAGTAGCAGAAGAACTTCCAACCTTTAGGCTTCTAGAGACTAATGAAAAAGCTTGAAACAACCTCAATGCACGTCACAAATCCAGCATTCGAGTTGCTGTCGTTCTAGATAGGTTGGGCGACCGACATCGAAATCATTCTAAAACGAAGAAGACATGTGTCTAAGTTGCATAACTTTTTGGATTATATTACGTTTCTGGTATGCTCAAAGAATCTAAAGTTTTAATTTCAAAAGCATTCAGTAACACATTTATCCTCTTTTCTATGTACAATTTTTAATAATATTGGAAATTAAGTGTCAACAGTGTTTTTGTATATTTCTGCGCGTTCAGTGTGTGATGTTTATTGTGCTTAGTGTTGTACAGTGTTCGTCTTGGGCAGGGGTCTCCAAACTTTTCAGTCTTGGGGCCATACTGATTACTTCAGTGAGTTTTCTGCGTATTATACTTAAGCTTTACCTAGCAAGTAAATATATCCGAGTTATTATCATTCTGTCTTTTTATCCAACTTATCACAACAACAATAAGCTATTAGCTGTCGCGGGCCGGATTGATAACACTGGCGGGCCGAATTTGGCCCGCGGGCCGTAGTTTGGAGACCCCTGGTCTTGGGTATTAGCCGGATATCGTTGGTGATAATCAATTCCCCAGTTTCCACTGAGGATGACAACTTAGTTGGAGAAATACGTATCTGGATTTTTCCGAAAGGTATGGTAAGGGTAGTTTTATTTATTTTATACAATATAATTAGAAATTCTTTTAGGGAATATTTTCTAATGGCGTAAAAGAGAAAAGAGAAATTTTAATTATACTAAAATATGATAAATACAACTGCTGACATTTTCAGAGATGAATATTATTTATTTATATTATTCTATGTATGTACATGTACACATAAGAATTTAAAGTTTTGACGATTACTTATCATGAAATCTAGGATACAATAGTTAATTTAATTTCAACACCGACTTAAAAGGAGGAAACAATAGTGCAATTATCACGTTTCACTGTGAGACAATTACGTTTAGATGAGAACCTACTGAACGTGCATATCTTGTCCTACACCACCCCTTGTATCAGTTCAAAACGTTGACACAAAGAACCAGTCCTTAGGCCATAATAGTCCAATTAAGGTCTGCGAATCTAGTTTAATTGGCTGTGTGCGACCACTATGTTCGCGTTTTGTACTGCCGTTGCTGTCTTTGCCTCAATAAATGTCACGATTCTGTCTGCAAGAGCGTGTATTTATCTGTCGGCCTGTTTCAGATGCGGGTACTATTTTAGTAACATCGAGTGCTTTTAGCATTATTACGGGTAATGTTCCCCTAATGGTTACAAATTGCATGTATTTAAGCAACTATTCAATTTCTAATGAAAATTTGTCTAAATTGATGTGCGCTTATTATAAGAAATTAATTAAAATTTTCATCATTCGTTATAATTTGAAACATCATTAGATATTTAAAAATCTTTTTAGTGTTTTATGAAACGATATTGGAAAACTTGGTGGTGTAATAAAGGATACACGTCTAAATTGTTCGGAAACAATCAGTTCTTCTTTAAACATAGGTATATATTGGTATTGGTAGTATTCTAAGAATATTCCATTCTCGTTGATTAATAACAAGTCTATTATATTCACGAACGCAATTAATAAAATATATTAATTAGGCCGAAGTCAATTTCATCGAAAACGTTCACCAATCAGGCGATTTGATAATTAAATCGGGGTACGAAAACATCGAAACGCGGTCCGCATTTAATAGTATAATCGTCTCGACATATCGATTACTTGGTTGTCCTTTTCGAATAGAACGACCGGAATCGCATGGCGGGTAAACTTTTTATTAGAGCTTTGACCCTGTCATTCGCATTAACTCACAACGAAACGCGTAAGCTGAAAGTTTTGTCAATTAAGTTTCTAGAGAAAACGATACCACGATGTTATATCTTACATCTTATAAGTTCGATTTATTAACATTAAACTTTAAGGTATTTATAAATGATGCACTTACCGGTTTGAGATCACAATGTATAATGTTTTCCTTCTGAAGCAGCCGTAAACACTTCAATAGGGAGTTGGCGAATCTTCGGATTAAATTTAAGCTAAAACCTTGATAATTGTTCTTCTTGATAAGTTCGTATAGGTTGAGGCTGAAATTAAGCAAGAAGAGAATATTAGGGAAATATCAAGAGCTTCTGGTGACGTTAATAAATTCTATAGGAACTAGCATAATTTAAAACAAGTGCGAAATGGCTAAATTACTAAAACAGCATCCATTGGCAACTTATAATTGAATTTAAGCTGTTTCTCAAGACGATAATGTCAAACATCTAGGAAAGCAAGACCAAATTAATTGCATCAGACATATTTTGTAGGACTCTGCTTTGTAATTGGATGAGCTGATACATGTAATAGCTCTCTTTTTAGGTGGCCATACATTTGAGTTGCTCATTTAAGAAAATAGATACGAAACGTTAAAGTTTATTTTGCCTACTTTATTGACGTTTTAAATCCCTTTATTTAATTTTGTACGGATATATCAAGTAATAACATTGAACATAGTGAACTGATAACGCGTATGGAAATAATTCCAAAAGGTTTTCCTAGCTTTTCCTACGTTTATACCTAGCTTTACTTTCGTAGGTTTTCTAACAGTGCTTAGGTATTCGTTTGTTAGCAGCATTCCTGTTTATGCCCTAGAAAGTAAATGCTAATGAGATAATTTATATGCAAACCCTGTTACAACTACATCCAACCACCAGTGTTTAAACGAATTGAATTACTACGTATGTGATGTATATGCTTGTCAGCTAGTGCATATAAAATTATTTCCCTCAGTTTTTAACGGTTAAACTTTAATAAACAGCTAATATTTTGGAGTATTAGACGACGACCTGAGGTATTATATTTCGTTATTCTTTATACGTAACACAGCTCGACAATTTTTTTGCTGCATCAAGAAAGAGGTGATTTTAAATAGTTCAAGAACTCTGCTTCCAGAAATACCACTATGTATCAGCTCCAGTTGTAGAGATACACAAAAATACCACAATATTTCATATATTTTCATTCATATTCTGAACATACCTTCTGTTCAACTGTAGTTATTTATTACAGTTGTTTTTTACTTCCCTAATCTTTATAGGTAACGAACTATTGATCTATCACCTCAAATTCCCCTAATTACCCCCTTGCACATCAAACTAGGGCTAATGAAACAATTTGTGAAAGCTTTAGATCAAATTGATCTTTGTATTTAATACTTGGCAAATCAATTCTCTGCAATCAGTACTTAAAATTTAAAAGCAGGAATATCTGATGGACTTCAATTAAGACCACTTGTAAAAGACCCACACTTCACAGAATCAATGACTAAACTTAAGTCCAATGTATGGTCTCTTTTTGTTAAAGTTGTGCAAAATTTTCTTGGTAATCATAAGTCTGAAAATTATGAACAAATAGTGGAAGGTAGGCTTAATAACTTTCAAATTTTCGGTTCCCATATGATCATTAAGGTTCATTACCTCCACTGTGATTTAGAGAGATGTCATGCAAATCTTGGCGATTTTAGTGAGAAGCAGGGGGAACGATTGCACCATAATATCTGATAATGAATGAAAGGTACCACGCCAGATGGGACACACACATGACAACAGATTATTGCTGGAGTATTAAAATAGACAAACCCTTTCAAACATACGCAAGAAAAGCGTTCAAAAGAAAGTTTTTAAATTAGTTACCAACTAGTGTTAATATTTATTTTGGGCAATAACATTTGTAAATATTTGTTTTATCGAATAAACGTATTTTCTTTTTATTCGTGCATTTTTTATAGATTCTATTGGAACCAATATTTATATGCAGGAATAAGACCAGCTAAATACAAATACGTGCTCACATTTTGACGACGAGCTGATAGTGAAAATATGATGGTATTTTTTGATTCATCGCACCAAACAGTTGAAAACAAGTTCGGCAGCAAAATAAGTGTTGACCAGTGTATTAGTATTCTTCCAAAAATTCTAGACTTACCTCATTAATTCGAAACTAATGCAGAGATGATTTCTAAAATAAAAATATTCCAGCATATGTATAACGTTGTGAGCCCCTTCTTTATCCCGTTTCCTCAAATGGTCCAATATCCTAACTTCGACGAGCGCCTGATGGTGGAACCTCTTCTTGTTTCTAATAATTTTAATCGCCACATGTTGATTTGTCATATGATCTAGCGCTCTGATGACTTGTCCGAAGCTACCTTTACCTATCACTTCCAATATTTCGTACCTATACCCGATGTGATCGTGCAGAACCTGGAAAAGATGGAAAACGGCCATTCGTGACAGGTCTTTTTCATTTTATTCCACTTTAGTTTTAAAGACAAGCTCGTAATGAAAGTATAAAATACTCGCTGTGGGAATACAAAAATTCAATATTTATTTAACTTGGGAGTTGAATAAATGGTGAAAATTAAGGGATGATTACGGGCATTAAATAACAAAAACGTGAATACGTTGTGTTTTTCTTTCGCTTCGGGGACTTCCGTTTGAAATAAGGAAGATATATGGCTTGAGGTCTCTCTAGTTTGTTCAAATAAATCGTATAGTATTAAAGGTCGTTGCGCGCGGATTGAAGTCACGGAAGGCACGAATCCCGATGGCAATATTGCGGTTATAATGCACTGCGGGATAACGTTACCAACGCAACACGATCCCGTGGCTTCGTCCATTGGATTCAATAAAAGTGACATTTTTTCTTTCTTAACTAACGGTTTCCTATGTACAGCACGTCGCAAGTTTATGATATTTGTTGAAAACCGTACAGGTTCATTAGGACAGTCATAAATCACAATAGCATCTTGGGAATGAATCCCGGATTTAACGAACGATTTAGTATTTTCGTTTTATTGCCCAAAATGTGGCAATTGTTTTGTAGAAAGACTAACTTAACTATTTGATTAGTGACTGAAGAGTAGTCGTTTCTAAACTCATTACTATTGTCAGGGAACGAAACAAAACCCGTAGAACCGCAAATTTTACTTCTAAAGAATGTAAACGTCTTCTTGTTATTGTTAAAAAAAAACTAGGAATTTTTGTAAATATTGAAGACAATTGACAAATAAAAATAATAATATTTTGATACTAAATTATGTCATGTCAAATGTTAATGTTTTGACAAACGCGTGTTTATTACTAGTAACCCTAATATAGCGTATATAATTATGTAATTACATCAATTTACTGATTTTAGTATGGTGATTAGAACGATGAGAAAAGGAAAACCAGTAAGCAATAGAACCAGCAGCATGGAATTAATACCCATGGTACACCAAAGCACAAGAAAATTGAAAAGAGAATTGGGATAGAGGTAGGAAGAAGACGTCTGGGATGACCACCAAAAAGTTCAAAACCTGGGTTTTGTCTTTGACGGAGTGGATGCACGATAGACAGGACAGAAATCGTAGTCAATGGGAGAAAGAAGAGGAAGGAGAAGAAGCAGAAAACCGTACCATTTCGCATTATTTCTTGCTTGTCCTCCTTCTTTCGCTTAAACAAATCCGACTCACGTACAGAACCAGTTTGAGCCTTCTTCCCACGGGTCCCAACCAACCACTATCTATGGCGTAATGGTACGAAATAAAGGGACCAAATTTCAATTCCAGTCTTGCTCAAATTTTGGAAAAATTTCCATTTCTTTCCAATGATTTATAGAACGATTGGTTTTGTGATGAACTATTTATAATTTGTATTAATATACTACACGCGTATTGAAAGCCAGAAAAATAGTCAACAAAGTAAGAAAATCTAAATTTAAATTTTTTGCTCTCACTTGGTAAAAATTACGGCCCATTCTTAATACTAAAATGATAATTGGCGTTTGTAACCAGAAGGGCGGGCAATACAGTTGCGCTAGAAGCATTAAAACATTTAAGGGCAGTGGAAAGATATCTAGAAAGAATGGACAGCAAAGACTGGATCAATAGAGCAAGAAATCGGAAATACCGGAGGCTTCAGAGTGATATCGAACATATTTTCAGAATATTTGAGGGCTAGAATGATGGAAAATCCAAACCTTCCATCCCTTGGGAAATTTACAATTTTCTTCGCAAATACAGTTGTAACAAAACTGTAGTTGTGATGGATTATGCAAGTCACAGATTATCAGGTGACAAAATCTAAATTAAAATATACAAGAATAACGTGGCATGGACCTCAGAGCATTGAATTTTAGTGTTTACATGTTTTGGAACTATCCACTCGCCAATTATGGAAAGTCTTAGCAAGGACTAGCCATCAAGTTTCTAACTCATTAGTGCAGAATGAAATTCTTCGTTTAGTTTATCATAAATAACAGACTTAATTGGTTAAATCAAATGCTAAAGGATTTTTAAATTTTTTAAGTAGAAAGCACCTAAAGTTGTAAATTTACAACTTACATATTTACATAACTTAATCTGTTTTAAACAATTTCTAATATTAATAAAATTGGATCAAAGTAAATTTTGTGTCCTATTACAATCTCTTCCAAGTATTGTTTATGACCAGAACGGATGTTTATAAAAACAAATAAAGCACAAATCTAAATAAATAAATAGATTCTGTTAGTATCTGGTTTATGTGGGAATGTATTTAACAAAACAAATAGCTACTTTGGAATAATCATATACGTAAATACATATTATTCTTAGATACATTAGTGCAATACTAGTGAGTAACCTAATGAGTCATATCTTCGATAATTCTAATAGAAATATTTACAAATTACAGGTTGATGGAAATATTCATTAGTTTGCATACGCTTTTATATGATACCAATTCGTATTTATTGATTCTTCTGCACAAAGTTTATCTTTCCGAGACAGCTTGTAACAAACTGATTTATTATCGTGTCTATGCAAGAGATATAAAAATAAATAACTGAATTGCAAACGGTTAACGTTTGTGGCGGTGGCGTATTTAGCATGAAAGCAAAACAAATAACTTGTTTGCTAAAAATATACACACAAGGTACATAAAAGCTTCTAAAATCTCACATTAGCTTACTAAATTTTTCAACGTTTTTAAAAATTATATTTCAGTTGATTTTACCTTGTTGTAACTTCCGCTGTCGTCATCAAAACCTCCGTTCTGTGATCCACCATGTTCTCCATGAATCTTGCACGCATCAAGTCCGAGGTACCATATCTTTGGATACTTTTCGATTTCTGTCTTTTCGTATTCCGTCAAACGATTTCCGTATAGCCGGAGAGCTTCTGTAAAATTATAGACCACAATTTAGTTAACTGCGTGCAGATGCTAGTGTTATTATTCTAATTGGTACTATTATCCGTTAGAAAACATCAGATAAGGAATAATTCCAATTGTGGCAAAGAAATCTTTTAATTGTAATTGTCCAGAACGCCCGTTTTAGGCGAAGCGAAACGCCATCAATGCGTTTTGACATTTCCTGTAAACACATAAACGGTGTATAATTTACTACATACACACAAAGACCAGAATGGAAACTTTACGTTCATCGATCTGAAATTAGTATAGTATTTTCCTGTTTTGTCGTATACATTCGGTGGATAACGTAATCGCGTGTCTAGTAGTCTGCATCAGTGTTTTCATCACGTAATTTTACTTTCAGTCCCCTTTTACGAAGTTTGGGTAAGTTATAAATATGCTAATACGATTTGGAACATGTAGGGAGGCAGTTTCTACGTCGAAAGAATCCGGAAATGGTAGTATAATCTTAATAAATTAGGGTTAAGGCTGCCACTATAAGCTATGAATTAAGGTCTAGCCTTCATGGTGTTCTAAAATAGATTTGTTATCGAACCAAATATTATAAATATCGTAGATAACGGTGGAAATTGCACATCTATAAATAGATCTCTTTTCACAATCTTCTAGTATTATATTGGTCACGAAATACACTATGATGGTCTTTCTGATATTGACACATACATTTATGTCTCAACTTTCGCAAGCATTCGCGGTGTTAGTTTAAAGTTAGTTATTCGTAGATGGAAATTCTCAAAATTGTGACTTGTAAATAAGAAGAGAAAGAAGAGTCAGAAAACCAAGACTTACCACAATCCATCGATACCATCAACATGGACAACGAATATTAAGTTGGCTCTCAGAGATCAAATCTTTATGAGTTAATAGGTTTGTTCGGGTTCCTGCCCTATCGTTGATAGCTAAGGTGATCAATATTTAACAAGTACTACTTGGTTGGAGGACTAGCAAAGTAAAAATTGCAGGAATGCACACAATATTTTATTGAGCATAATGGTAGGGGAGATTGGGGACTTGTGAGACAGATTTCGTTTTTGAACTTGAACTACTCCAAAATTACAATATTTTGCATATCTGAAAGCTTTAAACTTTATTTCGACACTAATAGCAGCTATTGGTTAAATTTTTTCATCGAAAATAATAATTTTTGTCAACATTTAAATTGCATGAAAAAGCATTCATTTTTCGAATGTTCGAAAATTTTGGGGAGCTGTGAGACACTACTTGAAATCAATAAACATAATTTTTTTTTATTCAAGATGGAAAATAAGAAAAATCAGACAATTTTAATGAAGAAATCTTATGAAAATGGGATGCAATTAATTTGATTAATTGACACACTTCAAGTACACAGCTCGAGCGCATACATTGCAATGACTAGGGGTGTTTGTGTTCAACTTTTGCGGCATTACACATATAAAAGACGCGGAAAAACGTCAAAAAGATGGTGTCTTACAACTCCCCAAATCGTATATTGCAGCTTCATTAACTAAGGATTCATTTGTATACATTGACCTTATATTATATATAATTCGCTTGAAAAACTGATCGAAACTATCACCAACAAAATTGGTCTAGAAATTTTTCAAATAATTTTAAAACACATTATCTGGAGAGACGCTCTGAATGCGTGCTTACTTCATGAATACTAGCTAAGAAGTGAGGTTGTATTGAAAACAATATTGACAATCATCACCGAACCTCAAACTTGTGAAATATGACGAAAAATGGCGCTGTCTTACAACTCCCCATGTCTCACAACTCGCCAATGTCTCCTACTATGAAATATCGCTAGGTCTACCGTCTCAAGGTAGAAATGACGCTGTTTGCAACCCTATCCATAGCAAGTACTCGATTAGTTTAATATCGCAATATGAAGTAGAAATAAGCGAGAACGAGAGCGGGGTGTATATACATCCAAAATCGACGGCTGTAAGTGATGGCTTTCAGAGACCAAAGTCCGACTAATGAATAAATTGGAGACCAACGGCTCAGTATGTAAAGTACCTCAATCATTTTGCAAACGATGAATCGCCGTACAAAATTCTTTGGGTTCCTATATTGGCGTCTAGTATAGTTGGTGAACGCCATCTGCAAAAACTAGAACGGTATAAGCTTCTTAGCGCTCATAATTGATATTGTAGCACTGACACCTTTTCATTTGACTCTCTCAAGGATCAGTGATTGCTTACGACAAATCATTTGAAGAAGTATAATGAATCTTTTCTTATATCGAACTGTTCGAATATCAAATTTTAGATACTAACCTTAGGAATTAGTATTAAGTAGAATGATGGAAATATTTAAGTTCATATGTTGGTTTCTAGTTCGTCCAAAATGAGCACAAAATGCATTATCGATCCCAAAAAATAAAAAATTAATAGAAGAAAAATTGTAGCGTTCTTTGCGTGTGCTTAATGAATTATGTTGTCCCTTTAAAACTGACAAGATTATAAAAGTAAATCCGGTTCCGAATTTATACAAGCAATCAAATGAAAAAGCTATTTGAATTTTCCGAAAGGAAGGAACACAAAATATAACTCCTAATTGGACATTTTCGGCTTCATTTACGACTTAACTTATTCTGCTCGGTTGGTAAATTTCCAACGGCGAAATTCTAATTCGTACTCATAAAGAAGATATTTGCTCCATTTCTAAGTAAAAAATAAACGAGTATATAAAATTTTCCGAGACGTCAAGTTAAACGAGATAATTGACTACGTCTGGCCGACTTAATATCGTATATCTTCTCCGTTTGCTCCATATAGCTTTTCCCCATTTAAAAGTTCCGAGTTCGTTCCACCGAAAAATATGGCGAAATTTATCAGATTTTTTCGAAGCGTTTTTGTGCTTCGGTAAATACGTTGTATCGGTAACAAGTATCTGAAATCTATTGTCGGAGAAGTTAATTGAATTTTCAACCGTATTGCCGAAGCGTGGAAACAAAACAGATACGGTATGATCGCGAATTATTAACAATCTTTATTTGCGCAGCCGTAAGTAAACAGTTACAGTTGCATTTTCGTGTTTGAATGTAACAATAGATCTTTTATGTCTTTATCCGTCTACCCTACGTTTAATTGGCATACAACTCATTGCGACTCCGTTTGGATTTAATTGTACCAATTGCTTAAATTGCTGCAAATATAAACCGCTTGATCTCAAGTCTTGAGCGGTGATGAAACTTAATTGGATGTTTGAATCCTTAACTGTAGCAGCGGATTTAGTAATGAACATAAAGTCTTAACCTAGGTACCGCGTCGTATATATAAGAACAGTTTCGGTTTTAAATGAGTAAGTGGCTATTTCAAAAGTAATGTGTACGTCTCCTTTTACATATATACATATATAGTTGTAGACCTTGAAGGTGTGTATATATTCTTGTTCTTGGAGTCCTCAATAGGAGAAAATTTGATTTTAGTTTTGAACGAAAATGAAACTAATGCAATTTTCGTTAAAGAACTATCTTATGTACGAGGGCGATTCGTAAAGTTCCGTTTTGTCATTGAAAAAAACGCCAATACATAGAGGTTTTTATTATATACAATTTAAAGTTACTACTGCTATTTTTCTACACAGTTGCCATTAAGATTGAGGTATTTATATAGCGATGAACCAGTTCTTTAATGCACTCTTGATAGAACTCTGCCGCCTGTGAATTAATCCATACTGTAACACTGTTCTGCAGGTCTTTATTGCAGGGAAAAAGGCACTCAGTTTTGTGATTGTGAATCTCCGATTTTCTGTTCGACATTACCCAAAAGTTCGTCCGTCACAACAGTTGGTCTTCCACTCCGTTCTTCATCGTGGGTATTAGTTCGTACTTCTCAAAATATACGGCAACATTGTCTAACCACACTATCAATCATAACATTTCAACAGCCTTCATGTTCTTTGCATACAGAAATCGAATAACAGCTATCAGTTCACAATCGGCGGCATTTCCAATTGCAGTAGTTATTTTAAACAATTCGCTCACTAGTGCTCTCAGACTAACATTGAACTAGAAACTAGACTAGACCGAAAGGCTGGGATCGTGCCGATATCCCCACTCCTCTGCTCCCCAGGCGGAAACGGAACTTACTTTATGTATCGTCTTCGTATGTTTACTTATTCAGAATGTTATATAGAAGAAATAGTATTTACTAATCGATGAGTTCTAAATCTCATTTGGAACTCAGCCAAAGTTTTGACGGTAAAAAGTCAAACATTAATAACTGCACCTAGACCGAGGGTTGACTAAAATAAAGCGGACAAATTCAGTTCAACAGGGATAGTACAGTTTTGTGAACGGAAACCTGCATGAATAACTAAACGATCAAATATTTAAACTGGCTGGAACTATTGCATTGAGATTCTGTTCGTAGGACACTTGAACGTCCTCCAATAGAAAATATACCCCGACTCGTCTATAGTATCAGGATGGTATAAGACAGCTTAGGAACAAAATCTTTGGCAAATACAAATGTTTGACGCGGTTATACTTCTTTGACCTTGAGCTATTTTCAATTTCCACTACTGTATTTTAATAATATTTTTATAAACAATTCAAAATATCTGTAAAGAAGTGTTAAAATTTCATATTTAGGTGCAGATTTTCTAATGAGGACGTGGCAATGAGTTTTGTTGTATGAATAGATGAACCAAAATGCAAAAACTTTTCACTTCTCATATCTACCTATGTAGCATCAAACATTTTAAATTTCTTTTGGATGGCTTAACTTAAACTTACAACCCATTCCTAACCGAACCATTTAAATAAAATGCACATGTGCCATTCGTAGGCATAGACTTCTATAGAAAGAAGACATGCAATGATTAAATTATTCTTGTTAGGATTAGAACTATGTCGTACAAACGTTTGGAATTGTAACTGATTACTAAACACAAACGTCATAGGAATTAAAATAAAATGTCAATCTAATGCTACATATACCTTATATTGCACATTTATACACATACCTGACGGTATAAAGGGTAGAATCGTGGCGGGTTCTTCGTTCTTGTTATTATTGGAAAGGTTCACCTGGCTGCGTGAATTGTTATTTATCGATGGAAACGTCTCTCGGGTGGGTAAAACCGGTGAAGAATCAAATTTGTTTCCTACCTGCAAGTTCAGTCTGGACGAGGGTTTGTTGTTCTCGAGCAGTGGCAACTGAAACGAAAAAGAATTATTATCCCAGGGGTAAAAATGGAATTTTTGGACGAAACGAGAATCTGATTAAAGGTCAAAGTTTTAGCTCTAAATTTATCACCCCGTCTGGAGTAAAAAGGAAAGGGGATTCTTTCATAAGTTAAATGTATGGGACATCGAATACTTTTTTATCTATATTGGTGCACTTTTATGTATTATTATTCTCTAAGGGATAATACAATGTTCCGTAAAAGTTTGCGCTATCATAGCACATCACATCACGGCGGCTTTTTGTTGGACAAGGTGAAAATTAAATCGATTTTATGGATTAAAAAGTAGGTAGGTACGTTTGTATCCCCGAAAGAGTAATGTACAATTTTTTACTAGATATCTTAACGAATATCTCTCTATCGATTCGTATCTGGATTACTAGGTGCGAAAACAGAGACTGAAAAATTCTCGCATTCGCCGAACCAATTTTTTCCTAAATTGAAATAAAAAGAAGTGATGTTATAAACGAAGAAATTTAGCAAATACCATAGGTTTTAGATAACCAAGCACACCTACAGAACAGTTAAGTATGCCACAAAAGCACGGTATAAGATTATTTCCTCTTTTACTCGTTCAATTCCGAGAGTAATATGTAGATATATTCACATACTAGCACTTTTGATAATTGCAAACCGTTTGACGACGGCTTGGGTCCTAAACTTGTTGTATCTAATAAACTTTGTGAACGAAGTGACAATCTATTATCATACGTGTTTAAAGTTCTTCGGACGTATAATAACGTTTTACTCAGTTAGAATTTAAATTGCTAATTAACAAGCACTTCGAATGAAATACTATAGAAGCTGTAGCGTTGCTGAGTTTGAAACTTCCAAGATTAAGGTATCCGAAAAGTAAATAAACTCCGAGGTGGCAGTGGGAGTGTGCTCACTTTAAACTGCCAGCAGATACTCCGGCAGGTTTATGGTACCTGGGAATAAGCGATGTTCAATTACGAACGGATTAAGGGGCGTCCGCTTATCCTGTCTAACACGTAATTCCCGTCTTAGGTTATGCGTATGTTCATTTAGATTGACTGTGACTAATGGGATGAGATGGGCTGAGACAATGGACTATGGAAGAAAAATCTAATTTTAAGAGACGAGGTAAGTTGAGGTAAGTTCTTAATGTTTATCCTACGCTTAAAGTTGAGGGAATATGTTTTAGATGTAATTAAGTTCAAGAGAATGATGGGAATTATAGAAGCACAATAAAATTTATCTACACAATGATGAATAATTATCATATTTCATTTCATATCATAGTTCTTAGATTTTAATGATCTAACCAATAATAATAATAGTACTGATAAACTTACCTCTTATGTATTGATAAAAACGCCCCTCAGTAACAGCACTTGCAAATGCTCGAATTATATGTAGTTGAATGGTAATCATAATTTTACACTCATATATTATAATAGGTGGAAAAATAATGGAACAGTGCATGCGCAGCTACTTGTGGTCAATTAACCTCTTTCGACTCAAGCTTTATATAAACAAATATTTACAATCAGATCTTATTTTGCTGCCCTAATGGCTCAATTTAAAAATACTGACTGCTGAGTTGGAACTATACCCTAGACCCATCCAAAATTAAATTTATGATAGTGATTTTGGAACCTTTTTTCAAGAAAGTGTGTTTTATTTTGTATGAAAGATAAAAAACAATTTCTTTCACTAGTGCAGCAATTTTTGGTTTGAAAAACTGGAAGATGATGATCAGTGTGGCATTTAGCAAATTTTGGAGCTGGCATACGATATGGTTTTCTGGTTCCTTTCCAAAGTTTTTCTAACACTTCAACTTCTTCAAAGTCTTCAGTAGATATTTGAGTTCCTTCCTCTCCTAATTGTGCTGTAAGTTGTTTAGCCATCTCAAATTTAAAATCTAAGTAATCTTTGATTTCATTTCTCAATAAGTTTTGAAGCCTCGGATTGGTTATATATTCCAGCCAAAGTTGTGGCAACCCTAAAGTCGATGACACGCAAAATAGCATTAACAGTCAATTTGTTATTTCTGTAGCGCAAGTTGACCATCTCACCGAGTCAGTTAAAAATGACATTATTGACATAATTTGGGTATTGCATTTTTATCATTTCAGAAATTTTGGTGGTTGTCATTTCAGAGACAAACATAATGATCTTCCAGACAGATATATACATAAATTATAAACCAATTGTAGAAACGTATTCATTAACCACATATATTCAAATATGTAGGATGTTTTGAAATTTTGGGTTTAGTGCATATAAATAACTCCCCCAAAATGGATAGTTATCTCAAATAGACCGATAATCTCGTGCAGATAAATTTTATTTCGTGAACGTAGAACATCAGGGCGTTAACATTATGAAAAGCGTAGAAAACTAACATCTCGGGAAGTATGAAATTTCAATTATAACTACATTATGCAATCCTTCATGATAAATGGACTTGAAATTAGCTTTCAATTGTAAACGATAAAAGTGAAAATTATTAGCAAGATCGAAATCCATCGACTAGCTAATGCCATGCGCTATAAATGCGATCAATGATATCCTTAACATCCATAACAGTAGCTAGTCTAGGTATTTTTCGAATTTGCAAAAATTGCTGTTTCTTAACTCTTTTTCCAAATGAAGGAACGCGCGAATTTTTGTATGAATATTTTAAGTCATTTATTCTTAACCGAAAACCGGATATTAAAATTACGGATAATCTTATGTCCATCGGCTATTTTTATTACAATTAGTCGGTCCAAACCACCATATAAATTTGCTTAAAAATAATTTAGTTATTATTATAAAACTTCAACCATTGTTACCAATTCTGAGGAAACAATTATCAAAAGAGATATAGAAGAAGAAATTTCGAGAATCATTTAACTGTTGAGATACAAGATGCTACGCATTCTTTGTCATGGTATTCAATACAAGGCAACTAATTTTGAAAAATACTATAAACACGAGGATTCTACATATTCACGAGTTAATAGATTCAATGTAATAATAGAAAATAAATAAATTTTATATTTAAAAAAATTGTTAATAAAATTACAGGTCCCATAATGATCACAATCACATCCATATCGTGTTTAGAAGACATTTTACTGTTCATATTTCATATTTATCTATCTCCTGAATAAATCTCTTAAAATGTCCGCAGCTAGCCAGTTGTATTTTCTAAATCCAGAGAGAATTCCGGAGCGTTTTTTATGTATAACGCGTCGTTGTAGATTCTGTTTAAATCCCTTCAACAAGGGATTAATTTCCTCAGTTAGCTTCTATTCAAAAATTACTTAATGGCATTGCAACAAACTGCACCAAATTCTCAACAAATATACTGCTGCTTGACAGAACGTTCGAATGATAGGCCTTATTTTAAAATTTGATACATGCAGTTGCCTAATTACCGAAGAGGTAAAGAATGAAAGGGATTAGAATTTACGTGAGAAATGCGATACTAAAGAAATTTGCACCAAAACACCGAGAATTTATACAAAAAAGACGTTAACAAAGACGGCTAGACCTAACAGCAGATGTGTAAACCAAAAGATAAACATTTTGAACCCTAAAAGAATAAATGATAACTTACATTTAACAGTTTAAAATTTTATAACAACGATAAAATTGTTTATATCAGAAATGATAATAATTGCAAAAGAATGGCAGAAGTATTGAACACTTGAACTTCCGATAAAGGTATTGTATCTCATTTCAGCAAAGTTTATAAAGATAACTTTCACAGTAATCCTATTACTGCCTAGTGAAAACCTTATCTTGTTATCATTCTCATAATTTTCATAACTACCTAAATTAATTTGACTTATTTATTTGATGTTTCCTCCGTTTGTTTTTTAAGATACAGTGATTTTTTTCTTAGCTTGAGGAGCAATGCAATAATGTTTTCTATTTTTGTGTATGTCCGTTGTAAACCATTGCAAAGCCATATAATTGCGTGGTTGCAACAAGTGGCAGCAATTTCCGGGGTTAACCGAAATACTTCCGGCTATAAACGACAGGGCTGTGTGAACAAATGAAATGGTGGTCAACCCTTGCCACACCAACCATTTTATTTTGAGTTTATTCTATGTAAATGGCATGTTTTCCTGCTTGTCGGAATTAGAATGTTAATGCTGTGGGTTAATTAGGCGACCGTAGTTTCGATAAAAATATTTGAATACGCCTTGAGAAAAATTGCAAAAGAAGGTATAATAAGATATTTTTATTCTTTTTTCTATTTCTATTCCTCCCTTTTTAATATGATCTTCAAAAATTTTATTTATTTATGAAAAAATAAGGTTTCTAACGAGTTACTGGAAAAAATTAAGGAATATGTCATATATCTTCGAAGTCGATTTGAGTGTCTAGGCAACATAGCCCAGTATAAACCCAGGTCTTGAAATCACCAAATACGATACAAATTTCGGTAAAGTAATTATACAAGTTTGGTAAATGAAGCATTTCCGTTCCATGTATGTATCTGCTCCCAAGGGAAATAAATAATCAAATTTCCAAATTTGTATCTTCTCGATCCAAAACCCTTTAAACACATTTGATGGTAAATATTGTTTTTGTACATTGAAATCTATCCATTGGCATTCTTCACTTTCACCAGAAAGTTTTTCGTGCATCATTTATTTTTACGGCGCTGCCTTCTGAAATTTACTATTTGGTTGGTCAAACGATTTTGTTAACTTTCTGCCATTTTCTGGGTTTCGCTACTGTTGGGAAGGCATCTCTACATATTGTCCAAATTGATTACATTACTTTGTTTCCTTTCGAACGCTGTATTTTTCGTCTTGTACGAAGTACTTGGTCTTCGTAATTTTTCCTGCATGTTCCGCAAATTCTTATCGACTCCTTTTTATATATAGAGCTTCGTACTGTCTCTATTTTATAATTACAAATTGGAATATCAGTAGGTAGCTGAAAAATTGCTTTGCATTTTCACTCATTATGCAAGGTCTACTTTTCAATTTTGAAATCGCTTGCTCATGTTTGAAAGTATTATTTCAGGAGTTACAATTTTTACTAGGATTAGTGAAATTTAATTCTGGAGGAGTTGGTTTTCTCATGATAGGATTTTTGGAGTATTTTATCTACACTAAATTGTTTTGGTAGTAAAAATGCAACATATTAGTTCATTTAAATCTATAACCACTATGTTATTAGTTTAATTTTATATTTATGCCCTAAAATATGATCTTAACAAATTCCAGTAACGGAGATTTCAAGAATAAAGAAAATGTGGTGAAAGTTTTGAAGCAGGTTGAAACTTGCTCGAGATATCAAATATATAATAGGAAAATGGTAATACCTAACAATAAAAAAATAATAGTAATATTACTTTGCTGAGTCATGAATATCCCTTCATGAGAAGGAAACATACTTTTAGAACGCTTCACAAAAGGATGAATTTTTCTTGCAAATTTGAAGTTCCTCATTGTATGAGGAAGGTTACATCAGAAAGGATTGAGAACAAGAGGAAGCTGTGAATAGAGCAGATGAAACCAAATGGTACATTTGGAGGGTACGTATTAACTGACAATAAGTGTGGGAGTCCAATGGACAAACCCAATACCAACATCTTGGCACCATTCGTTATAGTTTCGTTTTTGTTGTAATAAATCCAGTCTTGAAGCATATAATTTTCTCGTTGTAATTTAGGCGATTAATGTCAAAGAAAGTTGTTGGATAATGAATCAACCTTTCGATGCTTATAGATAAGAAATGGGTGTCTTCGTTGAGAAAGGATAAGCATCAAAAAGCAGAATTTGACGTAAATTAATGATAGACCTCGATGTATTTAATATTACAGTATAATTTTCCGTTTTGTATGTATATGTTCTATGCATAGCGCTTTTGAGACCTAACTGCAGTTAATTCGAAAAGTTATTTAATGTGATGTGAAATATTAACAGTCATGTTTACGTAACTGGGGATTTAATTCGCGGATAACTTTGGTGCGAAGATTAAGGCACCGTTACGTGACCTACATGGCCAACACAATCAGTTTCATTACATCGAACCTGGACTACTGAACAATTTTTTCGTAACTGGGAATACTGCATAGTATGAGAAAATAAAATTCAAATGATTTATTTCCTGCTGATTCTTACTTAGAACGGATATTCACAAAAGCCTATGTAGGATGAGATTGCAAGGATTTATCAAGAACAACCGGAGTTGATTATTTTGTTTCTTTTGGGAAAATATCTATTTTGCAATATCAATCAAAGAGAACGAGGGTATAGGATAGTGCAACTGTTGAATGTGGGCACGAATAATATCTATAATATAAACAGTTATGAAAGCAGCGTTATTATGTCCGTTGCAATCGATCATTTAGGTAAACCGCAAATATCAGGTTACAGAATTGCATTTCTTTGGACAATACATGTTACGAATTAGAAATACTAATTTTAAACTTCTCGGATGTGTTACACAATTTCATATATCCTAAGTTTCATTGGACTAAAGATTTCGTACAATTTTACTTGTTACTGAAAATTGTGTCTTAATGCTAGAGACCTATGCATGGAATATTGGGTAGCTAAAAGCTCATATAGCTTAGTATATATGGAAGTCTTAGTCTGAACTTGGCGAGGAAAAAAATTGTAACGAAGATGATGGATCTGGGGTAATATAAATGTTCGGGCCGACTATTTCATGAAAAAAATCTACTTTGTGCAGGATTATCCAGAAAAGGATATGATAAAAATTTGAAATAGTGGTCTTCGGCAAAGTTTCTATTTATACAGTGTGTAAAGCGATGGGGTATACAAGAGAGAATTTTTTAAATATTGATTCATGAAAAAAATTTATTCTTCATGATATTTTTTGCTTGCTTTGAAAGTACCAATAACGTTTCGATAATCTAAAATTTATTTCTAGAATTCTGGAAAAAATAATAAAATTATTTTTTATTATTGTAACTAATCTACATTCTAATGAAGTATCAATAAGAAATAAATAAATAAATTTTATTTATTATAAACTGTCATTCTACATAATCTCCTCCGTTTTCTGCACACCTTTCCGCTCTATTCCTGAATTCCATATAAACCTTCCCCAAAGTGTCCAAGTTAACTTCTCTAACCGCTGCAGTTATTCGTTGTTTTAAAATTTCTACATTATTTCCTACAGGTTCTTCATATACTTTTTGTTTAAGGTATCCCCAGAAAAAGAAGTCCATGGGAGACAAATCTGGCGATCTGGCAGGCCAATGCATTGAACCATAACGGCCAATCCACCTCTCAGGAAATTGCTGGTCTAACCATGCGCGAACTAATAACGTGCTGTGGGCTGGACATCCATCTTATTGATAATAAATGTTCTCCAAATTCACGTCTTGTAGTGATGGAATCAAAAAATTTCGTAGCATACTTAAATAACTATGTTGATTCAAATTTTCGTCAAAAAGTAGGGCCCAATAATTTTATTAAATAACATTCCGCACCAAACATTAACTTTTCGATAACGCTGATTTCTCGTGTTGATTTTAAAATTGGGATTGTCTCGTGACCAAAATCTCAAATTCTGTGAAGACACAACACCGTTTGTAGAAAAGGTACATTCATCGGAAAACAATATGTATTTATGAAAGTTTCTGTTTTCCATGAGCTTCTCACCAATCCATAAGTAGAAGTCCAGTCTCAAAGCATGATCTGGAATCTCAAGGGTATGTCTAAATTTTGGCTTAAACGGATAAATTTTATTTCTTTTAAAAGTTGTTTGTAATAAAGTGTGACTGACATTAAGCTCCGCTGCCCTCTGTCTTAATGATAAGCGTGGATTGTCTTCAACGGACTGCAGTGCCATAATAGTTACCGCATCATTCTCATTGTACATCTTTCTTATCTTCTTTTTGTCGACCACCGATTCTGTTTCGTCGAATTTTGCAATTAATTTTTTAAGTCATTTTTGTTACAGCTACATCTGGATACTTTTGATGAAACAAATTAATTGCGTACTGATATGAAACATCACCAATACCGTAACATTTAACTAAATAAATTCATTGCTGTAACGTTAGCATTTTTGCAAGTCAATTTTACACATGGAGTGTTTTGTTTGTGGTTTGATAGCAATACGCTATCTTGATTATAATGTAGAATGATAACTTCCATTAAAAAAATTAATGTTATTATTTTTCCAGATTTCTAGAAATAAATTTTAGATTATCGAAACGTTATTGGTACTTTCAAAGCAAGCAAAAAATATCATGAAGAATAAATTTTTCATAAACCAATATTTAAAAAAAATTCCCTCTTGTATACCCCATCACTTTACACACTGTATACATATATATATATATATATACATATATATATATATATATTGAAAGACGGATTTTCATTTCTTCAGATCTTCTTGAGATTGTTCTTTTGGTCTTGATCATTACGTGGACTGTACAATCAAAGCTGTGCTGTACCGTATTGCAACGGTAATTTTAAATTTCACCAGCACTGGTAAAAATACCCAAACAAATTAAGATATGAACGTACATATCCATATATTTGCTTACTTCATTCATCCCAATCAATTTTCCGACAACAAAACAGTCGTATAATAGTATGTCGTGACAACATGAAATGAAAGGTAGGTAGCACGTGACAGTAGTATTTTATATTTGCGTTCGATTGGTAAACACCGCATAACCGGAATAGAAGTTTTCCCATCTGTGGAAGTGAGGTTGTTGTACCTGGTTGCTGCGTGCGATGGAAACGCTAGCGGCGCATCCTGAATTTTCTAACGTAAATTATTTGTGTATACATCTATATTCCCATAAACAAAATGAGTCATAAATGCGCTTTACTAAATACCAGGTACGAAATCGCGTTGTAATTGAGAATTAATTTCGGAAATATTTGATGAAATTGTTTCTTCTATAGCAATCAATGCTGTATGTTACATGTATTTCACATAAAACTTATGCTTTATATTATATCTGATCTTGAGTATGCAAGTTACATCAAGACTATAAGTACGTAAGATAATGTGCCTAAGAGGTAATAAAATCTTGATTTCATTGCAGAAACTTCCTAGTAGCTCGTGAATTTGGCTTTTACTGCGTGGTAAAATATATTTCATTGTTTATTTAACTTGCGTATCTACTTAAAATTAAACGAGACTGAGTTGTTGCTTAAGAGTTATCCAAAAATAGTTCTTCGAGGTCAACTTTGCTATACCAATTACTTTCAGATATTTTATCAATTCAATAAATCCAAATCATCTGACCAACGCAGGCAATTTGGAAGATCGCCGTATTGTTCGAAGTATCTAATTTAAACTTCACCTTGTTAAATGGAAGGAGAAGCAAAAGTTACTTTTCCTTTTGGTGGCGGCGCTGCACTGTTTATGCGCGTATTCGATTCCACAAGGAACAGCACGAATCTTTTGATTCCATAAAAGCATACAGATCAAAGTAAGCTTGAAATGGAACTTTAATTCAAAAACTTCTGTCTTTTCCTAATCGGCTCAGAGATTACTTCGAATGCAGTCGCAAATAACAATTGTTCTAACCTTTATTAGAATCAGGACATTCCAACGCCACAAGCATCGATTTGTACGTAGTTTCCCGAAGGAGTTTAACTAAATTCATTTATTCCAACGTTCGCGCATAAAATCGTGAAAATTAATGCCGTTTCCTAAACGGGAGTCTTCTCTCAACACGGAATACATAAATATTCATCCAATTAAAGCTGCAAACACACATGGTGGCTCATTAAACGATTATGTAGTAATCCAAACGTAAACTCAAACAAACGGACGTCGAACGAGCAACGTAATGGTATTTAAATTTCTCGTTGTAGGTGGAGGAGCAATCGTCGATTGTCGAGAATAACCGCAACGTTTCTTTTTGTACACGTAGGTATTCGTTTCGTTCGTTTAGTATGCATATTACGTTATAAGATAAAAGTTCGAAAAGGTTTTCGATTACAAATGCACTTCCGTGTGCTTTATGCACCGCTGGGCAATAACCTCAGGGGCGTAGCCCTACGCTTCGATACGGAAAATACTCGTAGTTGAGTATATTAATCGAACATATTATTCACTTACTTCTGAATTTATCAGTGATGATTTTGACGAAGGTAGTTCGTTTCTTGACGACACCTTCAAGTATTTACCGGAGGTGGGCTGCGGTTTGGACCCATACTTTAACACTTCTTTGTGATGGTGCGAGGCTGGACTCTGAAACGAAATTAATAAAATTAGTTGTGTTGCATCTATAGTAGTTGTTCGCAAAAGAAATCGTATGTACAACAATATTACTTTATGCACTGTGCAAAAATATGTGAATATTAATTCAGTATCAATCGTGTAGGGTGACAATAGTGGTATCAATTTTACAAAGCAATGATTATAAATAAATACGTACGTAGCACTTACGTACCATCACCATAAAAAGCCTTTTATCCGCGAATCTATTACAGAAAATACAATGTTAAAATAGTTTTAATATTAATGTAATTTAAAAATTAAAGTTAATTTATTTTCGAAATACAATAATCAAGATCTGCTTAAAAATTATCATTGTAATCTTTTTAAAAGACGTTAGATGTTCGTACATATGAGAGTTCAATTACGAAATTCGGCCATAATGCACTAATTGCGCATTTTTGCAGCTATTTGATGCTACAGAAGTAGACAACTTGTTTTGCCACAAACTCTTGTAGTAGCTACAATCGCGCACTCCCACGGCGGGCTAGCCGTGTGCGCGATTGTAACAATTAGTACATTATGGCCGAATTTCGTAATTGAACTCTCATATGTACGAGCATCTAAGACCCGAGCTTATATAGAGCTTCTATAGAAATGAAAACTACTTCACACAGTCGCACTGATGAGCGGTATGACCGCGAAACGCGCGTCTGCGAATAGTGAAAGTAGTTTTCTAATTAAGCATTAATTTTAAAAGACGTTTAAAAGTCATAAACTGTCATAATTGTTACTTTCCGTATCATTATGGTGTCAAATTATTCTATGTCATTTAGAGTATTCTACAAACCGACACTTACTTCAACAATCATAATAAATTAATAAAATAAAGCACAATATTAATCTTATTTAATCTCCATTAGTTAATTGTGTTTACTTAGACATGTATAAATAATCTTCATTGGTACACATGATTGAAAACTAGAATTTGTATGCTTCATGTTGTTTGCTTGCTAGTAAACATAGAATATGGGCAGTTCTTGCCTAAAAACGACTAGTACTCCTACAAAAGCAACTACGTAAAATAAAAATACGTAAATAGTTCGTGATACTTAGGTCAAGAACTATGCGCTGACTAGCAATGTAGCAAGTACAAACACATGTACTAATTCATTAGGGACAGGAATTTCAATGAATTAGGAAGGAGCGATAGCCTGGAGCCGATTTCGTCGTTTTTGGGGGTCTTCAGTGACATGCATTCGCTCCTATCCAATCCAATGCATTCCGTCTTTCGATCTCCAAGATCTGGTTGCCTAGATACCCGAAAATTAGTTCAGCGCCATCTATCGTCATAGTTAATTGGCACATTGATTCCCAGATCTAATTGTAAGTACAACACAATAGCCGTCGAGGCTTCTCTTCAGGTGGTAGTTCTTTTACAGGCGAGAGCTGCCCACTATCTAATTATAAAATCAGTTTACTACTGGAGAAACGCCGAAATTCTATGTTTACTCGAATAGTGCTCCAGAGCGCGGCTCTAGGCAATTATTTCCTTTTAGTTTATTCTTTTTCCTCGTATTTCTTTTACCCTTTCTACCTTTCAGTGTAAGAGGTTTAGAGCCATCGAGCCGTATACGGATCTCCGCATTGTGGAGGACATATTTCACTACTCAGCCACTAAGCGGGTTGTGTTGTTTATATCTACCAAAATAATGACAACAATGTTTTCAAGCAAAGCACATTGTTAAAATGATACTAATTTGCGCAGCTGTGCACAATTATTAATTAATTCAGTACAAAACATTAACCTTCCTATACTCACGTCAAAATGAAAGACGTATACTATACTATATAAATCGGTCTCACAGACCGTATGCGTGAGTATAGGAAGGTTAGTTAATCATTGTATGATTTGCAGTGTAATTCAAGCAAATTTGTATAATCTCTAATTTGAATACGTCTCCAGCGTTCTAAAAAGGCACAAAGAGGAAAGAGAAGAAGAGAATAATACAACTAACAAAGTGACTCTACTGCTCGCTGAAACTGCAGTCGCTCAGGACGCTCAGTTCTTTTAGGGTTGGTGTTGGTTGGTTATCTCTGGATGTTGTGTTGGATATAATGGACAGTCAGATCGGTATCCTGCATCACCCCTAATACTGAATCCATCTTGTAAGCCTATTATCTTCATTAATATTATAAAATGGAGATATGTAATAGTTTGATCTCTGCAGAAAGCTAAAAAACTGGACGAAGTTCTTGCGATTTCAAACAATTTCAAACCAACAGCACCATACGTATTGTGTGAAACTGCTACTACTTTCGTGTAAGTATTATTATACTTTATTTGGGTCGCTTTTACTATAACGATAGAAATTATTTATCCTTGGTTGTGCGATATGATAGGGATTCGAGTTCAAAGTACAATGAATGGTTGTTTAGAATACTACACTGTTATGGGTGCACCAACGGCATATAAATACCCATCATTTAATATAAATGGTGCCTTTACACACCATTTCTTAAAAAAATTGAAATTATTTAACTTTGGTTTGTGGAACAGCATAGAAAACAATTTAAAAATGCATCTGTTTTGTTCATTTAATTTCAAATTTGATTTAAAATGAAACGGCATCGAATTTGTTTTTCGGAACTGCTAGACTGTGTGCAGACTTATAAAAATAGTTTGATAATAAATAAGAAATGATTACATTCTGTTCACCACATTAGTGATAAACATTATAAGATAAGCTACAAATTGCTGATACACCTATTGAAAAACCTTAACCGCAAGAACCACTTAAAAATATCTTTCACATGAAATTTCAACGGTCAAGGTACAGTTTTCTTCCACGGTGTATAACCAAGTGCAGCGATTGCTATTGAACTGATGACCGAACGTATCGACGCGGTCAGCGAGTCGTACACCATTGAAAAAGAATACCGTTACGACAGTGACCTACTTGTCAATATCTACTTGGGGGAATTGAACCAAAATAGGTCGGAAAATCGGGTCGCATCTATGAATAGTGCTGGGACGTCCAGGTATCACCTTTGCGGCCACTCCGGCAATTGCCGCTTGCATAATAAACTTTGTTGTCGACCTTAGTCCATTCACTAATTATGAAAATGTCATATATGGGGAAAATTTTAATCCGTTTAGTTTTCCCAGAAGAGACATATGTTATCTTGGACGAAATTTTCTGGGTTGGAAAAATAATAATAAAGTTAAAAGTTATGCATGATTTTTAAATATTAAAAGACAATCCTCCTGTTATTCTCATAGTTACAGGAATGTTGTTGGTCTCAGTATTTTTGGCGAAGTTGAGGCTAACTTGATGGGTTCAGTCAGTGCTACAAGGTTAAAGAAATTGGATGTACCTATCTATTTTGGGATCTATTTTAAAACTAAAATATATATACAAATAATCGAAAATGCTTAGGTAACTAAGCTAAACTAAAAAGGGGACCAACATGAGTGTGTAAACTACAGAGGAATCACATTGCTTGGCACAATATACAAAATACTAGCAAAAATAATTCAGAAGAGAATTGCAGTTACAATGGAAGGCGCCATAGGTCAATATCAGTGTGGATTTGTGAAAGGCAGATCAACAGCAGACGCTATACATAATTTAAAACAGATCATGGAAAGAACGCATGAATATATGATAGATGTAGAATTTATGTTCGTGGACTTCCGGCAGGCCTTTCATTCCATTAAAAAGAAAACTTAATATTAGCGACGAAAGAACTCAAAGTACCGGCAAAACTAAGAAGGCTCACAAAGATGACAATGAATGAAACTAAGATGACAGTTAAAACGGCAAGAGGAGAGACGGAAGAATTTGACGTTAATAAAGGGGTTAGACAGGGCGATGCACTAGCCACAATGCTGTTCAACCTGGCTCTGGAATACGTAACAAGAAAAATAAATGAAGGAATGCGGATGATATTGTGATCATAGCAAAAAGATGAGAAATTTTGATTGAGATGGTGGAGGAAATTCTGAGGGAAGGAAAATAGCTGAGTTTGGAAATAAATGAAGAAAAATCAAAAATAATGCGTCCTGGTAAACAAATGAGCAAAAACAAATATACAACAGCGGCAGAATATAAGTTCGAAGAAGTCGAAAAATTTAAGTACCTGTGCATTATGATATCTAGTGGTGGAAGTAGAGCACAGGAAATGAGAGAAAAGATTATAGCAATGAACAGAGCGTATTACACAAACAAGAAACTCTTAAAAGATAACAGTTTATCCAAAAAGGTCGAGATGAATATATATAATACAATAATAAGACCAGTTATACTGTACTCGGCCGAAACACTCACAATGACGAAAAAGATGAAGAACATCTAAGAATACTGGAGAGGAAAATTTTGAGAACAATAATGGAACCAGTTAAGGTTGGAGAAAATTAGTATAGACAAAGAATGAACCATGAGCTGGAAAAAGAAATTGAAGAAGACATCGTAAAGAAAATAAAAAAACAAAGGGTAAAATGGCAATGTATGGAGGGCGGAAAACACGATAATAAAAATACTATCAGAATGGGACCCGGGAGGAGTCAGAAGGAGAGGTAGACCGAGGACAAGGTACCATTTATCCCGGAAAGGACTACTTTTCACCTTTAGATACATCAAGCCGCGTTTCTTTCATGAAAATTTAAGTTTTCTATAAAACCTTTGGTGTTAGAGATATGCCCCTGCACCTACTCTAATGTCATCTGAATTTCATTCAAGAATGGCTCGAGGATGAACTATCAAAATTGATGAAAGAAAAGCTGTCCAGATCGTCTTTTCAGCAGTTTCAATGCATAACGTAGAAATACGAGTTGGCCCAGCAATGAGAAATATTGGATCAACTGCGATTTAAATTACAACCAAGTTAAGCAGATTGCTTTCTTAAATTTGGAATCTTCTAAGAACTAATGTGAAACATTTAATTTGAAATGGTGCGTTACAGTTTGAATCAAACTTTATACCTACACGTAACTAAATCGTAAGGTACAATACATGGATACGTATATTGTCTTTAGGTATGATATTCTATTAAGCTTTGACCCAATTCTCCTTAATTATTTACTCGTTTTTGTGTACAACTAACGATGTTGAACGATTTCTACCTATCTATAGCCAATAAAAAAACATCTTTTAGAGAAATACGTGGTAAGTTTCTCTTCGAACGACTACCGTTAATGGATCTCAATTAATCGCGCAGCTCAGAACACATGCACACTCGTATGTGTGCAAGACTCCGATAATATTCGCATGTCTCCCTCCGTTCGCAGAGAAAGTAAAATGAAAAACCGTTTCTTCGATCTCGCCTGCGGTGGCAAGTTATGGAAAATAAGAGCAGCGATAGTCAATCACACGCGATTGGATTTTTTTGGAAACCGTTTACGAGCAGCAGTACATTCATTCTTATTCGTTCAATTGAGAACGGCAGCAGTAATAAAAAATGACGATTCGATTTATTATCTATTGGTGTTCGTTTTCGTAACGGGTTTGAGCGATTTAATAACAAGTCTTATCGAAATTTTATCTGGTCTTTATCGATCTGTTTCGGATCGCGTACTTTGTGTCTAGACAACATTTATGTTGACCTACTCCTGTTGTAAACAAATAGGTAATTTGCTATAGAAACGTATGCAATTGGGTCATGGTCGCACTTTTACTGTAAGTAGTTGTAGTAGGGTATTTAGAGTAAAGATGCCCTAAAACTCCAAATACAAGACGTAAGATAAACGAATTTGGAGTATACAAACAATATTGTTAGTAAACACATATATTGCGTACATAGATCTTAAGCAATCCGGTTTATAAAACAATGCACACATCTTCAATACAAATAACTGATTCTGCTCGGAAAGATGGATGCAAATATTTATTTCATATTGTCAACTTCTGGTCTGATAAATAATTAGTGCCCTATTTTAGACCTTCCGACAGAACAACGCTGCCTGTCCCAGGATCGTGATTGTGTTACATTGGTTTGAAGAACATGCTGAAGAATTTCAGTTGATGGTTTTGCTTATCAATGCATCCTGTTCACAAATTACGGAAATTTCTCTAGCTTTGATTGCACGTTTGGTGCAGTATTCCTCCAAATACTTACCACAAACTTGTATAGTGGATGTAAACATTTTTCGTGGTAAAGTTGGACTAACACCATATTAGGAGGGTAGTGGATGTTTTGCTGGTCCTCTATCCACAGTTCTGCTGGTTGTGCATTTTTTGAAATTTTTGGTATTGAGCTTTTATAGGTGACACGTATACTTTTCACAATGGTTAATAAAATGGAAACTGTTTATCCATCAGAAATCAGAGGTTGCATGGTTTTTCTTAACATTTCATTTGGCTTAAACATTTCAGCATAGAATTTCAATAATTTCAATTCTAGGATATTAATGACTGTTCCATCCCGTCATTTCCTACAGCTTTATTAGTTTCGCCATAAACTATATCTTTTAATAACCATAATATAATAAAATTCAAACCGTATGCGGCTGATATAATTTTCGTGCTATAAAACTTATGCAACGGTGATATATCACGGACGGGAGCTCCGTGTATTAGGAAGACATTCGATAGTAATTATTTCAAAATCACGCAAACATCGAGGATATAATGGAACTCAATTAGAATAATTTATATGTAAGGTGCATGCCATCGTAAAACCACCTTACGAATTAATAAAATAGCTACCGCAGTCTTGTCACTGCAGAGATTTCTTGACGAATGCAGTAGGTTGTGTTATATATAAAAAAATAATTTTCTCAATGAAGTTTCGAGATGTATAAATAATGTTATAAATAACGCCCTCCATTGAATATTTTTCAACACAATATGGGAGCGTGATATTGGAAAACAAAATTAGCATAATCCTACGACAAATACGTTCACACGGAGGAAGTTGTTACAAAAGTCCGTCTTTAAGGTTGTATATGCGGCATTCTATTAATACATTTTTATTATATTCTTTGTCGTCGTTCATAAAGCAGGTCTATTTTTAGGGGTATGTAATTGAACTGCCAGCCGTGTAGCAACATTGAATATTTTCCAGACGATTTCCCGATGGAATGAGGTGTCAACCGATCGATGTTTTACGCAATCTTCGACACTGATTAACCCGCGTTATGTCAAGGTAAATACTGCGAATTAAATAGTGTTAAATTGTCTGTAAATTGGGTCGGGTTTAAAGCGAGAAGCGTGCGAGCTAACGGTTTCGAAGGCAGTAAAATTTTCATTATCGCCGATCTGATCTATTTCCGTGTGGGTGTAAAACCAGGCAAGCTGCAGATTGAAATGTTGCATACAGCGTAAGTATAAGCAAATAGCCAAATATAGGAGCTTAGATTGGAGTGGAAAATTTTCAGTTTAAGATTGAACGAAAGATCAGTTTTGGGAAACAAACTTACAAATAGTTACAAGAAAATCACACAGAAAGTGTTCGAACTGATATATCGCAGTACTTTCCCGACGTGTTTAGTGTTTATACATTTCCGAAAATTTTGCTTTTAAATTACTTCCTCAGTTCAGCTCATTTGTATCATTCCTGAGTACTGCCGTGACGAATTGTTAGCTGGAATGAGAAAAATGATTTTTTGAATTAGGAAAACTTGGAATATCTGTGGCCTAAAATAAATCCATATTTCTTCAAGATGTTCTTGTCACATGTCCCGGAAATAATAAACAATCGTTTAAAGTTATTTTTTTTTGGTGGGTTCGGAAACTATTTCGAAAGCTGTATATTTTAGCTCTAAAAGGTGTATGTATAACAATAAAATACCAATTGTTTACAATTTTAAGAGTTCCGGTTGGTCTAATCTTTTTGTCAATAATAAATGAAGCACCAGCAGGTTTGCAGGCTTGAAATTTTGAATACCACATATTCGATACGGTAGGTTAAGACTTGTCAAAGAGCATTTTTGTAAACCCCTTTGTTATCGTTGCTTTCTTGAAGTCCAAAAATGACGATAAGCCCATGATCATCTTTCTATTCCTTAATTGAGGTTAAATTCAACAACAAACAAGGAATTTACAATAAAGCTCGTCAATAAGTGGTAGCTATCGTAATGTGTACACGTTATGCAAAATTTCGAGCCCGTAAACTTACTGGTTCTTCATTTATTATTGAAAAAAAGAAAACTAAAGCTGTAGAAGTTCTTAACACTGTAAAAACTAGTATTTTATTGTTACACATACTACTTTGAAAGGTCAGATATACAATTTTCAAAATAATTTTGGAACCAATAAAAAAATTTTAAGTTTAACCGATCTTCAAAAAAGTATCGAACATCCTAAAGTATACGACCTTCTTTGTAATCAGTTCAAATCAAATAATATGATTCCTACTTCAACGTACGTACGACACACCTAAAAAATATAGAGCTTCTATAGAAATAAAGGCTACTTCACACAGTCGCACTGATGAGCGGTATGACCGCGAAACGCGCGTCTGCGAATGGTGAAATTAGTTTTCTAATTAAGCGCAGTGTAAACCATTAAACCACGTTATGTTTTTGGAAATACTGATAATGTTAGCAGCAGGGACAACAATTAAAAAAGGAATATATAAAGTATATTGAGCTAAGTATGTTTACCACGTACTATCTTCTGTTCGAATATAGAATATAGGAATAAAAGTGTATTTTTCAGTGGTAAACGACATCTTTTCAATTGTAGGCGGCAGATAAATCAAGCATGAGGAAGCGGACAAGATAAGGAAAAAACAAAGTCGACAATCAACCCAGGATACTTCTGGGTGTTCACACTCTACTTATTTCGTTGTCAGCCTTGTTAATAGGCAGATGTGTACTTAAGAGACAGTAAATTGCGTCTGCATAATTTTGTGAATGGCCCTTTCATGCATTGCTTCCTCCATTGAGGGCATCCGAGTTATCAAAATCTGAATTTAAAGATATCCAGGTAGCTATGGCAAGGGCAAGAAATGTTTTATTTGTGCAGTTCTTTTATCAATCTCAATTAGAGGAACCAATATCATTTTATTGAAAATCAGTAATATCTGGTTAGTTCACAAGATATCTTACCATGCGATGAAATTTCCAAAAATATTTTGAGATAGTTATTAATGATAAGGCTGTAAATACAGTCCAATATTGGATAAGAGCTACTATTTGTAAATGAAACTTCAATGTGACAATAAGCCAGTACAAAAAGTACATTTGGTTTCGTCACATCTGCTACATAGTCATGACGCAATCCCATTCAATTATAGTTTATTCCATTAGTAGGACCCGATTGGTATAAATAGTATTTGTATGGAATTCGCAAAAATGATAGCGTCCAAGTCTAAAACTCCCTGGAAAATGATATATATGGATATTCATCTTGAATGTATTTTGACGGATAAGTTAGCGGAAACTTGTAATACGAGGGCGGTTTGGCAGAAGAGTGTCTTTTCAAAGGTTGGGTATACTTTCGCTTCGGTGATTATGTTGTATTTCAAGCAAATCTGACAGATAGGTTATGTTTTATACTCATAAATATATACTTATAAAGAAAACTATGTTCGTTGCTGTGTAAATCCGGAAAAGAAAAAGAATTTCGAGTATCAATTAAATTACAAAATTTTGATCTTCTCTTGCCATCCGTAGACGTACGTTTCGCGGTTATACCGCTCGTCAGTACGGCTTTGCAAGAGCTGTAATTTCGTATACAAATTTTATGTATATATGGTCTGAACATTGATGTTTGTACATGTGAGAGGGATTCGATATGAATTCTCTCACAATGCACGTATTACGCATTTTTACAGTTACTTTTTCTACAGAAGTGGACAACTTGCGTTGCCACAGCCTCCTGCAGTAACTGCAGTCGCGCTCTTCGGCTACCCGCCGTGGGAGAAATGCAAATTACAAAATTTTGATCTTCTCTTGCCATCCGTAGACGTACGTTTCGCGGTTATACCGCTCGTCAGTACGGCTTTGCAAGAGCTGTAATTTCGTATACAAATTTTATGTATATATGGTCTGAACATTGATGTTTGTACATGTGTAACTGTAAAAAATGCGTAATACGTGCATTGTGAGAGAATTCATATCGAATCCCTCTCACATGTACAACCATCAATGTTCAGACCATATATACATAAAATTTGTATACGAAATTACAGCTCTTGCAAAGCCGTACTGACGAGCGGTATAACCGCGAAACGTACGTCTACGGATGGCAAGAGAAGATCAAAATTTTGTAATTTGCATTTCTCCCACGGCGGGTAGCCGAAGAGCGCGACTGCAGTTACTGCAGGAGGCTGTGGCAACGCAAGTTGTCCACTTCTGTAGAAAAAATAACTGTAAAAAATGCGTAATACGTGCATTGTGAGAGAATTCATATCGAATCCCTCTCACATGTACAAACATCAAGTATCAATTAAACATTATTTTTTACGTGAAACAATAGTTTAAGAAGCTGAGGAACGGTTACGTAAATATTCCATGGAATGATTTGCAAATGGTTTTCTGCTTTCAGAAGTGGCCATATGAGCATATCATCCGGAAGGTCCGGGACGGTCATTTTCTGTAGCTATTCTAGAAATGGTTAATAAAATCCTTACCCCTGTAATTAGCGATTGTCGATTGAAACTACGTGAGATAACTAAAGAAGTAAATATTTCAACCGAACGGGTATGCATGAACGTTTAAATATGAAAAAGTAATCCGCGATATGGGTGCCGCGTTTGCTTAATGCTGATCAAATGCGCGCTCACATTTAAAATTCAGAAGAATGTTCGGTTATCTTCAAACGTAATCCAAGGGAATTTTTCCAACGATGAAACTTGGATACACCATTACACAAAAATACAGTCGAAACAAAGGACTTTTCCCGAGGAGCGTGCTACCAAAAAGGCAGAAACTGCTTCTTCGCCCAATAAGGTCATGGCCACAGTTTCTTGGGATTGCAAAAGTGTTATCCTCATTAATTATTTACAAAAAGGAAAAACAATAACTAGCAAATATTACACTTATTTGCCGCCAAACTTAAGACAAAACGACTCTATTTATTGAAGAAAAAAATGTTGTTCTACAATAATGTGCCGTTTCATTCGTCCACTATTTCTAAAACAAAATCGGTAGAATAGCATTACGGTTTGGTACCTCATCCGCCATATCCCCCAGATTTGGCGTCCGGTAATTTCTTCTTATTTCCAAGTTTTAAAAAATGGTCCGGTGGAAAGATATTTCAGCCAAATAAAGAAGTGATGTCCGACACAAATGCATATTTTAAAGAGTTTTCGAAAGATGACTTTTTGGATGGTTTGAAAAATTGAAAACTCTCTGGGCTAAGTGTGTAGAGTTAAAAGGGGGTTATATTGAAAAATAAAACATATTTTTACGGTAAAATAACTTTCTTATTGAATAGTCACTTTTTCATCAAATCGCCCTCGTACAACCGCAATTCCAACGTATGTAATTAATGCTATTAATGCGTCTAGTTACACATAAATATCTTCTTAGTATCAATTAACTATAATTTTATAGAAGGTTAGCCTATTGTGTCCGCATAAATTCTAGGAATTAAGATGATCAGAAGATTATTTTATCAGCTTTAAGTCATCCAATAAAAATGAAATGCATTTCTTTGCCCTCAGCACCATTCCAAACATAAAATATTAACAATTTGGAGATTATGTACAAATAATTTGCAATTCCGCGGTAAATATTGGAAGAGACGAATGATATCTTAATAGCTTACATAAAAATAGTCAGCGTTTCTTGGAACTTTTAAAGAATAACAGTTATTTTAAACGCTAATTAGTAAAAACTAAATATTATGAATAAATATGCAACATAATGTGATTAGATTAAATCCATTAAGTTTACATCAACGGACTGACTCAAACCAATTGCGTAAACTCTTTATTGCAAGGTTATCAGTTTTATCGTTAATGCCAAAAATTGAATTTAAATTTACTGTTTCCTTAATAATTTATTCCTTCCTGAAAGGTTGGAAAGCTAACTACAAATCTAATAGTACGTATTAGGTTATATTACTGGAGTTCTGAAAATAAGATAGTATGACATGGCAGCATATCAATCTTAAAGTCATCATCTCAGATATAAATTGATTTTACACATGCTGGAATCTTATAGTTTCGACGTAGTTACCGTTTAAGAAATAATTTATAAATTTAATCAGAGCTGTCCCACACTGTATATACATACATGTATTCAACATATCAAGATATGTCCATAAAACTCTAACGACAATTCAAAATTTCGGGGCAAAACAAACGGAAAGAGGTAACATACATATGTGTATGTGTAAACATGAACATGTGTAGATAATAATCAGAGAGCAGGTTGATCCCCGAGATAACGCAGATCCTTGCAGCTTCTAAGATGTACTGAAAGATGAGAAAAACAAAAAGAAGGTTGAAGCGCAAGAACTAATTTTAGAAGCGTTTATTCTCGGGGAAACGACACGGACAAAGATCCCTGTACGGTTGCGTGAACATTACTAGAGTGGAAAAAATAAACAAGTTTCCTTTGTTACTAAATTATTTTACGTTCACTCGCCTCCTCTTGCACAATTCTATTTATGACAAACTCACTGCCCGGTTTCGTTTTCTTTTCGTTACGTTGGTATTCGTATTGTTGAACGATCTACATACACACTCTCGCATGCACGCACATTCGTTTTTATCTATGCTTTTAAATCTCCATAATTCAGACATATGTGAGTACATGTGTTTGTCTATGGAAGCAATGTAAGCGCAAGAAGCTTTGATAGGCAGCCGCGTTTATAAACTTTTCTTAATTGAATATTTCAACATTGCGCTGGTGTTTTAAACAAATAAAATATTTGGGGAAACTAAAAATATTTCAACGCGGTTTAGCACTAATTAAACATGTAATTTGCATTTATTGCTTTAAATATTTTAACATTCTTCGAATTTTTCGCGCGGTTATAAATTGATGAGTTAGTTAAAAATTGTCTGAGTATATATTTGTAAAAAGAAGCATAACTTCTTAATCACTAAATCTTAGTTTTTTCAGCGTTTTGGTACATACACATATACACCTATTTTGCAGCACATACTTGTTTTATGGATAGCAATGTTCGTAAAATTCTAATTTACGAATAAGCATATAAATTGCTCACGTTGAACAATCAGTTTACGTTTATAACAGACTCAACTATCATGTTCAATCTCCAAACATGTGATAATTGATGCCATGTTGTCGTTCTAAAATTTACAGTGATAAACGACAAACCTCGGAAATACGTTCTTCCCAAATGCCTAAGAACAACGATTCAGATGAATTTATCTTCATAGCTTGCCCTCAACATGTTGCATCGTTTTCAAATGAATTATGAAATCGTTAGATTGAAATGGAGAGAAACCAAGTAAGTATCAGGCCATTTGATGTCCGAGAAAACTTGCAGACATTAGTAATCAATTTCCCGCTTGTTTATAGACTAGAGCCTGACCCCTTGCTTGCCAGAATTTCATGTACATCTTAATTTGAATAGATTTCGTTACTGTCCCCCAAAAATCTTCTTTTAAATTGTCAGTTAGATAATTTGTTATAAGCATTGGATATCGTATAGACTGTTATACATCCACATAGTTCCAAACGAATCGTTTTTAGAATAGTTACATCCTGACTTGAATAGGTCTCATTCGTACCGCAACATTTAATCCGTCGAGATTTTGTAATGTGCTTCATTCAAATTATATTGTTGGCTTGATTATTCGCCATGAGCGTGGATGAACAGATTTCCACAGAGTTCAAAACAGAACGGCTATGACAATAAGTCTACTAAACAGGATGCAAGCATTGTATTTGTTGGGCAATGTTGGGCGCATACAACAGAGTCTACCATAACTATCACGTAGCCATAATCATGCGAAATATAAACTATTAAAAATGAGAAATACTGAAAAGAGCGTGAAATATACTAGAAAATTATTCAGTTCCAAAAATATAAGAAAATATGGGGGTTCGTATTGTTGAGCTGCTTTGAATGAAAAGCGATTTAGCTACTTATTTGTAAAAGAGAAGAAGTTTATTTGGCCTTGCTTGGTATCTTACTTTTGCATTAAACAGCAAAACCAAAGAAAAAGAAGATTTCAGCGGTGGGTAAGGTTTTATTGATTTTTATTAAAGTGTGTCATGTGGAATAGCGTAAAAGCTTTCTCATATATTATTCATATATCCCTGTGTCTAGATTTATTTTTCCCAGTATAGAAAATCAATTCTTATTAACCAATCGTTGCACAAAGATACATATTCTAGCTTTTTAGCTTTAATTGATTTGTCCCGGACTGGATCGTAGACAATGAGGCATTTTCATTTTGACTAGGACAACTAAAAATTGGTAACACATATGAATACATACGATGGTTATTCCAAAACTTCCAAGTTCATGACACATCTCTATAAAATAACAACTCCGGTTATCAACATGTGACGTATAAAAAAAAAGTAAGCGGATTAATTGAGTTTAAATATAATTTACGAACCTTTATGCAATAATCTTTATTCCCACCAATATTAGTTAATCAGTCTGAACGTTAGGGAATTTCACATGTATATAAGTACATATGTTCACGTATAGTACGTATGTGATTTATGAATAAGTCCGTATTATGCAAAAATTTATTCATATTGCTACAAGAATGCTGTTAGTATTAGATTAGTACTGTTTCTAGCGCTCGCAAAAGTGACAACATGCATATTACGAAGTCTAACATAGCATTATGCGTGTGACAAATCAGTACATAGTTATGCATTTTGATAAGGCTTCTGTATTTATATAAACGATTATAGATTATGAATAAATATAAGATGACTAACAAATACGGCATTTTTTATCTCTCGTATTATTTTACCGGATTTACTTGGTTTGCAATTGTAGTGGGCTAGCAGAGAAAAGTATATTTCCAAAATTACGGTATGTAACATAAAATTACTATTAAAGAGAGGAATTAAGCAGCAGGGCCTGAGTAACGTAACATACGAAATATGTTCCACGTCTTGACCTACTTTGAGATAATTATTGCGGAACTTGGCACCGATTATGAGGAAGGTATACAGCCTTCGCAGCGAACACAACATCGAAGAGCATCCAAAATCGACAAAGAATAGTGTGTACTGTTATGTATGTATGTATGTTACACAACCCGGATATCTTTTGTTTTTTACGGTATAATAGGTGCCCTTTCGTGTATCGCAACATAGTTCTTCAACCTCTTCGCCATAGAAGTATCGACGAATACAAATCGCCAATTAGTACATACGTTAGGTGTAAAGAGATATTACTGGAAACTTTTCAACGTGGTGGATTATGTAGGTGAGTTGTTTCTTTGTGCTAGACGCACACAGGCTGTTAAAAAGTAATTATGACGGACACAGATGCCATACGACACAATGAAGAGGATAGTTCCTGGAAAATAAGAAGAGGCGTCATCTTTATGTATTCTTTCTATCGAAGGCGAAGCCGATTTGTTAAGCGCAATTAGCATAGTGGGTTCGGTCTGTATTTTCTGGGTGTTTCGCATATACACAACAGAAAATATTTAATAACTGTGCATGGGCAAGTAAAACATAACTAAGGATTGAACCGAATCGAATCGTAAAAGGCGTCTAATTTCATGTCTTTACTTCGATATTATCATAAATCTAGTCATGGTTCGGTGAATTGTAACAGTATTAGCAAAATGTTAGAACTATGGTGGAATGTCGAATACAAATAAGGCGGCGAAAAAGAAAAAATAAGAATAGTAATTTGAGAATAGTACGGGAGGGTTCGAATGAATTGAAATTAAATATTTATCTGCCTACCGCGCCGAAATACATATTTTCAACTATGAAGTCCATTGTCAAGCTAACATTAGCCTAAGGTTATGAATAACTTTTTACTTTGTACATTCATTTCTAGTCTAGTGAAGCATTAAATATCTAAATTTAAAGTTACAATTTAGTTATTAATTTCATCAAATCTAATCTTCAGATTTGTAATTGTGTAAAGTGTGGTTGGAATTTATTTCAGAAATTTGCGTATAATTTACACAACCGTGCGTCATATGCAAGTCGATGGAATATGTGAAGCCTGTCATATTTTAAAATCTTAAGGTTGTAAGGTAATTATTTTCAAGATCGCCTGAAGTTAATTTTTTGGGTCGGTTCGAAAACTATTTCGAAAGCTGCATATTTTAGTTCTAAAAGATGTGTGCATAACGATAAGATACTAATTGTTTACAATTTTAAGAGCTCAGGAAGGTCTAATCTTTTGTCAATAATAAGTGAAGAACCAGCAGGTTCGCAGGCTTGAAATTTTCAATACCACATATTCGATACGGTAGTTAAGACTTGTCGAAGAGCATTTTTGGATACCCCTTTGTTATCGTTGCTTTCTGGTTGTCCAAAAATGACGGTAAGCTCATGGTCATTCTTCTATTTCTTAATTCAGGTTAAATTCAACAACAAACAAGGAATTTACAAAAAAGCTCGTTAATAAGTTGTAGCTATCGTAACGAACGCACAGTATGCAAAATTTCGAGCCCGTAAACTTATTGGTTCTTCACTTCTCATATACAAAAAAAAAAATTAAAGCTGTAGAAGCTCTTAACGTTGTAAAAAGTATTATTTTATGGTTACACACTACTGTTAAAGGTCAGATATACAATTGTCAAAATAGTTTTGAAACCAATAAAATAAATTTAAGTTTAACCGATCTTGAAAGAAAGTACCTTACAATCTTAAGTACTAAAAATTGAAGAGAGAATTAAATTGAATTACCCGAAAGCATCATAGTGAAGGAAGCAAATTCGACATGAACGTAAATATTACTGTTATACTTCAAATTATTGAATAAATCGATGAGAGAAGTTGGTGAAACATGTAGATAAAATGTCGAAACTAACAAGTGATGGAGCGTGAAACCTACATACATGTGGACACAAAAGGTTTTGTCAGTTGCAGATCGGTTTGATTGATATACGTATGGTCTGTTTGCTTCTACATGTAATTCAGAAACAGTGCCAAAATGAAAGAAAAATATCGCAGGAACAATAAACTTGCGTTCAACATTATGCTGAAACATAATTTGAAAGAAGGAAGTCCTAAAAACTATTTTCAGAACAAAACCGTAAACTCTAAATAACCGTCAGTTCTATTTATTGCTGCCGCTCAAATAAATATGTAACTGCTTTTCTAAAAACTGTAACTGTATTTAATGCATTTAGGCACAAAAAGGACGTCCAATATTATGTTTCCTTAAAGATCTGTATAATTATTATGCTATGAAAAATGCAAAACTTTTGAAATATCTTCTATTTGTGCTAATAGTCATCGGTAAAAACTCTTTTTGGCACTGATGGAAAACAGATTTGAGGGTACCTGGAAACAAACTGCCAACATTAGGCAACCATTTCTTGACCGATATAATCCGCAGATATCGGGATCTTTACTCCTGGAGAGAGACGCAAACGAGCAACACAATTTTTAAAAGTGACTTTAAAAATGGTAAAAGCTTTCCTGTTCATAACAATACACTTCCGTATAATACTATGGTTAACTTAAGTACAAAATGTGAGACTACTAGGCGAAACTTAAAAAGGGAATGCTCGTTAAAATGAAACCATACCCGTTGCAAAAGGGAGTATTGAAAAGGGTCCTTCCTTATTAATTTAGCAGGTCAACAACTGAGCAAATGGAGAAGTTCCTTTCAACAGATTTTGAAGCTTTGAAGAAAGATTTCCATTTGCGGGCTTGCGAGGTTTAAAACACTCAGAAATTGAAGTCATTCGATTATCCACCAGGCATTCGTAAATTCGATTCTCAAAAATCAAGTCGATAGTAAATTTTAAAGAACGTAATCAGTGATGAGCAATGCTTTCGTATTAATAAGTACGCTAATAGATAAAACTGGTTGATTTATATGCGCGAGAGATAAAAGAAGACATTAAGCCAATCGTGTTACGAAAAATTTCGTAAAATTTGTGAAAACAATCCAGGCTATTAGTTGGAAAATAATAACGAGTAACCTTCATGTTTTCATCAGAAAAAGAATACGTTTTACTTAAAAATTAAAATGCCAATTCACTTTGGGACACCTGTATTTCAGAGACGCAGCCGTTTTCAATTTCTCAACTCACTTGGGCAGCCTAGAAGACTACCACCAACCATCTTCTCAATGATGGAAGAACCTTATGTTCAGTAGTGCATAGGTAGGAACAAATGAAGACGCAGACGATATCAGAAAAAGGTGGCATGAATTGGAGGATGGAGTCAACTTTTCAGATTACGGCTACGAACGATAAGAAATGTAAGTTATTACAGAGACAAAATATGTCCGAAAATGAGAATTAACGTTTGTACAGCAGCAAAATTGGATTACCAGAAATGAAATAATAGCATCACGATTGCTGTATGCGTAGCCTATGCCCAGTCCTTTTATGATTTTACTTCTCTTCTGTACTTCCTTTACTTTCTCCTCTCATTGCTTTCTTGGTTTGGATTCCATTAATAGGTTCTTCCTTGATTGATTATGAAACAGGTGTTTTACTGGTAATTCGGCGGACGTTCTCAACCGTATTTACCGAATTTGACCACACCGAGATCAACATCCTTGGTCGTATTTTGCCAAATTATTCGTCAATAAAGATGGCCTCTTCAAACATATCTTACCCAATCTTTCGATACGATTGAGGATGCTGTTATTGTTATTAACGAAAAAGGTATTTTGGAATTAATCAACAATTGTGTGTGTGAAGTTTTCTGACATGATTTAGTGTCAATAGTTCTACACCACAGTTTTGTGATCATTGCCAAACCATCTTTCTTCATTGTTTAGCCTTGTTTTATATCTTCTAGCTCTCACTATCTATTGTTCAAGTTTTCCTTATAAACTTCATTTTCCTCACAGGTAAAAAACCAATCAATTCCAAAAGATTAATATTATGCTCCTCTGTATTCATTAGCAATTTCATTCACTACAACAAACTCTATTAAACTCTATAAAACTATTTGGAGGCGTGTAACATAATGACCAACGTTTATTTAGTACTTTCTTCATCATTTTCCAATTTCTGTAACAATGGTGAAACAATTAATACTCCAGCTCTTGTTGCAAAAAATCTCGTACCCTAATTTGCCTTAAAATGATTCATTCTGAAATGCTCGTGCCGGTTGCGACGGTTTGGGGACCTAATTGGTCACTTTGTGGAAAACATGGTGAAAATTATAGAGGATTGCAATAGTTCTCAAGTTTGTGTAATAACTTGCATTCAGCCCACTTAGTTGCGTGTAACGTTGATACCTTTGACGTATTGTACATTTCTTCTAGTTGCCAAAGGACCTATTTTTCTTATTATATCCTAAAACTTCTACCGCTTCTCTCTTGTGTTTCAATCTGACCATTAGGACTAGGATGTCTTTGCCGATCTAGATTTCTTCTGGTTGCCACGAAATGAAAATTCTAAGTGGTTTATAGGTCTTCTGTCCAGTTTTAATTCATGTATTTAATTAGTGATGCCATTCTGACTATTTTGCTTTTTTTTCCATTGTTATATATTGTCCAATATTTCCTCTTAATCAGTAATCGCGGAAGACCGTTATTGTATGTTTATATGTTTTACATAACAAAGGAGTACACGTTTTTTGGTGGAGAGCGAGGAATTCTAGCCTGTGGTTTTGAAATTATGCCACATCCTATCTACTTTACTGCGGTTGTCATCATCAAACATAAAGATTACAAAACATTAAGCCGCCATGATCTATAGAGACTTACTTCCCGATTTCATCTTGAATACTTTGGGTGCACATCTTAGTTTTAATATATCGTACCTTAGCTTACAATTAGTCATGCTCGCCTGTACAGATATTTTTGGAATTACTTTAGAAGTCAATGACCTTCTGAAAATCAATTTCAGGTTTTGAGGTCAAATGCATCTTGACTTTCGTAACTTGGGGTAAGGGGCGGTGCATACTAAATTAGGCGGAAGTTTATCTGAACAAATAGTGTTAGCGTATTCATTTACATTATTCAAAATTAAAAATAATACGGTAGCCAAGTCGTACAAATATTTGCTTTGATATCATACGGCGGTAGATTAGCGATGTTGAAATTAAGCGAGAGACACGAGATTAGGTGGTTTACATTGTAGCTGGATTATTTCACGTTGACAAAGTTGCAGAAAGAATACTGCTGTGGCGTGTATCGTTTGAAATGTTAGGATTGTTTGAATAATAATTCATATTTTAGTAATACTAGACTTACTTACATATAACTTAGGACGTAGAAGGTTAAGTCTCTTTGAAATCAACAATTTTGTGTTTGGAGTCACAAATTATAATGTATGTTGCATATATAATATATATTGGTAAAATATTTTCGGAATCCTTCAAATGTAATTTGTTAAATTAGTTGCAAGTTTTGTGAGAAATACATACTACATACAAACGTTTGAAAAATCCAAAATTTTATTTATATCACTTTGTAGATATAATGTGCCTAACTAGCTCAGAAATATAAGCAAGGTAGAGTGAGGGTCGAAGTGTGGCCTTGCACTTTATATGCTTCTCAACGTAAATCGAAATGCGTGGACGCAGAGAAGTGGTGAACAGATTGAATAAAAATGAAAATGAACCCAAAGCTCTTCCAACGTGATTGCATTACAAATGTATGAACCTCCACATATATTTATATATATTTTATTTATTGCCAGTATTATACGATTAATTCGTTCCATGAAGAATTTATTTATGTATGTCATACATAGTTGCAAATTTTATATTTCGCCACATATTCTGTGGAATGTCATAATTAAGCAACAATGTTTGACAAAAAGGAATTATTTCCTTCTCATCAAATTTAATGTTTTTATATGTAACCTATACAATATTCGCTATTCGTATGTGTTTGTAATTACTTTCGTTACGCCTGCAAGGATGTTAATAAGAGAAACGCCGAATGCAATTAAATTCCATTGTTACTTAAAGAGCTGTTTCATTATAATCTCAATGTAATCAAATAGATATGGACACAATCGCTGTAGCAATGCACAATTATTAAATAGTTATTAGTAAAAGTAACACTAATTGATAATGAGACGGTACAATAAGGCAATTAGTTACGAATACTAGAAGAGACGAGTGCCCGTGGTCATTTAGAAATTCCGACCACTAACAGCAATAGAAAATAACTCCTTCATTGAAAGCTTTTAATAATAGATTAAAATCGGCGGACACCACGTCGAGGGAAAGTATGTAACTAAAAGGTATTTAGAATTATATACATACATGTGTGTCTGTAATTCTAGTATGAGTGTCTCGTTTGAAAATTGTCCTACTTACATTTGATTGTTGTTGTTTAGAAATATTTGCTTAGTTTCTTCGCGGATAATTTCTTTATGTTATGAGCTAAAATGTTTTAAAGCATATAAATTTTTTCTGTAATGACGATGTGATGTCAATTTTATGATTATTGCGGGAAACGTAAGTTGATGAAAATCAGAAGGATGTCAAAAGTCGTTGATAAATTCGGAAATTTTTTCATAAATGTTATTCCTGCAAATGTGCCGCCAAAGTATAATGCTATTAGTGTCATACTTTAGTTTATGCAATCAAAGAAAATATGCAGGTACAAAGTATTTATTTATTTCTAAAGCAGTTCCCGGTGAAATGCTTATGTTTTGCGTAAAATAAAAAATGATGTTTTATATCCATATTAGATTTGATCTTTTAAACTATTTCTATCACAATTTAATTGGAAACAAATAAGAACTTGGAGAAATTGTAACTGTGACCTATATATTTTACTTATTGAATCACGTTATAGCGAGTGAATAATTTTTATTTCGATTTTTTGAGATAAACTTCTGTTATTACATGATAGCTGATCGAAATAATAAACATTTTGCAATGGCAGATAACTGGATTCCTATTCAATAGGTTCGTTCCAACACATCACGAAATCAGTTTGTGAATCGTCGGGTACATGCGCAAAGCAAATTTGGAGCGTCAAATTTGCTCTGCGCATGTACCCGACGATCCACAAACTGGTTTTGTGCTGTGTTGGAACGAACCTAATATAAACCGTAACAGTTTACTATAAGTTTCGACATATGAAAACATCCATACCATATATAATTGTTTCGGTTAATTTGAGGAACAAGTTGACGTCCGATTCTTATTTCATAAAATTGGAGAAAATCTTCGACTTGCAATTGCTTTTAAAGAATTTTCTGTGAGAAAGTGAACAACATTTCGTTTATATGTTATGTGCAGTGGTAGAGTAATACGTGGTAGTATAGTATGAGCAAGATTATAATGGAAATTGAACTGTTGTATTGTGTAATTAATATCATACTACCAATATTACATAATGGAACTAAATTTCAGTTTAATTATAATACAGCTTTACAATTGATCGCTCAAGTAGCACAGTTGTAAGAAGCTTGTGATGAGAAGATTTTGTGTTTGTGCTTTCTTAGAATCAACCAGGCTTTGGATAAGATTCATTCCAGAATGAATGGAAAAATGGAAGATCATTAATTATACAAAATCTGTCCAGATAACTGACACCATTAATAAAACGGAAATGTGCAACAGTTTCAATCAATAACGTCGAGACATCAGTTACCAAAAATATTCAGGCAATATTATAATAAACTATAATTTCATTACCAAATACTATAAATAATTTCCTTTGAAACTGGTTATTGAAAGCGATATATCTGAGGTTTTTATGTCCTTGACAAAGATATTACTCTGCAATTGTTTCTGTTTTCTGCTTGAATTTGCTAACCTGCTCTGACTGCTTCCAGTATAAAATTTTTGGTCGATTATTTTCATAAGTAATATAAAGTTGGGTAAGAACAAGTCTGTTTTCTATAGTAGCCAGAAGCGGTATGAATGACAAAAACTAGGAGGAGCAATAAACAAAACTGTTAAGCGTTCCAGTAACAACAGTAATTACTTTTGTTCACACGTTTTAGTTATTCCCTCTATCAATAAAACAATTCGGACAACACTCAGTCTTGAAAGAGTTATATATATATACTACCTGCCCCGACGAACTTCGTACCACCGAATTAATAAATGTTGTCTTAAGCTATTACCTGAGTCTTATTAACTTGTTAATGTTAAGATAAAATTAATTAAGTTGAATAAAAGTTTAAAAAGTAGTAAATTCACGTGGGAGCAAAGCATTTGCTTTATTTGGATGTAAACCAAATGATTCGCATGTCGTTGTAGCACAACTTTCTGTTAAACTATTTGCTGACTGTGTTACACCCGTGTCGATTATCTTCATTAAAACACGTTGTGATATACTATATTTTGCGACTTTAACTATTTCTTCTTGCGGCTCGACGTTGTTGATCTGCGTTCTGCTCGACGATTTCTCATTGCCAACCGAGCCGTTTCACGTATGGCCTCCCTTGGTTCTTGTGTTTGTGAAGTATACAGTTGGGCCGTACTAACACGGCGCCCTTCTCTCGTGCGATTTCTTCTTCATCTGCAGTGGATTGATTCGCAATATTCCGCAGTCTAATTGCATTACGGCTTCGTTGTGAAAGATTCGATCTTCTCGCTCGCGGCATTGTAAATAAGACTGTGATGGATATTGCTGACTTTACTTCTATTATGACATAACAATTATTCATGGGCGCACAATCACAAATGTCATAACCTTAACTGTCTTTGCGCGCACCATGACAACTGTCATAACCTAACCCACCAAACGTCGTCAATTTGTTTAATCTCTAATTTTTTCTTAATTTTTAAATGTGCCGGGCTGATTTGTGAATCTAAACCATCCAGGGCGCCACCCAAACGCATGCAAAAAAATTCATTCAAATCGGTCAAGCCGAGTTCAGTGACAAACACACGTACAGTAGAATTATATATATATAAAGATATACATACATATATAATATTTACTATTTCTGCCTCTTGGTATGGACCTTAAGAATTATATGAATTATTACTAGAGTTTATTAAAAGGTGGATGACGTGTTGTCATTAATTAGTATAAATCGAACTTACGCTATCATTCCTTCAAATTCTATTATTCAATAACAACTTATCATTGAACAATAAAATTTGGATGAATGACAGTGTCAGTTCGATTTACACTACTTAATGATAACACGTCATCCGCCTTTTTAACAAACTGTAATTATTATATTTTGGGAATGTTTCAACGTAAAGACTGGTTTGCAAAGAAAGTACGTCTTACTGCTCCCCAAAGAAGCGAAATAGTAGATTACCTGGAACATTTGTTAGAAATTGTAACTATTCCATTTTTTAAAATTAGTTTGTCCTTTTTTAAGTTGAAAATTTTAAACCGAATTATATTTTTCCATTTATATTCAAATAACTTTTATATGTAGATATTTTAGATCTTTTGGTACTTAAGCATTAGTTTATTTCTATCGTTTCTTATGTTGCCAATCTAATATTATTGCTTACGCATTGTACTAATAAAACGTACATTAAGAACATAAATATAGAACATTCACATTTAGGTAGCAATACATGGGATTTCTGCTTCGAAAACGAATCCATTCAGACAAGCTTCATATATGTATGTACATACATATGCGTGTGCAAAGTATCCATGCATGCATATGGCGATATAATTAGAAATGCGTTTTTAGAAATATCTTAGAAAAAATTAGAGTTCCCACTTAGGAGCTCCCGTATATATTCAAACGTATAAAAAGAAACTGTATGCACACGACTCCCGCATCGCTCAAAGAAGATAATAATATTTCAGTTGATGTTTATACGATGATATTTTATAAATAAAAGTAAAGAGGCGTGTCGCCCGAGGCAACTATCAACTTTTCAGTTAGTCTAGTATATTCAAAATGCGTTGTACTTGTTTACTGAATTCGAGGTATCAAAATAAATTGCACCAGATCGTTTAGAGTCCGGAAAAAGTCAGTTTGGTATGTTTGTATAATATTAGGTAACGGAAGCGTACGCGACGCTGATATAATGGGGGTTGGCATCGGTAAATGCGCGCATGCAAGTAATGAGGCGTATTAATCACACGTTGATAACTTTTAATTAAAGTCGGATTTAACGGTCGCACCTATAAATTTTCAATTTAGATTCAAGTCTGTTAGAGTAGGGTGCAGTGTAGGTACATTTGTATTTAAATGGAGCTTTTAGACACACATAAAGCGCGTAGAGCAGATTGTAAGCAGGAATAAAGTTAAAGAAAATAAAATTGAAGTAGGAGGGGATCACACTACATCTATACTAGAACAAATGCTAACAATTGTGGAGAATACCGGGTTGTTGGCTCGTGTCCAGCCCATTTTCCGCGAGCCGCGGCTAGGATAGGTGTGGTAGGTGCTCATTAAGCCCCATGGGCCGAAACTGGGCCCGGGCCCATGTCACCACGCTTCTTCTCCGGGAACCGCTCTTTCGAACTGCTCGGAGATGATGCCGCGCACTCAATGCTTGTGCTGGAGCCCGTCGGGTCGCTGCGATCAATACGATGTGGAGACGCGCATGACGCCGGCGGAGAGCACCAGAAGAGGATCATCATTCGGTCGGCTACAAACCCTTTTTTCCCGGCTTCCGAAGCGTATTTTCATCTCATTTCCCTTAAATAAGTAAATTCGGATATATGTATGAACGTCGTTATCGTTCTGTAGTCGCAATCATTTGTTCTACATAGTCGTCTGTGCTGTTGACGAACAGCTTTGATAGATATCCTAGGATGATTGATAGGAAAGTCCCATCTAGGGGTACTCGTTAAAGTTTCACTTACGAATCTGCGTGGTGATTAATCAAAACTCTATGACGCGAAGCTATTTCAAATAAATTATGTATGTGGAGGCGAAAGGCTCAAAAGGGATGGTATTTTACCGATGCCCCAGGCTTAGGACTTTATTCTGAACACAATAGAAATTTCGTTTCAGCGAGGCACAAATGCTGACAACATATTTCACATGATATAATTATACAATTTATTTATGAAAACACTAACCTTTTGGAGGTATGGGACGTAAATTATAAGCTGGCGAGATTAGTTGTTAGATTATTTGGAGCGGCTAATATAACACAATCCCCCGAGTAATTTCAAGTTGACTTAAACGATTATGTTTACAGCACGGATTGGTTCATAGTTGAAACTACTGTTACTGTGAACTTTCGTAGAGCATGGTTATCGAGTTCTTCCACTAATAACTAAATCTGACTTTGACTATTTGGAGAATTGGAAATAATGTGTAGCACTTTGTTCTTTTGGTTTTGTTACACTAGATCACTGGACACTTTACGTTTCAATCTACGCGCTATAACCAGCTGCTGCACCAAATTCCTTGCGAGATGATTTGGATGCACTCCTAGTCTAGGTTTGCATTTTCCTATTTATTAACGGGATTACTTCAGAATCTTGATATATGTCATTGTTGGTGATGTACCATGGTACATTGAGGATCATCCTTAGCAACTATGTTTGAAATCTTTGGATAATCTCTATATTCGAGTTGGCCGCTCTTCCCCATAATTTCATCCCATATGTACAGGTAGGTTCCAATACTGTTTTATATAGTAATAATTTATTTTGGGTGGTCAGTTGGGACCTCGTGTCTATTAACCAATATAAATTTCGTAGTTTGTGACCTAGTTGTTTCCTTTTGGAAACTATATACTTTTTCCACGTCAATCTTTTATATAGGTGGATTCCAAGGTACCTACTTTACTTCTTCTTTTCGTAGTATTTATTTATTATTGAGACTGACAGGTGGACAGGTTCCTCTACGGGTTGTAAATGATACATGCACCGATCTGTACTCATTTGATTTCAGTTTTCAACTTGATGTATATTATTTTGCAAAAGTTCTGATGCGATGATTAGACTTGTATTTGATATATAGGATGTATGAGATTGCCGTGTCATTAACAAATGTGGCTGTTGTTATACCAGGTGTTATTGGTAGGTGAGCGGTATAAATCATCAAATAACGGAAAGGGCCAGTACACTTCCTTGAGGAACTGCTTCAATAGGCTAGATGTCTCTAATTTCATTTTCATGTTTTAGTCTAAAGTGCCGGTTTGAAATGTATGATTTTAGTAATATATAACAATTTATTGGTAAGCTGTTTTTCAGCTTGTACAACAACGCTTGATATCTTATCAAATGCTTGTCTTATATCTAAGCAGACTGCAGAGCAATCTTCAGAGCAAGCTTCAAGATCCTGATGAATTTGGTTCACGATTCTATGTACTTATTAAATAGTAGAATGTAATCGCCTAAATCCGAATTGGTGTGTTGGTATTACTTTCATTTTTTCTAGCATAGGTGTCAGCTTCGTATAATATGATTTAACATTTTCAGGTTCTTTAAAATATTGACTTTTCCAATGTCCGATTTACGTTAAAAATACATTCAGAACGCTTTTCTGACAACAAATTCGTCAAAAGGGACTCAGAAAACGTGTATTAAGTCGGATTTGGACGAAACCGAGTTGAAGTAGCTGAAATAATACTCCTATTAAAATATAATAGTATTTTTCACTATGAGGAGAAGTGGCTAATTGTAACTTACTGACTGCATTAAATAATTGAGTTAGGTTGGCATACCTATCTTCAGACAGCCTTTGCAATAATAAGGTTGTGATGAGGTCATGGCCTGGTGTTTGTTTGGGGTTGATGTATATAATCACTTTCTTTATTTCATTTTTTGTGAAGCTTTTTATAGTGGTTCAAGTTGATATGGTTCTTCGAGAGCCTGATTTATTTTTGTTTCTACCTTAATTGGTTCAGTTGTATCATTTGGGAGTAAATACATTTATTAAGTGGTGTGGGAATGTTTCAGCTTTTTCTTTTGGAGTTTTGGACCATACTCCTTGTTCTTTTCTAAGAGGTTGTATATAATATTGAGATTGTTTCAATTTTCTTGTAGCCTCAACTAAATCTAAATAATACTTTGTTAAACACGGTAAAATGTAAAAAATTGTAACATTTTAAGATTCTTTCTGAAGGTCTAAATAGAATAATTGGAAAAAGAAGATATATGATTCCCTTTTAATTCTACTTTGAGTACAAATTATTTGTAATAACGTTGCTTATTTTTAAAGATCGATTCTTAGGCACTCATAGATGAAAATCTCGGGAATAAAAAGGAGGAAATTCAATTCAGCTATCATAAAGATATCATAAAGAAATCTTGTGTGTAGCAAACTAATCAGTTAATGAGAGATTGAAATCGAAAAAATGTGCTAGTTCTTAGTTTGCAATTAAGATTCCCCCAAAAAACTTTCGCCGTTTTCTCTTTATCTAACAATATAGGATCTACGATATGTATGTAGTTTTTTTAAAGTAACGTGCATTTTTACTATTTCTTCATATTCTTTCAAAGAGAAGTAGAAACAGTACAAATGAAACTTCTTCTTTCTCTTAATCCTCAACCTCAACGCTATCTGCCCAAATTTATAATGACATGTGCGTTTTGCCTTGTTTTACTTTCTTCACAGGTTTACTTAACTAATTGCCCTTCATCTATTTAAAAGGCATACTTAATCCATACCATTTCTCCTTAATAGATGGTTTTTATCGATTCTATTGGTTTAACTCCTCCATGTATATCTTGTTTCTGACCTAATCGTTTGTCGTCTTACTTTGTATCCTTCTCAAGAAGCGTATCTCTGAACTTTGAGCCTACACTTCATTACTTTAATATTTTGAATGAATTACCTGTTAACCTTACCAAGTTGATCCTTTGAAAAAAGCTAAATGGGTATTTCGACTACCACTGGTCATCCTCGATGCAGAACGCAAAGAAAGGAAAGCGTTAGTAGTGAAAATTGGTTCAAGTTTTAAACGACACACTTTCACTATTTCACTATCGATATTAATTTTATTTTGTTGTTATTCAGTTGCTTACCCTTATTACGCATAGGCGGCTGTGTGCGGTACTTTGTATTTGTTGTACAGTGATTTTTTTATTACTGTAGGATAATTTGTGTGTAGTGCTTACAATAGCGTTTGATCAAGGTCCATATGAAACATGTAAACTGAAGATAACAATTTCATAGTAATAAATACGCATTTTTACAGCCCAAGGGCCATTTTGGATACGGCTTAGTCCGAATTACCGACTTTTAATCAACTTATAGGTAATTGAAAGTAACGTAGCCGGTAACTACGCTTCGGTCGCCTATTATTATCGCAGGAAAAGAAACTCCACCCTGATATTATTAATTGTTTAAACACATATCTAGGTGTTTCCAAAGTAGGTGTGGTAAGACCGAGATTGAATAGTTAGGGAATATAATTATGAAATCGACGGAGTTCAAAACTTAGGCAATTTGGTTCGGCGGATGGCCCATTATAAACCAAATTGAATACTTGCTGTTATCGTGAACAAAGATACTAATTTAGTTATCCAATGTACGAGGCCCATCACATCATCAGGAATCATTTCAGAATGAATTGGTGCACGGTAACCGGGTGTGAAAGCAAAGCTACGGGATCTATGACGATGATGCTCAAAACGCCACACCGCCTCGAGGGCCGTTAGTGCCTCACCATTATTATGAACTATAGTACTATGAAATTGTTTAAACTTCCTCCAGGACTTAAGATAAAAAAATTGGGTTTTACGTCCCTTATGATCGTCCCTGTCAGTGCTTTCCATAGCTTGCACTATTAAATTTCTTTGTCTTGGAGTTCTTGCATACGATTTGGTTTATGACGGTTAGTTTTCAATGACGTATCATCTTATATCTGGTTTGGATTGTTTCCGTTGCGTATCGGATGTTTGGCAAGGAGCTGACCTTATGCAAATGACCCTGAGGACGAAAGCAGAATAATTTCTGAAAAGTAGGATAACGGACGACGGAAACAGTCCAAATAACGTACGGATACATTTTACTACTGTAATGTCGATAATTACTCTTCTATAAATATTGTATTCTATTGTTATGTTCATCGGTAAATCCGAAAAATTCTGAAAGCTTTAATCTTCATGTGAGCCAACTTTAGCAAAATATTTTAGGCGAAACAATGTCTTCCAAATATCCGTTCATTTAATAAATTGAAATGATTTTTATAAGGTCTACTGTTTGTTGCAATGTTAGGATTGATACTTGCTTTGGGAAAATTAAAGTTCTTAAAGTCAAATCCATTTCCTGTATAATTTCATATGAAATAGGTTTACTTGAAGAAAAATTAGGTTTATTTGTTCAGGAGGTAGTATCGCGATAGTATGGGTAATAAACCGTAAAAGCAGCTTCTACTTTTGTTTACTCTGCGCGTGGACGTACGTATATATGTACATATGTTCTAAATGCTCTAAAATCAGTTTGATTGCCTTTTTTGTGTTTTAATTGTACATTTATTATGGTTGAAACACGCAAAGAAATGCTGAAATATCAAAATATTGTTCTTAGGTAAAAATTAGTTTACCGAGTTTATTTTACTTCATGTGCCTTTCTAAATCATTCCATGGCAGAATATACATATTATCACTGAAACATTATTGGATTATTAGGGAGTCGAGTAGAATTAAGGCGAAGTACTCTTTTGCGTTTCTAGTAATATGCCTTTTGGCTCTTTGTCAACATTTAAAACATATCTATTCAGCTAGAATCTTGTTCTAATTCATATTCTAGATCTCAAAAAGAATTGCTTTGTTTTTGAAGTATGTATTTCTAATTCTATAAAAGGAACAAAATGATTATTTTATAAAATGCAATCGAACTATTTTGATGTTGATTGTAACTATGAATCATGTACACTAATTAGTACTAGTGAATTTTATCCGATTATAACATAGTTAATTGATAAAGATTAGATATTATTGATAGATGTTACTATTTCGACTTATATGTCTATGGCTACAAATTAACCCCCATCAAATTTGTATACCTTTTGATCAGACACTCTACTGATTAAATCTCATTTCTGCCTTCGTTTCTTAATGCACAACGTGTAAATTACTTGTCAAAATCACCTACGTGTACATATGTGCTTATTCTATTTACGTACGTTAAATTCACACGTTTAAATTACCTTTTGCCCGCATTCTCCATACATATATCTATACACGCGTTTGTTTACTAGTTATAGTGTTTACAAGATAAGCTTTCACATTGCGAATAGAGATGTTGCATAATTTCAACGTTTTCATAGGGAAGTGGATTACTTTATTCTAGTACAACTTCATCCACAGAAAATAGAAACTAACAGAATGATACGCTTGTTCAAGGTAGTACACCACACAGTGAAATAATTGGATGTTGGAAGTAATTTACAATTAGAACATTGTTGTTACTACATTCTTTTTATAACTCGAATTTGTACTAAAAAATACAGAACACGCTTTCATGATAATTATAAACCTTGTTTAGAATGTAGATCTACTTTTGAAATCTAATTTTACCTATTGCGATGCTTGTAAATTTAATGTTAAATATTCTCTTCCATGAATAATGCAGCGCTGCGATCGCAGTTCCGCACATGCGCGGTAGACGCTCTGTATCAAGGAGAAGAAACGTGCGCCATTTTGAGATCGCTGTCGCGTAAGCTTTGTTGTGCTTGTTTACAATGTCGGTGTTGATTGAAAATCCCGCCGCTTGTGAAATCAGATCTGTGATTCGTTTTCTGAATGCTAGGAAAGTGAAACCAATTGAAATTTATCAGACAAAATGCGATGAGTGATTTAATGGTGAGAAAATGGGTCCGACAGTTCAATGAAGGACGTAGTGAAGTGCACGATGAAGAACGAAGTGGGCGTCCATCTTTGGTTACAGAAGAACTGGTTCACGGGATTGATGACAAGATCCAGGAAAACCGCAAGTTTACAATTAGTGCTCTCGCTATGGAATTTACCCAAATCTCACGATCACTAATTCATGAAATTGTTAGCGAAAAACTGAAATTTCGTAAACTTTGCTCACGTTGGGTACCAAAGATTCTTACTGAGCAACACAAAACAAAACGGATGGGTAGTGCACTTCAGTTTTTGACCCGTTATGATGAAGGCGGTGAAGAATTTCTGACACAGATAGCCACAGGAGATGAAGATTGGGTTTCTTACGACACCTCTGAAAGTAAGCGGCAATCAATGGAATGGAGGCACACTTCATCCCCAGCAAAGGTTAAGCCGAAACAAATCGTGGCACCTCGCAAAATGATGTGCACAGTGTTCTGGGACTGGAAAGGCATCTTAGTCATTGATTTCTTACCGCGTGGTCAAACAATCAAAGCAGATGTTTATTGCGAGACACTTAGGAAATTGCGCCGCGTAATACAGAATAAGCGCCGAGGATTGCTGTCAAAAGGTGTTGTCTTTCTTCACGACAACGCACGACCACACACTGCAAATGTGACGAAAAACCTCCTACAGGGATTTGGCTGGGACGTGTTTGACCATCCTCCGTACAGCCCTGACCTCGCTCCTAACGACTTTCATCTGTTCTTACATCTCAAGTCTTTCCTTGGCGGTCAACACTTCAACATTGACGAAGAGCTGAAAGAAAATGTTTCCAACTGTTGAAGACACAGGCGTCAAACTTCTATGAAGAGGGTATACAAAAACTTGTGCCACGCTATGATAAATGCCTGCAAAATTTCGGCAGTTATGTGGAAAAGTAGTTTAATAGTTGTAGAATTTTGTGCAATAAATAATTTTTCTGTATCTGTACACAATTTAATTTTATTACCAAACGGAACTTACTTTCTGGACGTACCTCGTATACCTCCATACACACAAGTTAAACATAAATCTTTATTAATTTTTCTTATATTGCGTATACGCGTTTCCTGAATAATTTTTGGGTAAACGTACATTGAACGCGTAATCCTACGGATATGTGCCCTCTACGCGATGAATAGATTATATTGTATCAAAGATCTGGAACTGATTTCGGTTATAATTAATTTACTTGCTTCTAAATTATTTACGGTGTGTAAAGGTGACTTAGATTACGCCAAACCTGCATGTTAATTAAATTTCGCCAGAGTATTAATCAGAAATTGAAGGCGTATTAGGGAAATTATTGAAGCGGATCGGCAAGGCCCTGTGGCGAATTTGAGACATATTAACGTCACCCACGTATTAAGGAGGAAAGTTTTGTTTCAAACTAAGGTGAAGCACGAAATTAAACAAAAGTTAAATGTTGTGCATAAATATAATAATTATTTTAGCTTCTCATAACATTTTCCTCAAAAGATAGGCATAAAATATTAAAATTACAGAAATAGGGTAGTATGTATTAATATAGTATTAGGTATACTTCGTAATGGCAAAGATATAGTTACAAAACAAAAATGGTTCACATTTGAAGATATATGTAAATACATATATATTCTTCGCAATCAGAGGAAACATGCGCAATATGCAACAATAATTTAGCACAGTGTAAGTACTCCAGACTGAAGATGTTTAAAGAAAACATAAAAACGAATACTGCTCCAGAGAAAGAACATTTTAACAGCCTTGTTATATAATTTCTTCAGATGTCATTCATGGTTTTTACTAATTTCCTTTTTCTTCGTCTTTCTTGGCCTTTTCTCTTCAAAAGCTTTTCTTGTTTGCCCGAGAACTCCGTTCGAGAAACATCTAACGCTTTTTAATTTACACAATCCGCAACTTCTTGATTTAGAGAAGTGGTACTATGGGGCCAAAAAGCATTTAGCATTACATTAATTAGATTTTGAAATCAAAGACTTCGGAAGTAGCTAGATATGAAAAGCTCCATAAAGCATGTGCATTTTTAGTTTTATCTTGGTTGTTGCTGTTTTCACTATCGATTGAGATCTCATTCTTATGATTATCAACAGTGTCATAAATTCATAGTGGTAGCAGTTATATAATTTTATTGTTGCGAAAGCTACTTTTGATTTGATCCAATTAGTTTTAGTAAGGTAAAATTGAATAAAATCCGCATCACAGAAATAACTGGTAAGAATTCAATGTTTCCTGGTCTTTATCACCATGCGACAAAAAATTAGCTGGCCATAGATAGACACTAACCTTAGCGATTGCACACTTCGATGTTAAATTAAAATGCATCGCGTGACTCAACGAGTAAATGACCGAGCGAATAAGCGAACAACGCCGGATGCTTTCCGACAACGTGTATGTTGTAAGTATAGAAGTACCTACTTGTAAGCGGAAAAATAGATAGAGAATAAAAAAGCGACGTGTCATTAACATTGACCTTTAGATAGTTTACAAGGAGAAGCGGTTCGAAATTAAAGTTACTACAACTGTCATCGTTGTTTGATAGTATCAGCCGCTAGTAACCGGACTTTCACTTACCTATACGCCAGCACTGCTATTTCGTCATTGTGATACACTTTAATAGAGCCCTTGCATAATGGGTATAAGTAATTACACATTTATTCGGAATAGTTACGTGGAAGTGTGTTTTGCTATTCAGTTTTTATCCCATTACATTAAGACGACCTAAACAAAATTGTAGGTCCTGAAGGTAAGTTTGTAACAGGTTCAGCGAATGCACCGATGCGATGGTTCTAAAACCAATTTCCTCACGTTTTGATATGTACCATTGAATACCTATAAAACTTTGGATACGCTTTTAACTGAACGGTGTATATCTTGGTTATTTTCAATATAGATAGATGTAGCTTCATCTTAAGAGTAATCTAGAAAGTTCAAACGGCTTCTAAAGCAGCATGACTAATGAAACATTGAGCTATCAGCGACCTGCAAAATATTTCTAGATTTCATGAAAATAGACACATAGAGTACAAACGAGTTTCTGACTGCTCATTACCGATTAATATTTAGGTAACAGTGTACGAAAAATGGAATTATGAACATTAATGAAAAATCAATTCTGAATTCTAACATACACACTCAATTGAAAATAATCGAGATCTGATCTTGGTAAAATACTTGATATTTATGCTTTTCAGAAATTGATTTACCAAGTTGCTTTGAAGTTTGTTCTCTAACTTTTCTAAAATGATCTTTTATGGCACAAAAGTTAAAATATTTTAATTTAATTTTAATTAATTTTAAGTACAGAAAGAGCGTTACATGGAGATTAATCTTTACTGCTTTCCTGAGAGAAATGAGAAAGTTTTCTAGACCTTATGGTCGATGTAATGAAAAGTAGATACAATACCACAATCGGTAACGTTCAACTTAATAATAATTAGATAAAGGCGAGATCGCAAAACAAATGTCAAAACAATTTGGTGTACAGCCAGCGGGGTAGTACAGTGTAAGTTCGTTCCATAAAAGGAAACCATGGTGGCAGACCCTCGTGTCAAATTGAATCTGTGTTTCTTTTGCAACCAATGTAATACTCGACTTTGCTCCACGACAATGCCAAATCATACATCGTCATTCATCGAAATTTGGGCTTTGAGTCTGTGCTTCATCCACGTTATTATCTTGATTTGTCGTCTATCGACAACTACTTCTCTCTGCACGGGTAGCAAACCAGGACGATACCGAAAATGTGACGGTGCTGCGATTGAATCCAGCTAATGCGTATGAAGTTGCCACAGATTAAAATTCACATGAAAAACGAAATACCATGCTCGTCAACCTCATATAAATTATCTTCTTCTCCTAATTTTATTTTCTTAGTTTTCTCACCATGAGTTATCCTAATATTCTCCGAATCCTATTTCCTTAGTTTTATTAGCATCAGTTAGTCTAATTTTCTTCATAGTTATCTCCTCTCTAATTTTCATTTTTCGCATTTTATTGTAGGTGAAATCACTTTATTTAAATTAAATATACCCTGAATTTTATTCGTGGAAGTCTTCGACATTTGTCAAAATATAAAAGTTGTGTTTACAACTTTTCTCCACGATAAGAAGCAGTATTGGCATTTCTCTCTTGCGTACTTAATGACTAAACGTGATTAAAACTTTTCCATCCGAGGAAAATCTTCGTCATAAGAGCTTCTTAGCTTATATTAGAACAATATTTAATTCACTAATGGACACTCCGTATTTTTGCAATTACGTAAGACAGATGCTTTGCGCTCGTTATTTCTATCAATCTTCTTTAATTGATGCTCTTCACAAAATTCGTTGTATAAAGAACTATACACGAGCACAAATTATATCGATGTATTCGTCATTACGAAATCGCCATGCTTTTCCACAATTTCAAAATGCAAAATATAGAAACTTTGTGCTGAAATTGAACGAGGTTCATTTTACAATTAGGTTTATCGTTTGAAGTTAAAACCATATCTTAACCTATGGAAACGTATTTAATTTCACTGACGAAGGTTGTAAAGAAACGTTATTAATTTCCGGTCTGAAATATAGCTGTTCAATCCCAATTTGTTGCATTAACAGTGGTAGACAAAAATTAACAAGATAAGTATAATAGGTCACGATATATACATACACATTTTATCAACATAAAGTAATACAATAATAAGTAATTTACCTACTGTTTGCGAAATATCCAGAATTATGGTCCGCCAACGCGTATCTCAGAAACAAACGAATTTAACCCACTATAGATCACCGTGAAACTGCTGAAGACACGGTCTGGGATAGTCACTCACATGGGGCATCCCGTCAAGGCATTCTCAAATCAAAACTAAAATTCCGCCTTTGCACTCAAAATACAAAACGGTGCACTAATATGGTGCTTCGAAAAATTTTCCAAATTACCTGAAAATCAGTACTTGGAGGTTTCTGGGATTGCTGATGACGAATCTAACGTTAGTTTCGCATTTTACAAAATGGTCGACCGATGGTTGCACTCCAAAGTAGATCAAAATCCGACTTTCCGTTCGCTAACTCGTTCAAAGTCAAAATGATGAGAAAGTAATCTAATGGACAAAACTTGAGGTATTACTCTTATAACTATCGGAGTTCGTCGAAAAACTCCATCCCAGTTGGATTTTATAAGATGACACACCAATATATATTGTAAGATTTGAAACACTTCTCCGATTTCTATAGGAACGGGTATTTTATTGTTTTGGGTATCACTGAACACGAATCTGATGTTACCTTTCGTGTTTTTCAAAATGGCCAAGGTGTGTATCTTTCACGCCAAGAAGACAGGAAAAAGAGTATGGAGCAATTACATTACGTAGCTGAGTATTATCAATGCGAGTTCATTAGGGTTGGTAAGGTTTAGGTTGACTAATTTTTTATACACTTTCCTTTGAAATAACTCAAACCACTCAAATTGTCATGCTGGTCCGCCATGTTGTAAAATATATTTGAGGTAATAATGTTTCGAGGAATGGAAGACTAATACTCCAAATTTACTCCATAAGATTACTCCCTCATCATTTTTCATTGCATACCAGTTAGCGAAGAAAGTTGGATTTTCATGTAATTAACTATTCTATTTTTTGCAATTTTGAGTGCAAATACGAATTTTTATTTTTCTGTTTTGAGTATGTCTCGATGAGATGCCTAAAATGAAACATATATCCCGAAATGTGTATTCAGCAGTACGGGGTCCTATAATAGATTATTTTATTCTGTATATATTTGCCAATAGTTTGTCTTACCATACGGGAAACAAAATTGCAAAAGTTTAGATTAAACCAATCGAATCAATGAGGTTATAATAAGAAAGGACAGTATAGCAGGTGCAATATTATAGGATATTTTTGTTGAGGAACCTCGAAACTTTGGAATACTCAAACAGATTTAAATATTGTTTGAGATTTTAGAGTCACGAGTTGGGTGGCATAGATAATTGTTTAACTTTCATTCATCACAGCATTTTCCTTGCAAATATATATCTGTTTCTGCCAATTTAAAGATTGCGTGATTATTTTCGGTGATACAAAATTTTTGTATTGCGGTCTTGCTGGATACGCACTATTTGTAAGCGTAGGTATCTTACTTTTAATTAGTAATATGAACTGTGACATTTTTAACCAGTAAATAGAATAGCAGTAAATAAATAGCAACAATTTTAAGAATAACGTTCTGCACTTTGGTATATGAGCGCGCAAAAGTGATGGAGGCGCCGGGGTCCTTAAACAAGGATTTGTTTATTTCACAAAGACTCATGTACCTGAAATTTTTGCTTGAAATTTAACAAATTTTCGAAAATTACTTTAGTCAATATGGTTAGGAGTTACAATCGAAAACGGCAAGGAAATGTCTTTTTACTGTATATGGCGTATGCATGTCGGAATTTACGTCTGAATGGGATATTAAGTATACATATCTATGTGTGTGCATACACATTTGTTAGCGTTTGTTAACACCGAAATAGAAATTAAAGGTTAACGTAAAATTCCAACTTTTAAATGGTGATTAGAGTATATTGACCTTTTTCTATAAATTAGAATGTTTGAATAGTTATTAGAGATATTTGCGTGCTATTGTACGCTGGAAATAAATTCTAATGAAACACTATTTGTGTTATTATCAAGATTTACGTCTATATATTTACAATATATAAATACCGTACGTATCTACGTGCTGATAAATCACTCAATACGCTACCGCTAAATTAAAAGGGAAAATCCTCATATTGCGTGATGATTTTGTCGAAATTGATTACAATATTCTCTGGTAGTATTATTAACATACATACATATTACAATTAATAAACGTAATATGTGCATGTTACATATAGCACAATACTCCACAATACAGTTTTCTCCAGAATTCAGTTCTAACCATTTATTCCCGTCATCGTAATACTAGATTATAAATACACACTTTGGTTTCAGAACATGTTCAAGCTCCCAAACCTCTCACAATAATCTCGAAATATGAAAACAAGTTTGACATTTGAATTTAAAATTAAATTTTCTTCCTAAAGCGCTGACCCTTTCAGCATCTAAAGAGATAAAATTGTATATTTTATCATCCCACACGAATCGATTTCAAAGGATATGAATTCAATCGCACGAAATGATTTTGATCAGTATCCTATTTATACCGAAAGCTGGCTGAAATGTAATTCAATCAACAAAAATTGCTCGAAGAAGCTTCGTTCGGAGCTTTAAATAAATACGGAAAATATCGAAAACGCGCTTAGCAGACAGAATACATGTGTTTGTTCCCCTTTTCAATATTCTGGAAACATATATTCACATGAACCGTTGATAACATAAATACCATCGGTGTTTGCGTTATGAAAATCGATTTCCATCGAGATCACGTCATTATTCCAGAACTCAGTTAGTTGATGATTTCGGATTATCGGTTTCGATATTGGTTTTGTTATTGATTTTGAGGAAAACAAACATCCATTTATTTCTAACAATAAATGGTTGTTATAAATGAAGTCGAATATTGCAATTTATGCACTGGGACAAAATGGTTCTTAAAATAGAATAGATCAATTACTGGCAAATGTAATTAATTAAATAACAGAGCTAATCACGTAGTAATTGTTAAGGGATTCCTTTATCCCCCGCGCAATTAACACTTGTTAGCAACTTGTTTTATATCGAATTTTACATTTATTTCATATTTAAGTAGGTACAACTTTATATTTTTTTCTAAAACTGTCTAGATTTAGAGTCTTCTGCTTCAGCGAGATACGCGAGAAATAGAATGGGTTGATTTAAAAAAATCAATTTTGGGGATGGTGCACACCAGAATACCAATTTAAGGAGAAAATTATAAATAGTAGCTACATAGTAGTATTTCGAACATATGAGTCTTGATGTACCTATCACGTTGTGATATTTCTTAATCACCAAGTATTTGTTCTCTTATAACCTGTATTTGTGTTAGAAATTACTTTTGTAAAGATCTCTAAGTTTTCTTTTTCTCAAGAACCGGTTAATTAATACGAAATGAGTAGTTTATAAATATTAGTTGAAGATGGTTACCACCTTCAGGCAACAGTAAAAACTTCTCGATGAAGAAATGAATACGCGATTAGTGAAAATCCATACTAATGATCATCGTATGCTAATTGAGGCTTCCTTTTCACTATAGGAACTACGATTGAATTTGAAATTGCTAACATCTGCGTGTTTATTAGCGGCGTTTTCACTTTTTTAGTCTTTGTTCCATTTCTCTTTTTTTTTCTTTTGGTGGTACAATTATGTCCGACTACTGAAGTTGATTCCAATTAGATGTAGGTTAGAATATCAATTTCCTTTAGATGTCATTATTAAATTATTTAATTTCTCTCCATAAAAGGACTTTCGATTTCAATATTTCCAAGTGTTGCGATTTAACAGATCGTTGTTTCTTATTGCCAGTGTTCTTTGAAAAAAAAGGAATTTTTAGGATGTTTTGTATTAATTTTCATCAGCATTCAAGAATTATGTATACATTTTACTTTTAAGAGTATTAAAATAAAGGCATGATTTTGAGTCACCAAGGCAAATAAACGCAATAAATGTCCAGGCTGAGAATAACGAGATTAACAAGGCAAGTTTTAATTAGAAATATCTTCCACATCAAAAGTTTTGTAGCCGGTGGCATTTTTATTTGCCAAGCTGCTTCCCTTGTCATTGTTGTTCAAAGGGCTTTATTACATTGCTATTTTCAACGCTTAAAATTTACAACGAGGGTTTTAAAAACATTTAGATGAATTCGTTAGATAGGATGCAATTCATGCAATAGTGGTTGAACGTAATTGACTATTATCCTCCACCACAAGCTTCTACGCATACTCTTATATATATAACAATAAATTTAAAATTTAAATATTTTTAAACGAATTTATATATTTGACGGAAAATATGCAGACATTCCAATTTCTGATGCATATTTCCATTTATTCCAAATTGTGGAGAAATAAATGCTCTTTTGGAATATTTGTGTTTAGATAAGTACATAAATATATAATTTAATACAGAAATTGCACCACCTAGAAAGCGTTGGAATTCTTTGTTCGAATTTGGTAGAAACATTTGAAAATAGTAAACTATTTTTGACAACCAAATTCTTAATAAAATAACATCTTCGGGATTCTCTACAAAATGCCGTAATTAGGTGCGTTAATGGACAGCTATCAAGTAACTGTGTAGACACTTAGAAAGCAAGCACAATTTGCATATGCCAATAATCTGTGAGGAGAATTAAGATATAGAGAGTCATCCAGATTTTATTTGATTAATAAAAATTTAACTATTAAAAATTAACAAAAGAAGTAACTTTTATTTTTCATTGATCCTTGATATGTTATACACCAAACAATTTGTATTTCATATCGTACCAATTGACAAAGCCAATAGTGGGTTAGGTAAATTCTCTAGCCTCCTACCTATAACGGCCAATATATGTTCCGAGGGGGAAAGATCCGGAAGTTTTGGTGGGTAAGGTGAAAAATTCATGTGGTTCTTTTCAAATCACCTCACTGCAATTTGGGGATCAGCATTGCCCTATTGATAGAGTGGCACTTGAAGAAATGAAAATCGCTGGACGATCATATTGCCTCGAATGAGAACCACAGGAAATATGCAGTTGAGCTCCATACTATACCCCACACTGTGGTACACATACTCCTCGATACGTTTTTGTCTAATTTGCGTTCCCAGACACAATCTTAATTCATCAGTAGAGACCACATGATGGCACTCCATCTTGTGCTGAAGTCTACATCTGCACCAAACTAAACGTTGTTAGCGGTGTTAAGCCATAAGAGGAAAGAGTTAACATGGTTGGTAGAGGCGCTAAGATAAGATCGAATAGGACAATAAATAGTACGTACTGGATAGCCTGCACCTTGAAACCATTTGTCAACAATAGAACTGGCTATCGAAAAACGGTCTTTAATGGCCACCAGTTTGGGATGACAATTCTGGTTTCGGTTGATCTTCTTCGCAATCCAGTATCTCCCTGGCGTTGTGTTTACTGTCCTTCACACCATCCTCAAAAAACTCTAATTGTCATAGTATAATTTCCTACCTACAAGGCAGTGATAAAATGTATTTTTATTTTTACAACCGTGCTCACTAAAACATAATTTGTTGTATCCCAATTGATTATTATGCAAGAAAGGGCATCCATTCTACTGAATTACTTTTATATCCTTTAGTAATTGTTTTCGTTGAGATGGTAACGCAACAAATTTTCAGCAAATTAACTCTTAATGACCACATCTTGTTGGAAAAAGCCATATATTTTCCGTTATATTGTTGACACTGTATACTCCAACAAAATACAAAATATTACCGAAACCCAAGAGCGTATAGATACTAATTTATAACAGCAACTGCGATTCGAACGGTTGTCTGGCACGAACACAGCTGTCCCAGCATGTTTCTGTGTATCGACTTGTTATTCTCTCTGCACTAATCGTAGAGGTCTACTTTTTTCTGTACGATGCTTGGTTTGTTCGGATATTGATCAAAATCGAAAAGATAATGTTCGTAGACCATGCGATCGAAAACACATTCAGAAAAGTTTTGAGATTATGTAGCTTATGATGTTCGATCTACTGATTTGTCGTAAATTTGTCAGGTGTAGCTTATTAGTAATTCATGCTAATGTTATGTAATTATAAGGTATGAACTGCAAGGTTGTCAATGGATTACGATTATTGACGTGCATCTAATTTTAAATACAGTTATTTCGAGTCTATGTAGATTAAAATTATGATTTGTGCAGTAAAAGCTATTGTTATCAAGATTATCAATTTAAGTTCAAGCTGATACGTTAAGTTAATAGTCGTGATAAATCTGGTTGAAGTTTGAAAATTTATAATGAACATCGATGTGTATACAGTAACACATGAGCTGTGTATATCCAAGCAGAAGCTATTGATGTATATAGATTTCCCAGAAGTGCTAGAATGACATCGATCATGCGCTAGTTCTGTAAAAAATAGATCATATTAAATTGGTACATATGAGTTCATATATATCTTGCAAGCATTTGGGATTCCCCTAGGTTCTAATCTCAGGCCACTACACTTTTCTATATATATATATATTAACGACATACTCTTCAGATATTAAATACTATAAGGTACTTTTTACCGACGCCCTAAAATTTTAAATTCTAATTACAAATATTGCATTTTTTTTTCAAGACCAGGTTATACATAAAATCGTATTGACTAAATTAGAACCAAAAGTTTTAACATGCTGTGGTAAGGAAGTCTTTCTCAATTGATGCCATGTAACACAATATAACACATTTCCTGTTTTCCATAGCTAAAAGTAACTCCGCAGGAAATTAAAAGTGAAGAAATCGAATGTGCAATTCAATAATCCAACCGGTACTAATTAAAACTGTAAAAATTACTTATTTTTATCTCGGGAATGATTGAGTAATTAGATATCGTAACAAACTCGTATATTCCGTTTTCACTTCGCTAATTTAATATATATATATATATATATATATATATATATATATCGTATCGCAATCGTGAGATAAATCTATTACTTGATCATTTGTTACTCATTAAAATCGATGGTTGTTCCGACAACTAGCGAAACAGTTTCGACGTCAACGACAAATTGCAAACACAGATGTAGATAGAGGCTGCCTTTCAATAAAGTTTGTCGCAGGCGGAGGTGTAAATGTAAATAGGTCATCTCTTGCAAAAATCTTCCAACGATTACGTATACATTATAATAATTATTGATTTCAGGGTTATTGCTGCGAGAGTAATACGCAAAACGTAGAGAATTCGAAAACTGCATAGAATATTAAGCGGTTAGAGCTCCTTGTATATAACAACGGTTATTTGGACGTAATTAGAGATTTACTCATTAGATAGTAATTTCATGGTTATTATTTGTTAAAATACTAATTAGTTACTTGTTGCCTATATATTTTTGGGCATTAATGAATGAAGTAATAATTTTAGTAGCTTCCTAATTAATATAACCATATTTACAGTTATTGTGGTCAGCAGGCGATACAAAAAGTTATTATTAACATAAATTTTCATAACAATGAGTCACTAAACTTTTTGATTTTATTAATGTAGAATGTGTTCAAAAAATAAAAATCTAAAATTGTTGAAGTTTCGCTTTAATGCAATTCGTCTCTTTTAAAAGTAATTTTGAGTAGATGCAGCCTCTTTTATGATTTAGAATTCAATTAGCTAATTGTTGCTTCTGTGTTAATTCCTAATCTGCTTTTTCCGATTCTTTTGAGCTAGCACCTCGTATCTAGTCTGCGGCGGTTTAATAAAGAACACTTTACTGAATCTGTAATTGACTATTTAAATAATCGGCGTCGGTAGCTAAATAACATTTTAGAGACTTAGTGGCCAATGATTGTTGTACAATTGTTACTCGCTATACATATATTTATGCAGCTCTTATTATGTCATTCGACGTTCTTTATAACCTCTATGTTTCGTAACAAGATGGGAGCATAGTGTAAAATAATGGACATTCATAGTTCATATATTGAATTGCAGATAACAAAGTTTGGTTTTTCCATAGCCAGTGTATTTCTCAAGTGCAAATGACTACATGAGACTAATCTATTGAAAAATGATAGAACATCGAGGTAATACCTGCCAATCAAAATAATGTACGGGGATATCTTGAAAACTAATAACTCAGTGCCCGTAGGTAGTAGATATATTTTTAAAACTATAAGATGATGTACCCTATCCACTAATATAACGACTTTTCAGTATAGTCTCCGTTTGCAACAATAGACTCCAGTGTACAAGAGGCTGCACTACTTTTGAATCTCCTTCATTACCTTTGAATTTGAGAATGGTGCGTGAAATGCAGTTCAAATGTGTAATATGCAAACACAAAGATTTGCTAGAAAACTTCAGGATTACCATTTTCTGGGATTGCTTTGGCATTGTTCATGTTAGGTTCTTCGGACGTGATGATACTACCAACTTGAAAAGATATACTAATGGCCTAAAGCATCCCATCAAGCGATAGTAGGATCATTGAAAGAAGATGCCAATTTTCCATTATGAAAATCTTCGACTTCACCAAAGTCAGACAAAAGCGTTGAAGGAGTTTTCGTTTGATGATGTGCTAGCTTATGCGCTTTACACACCATATCTAATGAATCTTTCTTGTTTCCTAAAACTGAGCACCATCCCAAGGGCAAGGATTTGTCTTCAAATGTTTTGTTTCCAAGGTAGTGTTGTGCAACGACTGTGATCATGGCAAGCTTAAGCAACTCGTTGTGTAAACGGAGATCATATGGGAAAATGATTAGATCAATTGGTGAACAATATTTTACATTTGTACTCGATATCTATCTAGCAGTAATATAGTTATACCCATCGAGGCATTGACACTCCCAAATTTGTATAAAATTGATACGATTATTTTGTATGCATTAAATTAGGGGGCACCATTGATCATTGGGATAATTATTAAAACATAATTCATAAACATAACACAGCATGTTTTAATGCTATGGCTAAAACTGGTAATAGGTTTATTAAGGAAAGAACCATGTCATGGTTTTATTTTTTACACCTCAACTACTCAATAGCAAGGTGAAACAGTTCTCACTTTAGCTGACTCGGTTTTCCAACCACCATTTCAAATGCAAATTTTGCAAGACCCAGAATTACTTTGACCAAACATCTTCTCCAAATGATACTTTAATTAGGTGTACCTAGGGGATAGATCTGTGGTCAGCCTTAATCTGTTTCTTGTCAGTTCAATTTTATGATTTTTCCAACAAAGCGGGGGTTACGGTTAAGTCAGATGTATTTTCCTTGCTGGGTGGGATTCCAGGTTGGAATAAAAAAGTGAAAACTGTCTACTAGAGGAATACCTCTGGATTAAGGTACGTAAAAATTAACCTGTTCCTTGGGTCTGTCTGCTAGATGCTGCCAACTAAGATATGATTTGAAAGAGATTCGACAGGCTACTGCAGATAATTTTAGGTTTTGCAAAATTACTGCTGAAATATATCAATAATGCCTCTATTATTTTCCTTCGATGCTACTCAATATCAAAATATCATTTTTTTGGAGAAGATAATTTCAGGAAAAATTTCAGTTAAAATTGCGATTGGAACGTCTTAACCTTCCTATACTCACGCATACGGTCTGTGAGACCGACTTATATAGTATAGTATACGTCTTTTATTTTGACGTGAGTATAGGAAGGTTAATAAGACTATTACTCAGTCAAGCGAAATAAGATCTCTCTTCCTTCGCAAACTTCTAGGTTTTTTTAAGAAGATTGGAATACATGCACACGAAAAATTTATTTCAAGCACATATTTTTAGGTCAATTGAAATCATGCTTACTAGGCAAATATCCAGAAACCTAATATAATCTAACATACTACTTTCTTCCTTTTTTGTTCTGCTCAGCTTTGCATTTCACGTCGAGGAACATTGTATTTCTATCTGTGAAGCAGAACGTTTGGATACAATATCGGTAACCGTAGCAATTTAATATTACGTTTCTTATCTTGCTCTATAAAGCCACCAAAATCCAATTTTGAAAGTGAAATTTAATTCAAGACATCCACTTTACCACATATCTGTTTCTACATTTTCCAGTTTTTTACGATTCGATAGTACTACTCGTGCAACATGTACATATCTTTTGTTAGCTTTTCGTTTACCGAAATATGTTAAATGACATGACATTATCATGTTATTCTGAACGATACACCTACGCTCTATTTTATTAATTCATACTTAAAAAGCAATTACAGTACATTGACACAGTCGCTTCTAATAATTGTCGTTGCGTAATTGGTCTTCATGGTATTGTAGGAGTTCGGCCCTAATTAGTGTGTATTAAATTAACAGCTTGCTTTCATTGACGTTTGTCGGCACAAGCAGTAAGTCTATTTTCGTGTTTCAATGAATTCACACGAAGTTCATTCATCTCGTCAGAATCTGCGTTTAGCGAATTTCAAGTCTTCAAAAATTCTCATAGCAAACATGAGTATCATATTTGAAATTAATTTAAGTGTATGCTTTTACACTGTATGGAACAGTACAATACATCTGTTGTCTGATGTGGTTGTTATTGCGTATGTTAAGTGGTCGTCCATGGTTCCTGTTGAAACTAGGTCATCCTTATATTCCGTAGGGTACTTCTTTTAAATACATTGGTTATATACAATGAAAACCGAAAATAATTTTCTTAACGTAACTTGTTTAGACAATTATTTATTAGAATTGCTTGAATTATAGCAATCGTTCCAGATGATTCGTAATGAATGGTCGTGCGTCTGGCTGTACTTTGTTTGACTATTTATGTGCATATTCAAAGATTAATATGTTACGGCCTTAAGCTATATACTTTCACCTTAAGTATACAAATATGTAAACACGTGTTTCTATTAGTGTTAGTATATTGAACTAAAAGAAAAAGCACTTGACACTGACTTCGACCAGCCGAACTGTGGGCTCTGCTTCATTAACTTTCATTTGCAAATTATTACTTGACACATTTTCAGTCGCGTTCACCACAGCCAACCGCTTGACCTCCCTAGGCTTTAAACTTTATTTCTTTGTAATGCTTTCCACGACTTTCAATCTGTAATTTATATATCCTTTAATTATTATGTTGTAGTATAACTTTTGCTTAATACATACATACATCTAAAAGCATCAACTTATACATTCGTACCGTTATGTGTTAATACAATATACCAACATCCCATGCCGAAAATTATAGGTTTATTGCGAAATGAATTTAAAGAAAATGGCATGAAAGCGATTACTATTTATCATTCTCACGTTTAGTGGAAGTGAGTTACAACTTAATTACACTATTGTCGATATCAAGTGTCTATGCTATTTTATTTTCACACATTGTATGATATAGTAAGGCCATAAAGTTTGGTTTCATATCACAGTAGTACTTGATAATAGTCTTATTATTCACTTATTGAACCACGTACTATGTTAATTTAACAATTAACATAGTAATTTGTCCAGCTTCTATATTTATCCCTACAAAATTGACGTATGCATTATATGCACATAGAATGAGGCAATATAGAATTGCAACCAACAAATTCTAAAAGTGCGCCAGATAGACTGCTGAAAAGTCATCCGAGAACTGGTCTTGACAGTCATGAAACATGCAAAGGCAGTCATGGATGGAGCAACTCCTACAAATGGAGGAGAAGGAAAGGAAACGAGCGTAATGGTCAATTAAAAATGAAAAACACTTTTAAATATAATAACTTGGTGTCAACAATACGTACAAACTAAGAAGCTAGTAGTAGAGTATATTCACAGAACATGTATCCATATCTTCATTAAACAGGGGACCGCATATTACTTACTAATTGAATGAAAACAAGTTCACGTTACTGTGCAATCTGAAAATATGCAGTAATATCAGGCTAAAATTTGGTCGTGAACTGAGCCTGGTCCTCTTTCAATGCGTTCTTGATCTACAATTTTTAAAAAATCCACTGACCTATATGACATGAGTTTTGTCTTGAGGTGAAATTATTGTCAGTTTTGTAATATGTCCCAGTTTTATAAATAATTTGGAATAATTTCTTTAAATGTGATATAATTTTCATTTTCCACGCGGCGTTAGGAAAGCTTTACTTCGCCTATACCAACAAGTAAACCAGTAAAACGGTTTTGCACCTCACTTGATGTGTGGGTCCTGCGATGTTGACTGGATGGATACTGTTTAAGCGTTCTTTTGGTGTTTCTACGTATGTCCTTAATCCTTGACATCTTCTTCCGGCGTTGCTGATCTAGAGGTTTGACGGTTCTATGATTAGGTTATTTCTTAATTGCTTGCTCCCTACAGACCATGGTACACGGAGCAATTGTCATTATGGCTTTTAATTGAAATTGTGCTACTACGCTGTTCTTGATCACGTGGAGTATGTGTATATAAGTAATTATTGGCCTGGTCACCATTTGGATGTTGCATATATTGTTCACTATAACTCCCAGATATTGCGTTTTGGTAGCCTCGTGGACGTTTTTCCCAAATAAGAGAAAGTTCTTTTTGTGTCTTGAGTTTTCTTCTCCATTTGGTGGCGTATTCCTCATATGTGCATCCTGAGCGCCTTCACACGTGCTTCAATTTATTTCCTTGTGTTTTTGGGATGGAGGTGGTATCATGTGCATTAGGGCTTGGGATGTATCTGATGTAGATGAGATAAAGAAGCAGATCCAGTGCTGACTTTGGTGGAACTCCAGCAGTGTGATATGATTTCGATAAAGAATTCGTTATTGATGTCTATCTTTATCTTACAGTTTGTGAGATTTCCTCTGAAACATCTTGTACAATGTTGCGGTCGAATAATGGTTTATACATCAATCCTTTATATTGAACTTTGCCAAATATCTTCTCAATATCAAGAAATTGGCAATCACCTCTTTCTCGCTAGTCTAATTCCGTAATATTCCTATGTATGTCATCTGCCGCACTATACTTTGAATCAGAGAATGCTCTGTTACTGCTTTCAGCTCAGACAAAGCATGAGTCGGTGCTTTTACGTGAGGTGCTATTTATGGATCCGGAACTAGCAGCACTAGTATGGCTAGATGTTGTCTGTCATACGGATATTATCCTTGTTTGTTATGGTGATTTCCGAAATTAATCTCAGCCCAAAAATGGAATTAATTCGCGAACATTTTCATGCGATGATTTACTAAGACCCTCGACGTGGATTATTTCAACAACGGTGCATCATCGATCAACGCACTTTTTGGCAATAAAGCACCATTCAGTGAACAGTTGTTATCCCATAAAACATCGATGCTGTGCGCGAATTGATAACGCAAGATCCCTGGACATTAGCATGGGAAGCATACATAACATATTGCCTGAGAATTTAGTCCTGAGAAAAATTAGTTCGCCTTGGATCATCCTTGGATCCGGCATAATTTGACAATCGCTCCAAAAAAAAGTTTCGTGTCGATTGGTGCAAAGAAGAGGTGGTAAATCTTGAATCTATCCGTACGTGAAGAATAAACTACGCGGTCAACGGTTTTCCAGAAAAAGTGGCTGTTGCGTTCAAAGTGCATGTTTTCGAGATACGTCAATCAAAATTGAAAAACTGCTATAGAAATTGGTTCAAATGTATGCAAGTGTATTAATCATCAATGATAATATTTGAAAAACAATGAAACTATTTTCAATGATAAATATTAGTTTTTGTATTCGTATCTAGTGAAAGTACACGGGAAAATGAGATAAAAGTAATGACTCAAATTTTTTTGATCTGAGACTAGGGCTTTGTGACAGTGTTAAACTCTCCTAATTTGAAACATATGTTCTGAGGGTGAACTCAAACTGTTCCGGTGAGATGAGTTCCTGATCTTCCACTATTTGTCACAGTTTGGTATGTAGCAATCCTTGAAGGAACTTACGGATGTGTGTCATTAAACTTCTGAGTCTTTAGGGCACCGCCGCGACATTTAGAATTTCAACTGAAAATGGAAATTGACACAAAAGCTCTTTCCAAAAATAGTACAAATTTTTATTTATTATTAATTTTTATTTTATCTTTCTGACGTAAAAATTTAACTTGAAAACAAAACTAATTCCATGGAGTTAATTAATATGTTCATACTGCAGAGGAAATGTGGCAAAAATTGTTTAATGAGTGCGTCTAAAACATCTGCAAGCGCATATATCGGTATAATCAGAAATATTTAATTATTAATTAAATACTAGTTAAAGCCAATACAATATTTACAACTGTAGTTCTCATCACTGAGGTTTATAATAAATATGTAATTTTTAAATATGACAACAATAATTTGTATACACCTTTGTTTATTATAACTTCCTTGTTGCTAGAAAACTTGTGCATTTGAAGGTTGGTGATTATAATTTAATTTTAAGCTTAATTTAATGTGATGTGAATTTAATTTAATTGTCTTATTCAGTTATATTTTAATCGACTCGCGGTATTACTAATACAAAAACGAAGAAAAACCTTGATAGGAGCTAAATGGAGATATGTATTGAAATAACCGGAAAATTATTGCCATAACCTACAGATAACAATTGGTGACTTCATACTACTTTATTCTGTTCGACAATAAATGACGCAATTCCAAACGTACATTAATTTTTTGTTCTTCTATCGGTGTTATAAACATTCTTTACGATATTTTTCGAATATAGTGTTTATGCTGTTCGCCCACAAAATTGAGGAGTTTAGGAACATGCATGTAACGCTGGTGTTTATGGCTGCATGAATTTTAGGAACTTAATTTTGAGGGACGCACATATGTATATGCTACTCATATGATTCAAGTTTATGACTGAACTTTCACTATGGCGATGAAAAGTTCCGTAATACTCCAGCATTTTAATAGGTAGGTTCGTCTTTTACTGACGATAAATTTTTGGCAATACGAAGCAAATTGAAGATGAACGAACTGTTTTATCAATTGCGCCTCATAAAATAAAACTTAGTAGTGGTACGATATTGACCTTTTTCGGTGGGAAATAAAGAAGTGTAACCACAAAACAATTGAGCATAGTCGTTAAATCGTGAAATTAAAATATGTACGGATCTTTGTGTTTATAAATGTATATCCTATGTATTTGTAGTTGCAAATGCATTAAGGAAAGTGTAGCTTACTTGGCGATTTGATTATTTTAATTTTGCGACTATGAATAGAATAAGTAAAATAAAGAAAAGAAGTACATCCGCTATTTGATCGGACAGTCAGGGTTCATTTGGAGCACTCAAGAGGTGATGGCCACGCGGGTCCTGACAACTTTGCCAGGCCGGGATTAGCGAGAGTTCCACTGGGAACAAGTTGATTCTTAGGATTCCTAATTATCTTGCAAGAGAGGTTATAAATATCTGAGTTAAGGCATCACACATAAAAGAATGGGAAAATTATGTAAGAAATGCTACTTCTAAGCTCCTAAGTCCAGGCTAAGGAACCGGATAGGCTCCATGACGCGGTATGCTCCAATGAGTAGCCGCCTATTGAGGATGGGAGTCTATTCTGGAAAGCTAGACTACAGACTGTAAGAATAGGATCCAAACCACTCTACATATATTCTGTAACTGTGAGGTTTTTGCTCATAGGCAACAACTTGTATGATTATGCTAAAATAGATTCATAAAACTTCTCATTCAGTTCAGCTATGAAAATGTATCGCTTAGTGTAAAACGCGGGGGCTGGTGCAGTTGGTGGAATCAATTAACTGGACAGCGTGCAATAGGCAAAAACTTACTGTAAGGCGCTGATACTAATTGACCATCCAGGAGAAAAACATGGGGTTATACCACTCCAGAACTATGACACTTATTGTATTCTGAGTATTTATGTACTAAACGTCTAAGAAACATAAACAGGTTAGGGCCTCATAGTTTAATAAAAGACAAAGATTACTTCAAGTTCTGTTTATATCGAATCCTTTTTCTAGAATCAGATTTTCTATATACGGTTTAATGTCTCGGAATACCATCTCAGATGGTCTATCTGCATCGATCATCACTACTTTATGCTTAAAATGTTCGAGTAGATCATCTTTGTAAAGGAGAAAGATTTCCAATCTCTTCTTAACAGTGTCTTCGTTGTCATCAACTCGGCCAGAGGTCTCACCTCTTTTCAAAATTCTTGCAACATGTACTCCAGTTGGTAGCTCAAGAAAAACATAATATCAACAGGAGCAATATTTTGCTCGAACAGAATCCCTTGTTCCTTATTGCACGGATATCCATCTACTGCAAATCCTTTCGCGGTGTTAATATGTTTATACATTTCTGTCTTGAGCTGTTCTGTCATAGCTTCGTTCGGAATCAATTTTCCACTTTCAACGATGCCAACGAATGCTTTTCCGCGATGAGTACGACTAGTTTTGATTTCCCGCGTAACTATGTGGCCGGTTGATATGTGCTGGAACTTAAATCTTTCCGCAATTTTCTGACACTGCGTGCCTTTCCCGCATCCAGGTCCACCAATTACCCATACTATGGGTGCGGTAATTTTTTGATTTACAAGGTACTGATGGCATTTGCTACAAACTCTCGGTTTCTCTTTTGACATTTACCAAGAGGCAAATTGGTTTGTCATTATAATTTAGGTCAAGAATTTTGAAAATTTGTTCGAGAATAATTACGTACGTTTGTACATTTGACATTTAAGTATGACACTTGTCTTCCTTATTTGGTATCCCTCATTGATGTACTTCACTTTACTTCACAATAGCTTTCTAGGAATAATTCCAGGAAAAATAAGGTAATGAATACTGATCGACAATTCAGATTACTTCAGTTTGCATTTAGTACAAAAGAGAATATAACAATCACCTACGTATGATGACACTGAAAATTTTGCAAGTGATGGCATGGTTCAAGGAGGAACATTATCCGATGTCAACTGAACAACTAAGAAAACTCCTTTGCTAACCTTCTAGCTGGTTACAAAGCGTTGTTAAAGGATAGTAAGATGAACATACATGCCTAATGGCCTGGCCACTCAGAATCAGATCATCCTGGTCTGGGTGCCAGGACATGAGGGGCACGGAGGAAATGAGATGGCAGACATCTGCGCAAAAAAAAGGGGCTGAGAGAAACTTTACTGGACCTACCCCACCTTTTGGGTTTAACAAAGGTCTCCTTAAAGGTGAGATAAAGAAATGGACAGCGTCCGTTACAATGAAACACTGGAATGAGACCAGCGGGCTGGAACATTCCAAAAAATTCTGAGCTTCGACGCTAGGAGGGCGGACCTCGCCCTAAAACTGGACAGGGGAAGCTTAAAAACACTGACAGGGGCACTCACAGGCCACTATACCTGTAACAAGCACCTTCACAAAATGGGCTTATCCAACACGGACACTTGCAGATTCTGCGGTGAAGAAGAGGAGTCAATGGAACACTTGATCACTAACTGTGGGGCACTAGGCCACAGGAGATATAGACTACTACATGCATATACGAATGAGGAGGACCTATTTACACTCCCATTGAAGGAGCTGATCCTGTTCCTCAGCGTATTAAATAAATAAATAAAACAAACAAGAGGAAGCACAATAGATCAACGTGGTCGCAGTGCAAAGGGCCATTTTGGGCCAGACCCCACCTCATTACAATACAATACAATACAAGATGAACATAGTGATATATTCTAAATTCAGTTTATGTTTAGACAGTTGTGGTATGTATCCATACCCGGTTATACATACATATGTATTTCGTTTGTTTGTATTTTACTAAAATATTGAATCTTTTACATCATTTTATAAATTCTTTAGTGTGAGCAGCGCCAATTTTTCAAAATTGAATATTGATTCTATTTCAACGATTATCGTTGAATTTCGCGATGATAATAAATTGTTTTTATATTTGTTTCGATGTATTTTCAGAATATCAATTACAGATGCTGATACATCGGCTCTAAATACGAATCAATTTCTTTAAACACATCCTCTGGCGGCCTGTTGCCATCAATTCGCTTTATCTTTTCTGAACAGAAGTGAAGTAGTTCATTTTTGTAAGTTAAGTGAGTCTTTAACCTTTTGGAAATCGATTCTGCACGATCATCAGCTCTGGTAGAAAATTTGCTTCTAAGTGATACTCTATTTGCAACGACGTCCCCCGGAACATCTAAATAAAAGATGATGTCGAAATTTCCAATCGACCTTTCGAAGAGAATCGCTTGTCTTTTATTAGCCGGACATCCGTCTATGACGAAACCCTTTGCGTCCGCCAATGATCTACAAATTTCTTCCGTTAATTGTTTCAACACTACATCGTTTGGCACCAATCTTCCAGAACTCACAGCTGCAATCAATGTACCGCTACCAGTTTCGCGATTTGTAATAGAACGCAGTATTATATTTCCGGTAGATATGTGAATAAATCCATATTTCTCAACAATTCTTGAAGATTGTGTGCTCTTACCACATCCTGGACCACCAGTTAGACTGATTATTGGCACTTTAACTTTACAGCTCCTTTCTTGTTTTGGATGGCATTTGCTGCATACTGCTCTCCGTTCCATCAGTTATCTCAGCAGAAGTTCAGGAGTTGTAAGTTATGCATTTTGATCAATTACGTAAAGTACAAAGAATTTCGTCTGTTCGGTCCAATTTGACGCGTGAATTTGACGTACGGTTGTCACGGGGTTTAGTATTTCCAGTATATAATACATAATAAACTTTTACGGTTTTGAAGTTTTTAATTCTATTTGTGGTTACACTAATTCCAGTGTTTTGAGATTTTTGTGATACATTGCTATAAACTTAAAAATGCCTGCTTTATCAGTTTCCAAACGAAGTATGTACATACATAAATTATGTACATATATGTACATATAGAAGCTGTATTGGTGTTGAGTATATGCCACAGGTTTTACATACTACATATATGTATATACTACACTACTTCTGTATTTCGAAATTCATCACTAATTCAATGGAATATCGCGCTTCCATTTCCGTTCTTTTATGTGAAATTGAGGAAAACCACAAATAATTGCTATATGATTCATTGGATATTTATTGAAGACTATGTGAACCACATCCGAGTGCATGGGTGGCGATTAAAAATATCACGTACATACAAATGAGAAACAATGTTGAGTATTGCGATGTTTTAGTGAAGATGTGCAATATAAAATATTAATTTTATACGTGGGGTGAGTCAAACAATTAGTTGCGCTTCTCGGCGAAGCTACCAATGAGAAGAATATTTCATGAAGACCTTGTGCTAATACTGTGGCACTATTCCCCTTATAGTCCACGTGCTTGGTGTGATTAAACGAGCACTTCATAATTACACTTCCCGGAGTTGACTTATGAGGTTTCCCTTAATGAACGAGGACGTCGGGTTGAATACAGAAGAAAAATATTGTTTTTGAAACATTCAATTACTACTTACAGTTAGTCATTCATAAAGTACGTGACAATGTCAATGTTTCTTTCATTTCTTCGGTGACCAGATTTGCTGTTTTGGGGAAGGTAAACTCTCCAACATAATATGCCTATAAGTAGTAATTACCCAGTAAACATTTTTTAAATTTTACGGATAGTTTTGGTTGGTAGTTCCGGCAATAGTGACCATATTCGCATGCATTGTGCGTAGAAATTGGCGAATATGTCCACTATTGCCGGAACTACCAACTTAAACTGTCCAGCAATTTAAAAATGTTTACTGGGTAATGTTTCCCAATCACACTTTTATGTTTGCTGCAATCCACGGATTCTCTTTTACATGAGGGATAATCTTTAACTTTCATTTCTTCTAATTGGAAATGTTGTTTCGATTACCAGAAAGAATACCAGAAGTTGATTCACAGCAGGCAAAAATTTCTAGGTTTGAACTACAAATACATACTAAATCATTTCAAGACGCACACGAAGAATGCGACATACAGTGGCGTTGGATAAAAGCAACAGTGCTGGTAATATTCGTTTCACTTTCAACTGTTATTTAATCAGATACCTTCAGCAAATGAGAATAAGGACAGTGTGGGTAAAATAATATGTAAAATAAATAAAATTCCTCTTACCACATCATTCGGTAATAATTCCAGATACGTATTTCGGCAAGTAAGTTGCCATCCTCAGTGGAAAACTGGGGGAATTGAATATTAACAACGGTATCCGGCTAACGCCCAAAACAAACACCACGTCCTGTACAGTTCTAAGCACTGCACAATGACATCACACACTGAACGCTTGCGTGAAGTCAAAATACTGTTGACACTGAATGGTAGCCGATAATACTTAATCCCTCTAGTTTCTACTGAGGATGGCGACTTAGTTGCCGAAATACGCATTTGGAATTATTTCTGGAAGGTGTAGTAAAAATAATTTTATTTATTTTATATACAGATACGTTCTGTTGTAAGTGCTCGCATTGGTTTATGCCTCGTTTATTTTCCACATTTTCTCGACTGTTTTCTGATTCCTGGCGAAGTATGAAGTATGTATATATAACTGTCTAAAAGAAATCGCTTTTTAGAAACGAATATTATTAATATATACGAACAGTTTTATCTAGTGATTAAAAGAGAAACATATTTCGCATAAATATAACTAACTAATACATATTTACGAAAGGAAAAGCTTAGAAGGTTGGAATAGAAACATACATATTTCTCTATTTTTCCTTTTGAAGCACTGAACGATCTAGATATATAATTTTACTTAACAACTAGTAACAGTTTTGCGAATTTATGTATATATGTACATACGTATGCATAATATGATCCGCCAGGTGGAAGTCTACAACGTAAAGATGATTAATTTAGTTAACAACTGCTCAAAACAACTTGTTCGGTCAGGCGAATCAGTAAGTGAACTTTCCAAGGCTACTTTAAACGGCATTGACTTTTAATTTTATAATATATGTGTAATTTGATTACTGCTAGTATAACTTGGAGAAAATAGGTATAACGCAATAAAGCAAGTATATAAATAATATTATTTATAATTCATCCTTCTCTTTACTCCATCAAACAGAAACTAATTTTTTGTCTCTATAGCTATTTATATTCGTTTCCATTTATAACGAGTTCCAACGTGATAATTTCCGCTCAAAATCAACCGAAGCATAAAATCTCTATTAATATTTTCATCACGAACTTCCAACACATGTTCCAAAATAATAAAATCAAACAACGGCTTGCCATTACAGGATATCGATTGATAATAAAAATGGGTATTATTTCCTTCTATTGTTTTATTCTTAAGCATGCATCGGGGTCTCACCTGTTAAATTTGTATGCAAATACGTGTGGGTCCTACATGTGTGTACAACTGTGCCCAGGTGCGTTTGTGTATATATGTACTTACGTATACATTTGCATGTGGATGCATAGTTGTATATTAACTCAACCAAATCAGGCGAATCTGTTTTTAGTAAGAAACCTACGCAAGCATTTTTTATAATGATTTCCACAATATTATAATAATTTTCGAGACAATGTAAGGTTATTTGATGGTCATTCCACATACAAGTCAATGCAGTAAGGTCGACGCCCTCTTTGCTAATGTACGTGTGTATGTATGTGTATCGGAATATACGATATATGTACATACATGCATGCACTGCCCAAATGTACTATGTGGATTATACACAATTTTTAATTCTTTATATGTATTTATCTACCCACATGCATGTGGTTTGGTAGCATTAACAGACCAAAGCAATGTCCTTCGAAGTTCTGATGTATGTATGTACATGAACAGAGTCTAGTTTCTAAATTGTAGGTATTTTAATTGCATTCAAACCCAGAAAAGACAAAAGTGTAATATTTCTATTTTGCAGCTAATTGCTAGGGCTTGACGCGCCCTGCCCATAACCACATTCCACACCTTCGGAGATCTGGCTACCTCCACCTGTGTAATTCTTTGCGAGCCATTGCTATGTTTTTGATAACACACTTTCGTTAACTACTCCTAGAACAAAAGTCCATTAAACATCGAAGTTGAACGTAGGCTTCGAACGCATGTTTAAGTTCTCGAAGATAAGGGTTGAGTCCAGTCAGAGGAAGGAATAAGCTTCTACTAAACATCAGAAAATTCTAGGCTTTAGGGAACATGTCTTGAAAAGTAAAGATCGGACATAGTTCGGAATCGTATATTTCAGCTTTTAAGGAGAGGAACTGAAGAGCCTAACGAGCAAAACTACTGAAATGTAGACTATAATCTTCAATTAGATACATTCACTTATGGCTCTTCTCTAGTTTGCGAAAAATTTTAATCGCAAATACTAAACGGTTTGCTAGTACAAAGTAATAAACGCAATTAATAACGATTTCAGATGCAAAATTATATAAGCAATCGATGATAAACATACTGCGAATTTAACATCACCTTAGGAAATCTTCCATTTGAACTTAGAGCAAACCATTACACCGGTTTCCGATAGAATCATAGAAGGAGGAATAGCATACGTTGCCGAGCATATCTGGTTCACTGATAATAATTCCTCATGGGAAATTTCAAAGGAATCCACATATGTAGAGTTCAAATTCTAAGCTCCAAACGTTTCAGCGAGGATATGAGGCAAATATAGTCGGCAGTTTCCTCTTGTACTGTAATTAGTACATTTTGAAATTAAACAAATATTCCTGCATTAAATAAATTGAAACTATGAGATTCCTCTAGCAAACTATTAACATCAATCTATTCTGGTGATACGTACATTATATTTTGAAGGAAAAGTTGGAATCATTAACACAGATGGAAGTTGGAACAACTTTTGGATACTGACCTGAATTGTTTTGTACACGGGATCAAATTTGCCTGAGGACTAAATGCCTCGGGGACTAACTGACCCGTATTCGTTCTATAGAAGTGCTCCTCGCACAATTAACAGATGATAAAAGCGTGGAGCGCTTCAAATTTCATGATACTGTCATGTACATACATACATGGAATGAAATGATAAATCTATCATTAAATAATCACTAACTATTGTAAACGCTAACTCAAATAGCTCGTTTCAAAATATACTTATACACATCTCCTTTAAAAGATCATCTTATCATCATCTACGACATCGCATGCAATTTAATTTTTCTATCCATTTATAACGATGAAAGGTCATTTGGGTCATTCTTCCATCACATCTTATCTGAATTACGTCGATATATGTGCTCCATCGGATTTTCTAGGCCGAAGGTGCAATATCTGCTTATACGATGAATTCTGTATAAGTAATGCTCCTATAATTGTTACATGCCTACAATACATACAAGCTGATACGGAACCGTTCGCGTAGATCTCAATTTTCTTTGTGCGTTCGCAGCGAGTTATTTCCTTTATTTGCATTAAAGCCAAGTCTATGGCGACATTGGAATTTTACATTGAAAAAATTGTATCTATTCGTTCGCTGACACACAGAGTCGATTTAGAAGTTCCATTACCAATTTGTAGGTGTAAATGCTAACTAACATAACAGTACAGTGCAGAATAATTATGCGATCCGGGAAAAGTTTTAACCGTTTCCTTACTGTCGGTGCTGTAAGTTTCTCGATCTTGCGCTACTTCGACCGCAGGTACAATTGGTTCCGAGTATGACTAATTAGCAGTTATACATTAAGTAATCAAGGTGCTAATGTTAAGTCTGCGCGATAAGTGCTTACGTGTTCCGGTTCCGCCGTAAATTGCATGATAATCTATTTTTATTGATCTTAGAATCGATGACGTAAATAATGATTCTTTTAGAAATCAATATTTTTGGTAACTTTTTCAGGAAATTTTATGATTTAATCCATACATTATGAGTCAAGCGTATTATGGAAGAGTTTGCCTGTAAACCTTTCTAACTTTTAGTCATCAGTCACATCATTTTGTGCAAGTTTTAGAGAGCAAAAGTTCATATACATACATAGAAATAGAAAATCATTGATTCTAATTTAACAATTTGAATTCCATGTCTTGGTCGATTATTAATGACTTATTTTAAAAGAATAATCAGGTCCTAGTACCAGAAATAGGACCTTTTCGCCATTGTCATTAGATGCACTTGAGCTGTAGAACAGTATAACTTTTAGAATCTTAGAAACCACGGCGTCCTGGTTAAAGTTCAGGATCTTTTGTAATCCTAGACCGGTGAATGCAGAATTGTAAAGTTTAATATTGCGTCACTTGCTAAAGCAATTCCACTGCATACTAAATCTGAGTTTGTTATATGTATTATAATTAATATTTTGTTGTACTCTCTTCTTGGAGGAAGGTGTCAATCTATTTGTCCCTTAGATTTTACAACAAGGGGATTTATTGAATAAAATTAAGTCTATACAGAATGGTGAGGTACCACTGCCTCGGGGGAAATATGACCTGCAAATAGGAGTATGTTTCCTTTTTCCCTTCTTTATTGACTTTGTTTAGGAGTGTGTTGGACCCCGTATTTTTGCCTTCATACCCAATGTTTGCATATCACAATCCATTCTGGAGTGATACCTGCTGGTGTGGTAGTAATCACGTATTACATAACTAAGTTATTACTATTGTTCGGAATGAACGTATGTGTTTCAATTTTATAGCAAATGAGTAGGCCACCTGCCGGGCAGGAATGCCTGGGTTTTGAATATACTCCCTCCGTATCGCAATCAAATGCCCTAACCGTTGGATGACACCGACTGGTGCAATTTTAGTACTACATTAACGCAGCAACTTATTTTTGTCTTTTTATGACTTTTTCTATTCTAATGTACGTCAACCCATTTAAAATATATATTTTCTTTCAATCTCTCAACTTTACCATGAAAATTGCGGATTATGTGAATCAGTCACTTTCTTTATATTTCTTTCGATCTTTAGAGCAATCTTTCTCATACAGTAGAAGCATTCTGTATATTTTCAATAACATTGGGCCTAAACGTAGAAATTAATTGGGCACTGTTTCCAGTTGAAGAAACCTCCAACATTGCGAAAGGGATTGGGCATTACATTCTGAGTCTAGTCACTATCTCTATTCCGATATCTCTAAATCGTATTTGGGATTTCTTTATTCGTTTGGTATAATTACAACAAAAATCATTTGACTTCATTTCGAGACTATAATTCTAAGCTGACGGCACTTAGGTTCTAATAGACTTTTGTGTCGTATTACCATATGTAAAACACATTCATTACTCTTCATTAACCCCCAAGAAGGATTGCCAAAAGAGGGATTCTATAAAGGGAAGTACCAGTTTGAAAATCTGAGTATTTCTACATAAATTGGAAACAAGACCGACAAAATAATAATATAAAAGTACAAAAATCATCTAGAACTAAACGCAGTTTAGTTAATCTACGTTGATTGCTACAATATTAAAAATTGAGAAAGTCTTCGGCGAAATATTAATAATAATAGTTAATATTGAATCCGTTAAAGACACTAGACATTCCATTAGTAAATCTGGCTTCATAGTTCATTGTGGATACATCTGACGAAATGAGGAAGTAAGTAATAGACGATAAATATGTAGAGGAATAAGAGAAAAGGCGTCAAACAAGGTAGGTGTTAATGTTGATGAAACAACTTCATTTGATTAGTATAATCAGTGAACATATTTGCAGGGATTGCTTGGAAGGAGGGGATGTTCTAGAATGTCTTTTACGAACGTTAGAAACAGACAGACGAATGCCTAATTACGCCAGTAGGAAAGAACTTCGAGCAAACAAAGTTGATTTTGAAGGATACAGTAGGTATCTGAGCTCCAGAAATCTTAGCTTTGAAAGCATAACTTTAAGGCAAGCTTTATCACTATTTGAATAAAGAGTAATTTTATGTATTTTTATTATATATCTACAGCGTTGGCCATATGTATTAGACACCTCTGTGAAAATGCCGTATTATGAATACATTTATATTTACAGATAAATAGTACTCGGAAATACTTTCGATAAAACTCCTTAATGTAATTTTAACGAGGGTCGCGTGTACTTAAGCAGGTAGTTTTGAAGTAAGGGGTCATTTTACAGTTTTGAGTATCACTTTATTTCCGACACGCTAACGAAAAGGAGTTTGTTGCGAAATTATATTCATTCATTCAAGTGTGTATTTTTTATTATTAGTGTGTATACAGTAAAGTATAAAATAATGCCAAAAGTTCGTGAATTAACGGAAGTGCAGCGCGGCTAGATCCTTCTGCTCAGTTCGCAAGGGATGACACTGTCAGCGATCGCAAGACAAATGAAGTGTTCGCGATGTGCGGTTCGTACCACGCTAAAAGGTACGAGGAGACGAGATCATTCACTAATCGGCCTAAAAATGGAAGAAAACGCCTAACAACTGCAAGAGAAGATCGAATTTTAGAGAGAACAGCCATACGGAATCGGACAAAAATGTCGAAAGATCTCGCCAGCGAATTAGTCCTGCATCATGCAATTGATATTTCTGCATGGACAGTTAGGAGAAGGCTTATGGCAGTTGGTTTACGTGGATGTAGAGCTCGACGAAAACCATACTTAACTGCAGAACACAAGAAAAAGCGACTTCAGTGGGCTAGAAAATATAAAAATTGGTCCGTCGAAGACTGGGCCAAAGTATTATGGTCCGATGAATCTAATATAGAGGTATGTACGAATAGATATTTATAATGTTAGTAAACGTAGATAAGTTAAATTACCGCTTAAAGTTTTTCAAAAAAGACAGCCAATTTAAAGTATATTTTATTACTTTATTTTCCAGCTTTTCGGCCAACCTGGGGCGCAGTACATTCGACGACGACGAGGAGAGGTATATCACCCGGATTGTATAGTACCTACAGTAAAACACGGTGGAGGCAGTATTATGATTTGGGGGTGCATGTCTGCATCCGGCGTCGGTGAACTCTTCTTGTGCAAAGGTCGTATGAACAGTGGTGCTTATATTGATATGCTGGGGAGGTATTGGAGCCATCGGTATGAAAATTGTTTGATACAGATGTACCTGAATATTATTTTCAACAGGACAATGCGCCTTGCCATAAATCACGGCAAACAATGGGGTGGTTCAACGAAAATAACGTAGAGATTCTAGACTGGCCAGCTCAGTCTCCGGACCTCTCCCCAATTGAACATTTATGGAATATTTTAAAAACTAAGGTGGTAAAACATAAATGCAACAATAAAAACATTCTTAAACAAAGAATAATCGAGGAATGGTCAAAAATATCCAGTGAAATGTGCCATAACCTGGTAGCAAGTATGCCGAGAAGAGTGCGTGCTGTTATAAAAGCAGGTGGAGGTGCTACTAAATATTAAAATAAACTAACATTCTTTAATAAATTACTGATGAATACATTCCTGTTTGTGATTTTGATTTCATTTCTTGATTTTGTACTACGGGTAACAATAATTTAAAGTTTTTCGTACGTAGGACTAAGGTGTCTAATACATATGGCCAACGCTGTATTTAGGAACAGTAGTTGACATTGTGTATGTAACGTTCAACTTCCATGATGAATTTCTGGTTCCATTTATTAACAAGAAAGAAGTACCATCCTGCAAATTTTGTGCTTGTATCACTTATTGATATCGACGTTTCGTTTCCCACTCTGATAAGGCTGGTAATGTGGACACTCAATCGTCAATATGAAATAATGATACACGGCAAAATTCGAAAGCTTTGATTAATTCAGCCTTTACTTGATGAAACTCCATAATTAACTTAGGAACAAATGCACAATTTTAGAATTTCACTACTTTTAATTTTACCAAATACTATGACATGTTTCGCCACACAGTGGCTTCTTCAGATAGAACTGATACTGTGTTGATTTTACAAGGAAGACAACCATCTATCCATACATACATACACTTAAACAAATTGTATATCGTCAATGTCTAAAATAATAATGATTTTTAAATTGGAATGGACACTCATATAATCTCCTAATCAGACAAATTTAAATTTAACAGAGGTGAGTTATTAATGTCTATTTGATCATTTAATAGATAGCCTGTATACTTATATCTATTTATTTCTAATGATTCCAATAAATTAAGTTTCCATCCCTTGTTCTCTACATGTAATACTTCAAATTGGTTGTTGAAATTATGGTGTTCTTCTATTAAATGGTTAGCATACGTGGAATCTTGTTTCTTATTGTTGAAGGCTGATAAGTGTTCCGAGATCCTCTTGTCGTAGGTCCTTCCTGTTTGTCCTATATATAGCTTCGGGCAACTACTACGCGTCAACTTATAGACACCCGATTTTTGTTATCAGAAAATGTTTTTGTGTAAATGGAAAAATCGAGCATCGAGCCGTCATTAAATATTTGCTTTTCAAAGGCAATACGTCTACGCAAATGAAAGATGAGTTGGACGCTGTATACGGGGGCTCTGCACCATCATTTACTACCGTGAAATGTTGGGCAGCTGAATTTAAACGTGGCTGTACCAGCTGGGAAGACAATGAGCGTTCTGGACGTCCAAAAACTGTAGCCACTGACGATAACATCGTTAAAGTTTACTAAATGATGCTAAACGAGCGTCGAATTAAAATGAAACAGATAGCAGAGGTTATGAATATATCCAAAGAAAGTGTTGAATCAAAATTTAGTCATGAGAAAGCTGTCCGCGTGTAGGGTACCGCGCTTGCTAACGTTAGACTAAAAACGTGTTCGAATAAACATTTTCAACGGTTTGTTGATGCAGTTTAGGCGCAATGAATCAAAGTTTTGTTATCGATTAATTACTGTAGATGAAGCTTGTGGATTTCGAAGAGGAAATCGGTTCCAAAAATGCAAAAACTGTTTTCTTCGGCTGGGAAAGTGATGGCGACTGTCTTTTGGGATAGTCATCGAGCTATCTTAATCGATTATCTCCAAACAGGAAAAAGCATTACCGGAGAATACTACGCATCATTACTTGACAAGCTGAAGGCAGAAATTGAAGAAAATTATTTCAAGTGTATGCGCCGTCTTACACCTCAGCGGTTGTTATGGCGAAAATCCACGAATTAGGGTTTGTTCCCTAATCTAAAAATTGCCCTAGAAGGACAGAGATTTTCGTCAAATGAGGAGGCCATTACCTTCGTAAACAATTATTTTGCAGAGAAAGACGCCGAGTACTATTTGGATGGGTTGAAAAGATGAGAGCATCGCTGAAAGAAATGTGTAGACTTACAAGGATACTATGCAGAAAAATAAAAATAAATTTTAGAAACTAATGTCTTGTATCATTGTTAGGTCTGAAACTTTTCAGACCCCCGTCGTACATATTTCATATATGTATACACTATATTTACAAAAATTTTAGCCGAACGCCATAAGAAATCTTTTATCTACATACCTACATAATTGTGCCACAATATAGAACTGCTTTTAATTAAATTTCAACGGCCACACAATTCAGACGTTAAAATTGCGAGGCAAGTTTTTCATATCTGGCATCTAAATTCCTTTGTCTTCGCCGCGATTGGAATGTTATCCGCGCATGTGAATAGAATTTATTCTATTAACGTTAGTATGAAAAATACAGAACCACATACATAACAGTTCAAAGGAAGAAAATGACGCAGTGTTTAATCATTTTCCTTTGTACGGTGTGCCGGAATTAATACTTTTGTGTAATGCATGTACTTTGCAACGTTATATATATATATGTTCCACACTCTTTCACCATATCCTGCTCAGCTGGATGTGAATATTACTAATTGAATGTACTTGTATAGCATGTACTTACGTACTTACATATATAAAGAAATACAACATATCGTTTATGTCGTTTCCTTATCGGTAATGCTGGCTTGAGCATGATATTTACGCTTGCAAGCATATTTTTAATTGAGCTAATTAGAATTCGACAATTAAATCGTAATAATGTTTTAATAATTACAAATTGATTGTCATCCGCACTTCCTTCTGCTTATTTATGAACATACCTTATTATCATTCTATACAGACGTTATTACATATACGAAGCGCGAAAGCTAAAACTGGTTTGCTCATTAAAGCGAGGTAAATAACACCAACAACGGAAATTCTGTCAATGATTTTTCTCTGATTATTCATCGACCACGTCAAGTGATATTAAGCGTTTCCTCGCAATATCTATGACACAAGAAGAAGTCTAATGTCATGCTTGGGTGACCGTCAAATTGATGGGGAAATAATTACTAATTCCACCTCGTGAATCGTTTCGTCTTCCATAACTGAATAAAAGTCTGATATAAATAACGCACTGCTCGATACGTAGATATAAACAAATTTTTAATTTGAAGATAAGTTCTAAGAAAATTAACAATGAACCTAAGGCTACATTATTAAACTGATTCCAAACTTCAGTTTTAAACTGTTTGTTTTTCTTGCACTTCAGTATCTACTTGTATGCATCCGTTTACATCTTAGTAAGTTGTACTCGGTAAAGTAGTAGACTTTGGCGTCACTTCTGCGTAATTCCAATACAAATAAAATCGACACCTACTGCAATTCTAAAATTATCCCTTTGTTTACGTAAAGATATCTTGAATTCGTTGATGGATTAATGTGGCTACAACGCATTGTTTTGAATGGGATTCAGAACCAACAGACCCTCCAAATGACTTGATATTATAAAATATGTAATCACATTTCCGGGTGAATACATTTTATATTCGTTATAACGTATTGCGCACGTTATTCATGACATTACTCATTTTCACGAACGCATAACATAAATAAATAAGTAAAGTGTAACAAATGAATTCCGAGCGTATTTTTGGAAGCATTAATTGTTTGAAAACAATGGTTTCACAGATCGTAAAACGCAACTGGTAGGAATGTAAAAATATATTTGTTGAAAGATTCATAACGGTTCGAGTACGGTAATATAAATTAGAATCATTTGCACAACGCCAATGCAGATATGCACAATGTGTTGATTTACGTAAATGTAGAATGAGTTTACACGTGTTGATAATTAGAATAATAATGACGGAATGGTGAGTGGTATTTCAACATGAACGTGAACTTTGCTTATTTCGATCGTTACCAAATCTAAAGTAGGTTTCTCATGTGGATTGACGGTAAATTGAATACGGAAATCTTAGAAAATGGATACATACGTTATAAGTCGATACCAGAAGACGATGCCATTTCTTTTCCATAACCAAATTTTTATTAAAAGTAGATTGGAATAAATATATTTTGTGACTACCGTAGTTTGAGATAGAAACTATTTTGTCCTAAACGAGCCTTGTGAGGTTGTAAAAGAGTAACTGGAAGTCCATGGGGAATGAAACTAAAGTTGGTACTCTGGTTATACAGTGCACTACTTATGCTTCTCTTGCTTATTGTTAATAACATAACTAGAAATAAAACCGGAACATTATCTACAATATCCCCGACAGCTAACAAGTTTCTAATATCATTTGGAGAAAACTGTGGTTTAAATCACTGATTTGGTGAAGCGTGTCGGTGGAAACCATTGCATATTGTGCAGTATGTAATGGTTAGTAATTATTACGTATAGTTCACTGCGTGATGCTCACGACGTGTTAGCCAAATACGGCAAGTGATACTTAATTCCCTCTTGGTTTTCCACTGAGCTGTCGAAATATGCATTTGATTTTCCAAATAAACATATGGTAAATGTATTACTTTTTTATTTTCTAATTGTTGAGATTATACTCGGTTGGCCACCCCTGTACATAGTAATTGAAGAGCAGACCAATACAGCAGTGTACATAACTAAAATCAGAAAAAGGGATACCAACCGGAGGGATGAAGAATATTTTGTAACTTTGAAATAGAGACAGAGCCACATCCTCCAAAACAATCCGACAGAATTAATAAGGCATCCGACCTCAAAACTCCTTTCAGTGTCCTTATACTTGATTGGGGTGTGAAGTTGGAATTGCGGAGGCTACCTAAAGAGAACGGAAACGTTTGGTTGAAAAACGCATCCAAGATGGATAACGGAACTGGAATGAGTTTCTATGACACAGGAACACAAGAAAGTCTGAAATTACTGCCATAACTGCCTGAGCGCAAATAAGAGATGCAATCAGAACAAAATGGTCTATATTAGGACGGACAGTAACTTTTAAACCAATTCAAAATATACAAATAAAATCAAGGCCTCTGCAGGAATACAGACATGAACTCGTATCCTTGGCAGAGTGAATCTATGGTGGCTGCCAAGTCACCGGAGCGTACAGAAAAATTAAGAGGAAAACTCCATGGAATTTTGGAATTCCTTACCAAATCGTAAGTACTGAGAACGCGCTGAAGGAGGAGTATGCGAAACACTAGAGGACTCCATTTTGACTAACAAAATTCCCTTGTTTATGTTTACCCAAAAGTACACTAAGAAGGAGAAAACTTCACCCTTCATCCCAAAGGAGAAAAAGGACTTGTAAAGTAGCTACTTCTCCCGGGAATTCCTAAACTAGTACATCATGTAGGGGCTATAATAAGCTATTGAGATTTAATATCGCATTTCTGAGGGAAAAATTATGATGATTGTCAAACTATTTTGTTATGATTCAATGCAAACAGCTACTTACACGTAAATATTTACAATTCCTCGATACGCCATAATTTAGTTGAAAATAATAAGCACATCTGTATATTTACATCTACAATTCTGCTAGGTAACTAATACCAGCTAACCGATATTCTTCCTATCACCAATGGCTGCATGACAAATCCTTCAGCGTGATTGTTACATACTTGCAAGGGCTTCTTTATTGATTATAAAATAAAATTAGTCAGACTAATTTTATTGGCTTCCAGATTAGTTTTCCACAGCGCGAGAGATTCAGTGGTTAGTCCTGTTCATTCTATCCAAGTGTATCGATCGAGCACGTTTGGAAAACTACCAAATAACTTTAGACTTGCTTTCTAGCTCTAAGGATATTCAATATTTATCGTTAATTTTAGAATTTCATCCAGAAAAGATTATCGCGGGTAGTAAATGGATACTATGCGAGTAAAGTTAGTTTATCTTTCAGTGTACCTTGTGTACTTCGTCGTGTTATGTAGATCCTAAACACATTTTAGCGATGAGAAAAATACTTCCAGAGATTGCTGGTCAGTAAATATCAATCTATCACGCACGTAATGTGCGCCATACGTAAATTACCTTAGTAGGCGTACTGATTAACGAATGTTGTTAGCTTTAGAGAAATTGTTGAAATATGTAGATTCGCAGGCGCGTATTCATATAATATATATTGAATTATTGTTTATGTATTTTGATAAAACGTGGGGCTCGTGGCTGCAATAAACAGATGATAGCGAGCGGTCTTATCGAAGTACGTACTTAGAATCCATTCCAATTGGAAAAAATATTCATATACACACGATGATATCTATTTCCTAAAGTAATAAACATTGCAGAAATGTATTAATACTACAATCGTTTTTATTGTGAATTTTATATCCTGCCTTTTTTATTTGAAACGTATTGCACTGTAAACCGATACTACATTCTAAAATAAGCAATTTTAGAACTAAGTGTTATACGATTGATTTACGACCGAAGTTCAGTATATTATGGTATAAATTCACTTTTATTGCGATTTATTCCAATATTCTTTTCAATTCATATTAACCACGCGAACAGAAATATGTGATATGAAAATAAATACTGTAAGTTTTAATATAATCATGATAACAATAGAAGGCACGATATATGTTGTATGTAGATGCATTGTACATGCACGGCTACAAACATAAGTACGCAATGAGCTATTTTAAATCAGTGCTAAACTTGAAACAGAAGTATTTGTTATTCAAACAAACAGTTCCTCTTTCAGAATCACGACATGTTTTATGTCTACAAAAGCTTAGAAATTTAACAGCTTGTTTTGAATACAGGTAAATTTGTATAATGAGTTTGTAATACGAAGCGGAGCTACATATGCAGCTATAACAAGATTTCATGAATTTTCATCTATCTGGAAAATAGGAATGAAAAAATACCTAACAAGCAGTTGTTGAATTTACATTAAGAATGTAGGGATGTATGTATATTTATCAAATACATCATTTTAGTCTTGCTTGGTTGGCCCGAAAGCGTTTTTTCCATATAAACCTAAGCCACTCATCGTATTTGATTTTGCCCTGTCATGAACATGACCTATTTGGTCTAATGAAAAGCGAACCCTCTTCGACGTGTTATTAAAACATGTTTCCAACGTAACCAACAGTATAGAGTGCAAGAAGCGCCCAAGAAAAACCTGGATGTACTCGTGACTTAACACGATGATTAGTAACATTTCACAACAACTAAAAACATTAAATATCGCCTCCCCCTCCCCTTCCTCCCCCCCTAACATGCAAGCACAATTTTGTTCGATTTACCTGATTTAGACAAGCTCCAACAAGAACATCTTCGAGCCACATATGAGGGTCTTGTGAGAATGTGGTTTCAATTACTCTATCGAATACTGCGCCACGGTTGAAGATCCCAGAACCGATTACTTTGAGCATCGTGCAATGGAAAAAATAGTACCAGTTGTCCCTATTTTCAGTGTTAAGTATTTATCTGTGATAAGGAAGTGACGTACTGGAAAACCCAAAAGAAGCTTCTAGCATTGACACCGACAGTAAGAATCTACAAGGACATCAAAATAGTATACGATAAAATATATTTTAGGCAACTTTCAGTATTATCTTGTTCAGTGATGAGGATTTTCAATATAATTATTATTACTGTAGTATTCTTATTATCTATTATTACTAAGATTGATAAGAGAGAGAATTTTAGACACTGAACCAGAATCGAGCGTACTAAATATCTTTCTATATGTTGACTAAATATAATAATGATGAGAAATATAATTTCCATGTTTATCTTCAATTATATCAGTACCATTAGAGTATTTCAACTTTTGTCGAGATAAGCTAGTCAAGATACATACCTTGAGACTTTTAAATGTTATGAAAGGCGATCTAAGTCTCTAAGAGACTATTGAAGTCCAAGTGCCGAAAGAATCATCAAATTGAAAACATTTAACAACGTAACTATGATACTTCAATTACAATGTTCAACGTTTAACGGCAGATTTGCGTAAGCTGTATGTGTACACTTTGATAAGCTTTATATTGTAGAAAGTACGTCTGTATTTAAATGCTATTCAAGTGGTTGAAGTTCTTCTGATACCAAAATGGAACAAAAAGAAAACTAGAAAAACGCTCGAAAAGTGAACCCACACTTTGATAGTATGTGAAGAAAAGAATCCTGAAGCTTGGGGTCCAAAACTAAAAAGAATGCAGGAACATGCAGAAATAGAAGAGTTGTGGAATGGAGATCTGTAAAACTTAAGACAAATCGATATTGATGAAATATCGTCAAATTACTGAAAATCACAGAAAGTAATAAATAGATGGAAAAATCCCAAAAGATGATGCAAGACAAATCTTAAAACATCAAGTCAGGAAATTCAAATTACAAAAACCACACGAATTTCTTCGGCCAACTGATAATTTTTAATGGAAATGGATGGAGAGCAGATAAATCGCCTACTCTATCACCAAAATTGAAATTTATGGGTTCTTACAGACCTGTCTGTTAGATAGATGTTATAATTTCGATGGAATCTACCATAAGACGATATTTCGTTCAAACGCAGTTGATTAGATTTTGACTGCCTACAAGTTAACGCATATGTATTTTTATCATTTTCAGCTTTTACAGCCAGAGTTTGTCGCAAGTCGATCCCGTACATAAAAGTGCGTTTCAAAAAATACGTGTCTGCTGTTGCTAACTTGAATTGTTTTAACTTATTATACAAACGAAAATTCACTAGGTACTAAAGTTTCGAATAGTATCCCAATCGAGAGAATTAGTACCGGTTTCCTCAGTAGTATCTGAACTGTTGGTATCTAATTACTTGCGAAATTACTATACATCTACAACTAATTGCTTCTACGCAATATCATGTTTTAATGTTTATCAATCGATAATTTCTAACAACTACAAGTGTGTTATTTTATTGTAGGCGAAAGGTCATCTGCTTGTGCCTACGCTACATAATCATGAATTTATCAATGAAATAGAAAGAAACGTTCGTTGGGAACTTTATATAAATATTACACTATGCCTAAAGGTTCATATCTTTGACGTACATACGCAGGCCCAGGACTTCTGCTGACTACTTGCGGAACCGGTTAAAGAAGACGGCGCGTAAACAAAGAAAAGAAGACTTCTAGAGAATGTGAACTGGAGAATTAACGATATATGTGTTGTTTCTCTGCTTTATACTCGACAAGACGTTTCCAAGTCGTTGAATACGCTTTTATCCAGCCAAAGTTTTTATTAACTGCTATAATTAGTCCGATTTAAACGCAAATATTGGAATCATAAAGTATAACAATTTTTCGTTAATTACGTTATTCCGTAATTGAGTAGCTAGGTAATAAACTTCGTTCATTACGTGCGCCATAACATGAATTTATAATAGTTACACTAAATAATATGCTGTACTAGTTTTATACTTTGTCTTCTTTTCGAATTAGTTGAAAAGAGTACACGTTTAATTCTGAAAAAGTGTTTCTAGTAAATGTTTGAAAATAGTTAGTTACGTGCGACATTGAAGCATTCAGTAAATAGAGTTATAGCAGGGTATTGAAGCATTTATACCCGATATAAAAGTCTGTGGAATTGCCAATTTCTAACAGTAAAAATTACGCAGGCTAACAAATATCGTTTATCGGTGAAAACCAAAATAGTTAATTTGCTAATTAAATATCTAAAATGGAAAGGTATTCCGACAGAATGCTACAGGTTAACCTGAAATTACTCATGGGACATAAATGCCCAAGTTATGTAGTCACACCTAATAGTCTGTGCCAAAGTAAAACTGAAGGTCTTTTGTACTGATCTGTACTGATTGGCATTACACTTCGGTTAAACAGTAGATCGATTGAAATTCAGACATCGCGGTTCCTAATTTCATTACCAGTTCCGCGTATGCTTCCAATCGTAATAATTGTTTAGTTTGTATCAGCCAACGAAAACTTCGGCGATTTAAAAATAGAATCTCGTTAATAATGGGTCAATACATAAATAGCTTGTCCGTTGAATTCTGGATTGCGGTGAATTATATAATTAATAATTAATAAGGCTAAACTAATCGATCTTAGAGCGAATAGCATAGCATATCTTTATGTTATTTTTAGGGTAGAATTTTAAAATTAGATTTCTTGGACCTGTTATTTGGCGGTTCCAAAATAAATATATAATAAGACATTTACGGATTATTAAGAAAAATGTGATGTATTCAGTTATGACTAATAATAAAATTACTTTTACTTTCAATGATTTAGAATATTTTAATAGTTTCAGCGACGTGTTTCTCCTGTAAATATTCCTTGCTCTTTGCGTCAAATTGGGAAACCTTTCCTTGGTACGTTTTTCTTTGTTACTTATTGTAGAGGCACTCAGTTTGCAAGGTAGCTTAGTTCTTTTCAAATTCACATCCTAGTACTCATAAAAATCATTTTATTTCCGTAGGGCAAATCGCCTAGAGAGGGGACGTTTGATCAACAAATGGAAGTACAGTTATATGCAATTCCAGAATCTTAAGTTAGTAATTCCTACTAAACGCAAAGATTGGATTCTGAGATATTGGAACAACCCAGATTTCGCCTCTTTGGAAAATCGTTTCTGTTAACCGCTCAAACATGTTTTACGAGGTAGTCCATAGGTGCAGGTTGTCCCTGGGTATATCCAAACACTTGCTGTTGAGGTTCCTTAAATACCCACGAAAAATATCCATCAAAATTATAAGAGTAAAATTAAACACCGATTCCGCAGTTACAATAACGTAAATATTCATGGCACTAATAATGTTTAAACACAAACATACATACACGCACGTGCCTCTAAAGCTTTCGCATTCTAATTTGAGTAGTGACAAGCAAACCCTCATTTTTAAGGAAATCAAATGAAATAAAATCCTTACATATTTTATAGTTTTAAAATTACTTTTCTATAAACGCGGTAGTATTTCCAGCGGGAAAGTTCTAAAGTTATCATATGTAATATCCCTGTCGAGGCGTTGATAACCCAGTATCTTTTCAGGGTCACAGTCATTTTAATCAAAATATATTAGATTCCTGGAACTCCTAACGAGCTAACGAAATTTTGATAGCTACATTCTCATATACAATAGATATTTATGCCAACTTATATACATTATACATCCGTATATGGCATTTGCACAAACTGGTGAAAAATATCGACACATACGGGACTTATTACTGGCTCTGCCATCTCATATATATTTTTTTAATTAAAGCCATTTTATCTCTTCGTTTACTAAATAAATAAAATAATTGATAGTATGAGTAACCAATTCCTAATAGTCATTGACGTAAAATATACAAAAAGAAACAATTTGCTATGAATAGAACTGATCGGCATTTACGGCCGAAACATAAAAATATGTTGTCGATAATCACTTAATACTAATACCAGATAAAATTGTCCTATAATTGCATTAAATTAAAGGTTTAATGTAGGAAAGGGTATATATGTTTACATCAGAGGTTCTCAACAATCGCAAACATAACTTAGAAAACCATGTATTAAATTAGGACATTTGCAATTCGTTAACTCAGAAACAAATTAAAATGCGAGCATATTGCTGACAAAAGTTGGAAGTATCTAAAGAAGTGAAATAATCATACAATTATCCAGCTATTTATTCAGTTATAGAGCCGTGAAGGTTGCCATTTATAATAAACATTCAGCATTTTTATTAAATATCATGTAATGAAGTAAATCGGTATACTTACAGATGTACAAATACAATTGAGATTACATGAAATTCTGTTTTTTCATATTTTCACAATTCGTTAGGATTCTTAGGTTTTAATAATCGAAGAATTGTCGGCGACGGTTATTTAATCGTATCTTTATTACCGTTTACGCATTTCAACAACTACATTGCCATTTTAAGTTGACAAGTCTATGGAATTGAAATAGTACCCATGAATTTTGGTCGAAAATCAAAGCGTACCCTTGCCATACCTTACGTATTTCACTACGTTGATATCTTTAGCCGACAAGACCACGGAATTGAAGTATTGCTCATGAATTTTGGCCGAAAATTAAAGTTATTTTTAATTTTCTGTTATTAAATGTTAATTGTGTTTAAACAGATGTATAAACTCCAGAAACACATCGGTTGTGTACATACCAACATCAGTTAAAAGATAAAGCAGATCCTTTATTTTCTGTAAATTGGCACTTAACGATAACTACCGTTTCCGGTCTGGCAACTTGCAAAAGAGAACATTAACGCATGAGGTGTTTAATGGGAATCATGAGTGTGTGTATGTCCACGTTTTATAGAATTACAAAAACCCAACAAGTAGACAGACGACACTTTCTAAGTTTCTGATCCATTGGCCATAAACACCTCTTACTTTTAAGATTACATATCATACCATATTTGCATTGATGAAAGTGAGTACTAGCAATTGAGGAATACTCAACATCTGCAATGCACATACACAAATACATATGGCACTGTATCAATATTCAATGTAATAAAAACATTCAAACGAATCGAACAAAAGACAATTCTATTTTGATGTTTGAATTCCGTTCTAATTCGAATAAAATGAATATAAATGATGTATGTATGTACTTACATATGCGCGAATGAATAGAAGCCAACATTTCCGGTAAGTATTGAAATACCTATTTGACTACGCTAGGTATGTATATATGTATGTGTACGAAACACCATGATCAATTGGCTTACTGGAATTTTGTCTGTTTATAAGACAATCTTATATGATAGATCTCTACCACTAATAGGTCAATAAAACAAGGCTGGTTTATAAGACAATAAAACTAAGTATTGTTAATGTAATTTGTTATTGATAAAAATAAATCAGTTTTATGTAAAATTATGAAGATAGAAAGTTTGTCAATAGGAACATATGAGGAAGATCAAGATCAAAGTTGGGGTGTGATATTAACGACTTACCATGAACTTAAAGAAAGCGACTTTTATCCTTGCTGCGTCGCGCCGATTTGAGTCGAGCCAGATATAGATTTTGACAAGATATAAATTCCAGTGCAGAAACACACTAAATAATAGAAAAACAACATCACACGTAATTTTTTTTGCATTTACAAGTTTCCCGTTTTTCTTTGAGTATGATACCTTTGTCATCGAAATACGTATTTTGAGGTACCTAAATCAGTATGGTAACCACCATGTTTCGATTAAAAAATATCAATAAAACCAATAAGGTTATTCCATATTAAAGGTAAAACACGGGTCCGTCTTGCTGCCACTGCCACTGTAACTAAACACTAATTCTATAGCATCAATTTGGATCACTTCAAATACATACGTATTTGAGAATGATGCTGTTTATGTACCTATCGTGATCTTTATTTGTTTCTCCGTAAGAACGGCAACACTTATGTGAAAATACCTATTAGAATTAACACCTCTGAATATCTGGCAAAAGTCGACATAAATGTTGCTGCAAAATTCATACCTCACTAACTATTTAGGTTCCCAAAGTAATCTTTCCCATTCTAGATCGTGTTCAATTAGAAATATGTGCAGCTAATCACAATAAAGACTGAAATATTGACAGAAAGAGCCGTTGTATTTTACTCCTCAGTTTGTACAGCACCAGTAGTGAAATGTCTTCAAGAAGTTTCTTCCAGAATAAATCAAAGCATTTCCAATAGCCGACAGCAGCCTGCATATTTTAACTAGTTTTAAAGGGTGTTATTTGAAACCATTACAATGTTTTTGACCTGCACTTAATTCTTCCTATATGAGTTCATCAATTCGCGCTTAGGTCGATCAAAATTCAAATTGTTTCATCAAGATGCGTTTGATTATATTTTGCTAAAGTTCCAGAATACTATCAATATCACAATTTCATTACATGAAGAAATAAGCTGGCGAATTTGCTGATAATCTCCTGATCTCTTGTGGACTATTAAGATTAAAATCTGCAGCATCAAATAAGCAGATCTTGTCCTGTCATGAATTTTCACTTAGTAATTAAATTTTCTTACTGTATGGGATGGAGGTCAACGTATTTTATAGATATTGAAATCTGTGAAATTTTAATGATATTTATAGAGATGTTTCAAAAAATATTTTGAATTCTAAATTATTATTGAGTGGTATACAATCGAAATTTTATCAAAGCAAATCTTGATCAAGTATAAGGAAAAGTAGAAAACTTACCTCGAAAACCAGCATATTCGAATTTTTATTTTCAAAAACACCACCAAAAAGCACAACATGTAGATTAAGAAGAAAATCAGAACATAACTCGGTGAGTCCCAAAGGATGCGCAAGCGATAAAGCGAAACGCGCGTGCCGCTATTTTACGATACAGGGCAGCAAATACGAACGAAAAGTTGAGTAAGTACACTCCTACATGCAACAGATATCGAAGCCAGTCGCTTCGCGACTGCCACTGAACCGAACTTTCCTCGTTTGATGTGACTAGTGATAGAAGATTATCGGCGTTGCCTCGCTACTATTAAATACTACTACACTACTGCTCCTCGTGGTCAACGAACACGCATAACAAAACTAAACGTCCCGGGTTCCTTCACCAGATTCTCTCGACTAGTTTTGGGGAAGCGTCACAGTTCACAGAACTAATTTTGGAACCGAAGGAGTGCGAGCGTCTTTTCTTCTTCTAGTTAGTCACTTGCAACGCAGGTAGGCCGACTTCGAAAACAAGAAACGGAGACACCCTCTTCTCTTTATTCGAAAGTGCATTAACACTTCTTCGGGCGTTCGCTCTTGTTTGCTCTGTTTATTTCTTATTTCCGATATCCTTGTTTCGATGTTTTCTACCGCGGATGTTTGCTGAATTAATCATCCGTAGGTTGAGTAAACCTTGTTTACACTGGAGGAGAATTTAACGAGTACTACTCGCTAGACGGTAGAATGTTGCCTGGTCATTATTTCGGTGATAAGGACCGAAAGATAAGACTACAATCAAAAGGAGGAGAGAAAGTCACGGTATACACAAGCAAGACCAAGATTTTAGAATGAGAACAATTTGTTAAGTGCACCTTCGCTGAATTAAATGTTAGAGGAAGCTATTAAACATATTATCAGCTGATAATAGTAAAACAGAACCACGTGATATGATAGTGTAATAGAAAGTCGAGCAAAAGTTTAGTAGAAATAGTCGTAAACGGGAGAATGACAGGAGACGAAAACGTAGGAAACAATTCAATACAGGGCGACCAATGCGGGAAGAAGGTGTTCTCTTTTCCTTATGTTTTAGTTCACTTTAAGTCGACGTTTCAGACACATGTATACATATTTTCGCCCCTAGAATAGGTTTTGGCATTCGAACATAAATACCGTTCGATCTAGGCTATTGGATGCCACAAGAGCATTCTTCTCTCATGATGGAAATGTTATCTTTTTTGGCTTCCAAATGCAAAACTCGATGTGTTTCTGATTTGTGGTAATCATCTAAAACAAGAAGTCTGAGACTAAGCATGATTTTCTTATGATTTTTCAGTAAGCAATTTTGAGAATTTCTGTTTATGCTGAAATAATATTTTGACGATCTCCAGATACTTTAAATTCTCTGATAGAGCATACAATTGTTTGGGGTAAGTTATTTTCAAGATTTCAGTTGTATTTCATTCCGTCTGTGCGGGATATCACCATTTCTCTTCTGAGCATAGATTTTGCCCAAATTTATTAGCAATTTAATAATGGACTCTTTCAATTTTGCCTAGCCTTTCATTCCCGTATTGCGTTTCTTTCTTCCGCTTTGTTCTTTCTCTAAACTTCCCTATTGCCCGTTTGCTTCGCATATCTGACTACCTAAATCCTGACAATATACCACGATATGGCCATTTATTCAACAATTTGGAAGAATAAAATATTAAATGTCAATTTTACATACAAAACTGCAACCTTATGAGGTTGCAACAGATGGGAAGTTTCTGTCATAAACAACACTCTTGAAATAGGTATAAATTCCAACCCCTCTCTTCCTAACTCCACCAATTAAGATGCGTTATTTTCTGATGCAACATATTTGTTTGTGCAGAATATTCTCCTTCTCCAAACCGACCGATCTTTGAGGTCCCTGATTTCAATTGCTTGGAAAAACAGTGTTTGTTATTTGTTTCTTCGTTTACAGCTTTTCTGCCAACAAAACCATTAGTCTCCTATTTAGAGGAGTGATTTCAAGTTCTATCGTATTCTTATAGAATTAAGCGTCCTTCATTAGTGGTGTATTTTCCCTAACAAGTAAACATAGATCTACCACCTAATTTCAATTATTGTGATGATGTAATGATCCATAGGTCACGTATAGAATTGCTAAAATTCTATACGTGATAATAATTGCAGAAAAGTCCTGGTGCTTTTGATTTTCTCCTTAGATGGATATATATTGGGGATGGTTATCTATGTAGTAGTTGTCGCAATACGTATTTGAAAGTATTCCAAATTGAACAGTTTCAACGCATATGCTAAGATAATATGCTCGTCCCCTGAAAAGTGCTTAAAACGATAAGCTTTCGCCAGGACAACTTTTCCATCTGCTGTTACCCTGCTGTGAGTTGTCTGCACTGCAATTTATATCAGCACTTTTAATTTCCGTGTACTTGAATTTCTTCTATCACATCATTACGTCCCCTGCAAAGCAGAGTGTCAAATTCCTCATATGTTTCCTTTCACATTCGGGAACGATACGTGATAATGTAGTTGGCTTCAAGTATTAAACAACCGCATTATTACCTCTTGTTCAGAACGAACGCAGGTAATTCAGTTTTTATAGTAACTGAGTACACCACGCGCTACAATGAAATGCCGCAATTTTGAACGCTGATCGAAACACTTTAACGCTCGATAAATAAGATATAAATATAATCTCAGGTTTTTGTCAGAGCTATTACGTAGACTAGCTATATGCTAAATATTGGGGCTATTATTGACCTTCTTGAATTATCCTTGGTATTTTAACATCGATTTACTATGTAACGATGACAATGCTACTAAAAATTTCTTGTCATTATTGCATTCTTATGGAGCCGTGCCCACCATCAAGACCCCTACACGAGGAAGAGCTTGTCTAGACAATATAATAATCAATAAAACTTTACATAATCTTCACTGTAAATCATGTTAGGATTTCTGGTGTGTCTGATCACACAGCCCAGATACTTGAACTACATATACTTGTAAACCATATTAACCAAAAAATTCTTTGTAGAAACTTCTCTAGTAGTGATTTGGAGGCGTATTTGGATTCCGTATTTCATAACATTAATGTAGACGACAAGTTCAATAATTTTCTGTGCATATTCAAACGATACTTTGAGGCACATTTCCCTCTAAAGCAATTACATAGAAGAACTAAAAGGTCATATACTAGTTCCCCCGACATATTAGCATACAAAAATGAAATTGATATATTCGAAACAATATGGGTGTACTTACCTGAATATAAACCCCATTTAAAACTACTAAAAGTGGAGTATAACCAATTACTACGAAATAAAAGGAGAGAAATGAATGATCGCAAAATAATGAACGCAACCAATAAAACTAAAGTAGTCTGGCAAATTGTTCGTGAGGAATTAGGAGTATCACAAAATAATACTCAGAAATTAAATATTTCTAAGACGTTAGCAAATGAATTCACCTCTTAGTTTTCAACACAGAATTCAGAGCAAATTCGAGGTAACCTACCGAGTTTTAACTGCCAAATAACACAAAATCCGTTTAGATTTCAATTTACACCTGTTACAACTAGCGATCTAAGAGAATATCTATATAAGCTCAAAAACAAAAATAGTGTAGGTTTCGATGAAATACCCTTGAAAGTTATCATGTACTGTTTTGATGTTATCAGTGAACCCCTTTGTGATATTATAAATACTTCCCTCTTACATGGAATGTTCCCAACAGCTCTAAAGCAAGGTATCATAAACCCTGTTTTCAAAAAGGGTGAAGTAACACAACCACAAAGCTATAGACCTATAAGCCATTTATCTACGTTTTCAAAAATTTTGGAAATCATTGCATATGAGCAATTTTCAGGTTTTTTTGTTAGACATAGTTTATTTAATATTAATCAGCACGGTTTTTTATCTAAAAAAACACAAGCACGGCCTTGTTTGGTACACTGAAATGGTATATAGTATGCTGGATAGAGGACTTAGGGCTTGCGGTCTATTCCTAGACCTCACAAAAGCTTTCGACTCCATGTCTCATTCTATTTTGCTTAAGAAGCTCTATCATTATGGCATCAGGGGATTCCAGAGGAGTGGATTGCATCGTATATATCAAATCGAAGACAGGTCGTTAATTTGAGTAGCACCAAATAACTGCATCTACTCCGATGCAAGAATATTTAATTTGGGAGTTCCCCAAGGCAGTGTCCTTGGCCCATTACTATTTGTTATATTTATGAATGACCTTTTTTCAAATGTCTCCAGTTCTAATCATAAAATCGTAAACTTCGCCGACGATACGAACTTACTATTTGGTGGAAATTCACGTACCGAACTTGCAGAAGATGGATCAAAGTTGTTTCATAATGTCAATTTGTGGTTTTCTAGGAATAAATTACAGCTAAACACATCTAAAACCAATTGCATTATGTTTAAAGCAAGTGAATCTACTTTGACGCCTGATGATATTGCTATTGGCGATTTTACATTTAGTTTAAGTCAATATTGTAAAGTTCTAGGTATAATAATAGATGATAAACTAAGATGGAATCACCATGTTGATTATGTCTGTGGTAGGCTCAGTGGCACCTGCTTTGCACTCAAAATTCTAATTTCAATACAACAAAAGTAGCTTATCATGCTTATGTTGAGTCCATTTTGAGATATGGAATAATAATTTGAGGAAGCTGTAGTGACTGTAATAGGGTTTTCATATTACAAAAAGGGCGATGCGGACGCTTCTGGGTTTGCGGCCGGATGCTTCACTACGGAAATAATAGACTTTTGACCGTATATGGGATTTATATATATGAATGTCTACTATTTTGTTTTAAATATAAGTCTCTATTTACTTCTCATGAAAAGAGACACAACTATAGAACTCGACATTTCATTAATTATGATATCCCACTCCACAAGTTATCTAAATCTGAGAAAAGTGTTACTTACAATATTATCAAGTTCTTCAATAAACTGCCACTACATATGAAAAACGAAAATGATTTCATTAGGTTTAAACGATGTGTTTTTGAATACGTGTGCTACATTGAACCTTATAATACAAGTGAATATCTACGTTATTGTAATAATAGCATTTAATATGACGCTTCTTTCTGTTTTTAAGGGATATTGTATCTTTATAGCAGAAATAAAGAACTATTATTATTATTATTATTATTATTCTGCTACTATGCTGTTTTACCATTCCTGTGATTCCGATCTATCCGATACTGTTGGTCTCTTTTAAATTGTTCATTTACGAATACTAGTGGGAACAAAACGAACGGATGATGAACAACGACATAAATGGAGGATGTGAACAAATCAGTAGTGCGAGGAGTAACAACTAGGGAGGAAGTCAATCAGATCCCCAGGGTAGGAAGAGGTGGAAAGGATTATTGATGCTCCCAAAATAGCCGATTCAAGTGGCCAAAAGTCTTGCAGCTGTAACGGTAGGTAGATTGAAGGTTAAGTTAAGTTAAGTAAATTGTTCATCATTTCCACTATCTAATGATTCGCTGACTCTTTAATAAAATAATAATTAATAAAATAATAAGTTTTGGTTCTTTCCCTCCACTTCCAACTGTTTGTTTGTTTGACGGCACCACCGTTTTGATTTAAAAGTTGCTCGAAAACCTCTACGTATTTATCTCAATTTATCACTTATCACTGCTCTTATTTTTCAATACATAACACTGCTGGTGCAAATAGTTTTGTTTCCTTTGACTTCTTGGTAGAAACGTTTTACATCTTTCTTAAAAATCGTAGACTTCTTTTCGAATAGGATATCGTGAGTCCTGTGCCATAGAATGCTTATCCCTACTGAAGTTGGGATTCTACCAGGTTAGGCTAAATTATAGTTGGGCGCACAAATAATCTCTGTAAACCAAACGAGAAAAGTCGTCCATGTTTTGTTTTCTCTTTTTCTCCTTCTTTGGTTTGTCTGTAGTTTGTTCTCTTTCTGGTGTTATTTGTACAGAGTCGGACTTTCTCTACATTTCTGCATTTCAATCCCTTTTGGATTCACTGATAAATCAATCCTCCTTATTATCCATTAGTTACATGCATTATATTCGTCTGTTTGTTTCTTAAATCTTCTTCTGTTTGTTGCCGTTCCTTGCTTCTCAAATTTTGCTGTTGTGTTGCTTTCGACAAAAAAGTAGAAAATGTGCTTATTATGGAACTTATTTAAATAAGATAAATATTTGTTTGCCAAAATAGCTCTGGACTGCACTACAGTAAGCAAAACATAGACCAGCACAATTTGATCATTGTTTTATATACACATAATTCTCGAATATTACTCTTCATATACTCACACTCACTTCGTTATGTTATTAATTGTTAATTTCAGACACACAATATGGCCAACATCAACCACCGATTTGATGGAATTATTATTAATCAATCAAAATAAAACAAATGAAATCACGTGGAAAGAACACTCACCGTCTTTGACCGTGTGGTGCCCATTCTGTTCAACATTTATCCACCACTAGCTCACATTCCCATTCATTACTTTGTAATACTGAATTAATTTCAAGTTTGCTTAGAGGTGATTAGGTTTTACACAATATCATATTGTAAACTAAGTTGACTCACCATTGAAAGGCAAGACTGTACATATAAGAGTTATAAGGAAACGAAACTATTAAAAACACATATCTATATGTGTGTATGTATATTCGCCCTAATGATTCACTTTGCTTTGATCGTTGGAAATTGGAAAGTTGCGTACATCAAATTTTTCTTTATTTTACTAATTTCGTCACGATATTATTTGCTCTTCAAGTTGGGGATATATGCGTTATACGCAAGCACGTTCAACACATATCCAAATACTGTACTTCAATAGAATTATGTAGGTATACCCACAGCTATCTTGTACAACATGCACCTATCTTTCTGGCGAACGTAATTAGATACCAAAAAATGGAATTTGTACTGATAAGTTATCATCAACACAAAAGTGTAAGTTATGATATTTATACAAGTGCTTATGCATATGCGAATATATAGGTACATTACACGAATACGTGAAACTAGAATTACTGGGAGACGTGATATTAGGCTTGTTGGAGAACTTATCACCTAATTTCCTTGAAAAGTGTGACTCACAATAACAAATTGATACACTGCAGGCCAGTTGAGTTCACTAATACGTAAAAAAATGTGTAGTGTGTTGAAGGGTATGAGATAGATATTGTGGCAGATTTGCGTTAGATCATACGTAGATAACCAGGCTTTCTTGCTGTCGCACGGTAAAGTTCCCTTATTGTTTCAACTGTGCCATTTTGTTGAAAATATTCACAGTAATACTGATCATCTGAGGACAAATGGTGTACTATCGCTTTGCTGATATAATCTTGGAATCCTGAAAGTATTCGATAGTTAATAAAAATGTTAACAGCAAAATTAATCATCCGAGATTTGAATCAGACTGGATCTTATGTAATAAGGAATGTAGCATTTTGACTCACACCGAAACATCATGTACCTACTCGTAGTATGCGAACGATAAAAGTTCATACCTCTCCAAGATAATTGTTATTAACAAAATTCCCGAAGAAGACGTTTTGGGACAATGTTTTGTTTTTAATTAGGTCAATAATCTTCATATAGACAATATGCAGTAACGACGATTTTCATAGGATATCTTAGTTTTGTGCGACAAATGTTAGTGTACCTTCAACTAGTGTCATAAAAGTGGTATGCCTAGAACGTAGTAATAGCATTATTTTATAGAGGACTAAATCACACGTGAGTAGTTGGGATGATTTAACTATTAAAGTGCATAGTCAAAAATTTCCGGGTAGATATAGTCGCTTTAGCTTTAGAACAAGTAATCTAGAAATAATTTATTTTCAAATTTACCATTGATTTAGAATTAATTTAATTAGTTAGTGGTATGCCAATAGCAACATGCAAAATTTTAACTTTCCATTGCATTTCCTTCAAGTTAATGCAATTAAATTCAGATTTTCATTTTCAATTAACTCAGTCTAGATGAAACTAAAGGCAGGGTTTATCCTGCCTCGATTCTTTATAGGTTAGAATTGAATTAAATATTTATGAAATAAAAACCAAGTTCCAGATTGCTAGCCGAATGATTAATATTCTATCATGAAACAGAGGATTTTCTGTTCTTAATTCATCCAGGTCACCTATTTATGGCCTTCTAGGAGGTTGTGTTGAGGGCTGCAAATCAGTTTCTAGAGTCCAGATACATTTTATGGGTTCCTTATTCTTTTATGGGGGCGGCTTTGGCTTGCCGCATGGATTTAGGTGGTGGTGGATGGTAGAGTCCTCAGAGCACCTTCGATGTAAGCCTATTATTCCCCGGGGGATCAATGTTGTGTTGGTTTGTGCCGAGTGTAACAACTACATAGTAACCCGCATTATAGGAATAGGATGGTCAGGTTTCAGCTTCAAAATTTTGTACGCACAGGTATATTTCGACTCAGCAGCTGGTTTTCAGACAGTGTTGACGGTATCGTGCAGAAACGTGGACAACGGTGAAATGTTAGAGTCATTTTACATCCCGTTATTACCAACGAGAAGATAGCGTGCGATAGAATCCGACAAATCCCAAAAACCGCGTAAGTGTAAGAAGCATCAGGATGCGTTGGCCGAGGAAAAGAAGTATAATTTGTATTCAGAAATTTATTCTTCACCTCTTCCATGTGGCGGCGCCAGGTAAGTCTACTTTTCAAAATAATGCCAATGGTATTTGATAATGGGACTCCTGGGGTGAACGTAACACCTATTCTCAAGATGTTAGGATATGGTTTCTCTAAACCATATGGCAATGCACCTAGATTCGTTAATTTTGTGACCTCACCTGGTTTCCCATTGAAACAAGTAGTGGACTGTGTCCTGTGGTTGTTCGATCAGCAACGTCTCAGGGCGAAAGGAAGCAAAGACAGCGGTATCATTCAGCAATAAGAGTACACGGTTCCTTTGAAATATCAATCGTGAATACCAGAAACAACTTCTGCTCCATCAGCAACCCTTGTAGTACACTCGCAGCAATTGGAAACAGAGACGCAATCGGTTTACCCGATTTTACGATAACTTGGATCTGAGAAAGGATATAATACGTTTCACCATCGAAATGGTGAATCTAACGAGTACCATCTTCTACAATAAGAGGTTGTAGCGAATCATAGTCAAGTTTATTTGGAACCGAAAGTTTCAGATAAGTTTAAAGTAAACCTGTATATGATAAGATGAGAAAAGAAATTAGTATATGTACAATTAAAACCTCGACGACGGATAAAAAATGTTTAAATTGTGGAAATTCATTTACTTAATAGCTGTGATAAGATTTCAAGAGTATATGTATTGTATTGTTGCTACGAAAATCAAGTAAAAGAATGACAAAATTAGGAGAAATTTTGATTTGTGCCTGTCCTGTAGTTCTCCAGTGATTGATTAGATAATTAGTTAACGAAATCAGTTTAGTAATCTTTGTTGAAATCCTATATTACGTTTGCTTATTACGTATGTTGAGCACAAAAATCGATTTTAATTACGAAAGCAATCAAGATACAATATCTACATGCACAGCCATAAAATAATATTATAAGCCAGTTTCGACATTTTTGAAGTTTTAATCTACAATTAGCACTATTTACTAATAATTTTTAAGTAGGTCGCTCAGAAAAATTCTTTCGTAAAGAATGTCAGTGTCATTAACGGGCGTAACCCAGATACAGATTTAGAAGCTCTTAAATATACACTTATGAGTGAAAGTAAAATACAAATGTCCAACCTGTAAGTAAAGAAGCAGATAACTGAAGTTTGAAAATTGTACAACTACTCGTATATTAAGGGCTAACTTTTCGGTTTGTTAGGCTTTTGAAAATGAAGGGACCAACTGTAGTCCTTTCTGAGAGAATTGGCTATAAACTAGAATAGAATAAAATAGAATGGAAGATTGTCGTAAGCTACAGTTTATTCATAATGCCCTCAGATGGTTATATCGAAAGATCCAACGCCAAAGTGACAAGGTGTCATTATACAAATCCGGTAAATCATAATAAAGTTTCAAGTCAGAATGTTGAGGGGGACTTGATGTATGATACTTTTCAGATATGAATTGATTGCAGGGACGCGCTTTTAACTAATGATAACTTTTACATAGTAAGTTTCTTTTGGTTCGTCAGATATCCTGCATTTTCAGAAATTTTGTTGGTGTCTACATGCTACTAGAAGCGAAATCTTTCTAATAAATATTTCAATTGGAAGTCGGTAGAAACATACAACCATATGTATGTATATTATAACATAAGTATTATATTTTGACAATATATTAGAGACAATTGTAGTAACAGCAAACGTATTTCTTGGTGATTTCAAAAATCTTCAAATCTTGCTTCTTAAAAGAAACAAAGTATGGAAATGTTGATGAATTAAGTGTTTTAATAGCCTGGTTGGAAAGTGTATGAATTCCTCCGAACAGTTTCAGTAAAAATGTTAGTAGCATTCTTTAAATTACGTTGTTGATGTGTATTGCTTATGAAGCCTCCAAGTAAGTTCCTATTAATAAACTTTTTAACGGTATTGTACACGCACTTTAGTGCTTTACGCTACTATTTCTGTAAATATTATCTCCCAAGATAAACAACGTGGAGTTATGAATTGATCTACTTTCGATTTCTCTGGGTTGCAAAACGTTATCGCACGTGTTCCGTTGTCTATGTATTTACGCGCATACCTGTTCGAATTGCACATGGGTGTATTTCAACTAACAAATGTTACAACTGACATTGTGTTTGTGCAATTGTTTCTCTTTTTTTGCAAACGAAGCCATTGTAAAGTCATAAGTCGAGCCATAATCGTATCTGTATGTTGCGAGATGTCTTGAACGAGTTCATGTCGCAAGGTGCCACTAATCTGAATGGGCGAAGTATCTGGTTGACACATTATCTTTTTCAATAAGCGATATAGCATTGTTAATTGATTTTTCGTGTATTCGATGAATTTTGATAAGGATGACTAAATATTATGGTATATATGCATAACTAACTTGGTTTGGTTTCTTTAGTGCAACAGTTATATCAGCATGAATTGTTCTGTCTGTGCTTTCACGATGAATTGTCTTAATTAATAACATTGAATCTCGTAACGGATGATTTTGTCACCAGATAACTAATATCCGCGTTATGATCAGCTTTTGGGCCAATTTCCAAAATTTTTATGGAATGCTAACTTGAAAAGTATTACTTCGTATAGTGGAAATAAATTTTGATCTGTAGCATTAGCATATGTCCCCAACATACATGATATAAACATACTGCTACATAAAATAATAAAGAAGAAAGAATAAAATGTAAAGACGACAACTAGCGTGTGTATAGTAATCCTGTTGTTTGGACTACCGAAGTGCTATCATAAAGAAACCTATGAGTGCGATGATAGATATAAGGAAAATGATTATAATCGGAAACAGTCTACATGTTCTTCAGAGAAAGTGCTTCTATGGCTTGCTCCATATTAAACTTGGCCTTGTGAACAGCTTTACTACGGTGATAGAAGTAGACGGACGTGATTTCTACTTTCAAAAAAGTCAAAGAAGGAACTTTTAGGTCCTCAAACCAGAAAACTTATACAAGATGGGGATTTCACAATTCAGTTAAATCCGACTGAAAATACTGTATGGTAGGCTTTTAAATGTGTTCTCTGTAACTTTCAAAATAAACTTTCGCTCTATCCTTCAAAACAAAACCATAGTACATTTTTGACTAATAAAGCTAAGAGGTGTAATATGTGAGATTCCTGTTTAGAAATCTAAGTAAGTAATGATTATGGTAAGAGAGACTATTTAAAATGGGAAAGCGCTAGTAGGTGAGATTTGCTTGTTGGCCTTTTGATGTAGACAAAATTAGACTGAAGAGCATGTATTCTTAATAAAACTAAGCTTTTAGATATCCTCTACTCTATCACTTTCAAGTACATCAAGTAAGAAATAGGGAGTTAATAGCTATATTTTCAGAACGTTATAATAACGCCTTCGGATAATCTTTATCAGCTTTTGTTTGGGCACTATCGACAAAATAATTAACGACTAAGATTTTTAGTGAAGTCAGAAAAAATTGTTAACAGTAATTTAGTGAATATTTGAACAAGTTATTTCCATAAAGTGGGTCACATGCACTTGTGCCATATTGTAAGTGCCACATTGTAATCAACACCTCATCATCTATCTCAAAAGAGAAGAATTTGGGAAATATATGTATTTTGTAAATGTGTAATAGACATAGCATAATAAGGAGACTAGATGATTAGAGTATGCCGCAGATTGATAATAGCAAACGCAAATGTTCACTCAAAATTTTAGAAGTGCATGTGATAAGTCCTAATCTACAAGGACGTCCTGCGACGTGATACAGGATAAGCAAATTTAAGTCTAGTGTCAAAAGTAGACAGAATAATTGGAAATAAGAAAGATCTACAAGACACAACGAAATGGAATGAAGAAATACAAGCAATTGGAATGCGGATAAATAAAACCAAAACAAAAGTGATGGCGTCAGCAGAAGTAAGAGGAAAGAAAAACAAGAAGAAACAGATAGTGCATACATATATAGAAGATTAGAGAATAGAACAGAATAAGAGTTTGAATACCGGGGAATAATAATGGAAGAAATGGAAGACATTATATAGAATTCAACAGAAGAGTAGAAAGTGCTTTGAGAATATCAAACGCTTATAACTAAACTTTCTTTAACAGGAAAAAAATCTCAAAAGGAACTAAAATAAAAGTGCATAGGAAGATATACAAGCTAATAGTTACATACGAACAGGTACATACTAGAAGTCAGAAGAACAAGCTGTTGGAGACGAAGATGAAATGCATAAAATACCAAATGAAGCAATCAGGAAAGAACTAAGGATCCAATCCGTACTGCAAGTGTTGGAACAAAGGCAACTAAGTTGGTACATCTTCAGTGACTTGAAAAAGAACACTCCAATAAAGAGGATATGTAAAGCAAGAATTAAGAGCAGAAAAAGAGGAAGCAGACCAAAACTAACTTGAAGGGGAATATAGTGAAGATTTTGAAAGAAAAAGGGAAAATAGGGAACGAAACAATCATCCTTAGTAGAGTACAAAACCAACATAAACTAACGCTAATGCGTTATAAACTCGGAACAAATGAACACTGTAGAACAACTTTATAACTTTATAACTTTAAATATTAATATGCAATGAAGACTGGCACAGCACAAAAAAGGCACAACCGGATGAGTACTGAGATTGATATCAGTAGTGACGTTGAATCCTTGGGAAATGATAGAAGTGGAAAGAAATTAATAAGAGGGAAATTGAATCAAGTTCCATCACCAGTTAATCTGGCAAGATACAGGATAATAACTTAAGGAAAAGAATACTTATTTGAAGTATGTATCTTAAATCTAATGTATAATACTTTACAATGAATAGTGCTGAAAGCATATTTCTACACTCGACACTCAAATGGTAAAATACATTTTATAAGCATAGTACTAGAATTAATTCAACATGCACCAGGTTCTCCTTGGTAATCTTGTTACTGAGGTCATTACAATTTAGGTGCTGAACTAAGTCAGTACTTGGAGGTATCTCTAATACTGGTGTGGTAGAACCAAAATCAATTTCCCTCTAACATGTATTAATTGTTATTAAAGTTTAAGACTTAAAATCTACCTAACCACACTTAACTACCTTCCAACACGTGCATTGTTTGAAGTGAATAAGTATAATAATAGAATTAAGTGTAGACTAGATTTCTTTTTGTTTTTATTGGTGGAATAATGTATGTGATCTGGTCCGATCCCTGCCATAGGCAACTGATTCAATCCAGTTTATCTAACATCTCCAGCACTCCACTCTGTATTTGGCTATCCTATTCTTTCTCCTCTTCTTTGCATTTTTAATCTGAGAATTAAAGCATATAGTACGGCTACCTATTTAAGAGTTGATATTTGAATTTTTCTCACTTTATGAAACCGTGTATCCACACAAAAAAGATTAATGTACTCACAGTATTGTGAACCATGTCACTATTTATTTGCAAGAAGTAGTCACCATGTTCCGAAAAACGAATCCAGATCGACAAATTATCCTCCATCAAGATAATGTGAGTTCATGTACAGCTCGAAAGGGAAATGATTTCTTGACCATTAGATCATTCTCGGCATAGCGCCGACCTAATTCCCAATAACTTTTTACGTTCTTGAATGGAATGCGTTGTTCATGGTTCTAGTCGCTGGAAGAAACAATTGATGGTTTCTAAATAGCAGCTTTGATTATCGCAATACGGGATTGAAATAACTGGCTTAATATTTAGTTAAAACGAATTTTTGTGGATGATACTTTGGTAAATAATAAACTACTTTTAGTCAATCTACTATTCGCTTTCTATAGCTACATGCTAAAAGGATAACCCTCCCATTGTTATCTCGTTTTCCTTCCATCTTCCAAATTGTTTGAAATGTTTTGCCGAAATGTTCAATTCCATCTGCTAGTTCTAACATGTTTTTTTAAATTACTTAAAAGCTCCGCTTTATGATTTATGTACATATGTATATATGTATGTATACGATATCTGCAAAAATTTGTACTTTGCGCACGTAATTGTCTGGATTTGGGACCATCACAAATAATCTAATACGTTTAAGCCTTGAAGCGACAGTCCTTGCTTAATTCTAAATATAGTATTGTTTGAAGAGTGAAAGAAATCGCAGCGATGGTAGTTTACAGTTTTCCACGTGTTGCACGTGTAAGTTATCTTCAAGTGAGTGCTATCTCTATTGATTGCTACACACATATGTTAGCGGTAACGACAATGTAATTCAATTATTCGAAATGGTACTGTGCAATATTTACAGTACACATATAAATATGGATGTATAAATATAATGCTGAGGATTGATATATTTTATTCTTCATATTTGGTTGAATTAATGTTATTAACGTCGTTGTGTGTTGCAAAGAACAAACTAGAAACGTCTGATTAGTAAACTGTTGAGAAAATATTATTCAATATAATAATATTCATGTAAATATGAAAATCGTGGGACATCTCCAATGAATTACCTAATTTAATTAATTAGTAAGAAATTAAGGCCTGTCATAAATATTTGGATTTGGCCATCTATTGTGTAGTAGGTGTAATGAACGTTTGAAAATTAATTTTCTTAACGCTAAGTGTAGATCCCTCTGCTAATATTTAGAATGTCTGCATTGTCTAAATAGATACTGCAGGAAGTTATATCAGAAAATAGATATCTTTTCTACGACTCAGCACTCGACGACTTGGCTGAATGATTCATCATACACTAGATGGCATCTATTACTTTTAGTATTTGTAGTCCATATTTCTTTAATATTTCTTTATTTTGAGGTATGATCGAAATTTAATCGAAAAAGATCAGAAGGTATTTAACTTTACAATTTATTGTAACTCTTTCTTCGGTGGAAACGATGCAAGAAGTTGTTTCAAAGGCTTAAAATAGGATTATTTTGCGAATGTCAACAGGGAAATGCAAACAATCTTCCAATAAACTCGTGAGATACAATTTTCAGATTTACTCTCTAAAGCGGCACGAAGAACAAATATTTACGTAATATATTTTCCGTGTTCCCTTTTTCCCTTTTTTCTTATTGTCGAAATACGTAGGCGAAGTAATTTTAGGGTTCTCGACTCTCAGCGTGTTAAAAAGAAAAATACCACGTCCGTAATTAGTTCCATTAATTGTTCATAATTTAGTTGCTGGTTAATTTAAGTTCTAAACATATTTGAATATATAAAATTTCGTGGAATATGAAATGCTTTTTAGCCATATTTAACCAACGGGGTAAAGTGCTAGCGATTCGATTTATATTGGTAAGTGGTAGGTAATTAATAAAAGAAAATTTTGAATTCTCTTAAATATTAAATTAATATTGAATTAAACGGTAGTAGCCGGATAAGTATAGATGATCAACCATATAGAAACTTCTGATAATTAGTATATCATCCTTTAGACAAGTTGATAAGCAGCTCATATTTTCTTTCGATCGAAACTGCAAAAATAGATACTACAAAAAAACTCTTTTTCTTGTGAATTACTTCGTATAAAGAGGTCAATTCAAAGCGATGTAGAAGCAATAGCCTTAGAGAATATTTCTCAACGGTGTAGTCTTTATGATTAATAAAAGAAATAATAGAAAACTTTATTTTAGTTTTTTAATGCAGATTAACCACTTCGAAAAGAATACCAAAAGAATACAAATGCATGTTCAATCCTCATCGCTACTATAAGTTATAACAACATTAATATTATTGCTATCTAATATACAGGGTGCGTCCTCAAAGTCAAGAAACATTTAAAAGATAAAAAGATTCATTAATAATATTGATACAAAGTGTTAATAATTTTCAAAGTACTCTACATGAGCATCAACACATTCTTTCCAGCCACCCTCTCATGCCCGATACGCACCCTCGAAGCACTCAACTGGAACTTCTTTTAAAGCTGTTGCCACGGCCACTTGGATACCCTCAACTCTGACAAAATTGCGTTTTTTGAATGTAATCTTAACCCTTAGGAAAAAACAGGTTTGGCTTGTTAATGGTCTTCCAGAGTGGGGATCATCGTCCATCTGTTCGTGACCCTCTTTAAACTTCTTCATCCACCTTGCACTTGCACATACGAGAGTACAGACTCCTCGCCAGTTTGCTTAAGGTTTTCGTGCGTATCGGCAGTTTTTTTACGAGTTCTGTGCAGAACTTTATCGCCCAACGTTGTTCGAAAGTATCTATTTTCTGACTCTAGCTGGGTGCGCAGTGAAGCTGAGACCGATCCGAATGCTCTGCGACTAGTAGGAGCGCGGCAAGAAAATATATTTCATGACTTTTGGGGCGCATCTTATATTTCTTCTTTCTGACTTATGCTGGGGATGTTCTACATAACAATGGTAAGTTTTACTCGTCGTACAATTCATTATGTTCAGTTACCATAGCAAGGTCCGATAAATCAAAACCTAATTGTTTAAAAGTCGCTTGCTGTCCAGTGCTACTTTTGTTATTAATCTATTCATTCAGAATGTTTGGAAAACTCATTTTGCGATTTCGTGCTTCAATAATTTCCTTTTCAGACAATAGCTCAATGTGTGGAGGCATTTAATTATGGATAACGTGGTACAGAAGTTGTGTTTTTCAGTTATTGAACCATTAACAGCTTCTACACTCTTTTCGTAACCTTTCTAGGAGTATTAGCTTCGCTAGAAGTCAGTCGAGAACGATTATCTTTAAAAGCCGGCGATAATGGAATAGATTTTATGTCAGTGGTATCTTAACGAGAAAGGTATCATGAGCTTAAGACAACGAGACACGAATCAGGCAATACTATTTTCATTACGGTTCGATCATTTTCGGTTGAGTAAAAGGATCCAACATAACTAACAACGTAATCACGGGAAGGGCATATTGTAAAGGCTTTACAGCAAGTGTTGTTTCCTTTGGCCCCAATATGATTTTTGTGATGTCCATTATTGCTATTTTTAGCGTGATAAAGTATCATTAAAAATCAACATTAGTTTGTTATTTTCGATATTGCACAACTGCTATGAAATGTGATTAGTGTGTTTTTCAAGTAAATCAATTAGCACAGCAGTATGTGATTGGATGTAAATAAAAAACTGAGTGGTCACTTTTCATTTTTATCTATGAAGGCTGGTACGTTGAAGAAATGTATAGATTGATCTCTACATACGTTTACATACATACATACGTTTGCAAGAAAAGTTTAGTCTTAATATGTCCATAACTATTTAGTTTTGGCTCCAAAAACATTATACATATCATTTACTTATCGTCTTATCTCAACGAAGAGTAGGATTATTTCCGGACGTTTTTACCTAGGGCAGACCGTCTGTGCCTAGCGGACTATAACTTTTGGTCTTCTCCTATTGCCTATTCTCTTTTGAGTATATCCGATGGTGGTACTACAGAAAGGTCGAATAATTCAGAAAAGTTTACCAACAGCAATTGTGATAGTTTCTCCTTTTATTTTTGCAATAATATTGTTGTTGGAAAACTGTGGTGGAATAATTACATTCCCATGAAACAATGCGAGTCGAACGTCGCATATCGATAACAAAAATGAATTAATACACATATACAAATAGGCCGCAGTAAATTATGTACTTGAATAGGACCGACCTGCGTCAGCTAAGATGTATCATGGCGTTCAATATAAACAGTCTTCGGGTATAAAATGTATCGATGGGTGAAGTAACTTTGTATGAGTCGGTTATATATCGCTCACGTAAAACGTCCTGTCTTTCTTTCTGCGAGTCGATATTAAATAAAAGAACTTTCTTTTATAATAATTAGTAGTTATTATTTAATGCCCTATCCCAATAATTGTCTTTACTTTGTGATATGTACATCATGATTTCGTGAAATATATAAAGAACACTTTATAAATTTCTGGCATTATATGATATCGATTAACTCCTCACGCCACAATTGCTTTATAATAATAATAATATTCGGAGACGAGTGTTTCGTTAGTATAAGGCAAGCATTTCGAAACCGTATAACCAATGCGAGCAAATTATTTTCTTAAAGTACTAAACATTCAAGTTTCCCCACTTAGATTTTACAGTATTGATAATGCTTAACTTGTGTTGGCGAAACACGTGTTACCGAATTTTATTATTAAACGTTTGTGTGGTGAGGAGTTTATTGATGTGGTGTAGTGTCAGTAAATACACCACAATCATATAACATACTAGTTATATTTTAACGATAAGATGGGCAGCTTATTATATGGTGCTTGTGTATACACGTAATATTTTAACGATTTTGGAGAAAGTGAGTTTAATTTGAAAACCATTACTAAGAGTTGACAATTGAAATTGTTAAGACTGTCAACTTCCTAGCTGGGCGAGCACGAATTAAGCACTAAATATTTAACTGATATTTTTGTTTCACAAATTGGACACAATCCGATGGATTAGAGATTAAACCCTATCTACGTGTGCTCAGAAAAATATTTGTTGATCATAGAAATCCAAATTTATTAGTTGTAAGCAAACATTGCCACTGTTGTTCATACAATTTTATATACTATAAATACGTTTATTCTACATATCCTGCGATTTAATTTACATAGCTGGTCTATCGCGCGTGGTAAATACGGAGATTGATGGTGCACACGGACGAAGGGGGCTATTCTCTCATTGGACGAAAGTCGCGGGGCGCCGATTAGACGGATGTGCGTAGTGCTAGTTGATTTTTAATTACTTTATGGTTAGTCCGCAGTTTACCTATGGCAATATTTCAATAACACAATCTCATTTATGGTCACATTAACACCGTCCTCATTAAATAATAAAGATAAGAAAGGTGCTCAGTTCAAGAGTCGACTTGCAGGTACCGTTAACACTACCCTTACTAATTTTGTCCTTGGTGCTCAATTCGTGAATCCCATCCCATTCAATAGATTTGATTTTTAAACAACTTGCTTATCATGGCACGTGTATCGGTAGTACTGAAATTTTGCACATATGTATGTATGTGCACGCATACATAATACATATAAACAGTCCATATGTATATTTTTATGCCTATCAAATAAAAGATATGTCTCTTCCTCAACATGAAGCAGCTCATTATTGTATCGTGTTTTTATCTTCATATGTCAACATATTAATGCTTTGCACTCGCATCACGCCTCATTTTATCAAATAGAGATTGAACAGCATCGAATAGAAATGTTTTCTTAATCTTTTTGCTTTGCAGCTTTAACAAATAATATTTATTGATAATCAGTGGAAACGTGACTTTAACTGTGCTTTTTTTTATAAAGACATCACAACTGTATCTTCCACGTGGCTTTTTTGTTGTTTGATAAAAATAATTAACATATTTATAAAAGTGATAACAAAGTCAGTTAAAAGTGATGGTTGTAATATTTTTGTAATCCGGTTATAATTTTGTTCGAATGAGAATCCGAACTTGTGGCGTGCGCACAGCTAAACAGGCAAATTCGTTTGATTCGGATCTATCGAAATTATGAGTAAATGGTTTTTACTACCGCCAGGGACGGATATAAAGGATAAATTCAGTATCTCTTGCTCAACTTGGCATACTTGTACAAGTTGAGGTAATCGTCCAGTTATTTCGCTAAGCTCTTGAATCACAAAGAAAGGCTAAGAATGTTCTTTTATCAATTTGTATTATAATATCTGTATACAATACATAGCCATTTGTATATATGTATCAGAAATTTTTTACAGAACATTGGAACGATTCTACAACGAATTTCTTTAACATTAGTGGCGGATGTTAGGGTTTGTTTCCTTAGAGAAGAGCACATTACGTCAGGAAAATATGCACGAAATGTGACGTTTCATTGACTTTCGTTAGTCCAAGAACCAATTTTCGTTCATTGCGCCGCTGACGTAATGCGCTCTTCTCTAAGGAAAGAAACCCTACAACAGTGTGAAGTAATGTATGTATGTACGGTGAGTCAAATATAGAAACGCACTTGAAAGTCAGGTGCAATATGTAAATTTTCACGACGGTCCTCATTTACATCGTGGGTACAGACCTGGAGTAATGTATTCTACTTATCTAAAAACAGCGCGTTTAAACTTTCAAGATTGTATTAGTGTTTCACTACCTATGCTGCTACCTATCTTATATACCTAGTCGCATACTCTAACTCCATAATTGGCAAAGATTAAGATGGGTAAAACACATCATTCGAATGCTAGAACAGAGACTTGTGAAGAAGGCTCTGGAGACTGGGGAAGATGGGAAGAAGAGAAGAGGACGTCCAAGAAAGAGATGGTTGGAGGTAGTGAAAAGAGATTTGAAACAGATCGGAAGAAAGGGCTAGAAGGGCACAGCACAGGATCGAAGAAAGTAGGAAAAAGTAACTAGAAGCCATGAGCCTTCAAGGTCTTTAGGGCTGACGTATTATATATTTATCGTACTACATATGTATATAGTAAACTATATTTTGCGCATAGGTACTGCATCCACTGTAAAATCACAATTTACAAAAGTATGATAAACTAAATTTATTTTTCAAAAACGAAAACCATGTTTGACGAGGCTATGATAAACCTAAGATTATTGTACATATATTTCGTCAAAATTAAAGTCAATGACAAATGCGCCTCTGAAAGCTTATAATAAAAATGTTAAATATCTATTGAAATTAGCACCGCAATGCAATAGAAGATACCCATCAGTTATCGATTCTAGTTGAATTAAACGCGTAGGTTGTATGTAAGTAGTTGTTATACTTTCTGGTGATTGCCAGGTGCAATCTTGTATCATGCTGAATAGCTAAATATACACCCTTGTCAGATCTTGAGATGCAATGGGAAACACTCAAAGGGTAATGACACACCTTCGGGCAATGTTTCCTGTGAAAGGTGGAGCAGCTCCTTTGATTGGAATATTTGCATTGAAATATTCAGTCGTTTCAACTTCAACAGAATTGAGTAAATTTTTAGTTCGATGTATTCATAATTTGGAAGTACGTATTTATTAGTGCGTGCATATTATCATATAATTTTTAATAAGTTAAAAATATATCTTTCAGGATTTAAAATACAAGGGTGCTTGCTCAGGGGCTGGTTGGATGTTTATGTATGCTATGTTACACGTTACAACTATAATTTCTTCTTTAAAATTAAATTAAAATAGGTGTATAACTACAAGAAGGATTGGATTTCGGTTCCAAATATAGCATTATATAATCTCGTTCATGGGTTTAATCTTGACTACTACATAATACGTAAGTCCATTAGTTGAATCTGTTTCAGTGTTCTTCACTAGTCGTGAAGAAGAAAGAAGAAAAAAGTGGAAGGAGGACGTTGAAAACGTTGACACCGTGGAGACCTATTTTGCATGGTAAAGGCAAATAGTTTATGTGATTGAATGAATCGAGGCCTCTTTTGCCCCACGTCGTTAGTCATGTCCAAATACGTGCTTTTCCACGTGAGTAGTTGCTCCACACATATTTCAGAGGTATTATGCTTTAGGGAACTTTCTCGCCAGCAACCTCGAGGCCGGTAGTTGTTGCAGGACATAGGCTGAAGAATTATAGTCGATGTTCCGTCCTCTTAATTGGTCGATTTAAAGATTCTAATGAGCAAATCAACACGATATTTGAAGGACGGTCAGAATGTTTTGGCTTTGGTTGAGCTTTCATTACATTTTTCTCTTCATAATGCATATCTAGTTCAAGAGAACGGAACTCACTAGGGCTTACTTTATTAGGAACTTCCTGAAGCTGCTGAGAAAAACCAATCACTCAATTACCATTTTGTAAGTCATTTTCTCAAACGGAAGTTGGTGTTATCACTCAAAAGAAAACATTGAATAACCCTTTCTGCTTTTATTTTCATGTCTGTTATTAGTAACAAAGGTGGAAATATCTGGGGGTTGGAATGAATTCAACTAAAATACTCTTATCAAGACAGCAGAGAGTCTATTACATGTTGGTCAACTGTGTCTATTTGAGGGTATATAAATGAGTATGGCAGCTGTCAAATATTGCTCGCTAAGGCTGCCATATATTGAATATACTCTTCTCGGTGGATGTACATTGGAGCTGCTTTATTCAATTTTTTGAAATTCTTCAATTTATTAATTTCATTTTATTTCTTATTAGAAAGTGAAAGTAATGATATGTAGTATCAAAACATATTGTTTATAATGACTTCTTAAATTATGTGAATTCAATTTACTTAACAATCTTATCCCAATATTTACTATAAGATACCATCCTTATTTCTCTGACTTTCCCTTCTGGTATCATACAAGTTTAAGTAGGCGATAGTTACGAATATTGTTTCCTCTAATTATCATGTCTCTTCGGTAATCAGTGCGTGACGTGTGTCATCTGAGTTTGTTAATTGTGATATTGGAATCGGTCCGCTGACGCATACATTTTTTCTATATAGTTTTAATGTTGCTTTGATGCTTTGAAATCATTCATTGCGATAAACATCCCTTATCAGTTCTAATGACCCCAGAACGTAGTGGGAAATATAAGAACGTTTGACGAATATTTTTCGATAGAGTAGATCTTCGTGGTGATTTTAAGATCTTGCGTTGAGAATGACGTCTAAATGGACCAATTACACAAAGTAAGTTTTGGATTATTTTATTTGTATCGCGTTTATACAATAGGTTAATATATTATTTTTCTTAGTCAGCTAATAATTAATAAAATAACAATAGTAATAATAATTTTTATTTGTGCCAACTACATAAACTGTAACAACTCTAACCAATCCCATTGCCTGAAGGTAGGCTGAAATCGAAGTAGCAAAAGTCTATTTATTCATTCATTTGATATTCGATTAAAACGATTGTGGTACATATTGTTCCCTTAAGATAAGTTTTTGATAATGTAATAATTGATTAAGAATGGAAAACGTTTGAAGTGTTCGAACTCGTTTGATTTGCAATGACAACATAGGGCATGAAAGCTAATTCTAAGGGTAATCAAGCTTTTCATGTTCCCGATCTGACAATAATACCAACCGAATCTCTTCGTGCCCACTGGAAAAAATGTTTTTCAAAGTCTTTGTTGTTCGCTAAAACGCTTGTGTTTGACAGTTTCCTATTTAATTTCAGAGTTAACGGAAAATCTTCTTCAGCTAAGAAAGAACATTTTCCGCAAGGCACATTCGATTATGTAGATCGAGAAAAATACGCTTTCGGCGAATACGGATACGGAAAGAACAGCGTTAAACTTCTTCACGTAGAACGAAACGGACCGAAACATACGATTCGCGAATACGAAGTTGATGTTCACTTAAAACTGAACAATCAATTGGATTATTTGGAGGGTAATAATGGCAGCATAATTGCTACGGATTCCCAAAAGAATACCGTATATGTTTTGGCAAAGAAGCACGGAATTAAAACGCCCGAAGAGTTTGGCCTGTTGCTTTGCTCGCATTTCCTTTACATGTATCGGCACGTCGACGAAGTCGAAGTGAAGATAGACGAGTATCCATGGGAGAGATTGAAAGCGGAAGACGAGCTCCACAACCACGCCTTCGTATATTCACCCTGCGCTATCAGATTCGCTATAGTTTCGCAGAAACGGCACGGTAAGTATTAATTACAAATGGCAATCACGAGGTTATTTATAGCATCTTAAATGTGATGGAGTCTAAAAGTCATATTTAATTCATTTCGTGTTGTTCCTGATGCTTAAAGGCAAATTTATAAATTATACGGAAATGTCTTAGGCAATAACTAATAAGTACATTCAGGAAGTGAATAACTTTAATTACGTAGGAATACGGTAAAGAAAAGTATAAATGTCTCTAGTTAAGGAACAAATAACATTTATCTTTATTACGCTTTGTCTAGAAAAATCCAGATAGGTGTTTAGGCAAATAAGTTGCCATTCTCAGAGGGGAATATAAAAGAAAGTATGTTTACGTCAAATAGAGTGCCTACTCTCAGATAAAGTTTGTTCTTTTAAGAGCAGTTTATTAGTGACGCTTTCTTCCTTTTGTGTCTTTTGTTTTGGGAGTGACAACTTATCGCTATTGACGTACGCATTTGGCTGTATCCAAATCGGAGTGAGGGGGGCGTTAGTTACTTTATTTTATTTCGAGCAAATCTATACTTCCTGCTTTGATTGCTCAGAAATTTTCACCGTTAATTTCTTTTGCAGGAGCCTCGAAAATCGAAGCCGGCTTACGTGACTTAAGAGTTCTTAAAACCACTCAGTCGGCTTTTAAAGATTTTATACAAGATTGCTATAGAACGCTGCCTGATTGCAATGATAGAATTTTCAGCACGATTGTTTGTGCTACCTGGCAATATTCAACAACAGTTGGTGTTGATTTCGATGCGGCATGGAATGTCGTGAAGGACTGTATAATCGACAAATTCGCTGGAAATCCCCAAAACGGAATATTTTCTCCGTCCGTACAAAATACTTTATATTTGGCAGAGAAAATGGTTCTCGATAAGGTTCCACAGGTAAATGTTCTTCTATCTAGACTATTGTACCATATATTTTGAAGATATGATTGAGTATCTTTCTAAAATTTTGAATCATTATTCGATAGCACAATAGCAAACTAATGTTTCCAAAAGCAAGTTTTGAGTAAAAGTGAAAACGGTAATTACATGCAGATATTGTGTCTTATCAATGCCAGGTGGCTTTTAAACAATTTGATACCTATGAATGTTGTGCTAAAGGATACAAAAATATTATAAAGAAAAAAATTGTAGCAATTGATAGCAGTTTTGATGTCTACCCGATTTGGTTTACTTAACTGCTTAATATTGAGGGCACCAGCTGCATCAGTGCTGAGAACAATATCCTCCTCACTGTTTGATATCGCTGGCAGTGCAGGAGATCTTGTAATTTTGTTATGTAAATGTCGACAACTCATGTTCTCTAGCATTTCTACAAAAAATGGTCACGAGATTTGTGATTGTTCGTGAACCGTGTTCACTAGCAGTATTACCGTCAGTATACACTTGGCGTAAGAGAAGTAGAAAACTCTATCATAATGAATAAAACTGATAAACACTTCACTGTATTTAACAAAAATATAACTTATACCATGAAACAGTTTAATTTTTTATTGTGGATCTTCAGCAAGTAAAAGCCAGTAATATTCAATTTTAAAAACTTTATGGTTTTGAATCATATGTTTTGCCTTCGAAGGCAAAATTTATAATTGCTACCTCAGAAGATTTACATCTGTTGGAAATCTCCTTGAATGTTAGTTATTCTTGTTTCTCTATTACAAACGAAACAACTAAATGTGAACAATATTAACATATCTAGTCCACCTAGGGCAGAACTTTTTACCCATTTCTGTCTGACCGTTTTGTCAACTTATTAGGTTCCCTAGGAAATAAAAAGCACGATGTCAACGACTACGTTTAACATCTTCAAATATAATCATATTATTACAATTAGTTCCTCTTTTTCGTATTATCGGCATTATGTTATTGTTTCAGATTAGTCGAGTTGATATGCAAATGCCAAACAAACATTACTTCGAAGTGGATATGTCGAAATTTGCTCCGCTCGTGTTGGATAACAGTGACAATCAAGAAGTGTATTTACCCGTTGATAAACCATCTGGGATCATTTATGCTGAGTTGATAAGGAAGGATATAAGTTCTAAATTATAAATATATATTTTGTGCTAGATATAAAATATTTTTGTATACAATTCCAATTAGATTATTAAATTTAAATTTAAAAGAGCATGCCATTTCCGCAATTACCATGTTTTCAGTTGCCTCCTATTAATAAAATAAGTAAATAATTGAACTAAATAATTTCCACAACAGTAAATACTCTATCGCTTCTCCGCCTTTTCCGATACAACAAAATGTTGTAATATTTTGTTTTTGTAAGCAATGACAAAGACAAATAAATATCGAACGTAAATAAGTGACAGCAGTTTATTACAGCTACTAATTATTTCTTGTCGTAATCGCCATTGAGATTAAGGCTCTCGTCATACCGCTAAAGTATTTATGCCATCTTTATAAAATGTGGCAGCTCGTCATTCACCATCATTTACATTCGCTGTCCATTTCTTCATTGCGGGGAAAAGATGGAAATCATCCGGGATCAGGTCTGGGTTGTAAGGAAGGTAATCATATACACCTCATCTTAATTCTCGAAGAAGTACTTCTGTTGTTGCATGTTGTTGCAATATGTTGTATATAGACTGGTTGTGCCTTGATTGTTTCTACTGCTTGACCACTCTCGCCAAAGCGAACCGACCTTTCACCTCCATTACCATTACCATTTTCCCCAAATATACCACTCATAGCTGGTCGCAATGTAATGAAAATTTTCGGTAAAGAACTAGCATAAAGTTTCTGGTAGTGGAACTTTTCAGTCATAATCTTATAATAATCTTGTAATAAACGGTTGACTTTGAAATGTCGGGAACCTTGTCGGATAGTTCTGAAATAATAAACCAACTACTTTTCAGAATCACTTGGTTCGCTGCTCCAGATCTTCGGTTACATCATGAGCTTCTGTTCATCGTTTCTTAATTTTTTTTTACCAATATACATAGAATTGCTGAGTGCTATTCAAAGTCAGCTAGTAGATTAGTGCACAAGAGAACACAAGCCCGTTGTATGCCGAGCAATAATTCTATTGCAATTTTAAAAGCATGTAGCATCCTCGTCTTTAAATATGTCTTTAAGCACACCTACTTGATCGCACATCCGAATCTTGCCACAGGCCACAGGCAGTTTCGATAGATTAGTTCTGGCAGCGTAGAACAACACAAATTTTGCTAACCCTTTTGTATTCAGTGGAGATGTCCACATTTCTTGAGGCAGTGTTTTAGTTTAGTGATAGTTTCAAATTTCAGTGCAATCAGAATCTGGTCCAGGGTGCCAATCGCCTATGGCACCACTACGCATCTACTAAAGCATCTTCTATCTTTGCTAGCGATTTAAAATCGGACCTTATTCGAAAAAGGCACTTCATTCAAGAAAACGTATTAATTCGTTTTAGAGTTATCTCACATTTATAAACAATAATAAAGGTCTTAAAGCTGATAAACTATAAATATTCAAAAGGCGATATCGATTTATCGAGAGAACATGAAAGACAAGAAATTTCATGTGTCACTGAATACAATATTTTCGTCAATACACTCAACATGTTTACATGTAAATTGTTCCGCATACAATCGATTTTAATTAATGACTGAGAACGTCTGTTGTAGATTGATAAATTTGTTGTGGGTGTAGGGCGCCTTGTATTAAATATCGCGAGATGGAATTATTCCACTATTTATATTTATGTACTTTAGGATCTGAGATTACAACTACGAGGTTCGAAAAGAAGTCGGTACAAGCAGTTTCTTTTATATTTAAGCAGGATGTAGATATTTATCTATATCCGGCTGTATGAGTATTCATAATTGATTTTATATCTCTAACATAGACAATCGGAAAAATGAAATAAACCCGGATAAAACACAAGAATGATAGTAATTACAGTAAAATATCGATTATATTATCAGTTCTGAAATATCCGGCACTTTGATTTATGCGGATTCTGTTTTGAGTACTTTTTCAGAATTAAACACGACAGGCCATTTGTGGTATTTATTCAAGCGTTTTTTTTAAATTTTTGATCATTTCATATCCGCATCTATCGAAATTTTCGAATAAAAATTAATTCGAATATACGGATTTTGTTTATCCGGGGATGTGACCCGTTCCGAATTGATTTCAATAATCGGAATTTTACTGTATTAATAACACTTTTCACGGTTTGAAATATTAGTTTTCAAAGTACGCTAGTTTAAAATGTATATTCAATTGAAAAAGAAAAACTCAAACTCGGAGTATCATGTTCTATTATTATATCCATAGAACTCATATAACATCCCAACTTCAGGTATAATTTCAAAAGCAGGTACATAGTCACTAGAGTAATTTGAAGCTAATTTTGACTGTTCTGTGTTAGTATTTTGAATCCAATATCTCAAATGCTCTAAAGAGCAGAGAGGTGAAAATGAATACTGGATTTTCAGCAAAATCGAGTTTTATTTAGATTGTTAGATCATTTCTTAAATTCCTGAAAGTGATTCTTCGACGGCTTGAAGGGAGGCCGATACTTGAAACGTAGATCTCCATTGCATATGAGGGAGTTGACCTCGCTTACTGCTACAATTTTTCCGTACTGATGTTTCAATCATGAACAAACCAGTCTTCATATCTTGACGCATTCATACCAAGTATCTCAGCAAGTCTTGAGGGAGGATGATTGATGTCCAGTCCCAATTCTCTAATCCAGAACCATGCTTCATGAATAAAAATATAAAAGTTAGTACAAAACTTTCTTATCGTGATGTGTAATGTTGTGAGGCTTGAATGGAATCGATTCTAATCCGAATTTTGTAAGAAGAAATTTTATGGTCGGGATTGTGCATCAATACATTGCGCAAAATAAATAGGGCATAAAATATACCGATTAGAAACCGCTGCTAGGCCCAAATCGCCATTACTCAAGCAGGATGACCCGTTGCACATGTGCTTAAGTCGACTCGAAGGTATCGAAATACATATACGTATACGTGAAGTAGAATTTCTCTTGATATTGTTACACTTCACGTACTAAACCAAAGTAGTATCTATCTGAATTTATTAACAAATTCTTTTTTTGTTAATATATTTATTTATCAATATATTTATCAATGTAGTAGATAGTAAAAGACAAAATCTGCGTTCAAAGTACAATTTCAGTGCATTGCCGGTATCGAAACCGGTCTATGTTATTTACAGCGTTCATTGTCCTTCAGCAATGTTGACATTTTTATTTTATTTCCAACGGACACTCCTACATTAAATTTATTTCACACAATATCGATTGCAGGCTATAAGTACCGTAAAAGCACCACAAGAACAAGACATATACGCCTGCTTTTTCTTTTCTACAGCCTACATTGTTCCTCAACGTGGATATGTGATATAACTAGACCTTTCTGAAAATTACCCCGTATCATTGTTTTTTCTCGCTATTTCGTCTTCCCTATGTATATTGGGAAGTTTTTCGTTCATCCACATTCTGATTGGCTACAGTTGATTTTGGCAGTTCGCTCAAACCTTTTCCTTTAGAAAAAAATAGCACATTAAAAATTCAATTATATTAACGTAAAATCGCCATTTCACCATTTAAATATCCATGTGCGATATCCGACTTCGTTCTTTTTCTCGTTCACTCGACTCGTTCCAAATTCGATCAGTCCGGTGCTAGAACGTAAATTCGTTGCGAGTACTCTAACTTACACTGAGTCAAATATAGGAACGCTCTTCACCGTTAGGTCAGTTTCAACCAGATAAACGAGGAGCGCTATGAAAAGTTATATGTTACATCTAACCTTGAAATGCGTTCCCGTATTTAACTCACTGTACTTCTGCTTTTTATTCTTTTTTGCAGTTGTTACTATAGTGGTTATGCGTTGTCTGCGTTTTTTTAAAATTAATTAGTTCCAAGGGAGAACTAGTTAACACTTCAGTTATATTATATTCAATATCTTCAAAAAATAATATTGAGGTCAATTTAATGGAAATTTATTTAAATGCAAAAAGAAATTATTATAAACTGTTACCATATAAGGCGGGTCAAAAAATTGCAGGTCCATTCTAATTCAGATTTGGAAATATCGCAGAAAGAAAAAGAGTACGGCATATTATTAATAATTTCGAGAACCATGGTTGCTTATACCCAACTAGGCATAGAAATAATGTCGTAGTATAAGGCGAGGAACGTAATCTTTGGATATGTGTCCCTGTAGAAGAACCGACATCTTTTAGAAACTTTGCCGAGCAATTTTTATTTGTCCCATACAAGTATCTGCAAAGTTTTAAAAGGAAATAAATATTTCCCTTACAAATTACAAAAAAGTAATGAAATATTCCCCGAGGACAAATATGAGTGATTAAAATTTTCTAAAGCTGTAGTGGAACTATGTAATAATAATTAATATTTTCTTAAAAATAGTTTGTTTGGCGATCAATCTTCGTTCCATTTACAGGAGCGGCAAATGAACATCTTGTATATGACCGTGCATCAAATGAGTAAGAAATTACTCCCCACTGTACAAGCTCCAAGATAATTCAAAACTTGCTCTGAGTTTCTTAGTGTTCAAAATACTGAAACATTTTGATGCAGTTCGTTATGATGGATATGCTGCCTAGAGTTGTGGATGTAGAGGAGGCGGGAGGTAAGGTAAGAGCTTTTAGTTTTTAGGCACTTCTCTACGGCTGATCATTTAATCAACATTTTCCACAACCGTCTTTGCTTCTATTTGCTGGAAAAATATGCTCTTGATCGCTGGTTCTCCGCCTCGGAAGAATGCCATAGGTTATATTGCTGTGAAACCAAAAATATGCGGGTGTAGCCGTCTCAGCCCTCGTAATCTTTCTTACAGGGCATATGTAGAAAGAAAATACAAATTGCGTTTGTAAGTGTATCAGATGTACACTTCACGACAGTGCGTGATGTAGCTGAATGCAGAAAAGCTGTGCACTCTTATTTATTGTTTTCCTTGTGGACATCGATCACGTTTGAGTCTCAATACAGTTTAATTTCAAGTTATTGCCGCGAAACTATTAACCCATTTGCATCATAAGCTCATAAATGCGCCGAAGTTTTTTGGCCATTATCACCGAAGCGCAAATATGCATGGGTGTTAGTTCTTTGTGCATCATATCGACAGCACACATGCACCCACCCAGTGAAGAGCGGTGATTTGAAACGGATGAAAGTATTTTGATAAAAATGGAGGGCTGTGATTGTAATGGTAGTGAAGAAGTAATTAGGCCTACAAAACGTAGACAGATTATTGTGATATCTTCTGAAAATGGAGGTAGTGGTAGTGATCAAAGTATCAAAGCAGATCAAGTAAGAGATTTTGAATGGGAAGAAAGAAATGATCAAGTGCATACATTCATATCTGTTAGTGGTATAAATAAGGATATTACAAATTTTACTAGAGAGAACGTTTACCGATTATTTTTAACAAAGGAAATTCTTGAACACATTGTAATGGGAAAAAAGGAAAGAGATTCATTTTATTAGTACTGAAGAATCCCAGTAAGGACGAAAGTAGGCTATGGTTGCAGTCTACGATTAATAAAGCAAAATTCCCTCGGTGAGATTTGTTGGCGTATGTAATTGTTCTTGCAGTGAAAGCTATTACACAGTTTTCTTTGAGAGCTGGCTAAATAGCGAAACTCTATTTAAGTTCGTTCAGTTGAAAGTTACATCTAACCTTTTTACTTTAATGTCTTAATTTTATTGAACTAAATAAAATTGTTAATTGTTTGTGTTTGTTTCTCGTTTTTTATGCATTTCGAAACATTTCTATCTTTATGAAATAATAAAAAAATGTTGGTGATATGGGTCAATTTTCCACTTTTCTGAATGATGCAAATGGGTTAACAGGTAGGGCCGTATATTTTGACAATTTTCAAACTAGTGTTACGGCATTCTTTTTTGGGGCAAGTGTCAGCTGTGGTTGTGGAAAATGTCGGCCGGATTAACAGCTTTCGAGAGTTATATAGAAAATGAAGAGCCCCTTTCTTACCTTCATGCTAGGTATCAGCATCTCGTCTGTTACTGAACCCCACAAGGAATGTTATACTATCTTCGTAAAGGTATATGGTGAACTTTCATGGGATATCATGGTACAGGTTATTTATGCCCGCATGCATACGCTGCTGAGATCGATTTAACGCCAGAAAACACGCACTGTTGGAAACTAAACAGATAATCTTGGAATAGATGAGTATTACTTCTCACACTACACGAGCTCACTTTATCAATTAAAATGATGCAATCCTTAAATAGATGGCGTGAAATTATTATTAATTAATAAAAGTTTATTCATAAGTTTAGGGCCAGTGAAGGGTTGTATTTATACGTAGTTTTCCAGTAGTCGGTAGAGTGGGAACCTTAATCTTATGATGCTAATGCTGCTAATGGCAAGAGACACATTTGAATATATGGATTTTTCACAACAGTTCAAACTGGTACATCTTGAGAAAAGATATTCCTGTATTTGATATCAACTTTCACACATAACATTATCGATCTAACATAAAACGATTTGATAGCTCAAATTAACATAACAATATCCATTTCCATGGAATTCCACTGTAATAAATTAGTAGGCAAAAATTCTAGTCTCAAAGTAATTATCGAGTAATCTACACACCGAGAGCTTTAATTTCACATGACCCACTTTTGGACACGTAAATTTTCCAAAAAGGTCAAAGTACTTTTAAAAATAATTGGCCCAAATTCCCAACATTTACTAATTTTATCCATACTTCTTTATATGTACATAATCGTGGGCGAAGGATCCGATTCTGCAGTCCAAAATAGTACCATATAACGACATCGATACGACCTGAATTCGCTCCTAATTTTAGAATCAGCAAAAACTTGTACCTAGGAATTATTTTCCAAGAACATCTATGTATGTATACACCAACAGCTTTAATTTGACATGTAACACGACGCATGTCTAGACATACAAACAGTAAATATGAGCATAAACATTGATCTTTTGTCGGATCCTTTTCGAAACTTGGCTTTTCTCGTGGTTAAAAATTGTCATCAAAATAACTTGTACGATGAATATACAATCTATACAGTAATAGATAACTTATTTATACCCAGATCACGATTAACAGAAAGCATTTTTAGAGTATTTTGTAATAAGAAAGTAGTGCCAATTTCTAAGCAACAGACAAAAGTAAAACGTAGGCAACTCAAATTATTCAACATTTTCAAGGTAACGTATATAGACGCGACCAGCATTCATATTTGATGAATAACAGTGTATTAGGATTGTTTGCTTTTCTGATAAACTCGAAACTATTCAAATTGTTTGTAAACTTGCGTTTGCAAAGATCTCTCGTCGCGAAGAAGCTTTAATTTAATACTAATATTTTTGACACAAGTTTGTTGATATTCTTTATCAAGTTTACTTTGAGATTACAATCTCTGCATTTTGCCTTGAAGAACGATTTTGTCTAAGGACATCCATCTCTTTATCCACTTTTTTCAAAAGGGTGTTGTATAACATCACGTAGTCACAACGTTCCTTGAGAGCGTAGGAGAAAGACAAGAAAGAGGAAAATAAAGTGATACCAAGCCTTTTTATATTTTATCGAAATGTGAGAAGTCGCTATGGTAATGTTGAATTAGAAGGATATGTGATTAGATGGAAGCAAACTGATGGATACGTTTACTACAATGATGCTGGGAAAGAGTTAGATAAGTAAGCCTTGACAGATTTATATCCGATTAATGTAAATGTCATGTTTATATAAGTAATTCTCGTTTATCACTAATAGAAATTAAAAGATCTGGTATATCTTCATAAAATAAATATCGAAAGTACACCTAAATCAAATATTTTCATATACTTTTTAAGTTAACAAATATTCGTTTTGTAGTTTCTATAAATACTTCTCCCTTCGACAGGAAGAATAAATATTTCTTTAACATTGATCCGTCAGTTTAATGTTTAGCAACCTTGTACTATGATTTGTAGGATGAACAACTTACGTCGTAGGAATTGGGTGTATGTTGGTAATGCATACCTACACTGTGTAACAAAAGCAAGAAATATTGGATGTGCATCCAAAACTATTATTGAGTTATGAGAAACGCTGATACAATTTCTACTTTTGAAGTAGGACAGTTTGTGCTATTTGGCTAAATGTTACATTTCCTTGTTTGTCCTATATAGCAGCTCTCATTATTTGTAGTGGAAATTAATGACGTTAGTTTTTCTTAATACTCCATGTGTTAAGGATTTAAAGACATTTTCAATAGACTCTTAAATTAACAGTTTTTCTATATATTATTATTATTCATTTGTTTTAATTTCAATAGATGTTTTTATTTTTATCAATGTGTTAAAATTAATATTCATTTCTGTTTATGTATGTACTAAATTTAGAATAGTTTTATGTTTCAACTTTTGTAAATGCTTGTATTATGTATCAAACATTATCTAAATTCATCGCCGACAAACAATGAACGCTTTCGATAATGCATACCGAAAATCCTTAACATACAGATAAAAGAAACTTCGTCGATCGACTGCCGCGCGAATGCACAAAGGTTGATTCATGCAGCGTCAACTAAATACATGTGGCCCATTACGTCGACTACGATGCGATAGTACCGACCGGCTACTTGAGTAACGTTCCCTGGAATTGTCGCTTACTTGGGTGAGGCCAGCGCGTTAGAAGAAAGCAATATCAGAAATTTAGCATGTAAACCATATCACCCGAACGTCGTCTCGAACTGACCCGCCTCACCGACGACGTTCGTAGCTTTCTTCGTAAACCGCTGCTATGTACGAGATGTACAAAAATATTAGGGCCGGCCGTCCCTCGGTTTAAAAACAGAGACAGATCATTCGATCTTTGAATACACAGATGCATAGAATATGAAACGTTTAAGAGAAACGTATTTTAAAACGTTAAGAACAAGGCAAAGATATATATTTGAGCTAATTTGAACAAAACGCATTTTGAAACGTTGAGTCACAAACGTGTGTTAAGTGGGAAACACAAGTACAAACCTTTGTCATTATATCAGAAAATAAAGACACAAATAGAATACACGCCAAGTGCGTGATATTGAATATAATATAAGTGAGTTGCGAACATTGTGTAAGAAAAAAATTTGACCTAGAAACAATATATATATATATATATATAGGAATACGTATTTTTATAATTATTTTATTTCCTAGTAAATATCAATATGATCTGTCTAAATGTCTGTATAAATGTGTTATATGTTATATGTCTATCTAAATGTCCTTTATTGTAAAAATATATGTCAATCTATCTGTTTAAATAAACCGGCATGAAAACAGAAAAGCCTGTTCTCTTATTTTCTATCCCCACGCAAACGGGTAACTGTTTGGTGCTCTCTCCAAACCAGGAGACAGTATCACCATAAGTGGGCTTTGCCTTCTGCCATCTAGATCACGAACTAATTAACTACTAAGCAACTACTTTATTTATTTCTGTAGACGTTACAAAGTAGACTTGACAACGTATAGAAACAAGTCAAAAGCATGCGTCCAAGCATATCATACATACAGAAAGGTTTTTTAATCTCAATGACTCCTTAACATATCTAATAATTACGGTGTGACTAAAAGCAATTGCACATTTAATCTAAAGACAGGAAAAGTTCTTAAACATATAAGGTTTAAAGAAAATGTTTAATTTCAGCACTATTTGCCACCTGGCAGTATTATGGTATGGTGGACAAATTTATCAATGTTAAGAAATATCTACCTGGTTTCGGTTCTGCTTAAATATTTCAAATCATTTAAATTATGCATTCTATTTTTGTATGCTTTTATTTTCAAACACTTGCATAAGAAGAAATCGATAGGGGTACGGCTCGATGGCTGGTCAGGTATCTCACGGCCTTATAACCCAGTGATTTTATAATCTAATTAGACCTGTATAGTATCGGAACCACAGCGAGTACCTTATATCTTTATAGGGTACCAATGCATTCAGGAAAACTAACACTATCGATTTCCGCTGGAAAAAATGGGGGAGCTGCTACTGAAAACAAGATTATATTTTGAAAACAAGTGAATATGAAATTTATAGAAATGTCCTACTTTAAAAATAGAAATTGACCTGTGTTACCAGCACTTACAAATCCTAATAATTTTGTATTTACATACAATATTCCTGATTTTTGTTACACAGTCTACATGCACATCTGTACACACGTACGTAAATGCCCTTGTTTACTTGAGTAGAATCGTAGACTAACGATCATATTGATTTTTCCAGCAATAGTACCAGATATGTGTTGTTTTCTTACTCCAGCATATCTTCTATTTATATATGGAAGACTAAAACTCTGAGTAGATCTCCAAAAATATATTTCGTGTAAAAGGTCCCTACATATACCTATAGTACTACTTAGATCAGAAAGTCTTCGGAAAATATGTAAAATTAAATTCATTAGCACACGACGTCATATGATATTAACTAATAAGATGACAAATTTCATTAGAGTACACCCTTTGATGCAAAGTGTATTGGTGTCAGTCTTTCGTTGGGGAATTTTATTTTCATATTTGTATTTGTTTAATTGACGTTAATGGTTATAGACATACATTAGATTTAATTTATTGATTTACAATATTTGTAGATTTTGAGGTTGTAAATACTACTGCAATTCATATTTGCTAACCGTCACTATATGTATGCAAAAAGAATAGTTTAGGGTAAATTAACAGTTTCTCTTTATTTTTGAACTTAGGAATTACAACAGAACGCAAAGTTGTTCACTCAGAAATGTGAAATATTGTTTGTACTATTGTAAACTTCTTTAATAAGCAGAAATTGGAGAAAAGCTACCGAACTCCAGAAAGTCAGAAAGTTTTATGAAGCATATTTGCAGAGAATACTGAGATGCTGCAACTTCTTATTGAAGGTGATTGCAAGAACTGTGGTGTAATTTACTGACTTCTTATTGTTTAAAAACTTCAAAAAGAAACCGCAAAACTGGAGTATTCATGAGAATTGAATTAGGTGAGCTCGATCAATGCGTATTAAGCAGGATCGTCCATAAAATGTTTATTATAGTTCATCAGATGTCAACATCTAAGCTATTAGTAAAAGAAATGCACGACAAAGTAAATTACACGGGAAGATGAGAAACATTGCGCCAATATTGTTTACACCTTGGTTTTCGATATGAAATGTATCATAATAAGAAAGAAATGGTAATGGAAAGAAACGATATTGTGTGTATTCATTATGACAAAATATAAATTTAGAAAATAATAGAACATCAGTAATATATTTAGATAAAACTTATGTTCATCCGATGTATGGGGTTAGCAAATGTTGGCAATCTGAAGAATCTGGGGTTTATAAATGCGATCAAGTTGGTTAGAGATATACTATAATACATGCAGATGGTTGCGAGAGTTTTGTTGGAAATACACTATAATTCGTGAACAGGATTATCATGACGATATGAATCACTTCAATTTTATGCAGGTGTTTGAAAAAACAACTTATTCCAAACTTGCCTGCACATAGCATTGTTCTAAAGGACAATGCACCCTATCACTGTATGCAAATAAGCAAGCCACCCACACAAAATAATCGAAAAAATGATATTTGATCATGGCCGCAAGCAACCAGTATTACAACATAGGACATGCGAAGGACAGAAGTTATGATATTAGGAAAACGCCACCACTAAACTTATTAGGTTGTGTCTTTAAAACAGCGTTACCATACTGATATACATTTGTCCTTATCATGGTGATTGAAATCCTATTAAATTAATTTGGAGTCTGATGAAGAGAAAGGTCGCTGGGAATAATGTGCTGCATTTTAGCCACACCATTAAGCAATTAATTAGAACTGCATTTTTAGAAAGGAAAAATATTGTTCCAACTTATACGTCCGCACTGCATATGTTGAATACTGTTAGCATAAACGTTCCTCCATCTTTGGTGTGTTTTGGTATATTCTACCACAGAAAATTATTTACCTTGAATTAGCTAGACCAGTAGAGAGCAGTTCAATAAACCGATAAACAGCGGACGTTTCTAGCAGAAATTCCAGAGGTTATGGAAGCAGGAATTGACCTGCTTTACCATCGATACGTCGAAGAGATACAGAAATACACCATACACGCTCCACAATCATTTTAAAAGTCTATTCGTGCTAAGAGTGCTAAGAGAGTGTTCAACGATCCGTAAATATATATCATACATAGCAAACGTCTTATCATAGTGTTTAATACAATATGATTAAAGCATTGATTCTGTTGGGGATACAAAATGACAAAGTAATGTATTGCATAAAAAGCTGCAAAGGAAGAACTTGGGAATATTGGTACACTTTGTTACCTGGTCGGGGATTGTACATGCACTTTTGCGGAAATTTTGATTTAACTATCTTGCACTAATAGTATTCACAAATTAGTATGAATATCTCCAGTTTCCAAAAAAGCAAGTTACAGACGAGTCGCCATTATATCTACCTTCGCCTAAATATTTGACATGATAACTTCTTGTTATTATAGTAATGCGTACATGTGTATATTATCTTTAGTGTAAATGCAGAAGGTGTACGTTGGACCTATGTACCTTATTCTTATAGTTATTCGTGACTTCGTTGGCGCGGTGCAGTTACAGGGTCTCCTAGTTGAGGCTTCATACGCTTCTTACATAAGATATGCAGATAGACACGGTCTTCCCTATAGTATTGCATGGCCACGTTGATAAGATCGAATAACTTGAGCAAGACCAGGATGAGTGTTTTTTTCATATCGAATAATACATGGTTTGCTTCTTTAATACGTAGATTTCTTGAGGCTGTTCAATGCGCTCTGGTGAATCTCGCTTACCACATCAATTATATTATTATTGGCACGAATACTATTCTTCAGACCAGCGTCAGTATGAGGTGATTCAACAGGTACGTGCACTTTGCGGCTTTCACCTGTTGTTTTTCTAATATACTCGCCTCTCTAGAGCATTAAATTACGCAATTATTATTATTAAGCTCTCTAATTTGAATTAGTTTTGAAGAATGTTGTCTTGGCCTCTCTGCTAGTTCTCCGTTTCGGTTGTTACTCAAATTTTATCAACTATGGCAGGCTTTAATTCTCCGTCTTAGCTTTGCAAACTTGTCAAGAACTCTACATTGATGCTCCTGATGGAGTTGATAAATAAAACAGCAAAATATTGAGTATTGCAAGCTAAAGCGTGTTTTAACAAGATGCTATTTATTTCCCAACGTAGAACGATCCATGAATTTCCTCTCAAGATTATTGTTATCATTCGAAAGGCGATAGAAATAACGATATTTAAATATTGAAAACTACCATACGAGAAAAGGTAAAACACTTATTCTAGATGTTCGTACATATGAGAGTTCAATTACGAAATTCGGCCATAATGTACTATTTGCGCATTTCTGCAGCTATTTGATTCTACAGAAGTAGACAACTTGTTTTGCCACAAACTCCTGTAGTAGCTACAATCGCGCACTCGGCTAGTTTGTTCAGGCGAGTTTGTGGCAACACAGGTTGTCTACTTCTGTAGAATCAAATAGCTGCAAAAATGCGCAAATAGTACATTATGGCCGAATTTCGTAATTGAACTCTCATATGTAGGAACATCTAACACCCGGGCTTATATAGAGCTTCTATAGAAATGAAAACTACTTCACACAGTCGCAGTGATGGGCGGTATGACCGCGAAACGCGCTTAAGTAGTTTTCTAATTAAGCACACTTATTCTAGTTTATCAACTTGGTTTATGATGAAAGCATACTCCAAGTGTCCAAGTTTGTAAATTCTTATAAAGAATGTAATAAAGAGAGCATTGGGGGAAGAACAGTTTGTTCAATGGCATTCCCAGATCTCGCTTAAACTTTTGGTACGTTCTGTCATTATTGGAATTTTGAGCTGACTAATAAATTAAAACAAGGTGATCATTAGCTACATAGTTTAGCATAAGCCGGAAATGTCATTCAATTTACCTTCGTAGAGGAGATCATACACAAAAGATCTAAGTTAGAGACTGTAAGTCAAGTTACTCATTGTACCAACAAGAAATTTAAATGGATAGAAACTGATACAGATTAACTAACAAGAAAAAGCGGACAAAATACAGTTAATTTATGTACATCATAGATGTACAAACATTCTGCGGTTTATACATATCTGCTTAAGAACGATATCCACGGTAAAAATCCATATTTCGCCACCTTTTAGATCGTTAAAATATGATTTATCTTCTTGGATATATCTTAATATCTCAAGACTCCTTACCCTATTAAAAAGACAAATATTGAAATCTTTTACGAAAAACAAAAGTTTGGTATTTTACAGATTTTAGAATATCGAAGGGGAATCGTTATAATTCGGTACTGACACGCTAAAACTATGTAAATATATAATTTAGATAATTTGACCGCGTAGAATTAGTTTCACAATTCTTAAAGGAATTGACAGTATGGACGGCAAAACGTTGATTTAAATTGTGCTACATAGTAAAACCTGAGAAAACTGCTCACTGAAGTATAGACTCGATGCTGACAAATTTCTGTGATAGGAAATTGCCTAGGGAAAGCTTTTAAATTACAATTTCAATTCATAAATGATGATTAACTTAATATTTGCACGATAATGTAAGCATAATGTATTTGATATGAGTAAAATTTACTTTCATGTAAACAAAAACACAAACAAACTGTGACTAACGTGATAAAAAAATTAAATGTTTATGCACGTGCTTACAATACATCATTTGCACAAGTGCGGTTTGAGAAAGGGAAACTTCAATTGGCTTAAACGAAGACCGTAATCTGATGAAACAATGCAGTGAAATTCCCAATTTTGTAGCTGATTCATAACCCTCGTTAAAGAAAGACATTGGTCACGGTTCTTCGTATTGCGAATTTAGTATTGTCGACGTATCAGAATAGGTAACTATTATAGGTCACGGGTGTAGTTATCGGTAATCTTCAAACTTTACCGGAATATCATTGGTGTTAAACCTTTATTTACCTGCAGTAAATAGTGACGCAGACGGCAGACTTAAAAGTTGGTACTTCCAAGATAAAATTCATTCCGATTCTTCAATTTGCGATGGATACATCAGACAAAATGTATATATTTTTGACGTGTTTAATTTTCGTGTGTATTTTATGTGGATTATCGGCAGGGTATCCTCATTGTGGTGGTGTTTATACGGGAAGTCAATTTACGATAGAATCTCCGAATTATCCTGACAGTTTTCGTGGTGATACTACGTGTGAGTTTATTTTAAAAGATGAAAAGTGTTCAACAGAATTTATTTTTTATTTTGTCGATTTTGATTTCGAAAACACTTTGAATTGCAACAGCAGTCGCTTGGAAATAGAAGAACAAGATATTCTATGCGGCAAACACAGTGGTATCAAAGTTTATTATTCTCAATATGGCATACTAAAAGTGACCTACTATGCGCAAAAGCAGAACAGTGCAAAATTCAAGATTATGGTATCGAAAGTGCCGTGCAATTCAGATAGAATCACTAAACGTAGGAGGAGAACCATATTTCATTCGTCTTGCAAGTCGTACGAAATTCCATCTCCTTTCCCAACTTATTCCCATTATTACCATAATCCAGTTCATTTACCGTTGATAACTCAACAAAACACCGCTGATACTTTTTGCTGTGGTGAGAGATACGATTCAAAAAATTTCATAATAGCCAGTCCTAATTTTCCACACGCTAAGAGTGCTCCGAAGGACTGTGTTTATCACATATATAGAGCGAACAAAAATGTATGTAGGTTACGTTTCAATTTCTCATTTTACTGGAATGGTTTGCAAACTGAGTACGGATGTCAGAATGGTTACATTGAAATCGATGGGCAGTATATTTGTGGTTGCAGAACGGGTTTAAAATTAGAAACCAACTTTGATAGACTTTACGGTGATAGTCCGAAGGTGATAAAGTATCATAGTGGAGGATATCCGTCAGAGAAATTTACCGGCTTCGCAATTGAGGTAGTTCAAGATGAGTGTCCAGAACGATACACATCGCACCAGTTTGAAACAACTAAAACCAAATGGAATCCATTTCATGGTAGCCAAATTTGTTGGAACCCTCCGTGCTACGCTGGGATTAATGGTAGTGATAAGGGCGATACGTCCTACATAGATATATCAACTTTCAACCCCTTCTTACATTCTATTGGTTTCAATGATCACTTATGTAGAGTATGGGGAGTAGTTCAGAAGGGGTTGCTCGAGAAGAACGTGTTGGGAAAGAAGATTCCGCATTGTACTAATGGACAATCAAACAAATGCATTGAAATCAGAGAGACTTCCGGCTGCCTTAAATCTCCAGGATATCCGTTTTACTACCCAAATAATTTGAATCTGTGTTATAGGTAATTTCACCACTATCTGTGTATATGTATGTGGCTAACTATTTTATCTTTGGTCAGGTTTATCAAGTCACCTGGTTATTGTTCCGTGAAGTTGGTGATGTTGGATTTTTGATACAAAATAGTCCCCATTGTAGCAGCGATTATGTTTTGCTAGGAAATAAGAAGAAGTTTTGCGGTAGCGGATTATATAATACTTATTGTAAGTACTTTCTTAATTATACAGATTTTCTCCAATACTTTCTCGGTCGTAATTGAATTAATAATTCATTACTTGTTTTTGTACTGAGTCCAGACAATACTGCTTTGTCATTTGATTGTGCTTTATAATTTATAAACTTTCTTTCAATTGCGATGACAAAACGGAATGATTATCATATGTGTTATTAATCGATTGTTGATGTAGAATGGATATGCGACTTTCTCCACATTTAGTAAATATTAAGTAGAACTACAATCATGCCCTGATAGCTATCTAAATGGCAACTAAGTATTTCTCGAAGGAAAGCGTCCAATCCTTCGTTCCTAATGGATGTATTTACTTAAACTGAAAATAACGAATTGAGGAGGGAGTATAATTTTGCTAAGGACTGTTGAATTTGAATTTATGTGTGGTATCTAATTTTCAAAAAGGAATTGTGCTATTTACTTAAACAACAAAAGAAAAATGTATTAATTTCCAATCTCATTGTCAGTTTAAAGCAAAGCTATAAAATTTTTACTTCTAGTAAGTAGACATATGTACAATATGTACCTATACAAACAAAACAGCTGCCCAATTTGCCACCTATATGAAGGCTGTGGTTGCTATACAGGATGTAACTGTAAAAATGGTATATTTATTAGTATGGTAAAGCAGGTATGGTATAGTTAACGCAATCAGCAAAAACAATGGTAAATCACGCGACACATTTTTGCTCAATTTAAAAAAATTGTCTCCTACATTTTTACATTACGGTACTGTGTTCCGCCTAGACGTTTATTTGAGAAGTAAGGTATTTTTTAAAGCCGAAATAAATAATCAGGCATTCCATCGGTGTTTGGGTATTCTGCAATATAAGCAGATGGTTTCATTGAAATGGCGCCGCCAGTAAATAGCATATTATCGATAGGTGAATAATGCTTCTCTGTCACTATTATAGAAAAATGAACAGATGATTTTTTCCCTGTCGTTGCATGAACTTGTCCTAAATTTGGAAAGTTCGACGGTTTTTTATTGGTAATGATAAAAATGTTTTCTTTCAAAAATATTCATTTAATGGAAAACAATGTAAAGTCCAGAAATCAAAGAAAGTTTCACACGAAATGCTTAACATTAGACTTGTTTGACAATAATATGTTTGTGATTGCTGTGTCAAAATGTTGAAACTAAAATGATTAATAAACCGGAGATAACATGTATGTAGTGTGCAAGCAGTGTGAAAGAGAAAATTATTAAATCAGCTGTTCAATATGTCCGCCATTTGTTTCAATGCATGCACGCAATCGTCGACGTATTCGAAGCTTGCTACAATTGTATAACGGAGCAGGACTCAAAACTGTAATTATAAATATCTTACGAACGTAAGCGTTTGGGGACTTGCGCTTGTTAAGCAAATATTGAATATATTTTAATTATCTACCTTTCCACAATATATTTTACCATTTTTACAGTTACATCCTATATATTACATAAGTTCGTATACACACATCACAACTAATTAACCCGGGGCACGTGCATCGCCAGCAATGAGACTAGTGGAATCATTGTGAAATGCAGCACATAATAATCAGTTAGAGAAAATAGGAAGAAGGAGTGGCGATTGTGTTTTCCACCTTATTTTCATATTTTTGTTGTGTATAATTCATTGGGAATTGCTTTGAAATAGATCATTTTGTACTCCTGGTTGATCACGGCTATTATTCGCTCTGAGGATTTTTCCAAAGTCCTCAGAGTATTATCAACACCTAATAAATGGACAGATAAACGTGCAGTCGGACGTGAACGAAAGCAGCGAATCGCGTTTTCTCATTTCCACAGACCAAACCAGTCCTTAGGATTGTTGTTGTTATGAACAATTTCAATAATCCGTCCAAGGATTCTCGGGTACTAGATTTATGTCGGAACTAGGTAGTGAGTCATCTAATGGTCGCAGGTGATGAACACTTTTTCACTTATCGTGCTTCATGATCCGTTAAAATTATGTTCGATTTTTTGGGCAGAATTTCTGGCCACCTAGTCAGTTTCGTATCGCGAAATGTATAAGGAGACGCAGTTTCAAGTCAATCATATTAAAAGTTGTAGCAAATTTGTGCAAAGTTAGATTTTATTTTGAATGAGTATATCTTTAGATTAATTCAAATGGAAATAAAGGTTGTGGTGTTGGGAAAAGAAACTTGATCTACTCCATAAGGTATCCCCGTTTTGAAGGTTGTCTTCTTTATCCGTCCACGTACTTTGCATTTCCGCAACTCAGCAACTTGATAAATCGCTAACTTGGTATAGTATCTAAGACAGGTAGGGATATGTCTGGTTTAGAATAAAAAGTTAAACAGTTCCTATCTTATAAAACAGGTATTTCGACAACTCAGTTGTTTCCCCCAGTGGTGAAAACACAAGAAAGCATCACTTCTTTTTGAACGAGTTTTGTTTTCTTCTTGCAGCTTCTTTTTTCGTAAGTTTTATCCAACTCTAATATCCAAAGGTCGAATGACTAACACACAGTGGTGTTCATTTGTTATAGGCACTCTGCAAACGTCCCATGTTTGCGTAATTGTATGACACATGAACGCCACTACTATATGTAGTCTCAATAAAAAGGCTTAAGAACGCTTCTGTTTATTATAACTGTTATATCAAACAAAATTTTGAAGTTTTGTTTGTAAACTGCAACTACTGCAATTACTAAATATCTGCTTAACTAAGAAATTACGTCCCAGAAAGAATTGAGAATGCCCATAAATTTTCGTCAGATTGGATTTAGAATAGAAATAGGTATAATTTTAATTACGACCACATGCTGTGGATGAGTGACGAGAGTATAATTTGGCATTTATCTTTTATCGAGTTATACATTATCTTTCACAATTTGTAATGCTCCCTCCTCCCTTTGGACGTTGGTTATTGGTATTTCGCTAAATTTTAGATATGGAGAAAAATACAAATGCATCTTATATCTGATCACATTGTGCCTCAGCTTATCTCGACATCGACCATAAAAAGAGCCTATTTTTAGTGGTAACACATATGAACCAGTTGCTTTCAACTTTCATGATATTAAAGAAATAGTGCTGATAATATTATTTCCAATAGCACTACTTTGTTAGAGCTTTGCTGCCTCAAGGGTAAAAAATATTTTGTTGCAACGTGTGTGCAATGATTCAGAAAAATTGACGTGATTGTCGCGAAATTATTTCTATGGAAATTTTCACCCTGGTCGAATAGACACATGAGTAAATTCGATTAAAATTGTAATTAGTTATGCATATTTTAATAGTATTTGAATTTTAATTGAGAGCAGTTATATATATATATACATATGTATGTATGTATATAGATTCAGCGACGCTGAATTGTTGCCCTGGACGACTTCGTTATCGAATGTACGTAGTTCATTCGACTAGCAGAAATTGGAATGGAAATCTGAATGCATTGAATAACTTAATCACATCAGACGAGGTCCATTCTTACTTGCTTCTATATGTAGATACGGAGGTTTATGTAAATTTTATATTGTACTTGCTTGTGTGTATGTTGTCAATGTCCTCTGGGTAAGTAATTGAAGTATCTAAATATTTGGGTGTGTGACTTTCCATCACCACTCATTTTTAGTCTGTAGAGTTCAAGTTTTACATGTTTTGTCTTCCCATCAAGACACGTGTGTGATATATACGGGGTCGTCACGAGAAAGTTTGACAAATAAAAGAAACATTGATGCGAATATTGACCCGTTTTTTTGCTTTTCTAAAACTCCCACTTGGCGGCCTGAGTTTTAGCGATGTAAATCATCATGGATACACATACATATGTATTGAAAGTGATACATACAATGGAGAGTTACAAAATTTTATACCTTGCAATTGAAAGTGTTGGCGGAAATTCGAACGGTACTTACAGCTTTAATTACTTAAATGGGGAGTATAAAATCGCATGGCGCGTTAACCAGATTTCGCGAACTTTGCGCATCTGTAGTTTTGTTTTGCTTGTTTAGAAAACTACGGTAATCACACCAAAGATCAGTTACGATTAGCTATCGCTGTTCGCAATTCACATGTAATGTGTGTAAGTACGTAGTGGGAGTTGTGCTGTAATTAGTGTTGCTTCAGTGTTGGGTTGGGATGCACATTACCTGCGCGACCCAACAGAGATGAAGGTTTCAGCTGGATGCTCAACGAAAACAACGACTTGATCAGCTAAGAGGAGGTTCGAGATGTGCGTTTTAAACATAGTGCTCCGAAAATTGCCAGAGAGAATCTTCTTCGTAGAATCACGGTTTTGTGACTAAATATATCTTAGTTTGTCGAAAGTTTAAACGTCATTTAGTGACTTTAGAAGGGCTTGTGTAGAAGATTCTTGTCCTTGAGTTGAATTTTTACCGGGTGTTTTTAAATATCGACGAATTGTCTAGACAAATAACTTGCTAAGTGTTTGCACAAACAAAGAAAAAGTTATATTCTTCTAAATACTATTTTCGGCGATTTTTTTTTGATATAATAATATTCGTTTAGCAATTGGTATAAACTTGTTTACAATAGGTTGGGGTTTTTCATGTAAAAAATAATAATTACTGATATGCTCCAAGTAATTCGATCAGGAACAGTCTATCTCTTGATTTAATAAATAAGATATTACTAATTAATGAGGTGAAAATGGTGAATTCGTTCACGTTGTACATTTAAAAGCATATTCTCATTAGATCTATTCTTTTAGCACGGCTAAGTTTCTTAAATGGCACCTTCGAGGATCTCCTATTCGTGACAGATAGTAGTATTTCGTGCAGAGGATTCAAAGCATGGTTTGAGCAAACACGATGTAAATATATTACTACCGCTAAACCTCTCACCACTACAACCACTAAACCCATTCCTACTATCACTCCTGCATGGACAACACCACCAGTAACGTCAGAGTCCACAACCATCTCACAATCAACTACCACCCCACAACCAACTACTACTATACAATCGACTACCACTTCATATATTACTACTGTACCTTCGACAACACTTCCAACAACCACTACTATGATACCGGAACCAACAACCATAGAAACTACGACAAGAGTAACTACAACAGAAGCATCATCACAAGAATGTCATCGCGAATATCGAGAGAGATTTGTTTATATCGAGTATTATGAATACGAAGGCAATACTTGTCGTTTTACAGTACACAAATATGATCCAGTGAGTACATTTACCCAAACAGTTCGCACATAAAATTATTGACCTACATTTATTTAAATGTAGCTGTGTTGAGCTTTATTCCTATTTCATAACCAGTAGTAAGTACTTTGTTCTTTTGTAGGATGTTTGCTTGCTAAATCTGCGTATTATCGGATTTAATTTTCCGTGCGACAAGGAGTATTTGATGGTTAGCGGAAACAAACTTTGTCAACCTCTAGAATTTACGAGTGAGTTTCACACTTTGGAGAAAGGTTTCTTTTAAATACAATACGCACGTTTTTTATTTTACAGATCTGGATTTTTACGATGATAATATCACAATCTTCTATTATAGAGAAGGATTATCTGGTAATTCAAATTCGGGAATTAGGATCTATGGAGAGCAAAGCACCGATTGCGTTCCCGGTAATTAATTAATTGGAATTAGGTTCACTATTTGGTAGTACTGAAACGATTCTTTTATAGACCCAGAAGTAAATCCAGAGAAATTGAAGGAATATGGTAACGATGATGATGAGGACAACGAAGGACAATACGAAACTGCAATTACTAAGAATGAGTTTGGAAATTACAGCGCTATTATTAGAAACCTAAATCCTGGTAAGGAACCTGGTTATTAGCTCTGCACACACTAACAATGTTAATGGATAAATAAACGTAACTAGTGATATCTCATTTTTTATAGAAATGTGTGGCTTGGTAATAAAGGTGCCTTGGTATGCCCAGAATAACTACCCTATCAGCTTCAATATGTGCAATCTATTGAAACATTACGAAGATAGAAAAGCCTGCATTCCCCTAGAGGACTACAGCTTTTGTAAGTGATGCGTTTTATTTATTTCATTTCTTCTTGCATCCATATATGTATATCTTATACTCGTTTTAGATACACTTTATGCTGATGATAAGATTGAATTGTTTGTTAAATCGGCGGAACAATTTAGGACCATGCGGTTTAAAGAAGTTAGATGTATCGATAAGGATAATAGGAATGTTCTTCATAGTAGCGATCTGAATTAGTAAATGTATATTTTGAATTATATATTATAGAATTTTGTACCACAGCGAATAAATTTTTATTAATCAGGTAATAGTGCTAAATTTTTTAAAGATTTTCGTAGAGTTTATCATTATCCGATGTTGGTCATGGGCTTAAGTTTATACCTAATTATGTTATTTTGGGGACGTACTATAAACCAAGAAAGTAAGTTAAATTTTAATAAGCTGAATTATAGATAGAACGCGAAATCTATGCATTGCTTCCATATTATGAACAGAATGTATGTAAGTGTTCGTGGATTTTACTCACAAGTAATTTATTTTGGGATGTGGCAGTGAAGCCAATATTGTTCTTCTGCTGGTGATATGCGAGAGAAAATTCATATATCTAGATCTCCAAAATATTCAGTATTTATTTTTTATGATACACGATTTAGTTCATTCTCTTTGTCAATAAATAAATACACACGTTTTGAGAGTGTTGTTCCTACGGATAGGAGAAAATTATATAGGTTGTGATGTAGGGGAGATAATTGGATGCTTGACTTGCGAATCGTGCGTATTCGCTGGTAGTTATATTTGATAGGTTTACACATACATACCAGCGATTTTTTCCAAAGTAAACGAAGGTGTTGACATGCGAATATATTTTCCACAAAACATTATACGGTTATTGTAAATAGTGTTTATGGTAATTCTCTTGTTCGTAAATATTACAGTACAGAATATTTTATTATTAAATGTTTAGATATGTGCATATGTATATATGTAACGTATATGTGTTGCTTTTATTTGTTCTGAAATATTTTCTGGTTATATGTTTACTATTACGGGATTATCAGCGTAAGAAATCTGAGTTTAATGAGTTAGTTTCAGGAAATGTAGAAATTGGAAGATATTAGCTTGGAACCCATTAATTACGGTATGATCCTTAAACACGCCGTGAACATATCCTATGCTCCCTAATTAGTTAAATTTTGGTTCCAACAGAAGTATTAGTTTCGGACGCTTGAATTTCTGGTAATTTTGATTCTAAAATTAATAGCATCCATACGACAAATAAACCGGATCAAGAAAAGTAATTAATGATTCCTACTTGTTCTTCCACCTTCCTGCTAGTATAATTGGTAATGGAATACTGCCAGAGCATATAGTTGAAAGGACGGAAATTATAATAAGCACAGAAAGATAATCTTTTATAACCTCGTATCATAATAATAATAATGGAGCGAGTTCACAAGTACTTCCTTGCCAAATAATTCTGCACATAAAAATTTACCACTAGTTTTAGCGCGACATTGAAATTCTAAAAGTAAACAAAAGTTTTAGTTCTAAATGTAACCGTGTGCAATTAACAATAATATTATTGATAATAATATTACCATCCTCTGTACAGCTACGACTTAAGCCAGTAAATCCAAGTCCAGTAGAAAGGTACTACTAAGTTCCTATTGTTGTTGTAAAAGGTACATACTAATTTGCGACCCGTGTGTACGAAGATGGCTTAATTGAAAGTAAAAAATTCCACGGCAATGTTGTTTAGAAAAGAGGGCAAGAACCTAGAATCATACATCAGCCATCAAAAAAATGTTAGAAAGACAGAAAGAAGTAATAAAAAATATTTACTACGTAATAAAGCATTTGATAAAATACCAAGAAAAATAAAATGGAAATGTCTGGAAAGGGGAAATCTATGCCTTAATGTAAGAAGAAAAATTGAGAAAAAACAAGTGGTCTAGAATAGAGGTATTCAATGTACTTATGTTATGCTGAAGATGATTTGTATTTGTGTTTATACCAAACTATATATTTGTAATCAATCAGTGAATCCATAAATATCGTTCCTGTTAGAACCAAATCTACAGTTCCGTTGTCCATTACAGTATGTTAACGTTAGTGCAAGAGAGTGGTGTTCATGTTCTAAAAACTGTTGGGAAATAAAAGAATGGCCAGCCAGGTCTTTGGAATTGAAATATTTCGAAAATATCTCAGATAAGTGATTGACAGTGAACAAAGACCTAGGCCACATGTGTTTTAGACGTTCTGCAAAATCGTTGTAAATACATACGCCGGTATTTCAATTTAGTACCTATAATTAACGTTGAAATGGTCAGGTTATAATATAAAAAAGACATCATACTAGATAACATTGGAATTACACATATTTTACTTGTTTTATTGCAAATACGTATTTATTATTTACTTATTCATTTCGCTATTTACTGAAGTGTTTGTTTGCTTGCTGCTGTTATTGCTCTATATGCTTTTTGTTGTTTATATTTCTTAGAACGAGGTTTTCATTTGATTTTCGTCGAAACATTACTCACATGGTAGTAGTATTTACTAAGAGATATTTTCTTTTTCACGATTAAATGTAAGGAAGAAGTATTTGTACGATGGTATTTGGTTTGTTCTCTAGCGTGTTTTAAATTTAGATATTGGTGATAGTAGATAATGCTCCTGCAGAATAGATTACCAAGGATAGCTTTGAAATTTGAATTTCCGTAGATTCTTTTAGGAAATTATTTGAGGCCTTTTTTATATTTGTGCTGCAACCTTCACCACCCTTAATAAAGAAAAACAAATAAATAAAAAAGGTACCCACTAAAAGAGAGCAAATGCAGACAGAAGGAACCACCTTAGTGAATTACAATAAAGGTCAAACTTTAACCTCTTGCGACATAACAGCTAAACTTTAATAATTTCCAATATTTATCCGTATTTCATAAATGGAAATCTTTATACCTGTCTCGTTGTAAATCCCATGGAAACTGTTAAACGAGAGATCTGAAACACATACGTATCCATTTAAAAGTAATTATGGCCGGTAAGTTTTGACATTATTTACGAATAATATATTCAAATCAGTCAAATTTGCAACAAGGATTTCCTTTAGTCAGGAAATGATTTATTCCGGAATATCCAACACGTCGTTTTACAACTTTTGTCTGTTTAGATTTAAATTTCGAACGATTATATAACTGACACTGTAGCAATATTATTTATTACCAAATTTAAAAGATTGGCAATGCGGTAAAGCCGTGGGAGTTAGTTAGAAGCTTATAGGCAGCATTGTATTTGATTAATTCTACATTTTTATTATAATTATTTAGCTAGAATAACATAACAGATGTTAATTTTTATTACTAAGATGTAAGAAGGGTTGGTACAAAAACCAATCATCAATTTAATATTTGATAATGTCCTAATAATTATGACACTGTGATATTGGTGGAAATATGATTGGATAGTGCTATTTATGATTCTGAAATTGTCGGCAATAAATACTTCATTTATCGTAGGTAGAGTCAGTCAGAGGAATGGCGGAGTCTTGATCGTTGTAGACAGAAAATTTAAATATAACGTAATTGTGATTGGCATATCAACTGATGCGTTATTTGTGAAAGTCACAATTCTTAGTAGTGAGATCCTCCCTTCAATTCATCCTTGGAGAATTATATTCAGTATTTTAACTATTTCTGTAATCTACAGACCACCTTGGATGACTGGATCAATATTATTCTTGGTGACTTTGACATTCCATTTATCACTGGCAGTACTTTTGACTTGCAACGCGGTAATATCATTTGTAAATCCCTTAACAAATTTATATATTTACTCAATATAAAATCTAAATATTCTCAATGCTAATTTTAAAACTCTGGGTCTTCTTTTGTTGATTTGAAAGTAGTAATTAATCATGTTGATTCATCTCTTTTACTATTGACTTAAATCATCCGCCATGAGATATATGTACATATGTACATACGTATGCCATTTGAATTTGAAGCTAAAAATATTTTTAATGGAAACAAATAAAACTCTCTACTCTCTATACTCTGTTATTACATTTCGATTGAATATTTTCACTGGCGTTCAACGAAGTTAACGATTGTGCTGGCAATAAGGAATTTGAAAAATAAACGTGTAGATGATATTTCAGGATATATTTATAAAACCTCTAAGGAATTCCCAATTGTCACAGCAAAACATATAATATATGTTTATTAAATATTATTTAATCTATTTTTAAGTACTGGAACGTTCTTCGACGAATTGAAACGAGCGAAACTGATACCTACACATAAATCAGAAATTAAAAGTTTTTAACAGATCATATACACTAAACTATACGATTAGGTTAAGCCAAATATCTTACTAGATAAACATGGCTTTATGAAATGTCACTTTATTGAGTTTAATTTAATTTTTTCAATTTATATTGCGGATGTAATAAAAGGAAAATCCCCAACTGATGTTATTTTCACGAACTGAAAAGGCTTTTGACACCGTCGATGATGAAATTCGGTTCGCTAAACTTTATGACTTTAGATTTTTACGGGAACTTTTAATTTTTATTCCTCTTACCTCCAGAAGAAGACAAGTTTTTTATTACAAGGTGCGAATTCTCACAACTTTTGGCCTCTCCAGGGTTCCACAGGGAAGCAATATGGGTTAGCTGTTGTTCCATCTCTTCAGCAACGACATTATGAGTGTAAAACACAATAATAAATGTCTAGTATAGACTGACGACGACAAAGTTTATAAAGAAACTACTTTTGATTGTTCGTTTCTCCAGAATGACTTAAAAAATATGAAAGCTTGCGAGAGATAAATATAAACATTTCTTGAGTATTAGTAAGTCCACCGGAGAAAGTTTTGCAAGAAGAAATTTTACATGTATATTTGATTATCAACTAAACGGATAATCAATTCCTCGACAAAATTTATTAGAAGATCTTGGAATATTATACATATAAGATTTTCGCTTCTCACAACATATGAAAAAATCGAAAACGAGGTATTCAGAAATCTGAGTCTATCACACGTGTTCACATGTGTACAAGGATATATTGAATCGATGGAGAGAGTTCAAAATACATTTCTGAAGGTTCTCTACTACAAAAACACAGATGTAAGCTTCCACATGAATTCAGAGAGGTTACAGTGTTATATAAAACGTTTTTAACAATATGCATGATAATGCCAGATTATTATCCCTGTTTCCCCACATTGTCCCCACATTGACTTAAATGTATCGTTATTTACTAGTCCCACATCCAAGTTATTTAATCGTTATTATTATGAAATGTTTCAGAACAGGATTTTTAGTACCGTCACGGCCATGATCCATTTTGGTTCGCATTAATTTGTTTTCTTTCTTTTATCGGGCCGATTATAAATTTATTTAATATGAGATATATATGTAATTAGGAATATCTTGGATGTATCTATTGCCTTAATAGATAAATAAATATATAAGACAAGCTGCGTGAAAAATAATTGTTTTGCTTACAATTATTTACTTTCAAACAAGTATACTAGATTTATGCTTTTAATTGAACTGAAAATTGTGAAACAAACAGATTTAAAATTCAAATTTCAAATAACGGATCTGAATAAACAAATATGTATATACATCGGTAAATTCTGAAACTGTGTTTTTGTAGGAGAATAAGTATTAGTATTATGATGCAGAAGCTGCTGCGATGCAGGAATGTGAATAAAGCTTTAATGTATTATGTATAGGTTTACCTACAAGAGTTAATAACTGCCACAAGCTATTCTGAAATGTTGAATAACACTTTAGAATTTAACTCCATGCTAGTCAGAGAATTCATAATAAATGCATGTAAATACATATGTATGTTACAATATTTGCTATTCTTATTCTCATTATGAGTGCGATGTACGTTTTTAATGTAACACAGACCATCTTCTCGGGCAGACTAACGGCCACAGAGCTGCAAGGGTAGTAGTGCAGTGTGCAGCTCTAACCATCCCTTCTATCGGATGGTAATTAAGGTATTATATTGAAGCATATTCGTGTCGATAATACTGATTGATGAGTGTTTACACCGGAGGAAGGTATAAAATTAATAGATAATCGGTCCTCTAGCGTCGGGAAACTTGGTGATTAGCAACAAATGGGATGAACGCCAAAGGAAATCTAAGATTAATTTGTCTTCCTTGTACGCCATAAAAGCATACGATTTTAGTATCATATTCTATAGTTGGTCAAACTTTTAGTTAGTCATTTTGTGAACAGCTTTTATTACGTTTCTGATAAAAAGGAATGTCATCCACCTTAGTGATTATTTTAAGTCGGTTTACATGTTCCACGAACAGCTGCGTCAATATCGACAATGCTTTGCTTCCATTTTCAGCACCCACGTTTTACCTAAATATACTTAAAGTGCAGTTCCAGACAGGAAGTTGGAAAGTAAATATAAATATATAGACGTGTTGCTGCATATGCGATTATTTATAGGGGCGTAATACAAAAGAGGACATTTATTTTAATTCGATGATTATGGAATGATTTTCTATCAATTAAATTTATTGAAGAGAATGATTTAGAATGTTCCTTTTTAATATTACGTCCAGTTTATAAACCATCATTGCTTCCTTTGACACCTGAATTTTTCATATCTCCAGTAGTAACCTAATTTTTATGTTATTGGTTCCGTCTATTTTCCTTAAATCGAAGTAAATTTTTGTAGGACACAGTCATATTGCATAAGTCCTGTGAAGAACGACACTCGACGCGATCGAATTCCATAAAATTTTAATAAGATTAGTGTCCCGTATTTTACAGTTTTATTCTACACATCCAATGTAAATAAATTCCTAAGAATACTTCAACCTACTACTGTAAAATGTTACACCTCTGGTTCCATTTATTTATAAAATCGAATCAATAGAACATACAAGAACCAGAAATATACGATATGTGGGTATATTTTATATTTCCAATCCACTTACGTGGTACTGACGTATGCATTTATCCAGAGAATTTTAGGTGACCTAATTGTTTTATATGGAGACTAGATGATTAATTGAAGTTTTATTAAATTCCGTGCTAAAATTTTTAAATTACACACAATATAATTCCACAAATAGCACCCTTATTAGGTTTTCATTTTGTAATGTTTTGGCAACTTAAACAGACCGTTTTTCTCAAATGATAAACTTTCACCGGTGTTTATAATTTAATGAGCTATTAGAATTACTTGGTTTTGGTGATTTGTATTTAACTTATAAATGTGTTTGCTGGAAAGTTATAAAAGCTTTGTTGCAATTATTAAAACAGGAACATTATGAAATTAACTTTATAATGTGTTCATCCATTCTCTGGGATCACACTAACAATAAGTGCTAATTAATTGCGGAACACCTGTATCTTTAATAATCGTATTTTATTCACAATCAATGGGAAATAGTTGGTAGCGACGCACGTCCCTGTAGTGCTATCAAGCAAGTATAAAGATAATCTTTCCGTCATGGTTTCAGTTACACGAAAAATCCGCCAGATTAAACAATGAACCATTAGTGGCATTAGATTACTGTTAATGCGTATCTATAGGTGGTTCAATTTTATACGCGGGATCTCCCGATATCTCTTGACGTGTGGCGCACTTAAAAATATATTTTATTGTTGAGAATACCGTGAATTTTGGTCAAGATTTGATGAAAGAATATGAATTCCTGCCAGTGCTCCTGCTCAGATAGCAAATCATTTACATTTGTTAGTACGTTGCAGCGATAGTGCAAGAGCAATTATGGAAATAAAAATGGAACTGGAAAACGATTGAAGCTGAAAGGCAGTTGAAACTTAGAACCCTAAATGTTAGTTGAAGGCAAGAAAGCAGTAAAATAGTATCTATAAGGAAATTATCTAACTTTGCTATTATCGTAGCAAGTTTGGAGATATAAAGATATTGATGCAATAATCACAAATTAGAAAATTAAACGGTATTTCTTAAAGGTCAAGCAAGTTGTACTTATGTAAACATGGAATTGGAATAATTGTCGAAAGTCTTAAGGTAGTTAGTTAGTTGCTAGTGAGAGAGTTGGGATTTGTCGGTTTTACTTAACATGATCTTGTTTTGATTGGCAGACTTGGGCGTTACCAATTAAATTACCAATGACATTAGTTGTAATGGGTAATTGAAAAATACCAATTTCCAATTACTGGTAATTGTAATTGAATTTTGCAAATTCCCAATTAAATGACATTTTGTAATTGGCAATTGTCAATTACAATTACAAGTAATTGGTAATTGGCTTTTACCAATTACCAATTACAATAATTAGTAATTGGCAAATGTCAAGTACCAATTACATGCGATTGGTAATTGGCAAAGTAATTGGCAAAAAGTAATTCTAATTACACAAATGGTAATTACATTTTAATTTTTATCTTTCACATAAAGGAATTGTTAAAAGTGGTTCATTCATTCAAACATTGAATATATCGAAAGAAGAAAAATAGAATAATGTTCTCGGCTCTTCTGTCATTGGCTGAATGCGTTATGTGATGGTGAAATAGAGAGGGTATAGAAAAGAGGCGTAAACTTGAAATCAGAGAACCTTGAAATGAATTGAAACGTTATGTTATTTTGTGAAAATAACATATTTAGTTTCAGTTGGCATTTTTCTATTTTTTGTTTGTATATTGTGTAATGGAAGATTTTTGTAATCATTGTATTTCTTTTAATAAATACTTTACAAGTAAGGATTACATTATTTTCTTCAAATTACTTTAAATTTCAATTGCATTTTACCCATTAGTAATTAGTAATTGGCAATCGCCAAATACAAATTACATGTAATTGGTAATTGTAGTTTATCAATTACAAATTGCACATAATTGGTAATTGGCAGTCACCAATTACAAATTACATGTAATTGGTAATTGGATTTGACCAATTACAAATTACATGTAATTAGTAATTGATGATTGCCAATTACTAATTACACGTAATTGGCTGTGTAAAATGTAATTGGTAACGCCCAAGTCTGTTGATTGATTATCTGGGAACAGGTTTACAATAAGAATTGATTTAGATTCTGGTTACCCTTTGGTTAGAAATTATGGGTTTATGTTGGCAAACATTCCAATATATACGATTAATACAAATAAGGGGGACACCCAAGAGGCTGAAATAGCCTTTGCACCTCCTGTTTGCTGTGTAAATTATACAAGCTGTTAGTTCTCGTTTAAATCAAATCCAATTTATTGAGAATAAGAAAATCTAGTACATTGTGAAAGACAATCACACAGTGTTTATTTAGAACAACTTTTATCTCTTGTTTGACATTTAGTTGTTGACGTTACGTTCGTTATAACTCAGTTATTTATTCTTTAAAAGTAAAATAAAATGGAATTAACCAGAAAGCACTTTCGAATCATTATTTACTTTTATTTTAAAGGAGGTTTAAGCGCCTGTGCGTGCAAACAGTGCTTAGATCCAGTTTTTAGTGAACAAGGATCTTCCTTGACTACAATTTACCGATAATATAAGGAATTTGAAGGCGAAAGGAATTCTGTTCAGCATCAAACAGGAGCAGACGGCTGTTAACGACAAAAACATTGCTGCTATTAAAAAAATAAGGGCAATAAAGCCACTTATGCGGTAATAGAACATCAACTCAAGATTGGATCCTCAGCAGTTTTCCCGAAGTGTTCTATAGAGTTCCAGACATGGAAATTATGCTGCACCATAACAATGCATCGTCCCATACGGCAGCTTCAATTTTACAGTTTTTGGCTGAAAAAATATTAATATAACATCCTTCGTATTCACCTGATTTAGCAATGTGTGACTTTTGGCTATCTTTTGAGCTTAAACGAAATTTGCTGGGTAGGTGTTCGTCTGAAGGAGAGATTGATACCGCAGTTCGCGCATAATTTGAAGGTATTCCCAAAAAGATTGGTTGGAGCTTTCAAACAGTGGAAGAAAGGTGGAAGGAATGGTAAAGTGTATCATTGCTGAAGGGAATTACTTTGAGCATATTTTTTTATTCTCAATAATTTCAGCTTATGCCTCGTATGTACATATGCTGAGCAAGGCAAATTTACCAATTGCATAATCATTTCCATTTAAAACCAATTGTCAATTCTCTCATAAGGACGGTATACTTGCAAGATTTATCTGTAGTAATAGCTTTTCAAATTGAGTAATACGTATTAGATTTCCGATTATCAATCGATTTTTATTAATTTGGACGTTTCCAAAGCAACGAACAATCAAACGGATTCATTGCTTCATAATAATATCATAATCATGAACATTATTCTTAGAATCATTGTTATTGGGTTTACTACTAAGTATGTTTCTTCCTTTTCGTTCTCGTTTTATACTCTTATACCGTTATGTTTCGAGAGGGTGGACGCTCTAAGCCATAGTAGATCGGATAATTGTTGTTTGATATTGAAAATTATTGGGCTTATGCTTCGTGCTGCTGCGCTGGAACTACTTAGGGTCGGACTAAGAGTCTTAAACCGTTTTATCTCGTTGGAAACCTGTTGAAATTGCGCAGTTTTTCGAGTAATGAGTGGGGTTTTAATTTACTAAGTGAATTAAATAAGGAATAAAAAGACACCTGTTATAAAACTTTACTAGAGAAATAACAATTCTTTATTGAGGAACTTGACGGTTGTCGAGGGACCTAGGACATTACTTTAGCTGACTTTAGCCGATGTTAAAGAAATCTGCTGGGCGACGGATCTTTGCTCGAGGTGGGGAATCCATCTTAGGAATCGATGGTCGTCTATACATGGAGGTTGTCACTGTCATCTGCTCAGAGTCGGAATGTTTACATCTCCATAAATCTGCGAATTCCTTATTTAGTAGGGGGCGTCGACTAGGATTCCTTTATTAAAAATCCGTGTATATATAATGTTGACATTATAAATAGTTCATTGAATGTGATGGTAATTAACTTAGTAAATAATAGTGTATTTCTGTTTTGTAATAAATTTTGATAATCTACCATCAGAAACTGCACGAACTTTTTGGTTATCTGATATTTGTAAATATTGTTTTATATGCATTTAATAGACAAAATTTTCTCAAATTTGGTAGACTTGTTGTTTTGATTGTTCCACAGTTCAATGTTATCAAAAATTAATCCGATATTTTGCTTGAGAAATTATAACAGCAGCATCTAAAACTAATTTACAATATTTAGCATATTCGCAAATCGGATACTTTATTACACAATAGGCGTATTTCGCAATTTCAACAATGACAGAAACTTGATATTCCAGTGAACAATTAGCAAGTTTCGTGCTTTGTTAATTAAGTACTTACCTTAGGCGATCTGTAATGGATTTCGTTCATTTTCTACCACAATAGGGAGTTTTATGCATTTCAGATGTACTGACGCTGTAGAAATGAGAACCTGGCGTCAAATGGGAAACTCTCGTATCAAACGAAATTGTAAAAATTTTGTTTATTTTATCATTTATCGTTACAGTAGTTTAAACAATTATAGGGTACAAATCTTTTTCTTCCTCAAGGTCAAAGTAATCTACTTAAGGTGCTGAATAGTGTACAAATTCACAAATTCAAAATTCTGGACGTAGCCACTTGTGTGTAATTAAATTTCTCACATTGTGTAAGTTTCTTGTTTCGCCCAACTCTTTAAGGAAATAAGTTATCACAAATTCCGTAGCCATTCTGAAATCGAATAGAAAACAATACTTATCAGCTTCGTACCTGATTTAATTTACGAAATGTATACACTTACAAGAGGTATTCATACACGTCATGTAACGAAACGTTAAGAAACTCAACTGCATCATTTATTTACGATCCCCCAAATATAGTACATGTGCACATTAATTTACATTGAAGAACATAACGTATTCATACCGCAACGGAAATTAAGGTGACGATAGGATTACAATAATTTATTATCATTATTATTATTCAAAACACAGTCTTTTTAGATCAACAATGAACATTTTTCTCTACTTCTAGTTTACGCACATAGACCAACCCCAGTGTTCAAAGGATATGAGATATTAGGTACTTAAGATGATTATGTAAGGTTTAAATTATGTTTACATATGTATATGTAATAAATATGGTTGGACTTCTTCGATGTTTGAGTAGTTAATAGAGTAGTACCATTTGGCTCCCTTTATTGCTTCTGGAACCATGTTATCCCCAAATTATGTCAAGGTAGAGCATATACTCCGACTTTTTCTATTCCAATCCGTTGTTCGTTAGAACTTTATGACATCGTAAAAATGGGAAATCTTAATAAAATAAAAATGTCAAGGTGAGGTCAGATTGATGGCTAATGAATTTCACATTATATTCATACGAAAGCAATATTTTATCCTGAAAGTTGTGAACATCTGTACAAAACGGAATAATTATCTTTCGTAATTCCTAGCTAATGCTAAGAAACAGTTATGAAATGTAGATTGGGCCAAGAAGGATATATTACATGAATTATAATCAAAACCGTTTGAGCCTCTTTTTTTTTAAACTTCGTTATTAAGTTACGTCCTTATATGCTGTAAGTATGTATATACGTGAGGAATTTAATTTTGATAGGCACGGACTGATATAGTCAAGTTTCAATCGCCTCGGTGGTACAAAATTCAAATGAGGGATTTACGCAGAGAACAGAATTTTTTGCCAGCCTAAGCTCCTTGAAACGTATTCTTATATGGATAAAGTTTTATTGAGTTAGCAACTGTGGTGACTTTAATACAATATAATAAGCTCCTTCTTTAGGAAATACCCCACCCTGCTTGGTACTTTGTTCCTTTCTCATTCTTTACCGAGGTTGGTAACATAGTCTAAACAGGTAATATTAGTCGATAGGAAGCAACTTATACAAAACGTATCGCTTGTACTATTCATTTCTGATATTTAATTTACTATTTCTTCTAATAATACTACAAGTACTCGTATAATTAAAAATACTGATTTGTTATTACTGGCCAGTTTTATTCCTTTACTTATTAAATTTCCATATTAGTTTAATGTGTTTAAGTATCGCCGTTAAACTGCTTATTAATTTAATCAGTCGCATATCCAGTTAGGAAAGAGGAAACCCTTATTATTTTCTCTTGCCGAGGAACCGGATGTTCGTGAAAATGGCAGAGGCAGGTCGCTTCCTGTTACAAAAATGTATCGTGTGGCCCCTATTTCCTTGTTTTGCTTCGTGTAAAGCAACCAGAAGACGAAAAACGTCGTCTTTACTAGGTTGGCACAGGTAACGATTTTCGGGTTCATATCTGCAAAAAATAAAAATATTCGTTGTAAATAGTATTAAGTGCACATTACTAATTATTCGGAACCATTACAATGAAGTGAAGCACCCAAAGATGGTATTCGTGCTGTTTAATAATTTGCTGGCATTTTCTAATGAACTTCAATGAAATTTGAACAGAGTTAGAATAGAAATTTCACAATAATAATTTTCGTCGAAATTGTAATGTTTCTTTGATTACATATTTGAAGTCAACTCGTTCTCAGAAGTTTTAACATAATAAATAAACCTATTTACAAGGCTAACCTTTTCATTTCGACATCAAATATTAAAAGCGATCTTTAATTGGTAGACTTGCCTAATTATGGTTTTAGCTTTCATTTCGTTCCAACTCGAGTTCAAATAGAAGATAATTAGCTAGATTTAAGATAACTATAAAGTCTCTGTTTACGTTATTTAACTGATTATAAAGGCGAATCTATTAACTTATTTTAACTAGACCGAATTGTTTGACCTTCTTGAGCGACTGGAAACTGGAGAGAATTTTAGAGTAGTTAACGGATTCACAGAGGCGTTTCAATTGATTATGTGATATTTGTGTCGTACTGGAGCTAAATTTAGCTTTATTCGTTTGAATGCATTTCCCTGCAGTAACGTACACTAATTTTGGAGCTTTCAGTTTTAAGTTTTGCATACAAATACATTTCGACGTTTATGAATTTGTAAGTGTAGTTATGGCTTTTCTTTACCAAAATTGCAAAATCAGTAGGCGATAATAATACTTATCTGCGGCACTATCAAACGAAAGATCATTGTCGGATTTTATATAAACATGAATATGTGTAGATATGTATGTACAACATATGTATACTACCAATACATACGCACGTACGTGTACAGTTATTTGTTTTCAAAGTAAATGCTGATCGATCACAGAATCAAGGTAGTTTATTTTCACTGCCTATGTACTACATGTGTTTGTATAGGTACCTCATATACCTCATGAGAAATACTATATTCTCTAGAATAATTACCATGCGTATTTATAAGGGAAAAGTAAGCGAGGGACGTCATCAATGCAATTTCGAATACGTGCTACGATTAGAAAGCACGTGTAGTAAGCACTTACGGGCACGAGAAATGGTCACTCAAACAATACCAACACAATGTGCCAGAAACTCCGCCTGGGGCAATATTCATATAAACATTTTCGGCCTGAAAAATCACCTAATGTTGTAATATGGTAATGAGCAATTCCCGACTACAAAACAACTACTGCCCGGACAGAACCCCGAAGATCATTGGATTATGTTTTGGTCGAGAGTTTAGGCCAACTTGCAATGTAGCAAGTATAGACGCATGTGCTAATTAAATAGGGACCGAAACTGCACTGAATTGCGCAGGAGAAAAAACATGCGGCAAGTTTTGCCGTTTTTGCGGCTTTTACCGGGCGCATTCGCATCCATTCAATGTAATTCATATACACAGAATTTTCGACCTAAATATTTGTATAATTTAATAGCTGTCGGGGTGTTTGGTGAAATAGTTAGTTTTTAGGCGGGAGACACATAGAAAGTTCCATGCTTACATAAATAGTATTCCGGGTCTGGTTTCGTGCAAACAAAACACTGGACTCTGTATAACAGGTAAGCCTTACGACACCGAATTGCACCGGACTAATTTTTTCCTGTCCCAGTCACCATAATTTTTATATCTAGCAACGAGATGCATCATTATTGATGATTATTGAGTAGGTGGGGATCCATCTGGCTGAAAAGTCACAAAAATAATGAAACCGCTTCCAGGTTGGTTTGGCCCACAATTCTCGACTTATATATAATGTAATAGCTGTCGTGATTTCTGCCGGGATTGTAGTTGCTTTAAGCGAGACATGATGATCATCTAGTTACAACATAAGACAACTTACTGAAGATACGCCGAGAACTCCATCTTTGCAATATCAACTCAAGTGTAGTTTATTAACTCAACTATTATGAACTTAAATTAGTTATCCAAAGACAAGTTTGTTACTATCAGATGGGGCACCACAATTTTTTCGTAATACGTAGTATGCAATATTAAATTTAAGGAAAAGATTGGCTGAAATTTTAATGGTAATGATGAATTTTTGCCTGGTTATCAAAAAAAAAAAAAAAAAATGGCCGCCGTTCCCCGTGAAACTTAAACACAAGTTTTTCAGCATGGATCGTGGCTATCATATTTGAGCATACTGCAAGGGAGCAGCAGCGAAGCTTCTACAAGATTTGTGTCTAAATGATAAATTTAAGATAGCTTTGGCCTAACATGTGAATACATCGTACAGCCTCAACGGAAACATCACTGGCTATCAAATATGATTGCAGCCAATGTGTTGAGAGTGGGTTGTTTGTAAGCTTTTCCAATTTTGAAGTTGATCACGATACATATTCGTTGTAGTAGTTTCCCCAAAATTCAGAACTATTGCTTGGCAATGAACAAAACTGGTAGTAGCCAAGCCAGTGTATGAGGTGATACTATCTATATGTACAACTATTTTGCATTTTTGCTGGAATATCAGGCGACGATTAACGAGTCCTCTTTAAATTAGAGTATATAGAGAAGGTGCCCATCAGTACATTTGGGAACGTTGCTGCTGGGGATTGAATTTGGGTTTAAGAACTGTATTTCAACGAGTAAGTTCTTGAATCTTTGGTTTACGTTATGACTATTTATTGACATAAATAACGTGTAGTTATAAAATTTTGTTTTTCTCTAGTGAAAAATAAAGAGAAAATAATCACTTCTACTGGGAAGTGATTATGTTAGGAACTCAATTTTGTTAAACTCACGGCAAGAAGTTTCTACAATTTTTTTATTTCTTAACAATAATTATGAGCTGAAATATTGGTTGATCCCCAGAATTTCTTTCGACTACTATAATCCATAATAGTGTACAAAAATCTTGTTACGCAACCCTGAGATATCATAGGTGGATCAGTGATCAACTCTTGAAGATAATCTATTTCTCTTAATTCCGGTATACTTAGTAGTTAAGTTTATTGTTATTGCTGGTCTCGATTAAACCCGCTCGTTATCCGCCACGACTTCTCACAACAACAAGTTTCCATTATCATGAAAGTCTCGTAAGCAATTTTTAATGAAAGAACTTGACATGACAAATTGCAGTAGAGTTAATTCCTTCTCAGCTAACGCCTTTTTTGAAACATAATTGTCCGACTGTATGTTGTGTTTTATAACTTGGTAACTGAAGCTTATGTGCATAACGAGCAAAGAGTCATAGTGCTCCGGTTATGGTTTAGAGAGTAATCCAGCGATCCAGCCAATATAACACTCAAACCTGTTATCAACTTAGGGAAGCTAATAGCAGGTAGATAACGAAAATCTGGAATCGAAGCCGATGCTCTTCTGTGATATATGAGGGTTGTGTGCTCATCGTTTGCGGTCTGGGTGCTCTAGTTAAGTAAAGACTTTATTTCGAAATTTCCGACGGGCACACCTTTATTTGTATAATAAGCACTGAATCATCATATTGCAGTTATAATCAAGAAACAAAATGGTAATCCAATTAATACAGGTCTTCGTAAAAGGGTCACTTCACTGCAACAACAAATAGGTCCAGAAGGTGCTGATCTTAAGCAATTTTTAGCAAGAAGCGACATAACAGCTTAGCATGGGTACTGCCAATTTCCAGATGTTGTTGCCAGTATCTTGTTTTCCTAGGTTGAAAATGCTTAGGTAAGTCGTTTTACTGATCTTCACGAAGATAGTCACAAATCCATAGAAGTAAAGCAGAGACTCTAAAAGATTACGCCATGTTTTGGACAGTCAAGCAAACGCTTTGTTAAAATTATTGTTTTAAATGGAGTTTATTTTCGAAATAACTAAATTTTCAAAATACAGAAGTAAGTATCTCATCCCTTATAAATAATATTTCCTTCTTTATTTTCATATCCGTTGTACGGTAAAATTTAATCCAAAGTGGAACTAATTCTGGATCGCAAAACGAACAAGAACTAATGATTAATCATTACATTTGCCTTCAGCATCAAATCGCATTAGATCATCAATATCTGCAGTTACTAAAGATGCAATCAGCAGTTATGTTAGACCAACCTTTAAATTGTTATTACTTTGATTTCTGCAATGTTCCAAAGCTGCATTCTCAGTAGATGGTGAACAAACTTTTCGATAAACTTCTGTCGTGTTTAGAGTAGAATTTGGACCTGCAATGAATGCGTACGAAATACACTGTTGTGAATGCCATTGGACCAGTAGAAATACAGGTATTGAATGAACGACTGAATTGCGAGTAAATAGGTGCAAAACAGGGCTATAAACGTCGAATATTTTAAAATAAATGACTGGTAGAAAGAACTTATTTGGTTATCTGATGCATTTCAGAAAAAAATTGCATGCCACAAGCTAATATAATGCACGTTAATGTTTTTGGTGTCAGACTTTGTTCTAACTGAGATTCTCATTTTATAATAGGAGAACAAAAGGACCAGAATTTTTTGTTCCTGTGTTCGGAAATTTTAAATAAAGAAATGGAGCTGATTGGGTTTCTAAGCTAGAGTGGTAACTTGTAAAATGTAAGCTTTTCACTGCCAAACTCAAATTTTAAGGGCCAATTAAATGTTTATTTCGACAGACATACCTATATATGTATGTATGTAAATTTAACACTATACGCGAACGCGGTTTCTACGTTTAATGAATTATCGACTCCTCAATTTGCAACCTTTGAAAACTATTTAGTGAATAAAATATGTGTCGCGCTAGTAATTAATGCATTAGCTGCCGACGGCGATGCTTGCGTCGAAATATCGGCATTTATAAACTATTCACGTTCCACTCCATATAGATGTAGACGTCCCGAAATGTACATTATCCTTTTTATCAATTTCCGAACTCCCTTCAACGACCCTTTTCACAAGGCTGTATAATTTAGGATAGTTACCGAACGCTTCTGTAGATTCGCTTCTTCTCGTAATGTTTGCTGTTCCTCTTTCGGTAGTTATTTTACCTCTACAATTTGACTCTGTAATTTATGTACATTAGTATATGATTTCGTGCATCCTACTCGCTAGCATTACTTCAATAATTGGAGATACCGCAACGAAATTTGAAGACGACTTACATGAAATTGTGTGATCTCATAGAAAATGCTACAACTAGCCACAATTCACATCCAAATAGGGCTCTTTCCAGCCTAATATATTTTTGGATCGCTTTAGTTGTTATTTTTGGTTGTCTGTCAGTTATTACTGTTTGAATTTCATTGGTGGTAACTACTTGCAAGGTGTTCTTGATTCCTAGTCTATTGAAATGAACTCTCCCGATAAACAAATAATCCGTCAACGTGGGATTGGGTGAAGGCATTGGCGGGTCATATACATATATAGACCATTGCTCCGTTCAGTTGGTAGTGTTCAATGTAGGGTTCCTAATTGTCCACTTGGTTTACAAAGGGTATGAAGAGTTTAATATATGTAACTGTTATCACAGCGGTACTGAATACAATGGAATAAGCAAAAAACTTATGAGTCGTGCTACTAGCAACGTAACAATTGCCGATGTTTCCAGTTTTTGCTACCTAAATTTCGTAGCAATATCTTCATTGCTGTCGCAATGATTAAATAAATGTCAGGGTTTGATAGCAAATGGGGTATCCACTACAACAGATTATTTCTGGATTTCAGTTTAGTATGCATCTATGTACTTACGTTTCTCTTGAATTCTGCCTCTTCCATGGATACTTCCTGTAGTACCTCGATCTCTTATAAGGCGTTTGTCTGACAATTTGCGCATCAACACCAACATCCCCATCAATTTCAGGCAGGCTTTCTTCCTGATCAAACATTTCGGCACCTTGAGGGTATTCTTCTACGTATAAGAGGGGTAGACCACTTGCAGGCCATGGTCGCAACAGTATGTAGGTGAGATAATCACTGAGGTCTTGTAGTCGAGCGTCCTCCTCCATGACCTTTGAATGTTCGAACTTATTTTCAGGAACCGGTACTGAAATAAAGAGAAAGATATGTGAAATTTAGGAAAGAAGAAGAATGACATTTCACATACATATGTATATAAATTCGAGATACGTATTTCAACAACTAAAGTGTAATCCTCACAAATAAAGTTACAGTATCGACCGTCAAATAGTGAGTTGTGTTTGGTAGAGCAAATATTGCACAAAGATCAGGGATGATGTATTTGTCTTCGAGACTTTTCTATGGGCAACGATAATTAGGTGTAAAAAGAACACAAATCGTTTCGGTTGAGGTTATTTAAATCCACGATTTCGTTTATTTTCATTAGTTTCGTGTAAAGACTACCATTGAAGCCAAGTTTTTCCATTTTCGATTACGTAAAGGACAGTATCCATCATTCTCAATGGGATAACATTTACTTTTTATTTTATGCCGATGATATTTGGGGGCTATAGAATGTTACATGCCGATAACACATATCATCTAAATATTCGTTAGGTAACAAGTGAGAGCGGTAAAGTTAATTTTCAAAACTCGGAAAACGACGATAAATGCGTATACCCCAAGCATAAAATCAAATTTTATTACAATGAATTGATATATTATAGATACACCCAAAATAAATTGATGTACATTTTCCAGAAAGTTTGGTCCCACTGATGCATGACGCTCGATATAACACGAAATTGTTCCTATATTTCAGAGAAAATATTCTCGATGGTATTTTATGCATACTTATGAAATAAGAAAGATACATCGCCGTTGTTGTTGTTATTATGTAGAAGGAGGGATACGCTAAAGATTAATAACAATCAATGATATAGAAAGATATGCATTATTTTCGAGAACATGACTGTGAAGAAGATTTTTTGTTAATAATAATTTTTACTACTCGAAAATCGTTTTAATCCGAATAAAGGAAAAGTAAGTGAAACTTTCGAGTTTTGTGATCATAATTTAGAGAGATATAACAAAATTTACTATTTCCACAATTCTTGATATATTACTTTTTCTGAGGTATTTTTCTCCTGTAGTTATCTTACGGCGACACCTCAGGCAACTTTTGGGCGAGGGAGGTGCTTTCTGGTTCAGATTGTTAATCCTGTGAGACACGTTTTTGCAAATTAAGAATTAGCAGGAAACGAAATTGAACAGGTAAAGTTTCACCTGAATGCGAGATTTCCATAATTTAGATAGGTCGGATAACGTTGACGTAGGAACGAAATGAATTAAATATGGAGAATTTTAAATTGTTTTGAAGTCGGAACGGACAGGTACGTCCAAACGGTTTCTTTCTTTTACTTTCACACTCTTTATGCAAATATTAATTAAATTGGGCTTTTATCTACCTACATTGTTTAAATTTAATTAAACTGATCGCTGAATTTGTTATAATTTATTACTGTAGCACACTGCAACGACAAATGTTGACAAAAAAAAACGAAATAACGTTATGCGATGTGTTAATGATAACTAAGTAATTTTTAAAATCCTGTTGGTAAATAAATCCAATTATAATAATTATTATAATCTTATGGTGGATTTCTGCAATACAATCGTGATGAATGGCTTTTTCTTCAAATGTCTTAAAAGAGAAATCGTAATACTAGGTTTCAAAGCGAGCGATGTAGAAATGTTTCCAACTATGGAACTATCTCTATTACCGACTCTATTACCGACTTCATCTAAGATCCTTGAATAAATTACGAAAACTACTGTGACAAGAGGTTTTGAGAAATTCAGCATTTTAAGTCTATCTTAGCACTCGTTACAGAAAAACGAGATGCACAATTTCGGCAGTGGTTAATTTGGAAGACAATATAGCGGAGTCCTTCGCTAGGAAGCAGGAATAGAGCTAACTTTTCCGAAAAAGAAAGCTATCGTAGCGCAAAGAAACAGACAAATGCCTGGCACCAAGAAAAATCGGCGTTTTTGAAAAGCACATGTACAAGTTCCACAGAGATCTGCACCAAGAATGCTTTTCAATTAGTGATGGTTTCTAGGATGGTTTCGGATAAATAAACTTAACAAGTATGAATGAAAGCGAAACGGTGAAGTGGCAAACATTTTTGGGAAAATCTAATTGTTTATTTCATTTACAGATGGTCCCGTCATGTTCCTTATTATTCTTAATTCGCAAACTCATATTTCTGCAACCTCAAGTTGATTAAAATGCAGTCAACAAAATCCATAGAATTTTAGTTCGTTTCGAAGAGGTCAAACGCTTTCAACATATTTTGTTTTTCATATTCGCTTTTAGCATGGAACCAGTTTTAGAAGTATGTTTTTCAATCTAAAGCGAGCAGCTCAAAACCTAACTATCTGTTTCAATGCTTAGGTGGTTGTTTTAGGCGAAGAAATACGCCCACCACACGTTTTAATTTTGATTCTTTGCAATAAAAATAAATCACGCAGCAGTAAATTAGGCTAATACAGAGAATGCGATATTAATTTCGTTTCTCTACTGGTAAAAAAATTGATAGTTTGTGACGCTATGCATTTCTATCACAATAATAATAATAATAATAATGATAATAATAATAATAAAGACTTTATTGTAGCTATAAATACACAAAATACAGAAGGAATATGTAACATATAAATGTAACATAAGAGTAGCATAGTGACATAATGACAAAAATAAAGCTGCAATCACAAGGCGAAGTTCAGAAAACACTGCTTTACAACTTAACCTTGGTACAAATGAGTCAAAGAAATGCTAATGGAAAAGCAACAATAAAAAAGTAAACAAACATAAGTAGACAAACATAATTACAAATGCCCAAAATTAATTCTATTGATGATGGCGCACAAGTTAGGAGAGAAGAAAGAAGGACGAAAGAAAGAAGGAAGAAACAGCAAAGACACGCGTATGTAGTATAAGAACACAGCAGCGTTACAGGGCCTAAAAGAACTAAGACAAGATTCACTGGAAGGGCAAGGCGTCATACCTACTCTTCAAACAATGATGAAAGATGATGTAACGACTTGCCGATTTCTTTTACTGTTCTTCGACTCTCTAAAGTTATAGTTGTTAAATTTCCAAAAATAAGCTTTCGTTGATTTCGATCCATTTTCACCGAAATAGTGAATTGTTGGTGAGTTTTTGGCTTGCACAAATAGACTTCTGGAAAATTCTGTGTATTCCTTTCATGGCAAAAGTCCAGATTGTATCCATTTCTCCCCTATGTTACATATCGATTTTGTTCAAGCACTTTAGGCACAGGATCGATGTTAATGGCCACAACAGACGTGGACGGCTGATCTTCACGAAATCATCACTGAGAAAAGAACGTGCATGCTTGGGATCAGAATCCCAATTGTAAGCAGTTCTATTCTACGGTACCTCTTCACAAAACGCTATAACAAACCGATTCATGCATTGTTTGGGTGTTAAGTTGGTTCAAGGATCGTTAAAGATCATTGCTCGGCAATATTCAATTTTTTCAAAAAATTCTTTCTTTAAGCACTATGTAGGTAACACAACTAGTTAAGTTGATACCTGCAGAAGTATTCGCTTATAGAAACATTTTCAGCAGGTCTCGTATGAACGGTTTCTGTACATATTTCACGAACTCTCTTAATATTGATTCTTTCAAGTGCGGTCGTATCTTAGTTGGCAATTTAAAATTTATTCGGAATTTCGCTTCAGTTAATTTGACGTTGCCGGTAGCTCTTAAATACGTAATACGATACTATCAGCTTTTTCTGTGCACTTTCAAAATCGCTTACTTCTCGGCAGAAGCTGTCAAGTTTTAAAACGCTTATTTCATTAACAATGGCTTGAGAAACGGTTTAACGATGCGGTGCTAATGTCTACCCGCCTTAAACGCCCCCACAAGCACCATGTTTTTAGAGGAATTTGTTTTCTAGACATTTAAAGATGGCGTTCAGTTTTAATTAAAAACTGAAAAATATTGAGATTTATTGTAATTTAATGAAATAGTAAAATAAGATAGAAATGTGCAAGATTGTTATCATTAAATACTTCAATCTATACTAGGGTGAGGTACGCGGGAATTATTTTATAATTTATTCCCCTGAAGTTACTAACAGCTCATGTTTCCCAAATAGGTTCTCTCTCTTGCTGTACTGTCTTGAATACTTATAAATGTGTAAATAGATAACTTTATTGTCATCATCAAAGATAAAAACACGATATAATAATACACACCATTACTCGTTAACTTTTGATTTACCAGTGGTGCCTTTTTCGTTCCTGTAGATAAATCGGTGTGATAAGAAACATTGTATTTGAGTTTATTCTAAACATCGTTCCTATTTTTCTTAGTTTGTATGATAATATTTCATATTTTTCGCCCGAAATTAAGAACAGTTGATGTTAGAAGTTCAGGAATGGATCACAATTAGTGTGGTATATAGATGGATGGAAGATCGCTAAAGGAAGAGGGACAGGGTATACTGATCTCGGACTAAACTCTTCAAGCTAACAGGAAATTATGCAAACCACGCGAGCAACTAAACGGTCTGGGTAAGTGCAACAAAGTGTTCTTGTCATGGATAAGAGGTCACCCCGCAGTAGAAGCCAAGGAAACAGTTGATAAATTAGCAAGGCGGAGATCAACATTACCATTCATAGGACACGAGTCCTTTTGTAGACTAAGCAAGGATTTTATTTTTAAGGTGCTGCGAGAAAACGAAGAGCGGAAGCGAGGAAGACACTGGGCAAACCTCCCGGGACTGAGGGAAGTGATATATCTTCTCGACCTCAGCAAAAATCAATTAAGAATTCTAATAGGTGTCCTACCCGGGTATTGCAGGCTAAATAGGCATAGTGAGTAGCAGTACTTGCAGATTCGGCAAAGGGATCGTTGTCAGTCTGCAATACATTCTGCAAGCTGCAAATTGTACCATTTACCACCCAGTTGAGGACAAGAACCTATCCTCACTAAATCCACTCTAAATATTGAGGTGCGGGCATCGAAGTTAGTAGGGGACACGTCATACGAAAAGAGGGGAATTAGTAATATCAAGTTCAGGAGGTAGTTTAATTGAAAATAAGGTTTCCAACGTCGTATTTTGTAGAGAAATTAATTCTATCAAATTTAGTTGATTGATAACCTATTTAAAGAAATAGGTAGTAGATAAACTTTTGTACAAAGTAATACGCAAAGGTCAAGAAGATACATATACTTTTTGATTTCGATCTCTTTACTAGGATTCTTGTTGATTAAGAAATAAAACGTGTTTTGGGAAACAAAGACATATAATTTGCCTTTCGCTGAAAATAAAATTAATTTCCTTGAATTCTTGTTTCAATTATATTGTAAATAACACCCATTACTGTATGCCTATGTAGTCAACTTTATATTTCGTAGTTGCATGTCGGTAGTAATTAAATAATTATAAGATAAATTGTAATTAGTGATGAGGTAGGTAGCTAAATAATATTCCGGGCACCAAATTCGAAAAAGTAATAAATTTACTTTATTTAATAAAGTTGACCTTTCCCGGTGGTCTTTTTCCTTCGAATCAGTCAAACATTTCCCATTATCCCATCGTTTCTTTAGTGGTAGTAAATTACCCGTCTTATGTTGGGTGGTTTAATATAAATTTTTTCGCCCAAAGACAGTTAAAATTTGAAGGCTCTAGTATGGTGTCGAAAATTCTCACACTCAAACGAACTATATCAGTCCGTTTTCAGCTACCTCCAAGGTAAAGATTACTTAAACGTGTGTAAATATGTACATTGTCTTTCCATTAACAATCGAAAATTGCCTATTTCTCTTCTTTTATATTCAGACCTTAGTGTAACAAAGTTTTTGCTTTACATTACCATATCAATTGGAAAATTTCTCGCACTACTGAATTTGTCAACGATATTGATACGGGCACTGCTTCTAGTTTGATTGAAAAGTTAATGAATATCGGAATTATTACAAGAAGATGTATTATCTTGAACGGTGGCGGAAATTAAAAACCGTTCGGAATGATAAATCGTTACTGTCGTGAGTATAATGGCTTTTATTATTATGTGTAGTCGCAAACGTATTAAATTCTCAGAAAAGTAGAGCTGTGGAAGCGCTTTAGTTTCGAGGAAACGCCATTACTAAGTCTACAAGAATATGAAACATAGCTTCCACTCTCTCCTTTATCGACAGCACGAACTTGGTGGGAAAATTGGGCTGCACTAGATTCCCTCTTGCAGCAAAGAAAAGTATACTTCAATAAATAACAATCAATAACAGTATATTTCGTAGAAAAGCTTTTTGAATAAAGTGCTATCGATGTCTCACTTTCTTTAACCTATCAACGAGGAAAATGTTGTGTACCGCTTCGTTTCCCCATTTGCTATTTTGTATACATATGTAAATCCTCTGAAGCCAATGGAAAGTGCCTGTCTTTAGAAAACTATGAAAAACTCAAAATACATCACATTTTATTGCAGAAACTATCTATTTGTTATAATGCAAATAATTGAAATTCAGGTAAACCACACCATAATGAGAAATAAAGCCTAATGTACAAGAGGTGTTTCCACTACTAGGAATTTGGCAATAGTTTTTATCGCAGTTGCAATGTGGTTTATCAATGTAATCTAGATTCTAGATAATCTAGATAATTCATTGAGTACACTTCTTCCTGAGTGAAATTATTTCTTTTCAACGATCCTCAAAGAAGTTTCTTGAAATTTCTGCAATCCACCTATTTATGATCTATTTACAATAATTTATAACGCCCTCTTTAAATAAAAGAAAATGATGACTCGTTGTGATTTAGCCGCTCCATGATGACAAAATCAGTCAAGCAGTTGAGGTATATTAAACAATATAGCACGGTCTCTGATCTATAGGATTTAGGCAATTGAACTGTAGCCAAATCCCTAGAACTTCGAAACATTCTTGGCCTTTCTTTTCCACATATGAAATATGCTTCCGTCAAGTTGAAACTTTTATTTAATAACCAGTTAAGCAAAATATGAAACTTTAAGTCAAGTTATCTTTCTTATATGTGATAATTCGGAGCTTACCGTTCTCAAGACGATGTATACTAAATAAATTAGACAATTTAGAAGGAATTATTCTGCTAGATTTTCCTAAGTTAATGCAACTTCTGTGTAACAGCTCTTACTACCCAAGAGTTTACTGAAACTTTCAAATAATTATTTTCATAAGTGAGGTGTGAGACAAGCTTCTTCAATTTCAGAAATATAAATTTCACTTAGATCTTCACTATGACGTGCATATTTAGCAGCATATTAACCTTCAGTCAAAGTATTTCGAACATTTCGGAAGTGTGTGCGTTGTTGCTGTAATACGTGTTTTAAGAAGTTCCCATTTCAGTAATAAAGCTCATATGAGACTCCGGCGGTAAAAGATAATAGTACACATGGTAAGTGCTTACACCTCACGAAAGCAGGATCTAATTAACTTACCGATATTGCTGTCATCGTTCAATGGCACCATGTTCTCTTCTAAGTAATCGTCTTGCACAGGCAACGGTTGAGGACTTCCGGCCGACAGGGAGATGTATCGTAACACCATCAGCACCGCGATTCTCGACATCCAACCCATGTTCAGATTCTGAAAACAAGAAAGTAAAGTGCGGATTTTATTACGTAGGTCGTGGAGAAGTTCAGGGCTAATTAAAACCTTTGCAACTTCTTGTAGTTACGTGGTGTTTTACAACACTAATGAAGTGGTTGAGTATCTTGTACATGAAATGTAGTGGATTTTCTCCGGATAGTTTTAATTAGGCTGACACAGCAACAGTTTTAGAAAATAAGATTAGTTTTAGAATGGGTAGAGAGACTGTTATGTTTAGCAATCTGCTACGAAGTTGTGAAAACTGTTCTTGACGTTATACATTTTGCGGGTCGTAACCCCTTTTAGTTAATTCTTAAATTAACCTTCCAGCATACCTTACAAGTATATGCGCCGTATTTCTAATCTAGAATATTTACAAAATTGAATAATCAGGAAGCTAAAATATTTAAGCAATTATTTAGAAACGATTTTCATAGATATGTATATTCTGCCTTCGATTTCTAGGGCGTTGCAATAAAATTGGTTTTGTACAACCAATAGAAACTCTGTGGACCTTATGAAATTCTAATTGAGTTTGTGCGAAGTTCTTTGTACGTGTGCATTTCAACGTGAGAAATTCGAATAAACTGAGTAAAGTTAAACTTCTAGCCCTTCAGTTCGGCGACAGATATCTACCACAACGTCTTATTCAATTTTAGCTACGAATACAAATGCGTAAGTTGAGTTCTGGGGCCAGAAGTAAATTCTACGCAATTTTAATCTACATACATAGATATGTGTGTGCCTGATGTAAGATTTTTGTTAGAAATTCTCAGCAAACTTCTAGTACTGATTCTGTTATCGTACGTTATCTTTAAGTTGGTAACAAGATAATTCATATTTCAATCCCGAACAATACGAAATCAGTAAGGGGTCATTAATGTATTGAGCGATCTTGGTTCCAAATATGTATTTCAGTAAAACCCGCTGTTGACGACGAAACGACATGTCTACTATCTTTAGAGGAAGTTCGCTTTAAGCAAGTTTAATTACTTTGTAGTTCAAAATGTGGTAGAGATGATTAAAGTTAGTTAATCTTTTTTAGATCGCATCCCTCGTATTAGATGGAGTTGAAATTGGGAGTTCCTGATTATCAAAACAAGACATTTAATTCATTTTCTTGAAAGGACTTCACAGTTTCCCAAAATTTACATCTATCGATGAGATTTGCTTACTGAACAGGTAGGACGTGCTTGTAGATCTAATCGTAGACACAATTGAAGAGCGTTGACCACGGTAACACACTGTTTGGCATCCCATACACGCCCTTGAATCTGTTTTATTAAGTATTTAAATATTGATCAAAGATTTCTATATAAGTTTCCTTACAGTAGAATTGATTGTTCAGATTTATTAGACCAAATAAACTTCAGAGTTCTTTGTTTTGCTCTAAGTGGATTTGTAGCAGTTAGATAAATTCACTATTATTACTATTATGTCTCGAATAAATCTCATAGTTGATTGGTTGTCACAGATAACAATCCTCCAGCTATCATTCAGAGTGGTATCTCCGTTCTGCACTAAATTGAGTATGAAGCTCGTCTCCATGAAGTCTTCTCAGCCTGCTAAGGTTACCATGCGCCTCCGAAAAAATCTAGTTCATTGCTGAATACGACACTATTCTTCTCCTCATTGGCGTTTATCACACTACTTCACTCTCTGGTGTCAGCTTCCAAACGCCAAATTAAAATGTGAATGGCAAGTGAAGAGTTTAAAGAGTCCTGATCTGATGCTGTTGTCAGGGCAATTGGTAAGACTTTCTCAGTCAACAACTGCACTGGTCCTTTTGATAGGATGGTAGAAGATCTAGTTCCGAAAACCAATAGTTGTAGTCTCAATGTTCCATGTTTCTTATTGAATACACAAAGGTTGATTTTGAAAAGAGTTGTGTGGGAAGTAATCGTTTGAGACGACCCATATCAGTCTCAAACGATTATAATATTAACATATTGCATAATTTTATCTGATTTATCCCACATATTTGGGTTTGTTCCACTCGTTTGTTTGCTGCGACTGTTGTGGCGAAATACTAAACGGTAAATTTATACATATCCGTAAGCACTTTGAAGTGTTGCCTGCAGTTTCTTGCGTGCATCGCGTGCGATGTAGCTGGTTTTTATTGCTGAAGTTTGCTAAAGGATTTATTATGTTTAGAATCGGATTGAAGTAGTCCAGCTTCTTTGGTAATTGGATTCATGAGCGATTATGTCAAATGTTGTATAGGTTGCACCTTTATATCGAAACAAATGCCGTATTTAATTTATTCCCGTGCTTGATATATGGAGATTAAATACAATATGGCGTTCTGTTTGGATACTAAAATGCAACCCATTCAACATTTTACTACAAAGCTTTTGTTGTAAGCGTTTATTAAGAAATTCATGATTGACCGATTGGAATAAAATCTATGGAGTGCTATCAAGAGGATTTAATTTTAAGTCGAAATTCGGTGTCAATGAGCATGAATAATTTTCTCGACCTATTTAAGTATACAGATAACCTGTTCATATAGTTACGTTGTAATAGCAACAGTCTGAATACCTAGTGCTAGCAATAGCAAACGAGAAATATTACTTCTGGCTGTTGCTTTTCCAATACGATTCGCAATACATTGGAAGATAAATAATCGAAATTAAGGAGGCATAGCCCAACGGGCTGAAAGGCTTGATGATGATGAAGGAGGCATTCCCAATGATAAAACAGCCATGAAACAATGGTCCGGAATTTATTAAACCGAGTGTGGTAATTACGACATAAAAGACATAGGTAAATAAAAACGCGCAATTACCACTAGATTTGATGATGTAGTACGTAACTTATGAGCAGTAATATTTACCATTTTTCATGGCTTATGTAAGAGAAATCGCTTGAGGGTAAGCTGCCATCAATCAATTGTAACCTGTTAGTGTTTTTGATTGAGCATTTTGCTCAAACTCTTCTTTCAAATAATATAAACAAGCGACCTAGGGACCACTGGTTGGTTAAGCATTTCTTGACATAATGACCTTTCTCATAACAATTTTTGTACTAGTATGTTGGTCTTGTCTTGTCTTGTTGTTTTCCAGTAGAGAGGGCGGGGACACCTACTCTTAATAGGGTGGTTAAATTTAATGAATATTAACCTAATTCGAGTATCTAGGTTAAAATACAAATATAGAATCATTTTACTCATTTGGATGGGACGAAATATTGTACCTACTTATGCATCAGCAACTACCAATGCAGACAAAAGAATCCGATAATTTCTGATATTTTCCTGGACATTATCAATGCTTGCTTTATTAGGAATTGGGGAGGTAGAAGGGGAGGGGGACGACACATTTTGATTACGCGATTAATGTTGTAGGTAACATTTATAAACCAGCGAATGTCAATCATCGCTGTGCTCTGGACAGGTGAGTTAAATCGATATGGTTGAACAGAAATGTGTATATCGCAGCGTGGTGCTGAGTTTATTAGGATTAGATAAGGTCAAACATCATACTGATAAAAAGTACATTAGCATTTGCACCAATTATGCATTTCTTTTATAGCACAACAGTCGTTTAAATTATATTCTGATAATATTTATCTCAAATAACATCCTCAACGTTATTACGGATTCGAGTTATTAGAAAGCAAATTTTAATCCGAATTATCTTTATATTTATATTATGTGTTAGTTATCTTATAGATAGTCTTTTCTACCGCTACTAGGTTAACGAAACGAGAATAATTGAGTTTATAACTATATTTTTAGTTATTGAAAATACCTTACCATAAACTCAATTGTTATCGTTTGATTGACCTAGTAGTGGTAGAAAGACTATCTATAAGATAAGTATAAAAAGGTTACAAAAATGTATACATACATTTAATTATGTATTAGTGAAATTCCTATTATGTATTTTGGTCTAAAGTCGTTTCATATACGTCTTTCAAGGACTGCGAAATTGCAATATAGTATAGTGCTTTAGATTTGATTTAGCTTTGCACGTAAGGATACTCTACAGGTAACAGCAAATTAAATATTCTTCATATTCAATTCTCACAAGTGCCATTCTTTATACTTTAATATTACTTTCCGATTTCCGTTCGGATATACTATCTATTAAACGAATTTGGTAAGAGTATCGGACGTACGGTACATACGTATTCATCGTTCATCATTCGGCAGTAACTTTTATAAAATTAATAGCTTTTCCTTCTTGAAACGCGTGAAATTTCAACATCCAGCTATCGAATACGTGTTGAATTTACATACGCTTCCTGTAGTAGGCGGTACGACGAAGTACAAAGGACTCCAGAATTTAGTTGGAAATTAAATCGATCGTAGTTAATATTCTTGGAATATATATTGTACATTTGGATATTTAAATATATGAAACGTACATGAATTTAATTGAATACGGTAGTACAGTGGTGCATAGCAGAATGTTCTCTACGTTGCATTTAAAATGTCAAATCCCTCTAATTTTTCTTTGGTCTATATTTTGTGGAATCTTGTACAAGTTTATGCGAGAAAATGAGTATATCTAAAGCATCAAGACCCATACATATGATTGGTTTCGTTATCATCAGTAAAACCGAACATTTTTACACTCTAATCACTAAGAAAGAATGTTTAATTTTTACGCAGTTTATACGTGTACTTCAAAATATTATATGACTTAACAAACTGCAACTCAAACGGCATATTTATGGAAACCTACAGAGTATGCTGTTAGTTCGCCTCACTGTGATGCATCCTGCGGAACGCGAAAAAGAATAACGTATTGGAGATCAGGCAATTTTGGGATTTGATCATAAAACACAATTTCAAAGGTTGAAGATCAGATATGACACCAGACAAAGCAAATAAACCTTTTCAATACATTTTGACCAAAAAATTGCAACTTTCGGTTAGAATTTGTGACGTACCTATCGAATGTATTATATTGTTTCAATGGGTTATGCAAATACACATCGAACTGAAAACTGGAATTTCTTTAGGAAGAAATGCTTTCAGAGTTGTTGGAAACGTATGAATAAGGAATCCATAGCATTGTTTTTGAAACCGTTGTCTGCAAGTAAAAGAAAGTCCAAGACAAAGGTAGTTGGCAAGCATACCAGATCGCAGAAACTGTTTGAGGAAAACAAGGCTCAAAAAACTCACTTAACAAGAGGAATAAACCAAAACGTACCACTGGAAATCTAACGAACGGTAGCCAGTAAGACCATTTATAGCTAACTAAGGAATAAACTAAAGGCAAACCTCAAAGGATAAAGAAACGAACAGTTCGAATAATATCAAAGTTCAAGGATGCTTATATCAACCAGATGGTCTCTATGAAGAATACTAAGAAACTATGGCTAAAAGCGATAAAGAAGTTCAGTTATTTGTAGACGATCTAACGGCACTTTCCTATGCAATAAGTGACGAACTAGATCAAGAAGGGAATTTTATCGTCTCCAATAGACGTCCAAAGAAAATAAAAGAAGCAATACAACTTGCATTTCCTAAAAATGCATCATGAATTGCTCTCATCATGGCTGGAATGATGAAGAAACTGTCAAAAGAGGCTTGCATTGCTAACCTATATTTTCAATGCTCTATCACGAAGCGGATACTGCCCCAAATGTTTTAATGCTGCACTAGTTATAGTGGCAAATAGACAAGGAAAGGATCTAACACTAGTTGTCCTATCTTCCAATAAGGATCCAGCCGATTATTTTCAAATTACTCGAAAAAATCTTAGTTCACCAACTTGGCGAAGACTTGCCTTCCAATGGGTAGGTTCCGGACCATCAGTTTGGTTTTCGACAGGAGCATTTAACCATCTAATTGGTTTAGCGCATTACGTCAGTAATAAATGAAGTGTTTCTTGTCCTTAAGGGTGTTGTACATTACTTACAGTATTGGCTTATAATTGATTGATGCAGGAATCACTTGTTGAAACTCCATAACGAATAAATTAAAGACTTTCAAAAATATTTTTGAAACCTACAAAGTCCATCGATTGCTGTATAACATTAACTAAACTCTCCTTCTTGTACTCCATCCTGCTTATTGATATTAAAATCTTATTTAAGTGAAAGAACCTCTCAAACTAAAGTTATTGAAGAAATTTCTTTCCAATTGCTGGAGAAGCGGACAATTTCCGAATATGCTGTAATTCAGAATCTACCAATAATACAAAATGCAACAGGAATGTCATCCCACGTTATCATAACTTCCAAACCACGTCGATTAACATACAGGGTAGGAAAGTTGAAGTAAATAGAGATAAATCAACACACATTACTTTCATACTTCGAAAAGGAGCTCTGCGTCAAGCAGTTAATCTAAACAAGTAGCCAAATATGTAAGAAAACTACAACAAACTAAACGGGAGATAACACAAAAAAACAAATAGATACAAAGGCCAAAGAATTGAACTGGGTGATAGGAAGAAAAAAGGCCTAGTCTACAAGTCAGTGCTGAAATTTATCTGGACATACAGAGTGGAGCTATGGAGACATGTCATCAGATCGAACATCAACATGATACAATTGTGTCAATCAAGAATACAAATTGTATATACCCCTGGGTAGGTGTCGAATTGTGTAATCCAAACTGAGTTAAAAATCTCGACAGTACGAATACAATTATAAATATCAATTACATTTACGGCAACAAAGAATTAAGAGAAAATTCAAGTGTAGTATGCAATTTAGTTAGTAGAAAAGTCCATATATTACATCGCTGCATGTTTACTGATACATTACATAATGCAACGTAATATTCTGATTTTTAATGAAGTATTAGAAAAGAAATATCTGGGGTTTGGTCAGTAATCTATTATTACTGCGTGTTAAATATTTTAATCTGTATGAAAAATAGATAATGTAAACAGACATTTTAATATAAGAAAAAATTACCTATGTATGTAAAATTTAATAATTTGACTTATTTAATATATTTTGTGAAACGACACATTTTCAGTTCACCATAATACTTACTTCTACTAGAGCGATCAAATAAAATAAAATGGAACTTCGAACCTTTTACATCATACCAAAGAACGTCAGCACATAAAATATGTTTAAAGAAATTTTTGGCGAATTCCCTCCAGAGATAGGAAGCAAATTTCAGCAAATATAAACGAAATTCCTTTGAGGGAAACATTTCTTTTAGCAATAACTCTACTAAATTAAATTTAATCTTATCGAATGTTTTCAAACGTTGCTCTCAATCGCTTTAGAACTACGCTTTTATGTTATGTTTTTGCCAGAAAGGAACCACCAGTACGTTTACGGAATTTGTTAGTTTAATAGCACTTACAGGTATTCTAATTTCAGATAGTCCACCGAAGAAAATTCCAGTTTTCGCGAATACTACCGGCATGGTATTTTTAAAGAAGTTGGGTTGCATTTGCATACAATAGGGAAAGAACAAATTTCGTAAAAGCGTTTTACCATTCTACACGAAATAATGGCAAAGTTAGAAACAGACTTTCGTGCTTTAGATTAACGTTTTCAAACGCTAATGAAATATTAATACTAATGTATTGTATGCATTAAATAGAGACTGAGTTTCCATTGTAACATAGGTACGACAAAATACAAACAATTGTGATTGAACGTGCTTTAAGCTAATTCAAACACACTCGTGTAAAGGCTTTCCCATGGTTGATCGAAATTGGCTTATAAATTATGAATTTAATATAAAGAGACTATTGTTGGCTTGTTATTATAGATTGGAATACTAACAAAATAAATTGGAACAGTAAATTGTGCTTCTATTTTGTCTATAATCGCCTATTTGGAATTAAACATGGAACATTTGGCGTATCTCCAATGGATTATCTAATCCTGTTATTTGGTGGTGCGCAATTCTAGGCCAAAAGAACAACTACTAGCCGAAAGCCCGGACGGTTTTTGGGTTATATTTATGTACATATGTCGAGAATTTGGGTCAACTTGCATATAGCAAGTATAAATGCATGTGCTAATTAGTTAAGGACGGTAATTGCATTGAATTAAGCAGAGACGAAAGTCAACATTTTTAATGGTAATGACGCCTTTGAACGCCACGATACCGGCGAAAAATGTTTCCCAAAACAGCGTTATGGGTGTGACAAGATAGGACACTTTTCCGATACGGAAAGATCAAATTATAAAACAAAAAAATAACAAAATTGACTATTCCAGGTTAAGCACGAAGGTCAAACTCGGGAATAATTAAGTCATAAAATAACTCCTTTAGTGAAGCGTGTTGATACGGAAAATGAAACAAACACCTAAAAATAGAAATATTACTGCTTAAAGCACTATGCCACATGGAATAACGATTAAGAATAGCGAAAGACGGGAGAATCACAAAATCTTTGCTTCCACACTCATACAGTCACCACCTGGATTACTTTCTTCACCGCGAAACAGGAATGAAATTAATTGTTAAGTACTTGCTGAACAAAACCATAAAGGGTCAAAAGAAAGGTATCCTTACAATTTGGTATTTTTAAAGTTCATATCAGCATCATTTGAACTGAAATCACAGAAGAAATGGACCAAAAAAGAATTGTCTAAGACCACATTTAGTGTTTAGTGACAGGTCATCTTGTTCTTTAGCTACTATAAGCGGTGGTGGTGGCGCTATATTAGTGCGAGAAATATTTTACCAACTCTAAAGATTGGTTTAAAAGGAATTAACACAATTTTATACAATCATTTAAAGGCACTTCAGCTTTCTTCTTGTTGGATTTTCCACAATTTAGCCACAATTCAGAAAGAAGGCCGTGTGAAATGGTGCAGAGTTATCCTAGATACATTTGGCAATCCGATCTGGTATCCAACGTCATTGCAAATAATGAAACATGGGTGCGTTACTAATGTCTTGAAAAGGGTCAACAATCGCCAGTTTGGGTATTTGACAATGAGTCCGCTTCATCAATGATTATTCCTAAAGAAATCCGATACAAAACCATGGCCTCTACATCTTTTGGAATTGCTAGACATGGTGACACTGTAACACTAAAAGCTGCCGTAGTGTTAATGCTAAATCGTTCACTACAGTTTGTTTGCTTGAAGTTTTGGAGACTGGATTTCACGTATGAAAAATAGTATTGACTGCAAAGAGGAATTTTTTATTTTCCTCTGTTACGCTCTTATATTGTTGACTGTTAAGGGGAATACTATGAAAAATTAAAAATACAATTGTTTGTCAAAAAAATTATAGTAACAGAAGAAAAGTGCAGACATGGAACGGAGATGGATAGAATTAAAACAAAGCGATTCTAACACCAGCAAAAGGCAGCCATGATAAATCAAAGTATCAAAGAACAATCCGAATAAAACGGAATAGTGGACAAAGCATATATTCTTAAACAAAAGAAAAAAAGCGTGGAAAAGTACTTCAGACAAATACAAATCTAGAGAAATACAAGTGAAAAAGAGTAACTACAAAAGGAGACGTAAAGAAACCAAAGCAAGAATCTTGGAAAAGATAAGGACAAAGAACGAATGACAATTTCGTCAAGACCCAAACGTTATTCTACGGAAGAGAAGAGAACGACAGAGGAATGGAACATAAGAATTATCCTATCAATAACCAAAAAAGCGAATGTCAGAGAAGATTGAGCCTACTAACAAAGATATTAGCAAAAATATCAGAGAAATGAAGGAAAAAGTAGATAATATCCTGCACTTAACAATATGGATTTAGTACGCAAGACTCAATATACACATTTAAGCAATTAAAAGAGTGTATATACATTTAACGGGAGCCTTCGATAAAATCCGTAGAACCGACATTCAGAAAGCAAAGAACTAACTAACCGATAACTTATCGATAATAAAAGCTATGTACCGGTCGTAATGGGGGATGCAATAAAGAAAGCCAAAAAAGATGCGGCCTATGACCCTAGGCTATCAGAAAATGAGAAGTTAGGTAGAGAAGTTGCAGCATAATCTAAACAAACTAAATGAATACGTGAGGAAGCGAAGTATTAAGATAAACACAAATAAAACAAAAACAATTACATCACAAAATAGTAAAATTCATAATATTACATTGGAGGAGCCAAATATACAGCAGGTAAAATTTGTCAAATATGTAGGATCATTGGAGAGAACGAAACAAGATGTGGAAATAAATGGAAGGAAAACTTTCTTTAACCAGGGACTTATGAAGAAGAAAATCAAAATAGAAGTTGTCCAAAATGTTATGACAATAGAAATAGAAACAATAAATGCACAGGAAATAAGATAGTTACGAAAAATAAAGGACAGGAAAGACAACTGGGATGGCTAAGAAACAGATTAAGTAAAATAGTTTGCAAAACCCAAATTAAATACAATAACAGCAGGGGTAGACCACGAGCAACGTGGTGGGAAGAGATTAAGAAAGCGACACAGAAAAGAGGTACCGAATTGGCAGAAACTAGAAACTAAGTTTTAAACGGGAAAAAGTTAATGAAAAGATTAAATAAACTCAATAAAACAGTTTTATACCTCAGCGAGAAAGATTTGAGATGAATTGTAGAAACTTATTATATATATGTATATATCACAATCTAGATACTTCTAGTCGCATATATTATAGAAGACGATAGTGCTAAGCTAAGGTCTGCGTTGAAGTGCAATGACTTGCGTTAGTGAATATGCTACTCCCGGGCACTAGCCGGTGTCAAGAGATAATAATAATAATAGTAATAATTTATTATACCTCTCAAGGCACTGCCCAGATAGCTAGGTAATATTATCGGAGTAAAGTCAAAAATAATATGCATAAAAGATACGAACATAGAAAACATGAATGGAACAAGACACAATGAATACACACAACATGTAAACACAAACATTACATTTTCATGAAAAATTACTATCAGTGCTGTACAATGCTTGAGATCTTTAAGTTTTGATTTAAATCCAATTCGCGCTGATGCATCTTTTAGATCTAGGGACAAATGGTTAAAAAGTTTTGATTCATTGTAGTACATATGCCTCTCAAATTTTGAAGTACTATTTTTCTCCGATATTGGTGCATTTCTATTTCTCATATGATAATTATGTTCTAGATGACAGAATTTGGTCTTATTATTATTATCGCCTGCAAGGATCCCTAAATGCCATCGCACTCGCCGCCATTTCCTGCAGCAAACACGCGTTCGATTAGCACGTCTTCTCAATGAGCTGTTGAGCTATGTCAATATCATAATGCTATGGTTTGTATCAATAGTGAGACCTATTTACCGCACTGGTTACGGTCAAATTAAAGTTATCCAGAAGTACATACTTGTTTGGAGTTATCAGTTTGTCATACTCATTACTTGGTTACTCTCTACGATCTGATCGTAGCGTTTTTCAATAATTAAAACATTCGTTGTCACCAGAGTTTATTATTATCGTACCGTCAAAACGAGAAACACGGTTCATGTTATTCGTATAAATGAAGCATACTGTAGGGACCGGCATGGAATCCTGCGGAACGCACATCTTTATATTGAGATACGACAAATTGTTGCCATTTACCTCCACGAGAAGCGATCTGTAACTCATATAAGAGTTGAACCAACAATGAGCAACTCCCAGTATACCACACTATTTCAGTTTATCCGCCTAAACGTACTCTTGTACGCAGTCAAAGGACTTGCTAAAGTCAATATGTAGACTCAGTGGAACTGATCCCTTATCCAAAGCTGTAACTACTTAATTGAGAAAAATTCTAGTGCAATATGTACATTTTTACCGTTTAGAAAGGAGCATTGATAGGAATCGAAGATATTAACTTTACTTAGAAAAGTTATTGGATTTACGTTTACTGCAGATTCAAATAGTTTAGAAGAGGTGGATAAAAAAGGATCGGCCTATAATTTCCGAGCACGTCCTTGGATTTTCTTTGTGTATTGGAATGATTTGTACTTGTTTTAATAAATTAGGAGAACCGCAAATTTCAAAAAATAAATTTAATATATGGGCTAGAGGAGTAGGTACATAATTCCTAACTTATTTCAGCAATCCACTATATATATTATCGAAACCAGTGCTGTGATCACTTTAGTTTAGTAACAAGAGATAATGTGATCTCATCTATTGGTATTAGGAAGAATGTGGATTACCCGATAATTGAAAGGTAGATTTGTTCCCTACATTGTTTGCTAAATTTTCGCCAACTATTTGGAAAACAAAAGCACGAGAAGTAGTTATTAAATACATCTGTAATTTCATAATTTTCGAAGTATTTGTTTTGTGTTTGAATTATAATGATTTGTTTTTCCTGCATTTAATAATAATAATAATAATAATAATAATAATATATAATTTATTTTCATCAATACAGTACAATTAAAAATATAACAAAGAGAGAAGAAATAAAAAAAAGAAAATGTACTTTCTCTGTATGTGAAAACCAAAACGATCGACTCAGAACACAGATGACTGTGTTCTGATCTTCCGTCGAACCTTTACAGTATATGAGCAAATATAAACAGTACAGAATGCCTAATTCTAACTTAATCCTAAATTCTGTCATATACACAGCTGCCAAATTGCACAAACATTGAATTGATACACAAGCACTAGTACCGAACATAATTACTCAATTAAATATTTAACATTATTGAGATAAAATAAATTTAAAAATTAGAAAATTAGAAAATTAGAAAGCATTGTAAGAGCAATAAAACAGTAACGGAACCAGAACAAGGCTCACCGCTGACCCGTCACCAAATATTCCCGCATCCACGATCTATACCTAGCGAAAGAATAACTCTTAGTCTCCGAAGGCAGATTATTATGAAATTTAGGGACATTGTAAGAGAAAGATCGCTGGAATAAAGAAGTTCTATGAATGGGCGTAGTGATAAGATGTCTGTGTCGCAGACCCAGATGATGAACATCGGTACGAAAGCTCAATTTGTTAAATAAGTATGATGGAGCTTTAAATGTAATACTTTTGAAATAGAGCATTCCAGCCTGCAAACAAAATCTGCTCCTCATGTTCAACCATCCCAGCTCATCCAACTTAGGAGACAAATGTTGATATTTGCGTAAACCATATATTAAGCGAATGCAAGAGTTTTGAACACGCTGCACCCTATTCAACACATTCTAAGTCAAACAAGGGCCATAGACCGACGAACAATAATTAAATTGTGATAAAACCAGATAATCACAAAGCTCTGATTTTATCTTTCTAGGCAAACAATGTCGGTGGGGATAAGTTAGTTTCAAAGCGCAATAAGCATTTTTAACGTACCCCAAAACCTGAGTATTAAATCTAAAATTGCGGTCAATAATTAAAGCCAGATTCTTTGCCTCCTCAACCACAGGTACCGCAACATCATTAATCCTAAGTTTAATGGAATCAAAAAGCATACGATAGCTCTTTTTATCAGTAAAAACCTGAACTGTGATGGATTCAGAACCAGCGAATGTCGCAGTGCAGCCTCAAAAATAGCATCGAGATCAGTTGCGACATCACCCAATGCCTGGTCCGTATCAGCAATGTTGAATATATGATATAACTGCACATCGTCAGCATACATATGAATCTTACATGATTTTACCGCCCTTGGTAGTAAGAAGGTATAAATAATGAAGAGCAATGGACCCAAAATGGACCCCTGCGGGACACCACGCGTACTGGAATGGGATCGGAGACGCCATTCGTAGTTCTAACTTTCTGAGTTCTTTTAGATAGATAACTATTCAAGAACTGAAGCGCATCCATAGACAGTCCTATATAGCTCAGCACGGACAACAAAACATCATGATTCAGAGTGTCGAAGGCCTTGCTAAAGTCAAGCAATACAAGTACAGAAGCTTGACCATTATCACGCGCAGTTATCAGATCATCAGTAATATTTAAGAGGCACGTTGTGCAACTGTGTCCAGATCTAAATCCAGATTGAGACTCAGGTATGATGTTATAAAGATTTAGATATGTTTGGAGTTGAAAGTTCATGACTTTCTCCAATACTTTAGATAGAACAGGAAGCAAACTAATTAGTCGTAAATCAGACAAATGCTCAGCATTAGATTTCTTAGGAAGGGGAATAATGATAGCATGCTTCCATAAATCAGGAAATGTATTAGACAGTATACAAGACAACACAATTTTATTAACTGCAAAGAAAGGTAATCAGATCCACTAGCGTTACTCTTAAGCTCACCATTTCTTAGTTTAAATCTTGGTCTATTGTACACTATATTATTCTAATCTTATTATTAATGTAATTTCTCTTGGCAACATTCAATGTTTCAATATACACAGACAGTAATTGGATAAAAAATATATCCTGTTGTCACGTTTAGATGCTACATTACAACCGCGTTCGTAGAAAATTGTGGAATTTGGAGTATCAGGAGGACGCATACTAAACAGTGATAATACTATCCCAAAGTTAGCCAAATGATTGCCTATGTAGTATATGGGCATGGAAGAATGGTATAACTTTCTTCCAAAAAGTAGCAATATCATTAAGAATGACCCTAAATGAAATCCTATGATAACTAAATTGTTACCTTCAAAAATCGTCCTATTGGAGACTTTTCCAGTCAGGATTGTAATCTAGTAATCAAACGGTGTAGTCAGGGTGAAAATATTTCATTTAGGTGAAGAAGGACATTTCCAAAGAGGAGCTGTAACAATTAAGCTCAACTTTCTTTAACTGATAGGTAATTAATCAAATCCAATGGGAACAATTATAGTAGACATCACCAAGAATGAGATTAGCAGGCAATGATAGTATGGAAAATTATTGAATCCATTTGGCATTCCACACGGCCTGTTGAAGTTATTATTGTCTCGTAAGCGCCTACTTTCATCCATTGCAACATTATTCAAATTGAAATGATAAGAATAAGAACGATTTTATTCGATTTAATTTTAAACATCTATCTCTAATTGATTTCTTTAGGAAGGTATTTTTAATAGATTAAATAAATTTCTCCTAGAAGTTGTTTAGTTGTTTAGGTTAGTTACAGAATTTAACGTTCTTATTAAACCAATGTGATGACTGGCTATGGTTTATGAATTTGTAAACTTACATATTACGCTTGTAACATTATAAAATATTTGACAAATTAATTTTCTTAAACTTTTTCTTTTTATTACAACCCTTTATAGTGATTGACAGAACCCAAGCAGTAAGAGCACCTTTGTATATTCCATTACGAACATGAATAATCTACGAAGCATATTACATAAATGGTTAATTCAAGTGCAAATTATGTTCCTTCATTATTAATCTATAAACCAGATCTTACATAATTCTTCTATAAATGGAATATGCATTACTATTACATATTTAGTAGACGAGCATTAAATAATTTATGAACTCAGTGATTAAAAGTCAGTAATATTGAGTTCGAATTGCATACGATTGAGTTCTTTATTGTATTAGATTTGATGTAGTTACTAACGTCCTTCAATAATAATTCATTTCGATAGAGTTCAAGAGAAATATTTATGTGCAGTTAAACTAGAATTTGTGGTACAAGTACCCCTTTTATGGGCAATTATTTATATTAACATTAGTCACATCAAAAACTCTTGAAAACATTACGTATGAAGGAACGAAGAATGCAGTCATAATTAAATGTTAATTTTCAAAATCGAGCAATGCTCTGAACCTGGAAAATACTCGTTGATTTAATAAATATATGAATTGATTGATGGTAGAATACAAAAGATTGTATTTTGGTACTGGTACCAATCTAAGATTGGCGTTTCTTCTGGAAAGAAATCTCTAACGTGATACTCATCCTCAGCACATCGATCAAAATACTTTAGTTTGCAAACCAAATTTTCATTGTTGGTGGTTTTATCTACTAAGGATCACTTGGTTATCAAAATATGTATTTGGAGGGAACGTAATGAGTGCGGTAAGAGTAAGAATTTCTTCAAGTTCTTTGTAAAGGAAAATATTTCTCTTGTGGCCAATAAATAACAATTTGCTATGTAAATTGGAAAGGTATATCAATTGATATTTATTTTAAGAAAGACGTCGAAATGAAAGAAGAAAAAGTAATAAAGAAAAATAGGCATAATGTATTAGTATTGATACAGGTATATATTGTTGACATATGTATATTTACTCTTATTTGGAAGAATTTATCAATTCATATTTAGCCAATAACAGTGATGAAGTGGGAGGAGAATGACTATGTTCATATTACGAACCTTAACAACTATATGTTCGAACATTAATGTGGCATTAAAGATTATTTGTTTGCATATCTACTCGTATTTCTCCTATTAATATCTAGTTATAACTTCTTTGTTAGTTATTCAGTTATTCTGCATCTCTTTTATAATTGTACTTATTGTAATCGTTTCTTTAGTAAACGGATATTGAGTAAATTATACACAACAAAAACTTAATCTATTTAAATACGACATAACAACAAATTATTTGAACAAAAGGCTTTTACCAAATCTAAACAAAATTAAGGAAATGGCTTGTAATACGTAGATAAGTCCCCTTTTGCCTTAACCTTCCTATACTCACGCATACGGTCTGTGAGACCGATTTATATAGTATAGAATATGTCTTTCATTTTGACGTGAGTATAGGAAGGTTAATAACATCCATAATTATTATTGGCGGAGATTTAACAAGTTCTTGGCAATCTTGCACAGAAAACGACTCTCTGTTTATGTTGAACACACTGAAAATACAAGTCTTTTATCGAAAACCGATTTTGTATTCATTTATACTGAGAACACTCCCTTGTTTTGTTTTTAACTTAAAGATGCTTTGTATTGCAATTACTCCAAAAAGATAAAGTGTTCGAACATATAGTTATTAGGGCTGGTATATGTGTTTATTACTATCGATAACTATTTAAAGTTTGATTCCATTTATGTTATTATTTTTTATAGTCTCAGAAACCTAAGCAATTTAGCTTCTGAAGTACTCTCACTAACATAATTCCATCTCGATTCATAAGTACGAAATGCAATATACATATATATGTATCGGGCATATAGGTAAAAAATTGACTTAAACATGCTTTATAAGTTGAGGATAGTTTTTGCAAATTCCTGAACAACCGCCATCAATAACCATCCACCTACCTTAAAATTATTTAGCGCGGAAATGGCAGCACAGATTTGACAGAAATTTATACGAAGTGAATGCTCTCTAAGCTCTCTAAGTAACAATATTCTTTAATGACTAGCGTTTTAAAAAGCAAACAGTTTGAAGAAACTATTGCTCCCTGTAATACCCCGTCATGTGTTTTCAAATAAGTGAGTTAATGATTTGCAAATATTACTACTGAGCAATCAAATTTATTTCCTGTTTGATAAATGTCACCACATATACGATTGAGGTGTTTATTAAATTAAAACCTTAAACATACTCTGTAAATAAAAACAGTATAAAAGTCTAATGCAAAAGCAGCGCGTTTAAAATAAAATATGTCCAATGTTACTCCATAATACTCTACAAGTAAAAAAAGGGGTATATATTTAAAAACAATTTGATAAGTCGACTATCACATAGCAATTAAGATTGCATTCCTTGAGAACTAATTGATTGAGACAGTAGACAGTAGTGTCGAATCTATTTAGAATTCGCTCCGCGTATTGTTATCTAATTTTCCGCCACACGCAACAAGTTGCTTTTGCGATAAACTTCCCTTTCGCGAGCAACGAGAAACTTTCAGAGCATCGCAGATACGTTAAACGCACAAAACAGCAAAACAGTGATTATTGCTTTCTCAATAAGTTATAGGAAAAAAGAGGACGATATACAAAAAGGGGAAAAGAAAATTGCTTGTTCTTACGTTATTCAGCGTAACGAAATAGAATAAAGGAATTCGTGTCTTCCAGATAAAACTTCGCGAAATCGACTTGTTGGCTTCGCAACTGGTCGCTCGATGAATTTTCCGTCACTTTCCACTAGTGAATGCGTCAGTATCACCGATGGTGACGCCGTCGTCTGCGTCTTCGTCAAGATATAACGTCACTGTAAAACTATGAGACGGCCCTTTCGGAGCGCCTCGAAAACGCGGTTGATATGATCGCGGGAACTGTACGATCGCCCTTTTATAGGGTGGTCGTGTACTTGGTGCGCAGTGTTGAATAACGAACGTCATTTATTTTGTGTACATGTGTTTTAAGCGATGTGGGTGTTGAAATCACAGGTCGGGTGGTGTGTGCGCATTTGTATATATGTACATGTGTGTGCATGTATATCTATAGTTTTACAACAGAGCAATATGTATTATATGTACATACATATACTTATGTGTACGCAGATGCATCTGTGTTTTGGTCATTTAGATCTTCATGGAAATATTATTTCATCAGGTGTTGATTTAATGAATAACTGTGTGCAGTTTCTATCGGACGAGGAATTTTTACATAGGTCTACTGAAAACCACCATGTTCGGCGGTTGAAATTAATATTTTTTGGGGATATACTCGAAAACTGAAACAATGACAAACTTGGTTAATTAATTAATTAATCCTCTTTAAAACATTTTTCGGTTATGAGATACTGTAGTACATTGGTTACTTGTAATTAGAAATAAATTGGTTCAATGCTGTCATGCAATTTCGGGGACAGATTTGTATTCTCTGTAGCTACTACTAATACTAATTGAAACATGCAGAATATAAGATTTTCTTTAAATTAATTGCTTTATACATTCGCACTATTATTGCAATCTTCTTCCATCTGCATTCCTTCGGAAAACACATGTTTATGAAAACCTATATATAAATACCGATCATATCTTCATTAAAAAAATAAATCTTTCGTTAAATGTCCTTTTCAGATTTTTACACAAAAACGGCACAAAATGTTCGATCTGGGCTAGCAGACCAGACACCTTCAACTTTCCTTGATATGCTTCGTCAATTTTGTGCTCCAGGAGATTGAGGTTTAATCTTTCTTTTGACGATGAGGAATTAGTGGATAATAAAGCAAGTACTGTCGAAATCTGAAAGCGCAGGGCCCTTAATCCCTTTTAAGATTCAGATTTTACCTTCATTACCCCTAATTACGACTTTCAGTATCTAAACTGTGAAATTCATTATTTACTTTTATCTGATACGGAAAGTGCGTTTACAAAAGAACTACAATATTATGGGAAATACGATAGACTTATGTTCCTAAAACTGGGATTATCAAGTTTGAATTTGCAAGCACCTCGCCTAACATCGCGTGTCTTCCAATTATTATGACAACAAAAAGAAAAAAACATGACAGATATCTAAATATTTTGACCTTCAGTTTTACTTTTAAAACTCAATCCAAAAGGTATGACTAAGAATTTGAAGTTTAAGGTTTTGGACCGAATTCTTAAAAGTTATACTAAGAGAAAGGTGGAACTGAGATAACCAAATTCTATTATTTTGGTTACAGTCGTTTTCTGGTGGTAAACGACCCGCAAATCCTTCATTTAGTTACCAAAACAGATGATTTTTAATCAGACATATTTGACTGTTGAAGGCGAAATACCAATATGTGTTATAAGTATATAAGTTCTTTAAGTGTCCAAACTCGTGTTATCGGCTATCAACAGATATGTTATTATTGTGTCTTCAGACGATTTTAATACCCCCACCAATTAAAGTTAAAAGATGTAGTAAGGAACATATCTGCAAGTGAATCAGCAGCTGAATTCTGCCCAGATCTTCGGCCATTTAATTTAGAAAAGAATTTTAAAGAACTATCACGCATAGTAAATCACTCTCCTACTTGCGTCGACCAAGTCTTTGCTGATATCCTCTATAATGAATTCAAAGCGGAAACAGTAGAACCTTATCTCTGAAGCCATCATGATATTATGCATTTTTATATTCTCTGGCAGAAAACGTACAATTATCAAGGAGCATGAATTGGTACGTAACGTAAATTAAACAAATATTTGCCATTTCATTAGTAAGCTGAAGACAATACACTGGGTGGCACCGCATGCGCAGTCCTTCTCTTTTTATATAATCCGAAAGTGATGTTTCCACGACGCCCGTCCGTCTCCCGCTAATGTGGATAATGAAAGGAACCTAAGGTTAAATGGTCTTCAGCCGAATTGGAAATCCTGACAAATCCGTTACAGCCTTAGATCGAGTAAATAAGATAATCAATAGTACGCAGAGTCAAGAACTATATAGTGCAATTAGGGATAAATAAAATAAATAAAGGGGAGAGAAATTGGTGAAAGAATACATTACATAATCCTTCTCTTTTATAAAATCCTAAAGGGATGTTTGTACGACGGTCGTCCGTCTCCCGCTAACGTGTATAATGAAAAAGAACCTAAACTTAAATGATTTCAACCGAACTGGAAATCCTGACAAATCCGTTAGCCGCGTTAGATGGAGTAAATAAAGTAATCAATAGTACGCAAAGTCAAGAACTATATAATGAAATTGGGGATAAACAAAATAAATAAAAGGAATAGAAATTGGTAAAAGAAAACATAACACGATAAAGAAAAGTTAACCTGACCCGGCCGAGGATCTTAGTAAACGCTTCATTAGCAAAAAAGGTAAAAATTGTTTCTATCAGCTATAAATACAAATTGATTGTATTCCAAACATAGATATGTTGATAAAGAATAGTTTTTTGACTCGATTCCTGTAATCGAAACTGAAATGGAAACCGTATTAAAGAGAATGAAAATATAAAGAAAGGTGCTGGGCAGATCATATATTAGCCGAAACGCTTAAAAAAATTTTTCTTTAGTAAATAAACCTCTAATACCGTGAGTTAACAACATGCTATGGTATACAGCCTACCCAAATGAGCCTACTAAAAAGAGCAAAGATAGTTTCCATCCTCAAATCTAATCTTTCAGAAGAGCCAACTAACTATAGGCTCTTACCAGCGCAGCGTTATAAACAATCTCCAAAGTCCTAGAAAGCGTAATAAAAACCCGGGTAAGCAAATGCCATCCTCCATCGGAAACATGCCTACAGAGAAGGAATGTCCACCATAACGGGAATGACAGTGGTAGTAGATGCGTTGGCGGAAGTTTTTGACACGGGTTAGGATTTCTAGTTTATGTATTGCGCCCTGTCGAAGGTCTTCGACAGTGTCGGTCACTCTGATCTGTTGGACAAGATGCAATTGAGGCAAGGGCATCAACGACCTAATTAAAGAGGCTATCTCAATGATAGGGAGCAACAAATGAACTGGAATGGATTCAGAAATTGTTAATACCAGAATTTTACAAGGTTCAATCGTGCGTCCAATCCTCGCTTTGATGTATATTAATAATTTCCAAACAAATATCATCTACGTAAGAACGTGAATATATGATTTTGACAATAAATCTTATCTCAATAAACAAATAACATCAGAATCATTATCATTAGATGATGTCAAATGTGGAGGTAATAAAGTGAACACCTGGAAAATTTGAAGTATGATCACATAGGCAATACAAAACCACAATTAGCGAGCTATTTATACGCGATTAGATGAATGATGAAGATAGCGGGCCAATAAGTAACAGGACTCACTTATTTTGGTAGCTTCTAAAGAAAGATCAGCTTTAAATCTCCTTTCTAAGTCTAAAAGCAGTTTGTCCCGCTTTTTGCTTTTTCTTCCCGTTCTCAACTCTTGTTACTTCAACAAAGGTACGACGCACTATCCTTTCACAGGAAGAAATATCGATACTTTACATTCCTTCAAGCACTGTTATCTGCGCTAAAGTTTATTATTTTCTTGTCTTTGTTAACTACTTTGATTTTTGACCCAGCACATAACAAAAAGTAGTCACCAGATGAATACAGCACATCTCACATAAATTAGTGTGTACATCAGCGGTACTAGTAGGAAGTTCTAGATTCGTACAGGAGATAAAAAAATAGCGACTTACAGAATACATTTTGAAAAGTTAACGATCAATTCCTCGACTTTCGTTTTGTCCAATTTTTACAAAAATTGTTTATTAACCTACTGATCGAGCACACTATATTTTCGACTTCTGCGAACAGGTATATCTCCTTTCGGTTTATTGACCGAGTGTTACCCTGATGTGTCCCATATTGACGGAAGAATTGATTTTGAATTGAATTTTTCAACGTCCCTGAAAAATTTTGAAGACCGGTAATCTGTTAGTGTAGCATTTGCTTCATTATTGCGTTTGCATTAACTTAAAGATAAAGTGTAAGCGGAACACGTTTGATAGTTAAGTACGGTCTCAGATCTGCATATAATAGAGAAATGGAAGGAAGGACGTTAGAACATGTCAAAAACTTTAGCTACCTAGGTGCCATCATAGAATAGAAGGGCATTGCAAAATCAATAACGAAATTAGGCAAAACAGGAAGACTATACAGCACACTAAGACCAACGTTTCCAGACAAAAAGGGTTTCAAAAAAAAAAATAAGAGAAAGGCAGGAAGTTATGGGACCTATGTATAGTACTATAAGGTAAATCAATCCTGGAAAGCCACAAAAATAAACAGAAATATAGTAATAACCACTGAAATCGCAAGTGTTAAGGGAAATTGTTAAAGAGAAGCAGATGGGATACTTAGATCATATATTCAGAATGAAGGACACGAGAACGACGAAGAAACAATATATCTTATATATTAACAGCTTTTTGTTCGCAGTTGCTGATTTGTTAATAAAGATACATATTTACTCTATAGCTCAAATCAGGTTCCTGCATTAAAAAAACAACAAATCGTGTCCTGATTAAAAGGGTATAGTCATAATGACGATTCTAAAACAAATCAAAAAATTATTACCAATTGCAACAGACTATTATAGCTAAAAGAAAATCAATACGAAACATCAAATAAATATTAAACTTAATTATTCTTGATTTTCTTTCGGTGAAAATATATCAAAATTCATCGGTAAACTCAAACCAAGAGCAACAAAATAAATTTTAAATTTCTTGAAATATAATCGTTTATACGGTCTCATTCTCAATGCAACTGTAATGACTAAATCGGATATTACAACTGATACGCCACGTAAATATTTTGACAAACTTGCAGCAGGAAATTCCTACTGCAAATATTAAGATTGTATTCGAGCTTAATAGGTGCAGGCAGTAGCGAAGAAAATAATGAGAGGAACAGGAAATAAACCTCACCTTGTTTGTACTTTTGACGCGATCCTTCGCGAGCTCTTTGAAAAAGATTATGTGATTCAGTACCTCCACAGTAGTGTCTACATTTCCAGGCAATCGATGTGCTAGGCAATCCCATATACTGTAATTGGAATAGGAGACTGTGTAATGTTTGTTAGTATCTAATTACCAGCGTCTGTGTGCTATCTAAGATCTAGTATCGAACGTGCAGTTATGCATATGAAGAGGTATCACATATTTATCTGCACAATCAAATTTCAGTGATGTTGCCTGAAATAAATGTTCTATATTATGTGGTTTGAGAACATAACAACTAAGACGTTAATTTAATTAGATGAGCATGTTATTTTCTAAACGGATTTATCAAACTGTTTACCCCCTGCTGTGTAATACTCAGAAAATACGAGCAGCGAGTCATGTTTACTCCTAAGAGACAAACAATTTCATGAGTTTATTATAACTTGACCGCCTACATCGAATTGTTCATTCACAGCAGTACAATATTTGTTTAAAACTTGCATTCAGAAGATAGGATTACTTACTTAACTAAAACTAAAAGTAAAGTTTGTCTCACAAGAGAGCTCGGTCTATTTTTTCCCTTTTTCTTTGGTAATACTTTCCTTATAATTAAACATTTGGAATATAATTGAAAAAACTTTAAAATACTGTTAAGGCTACGGTGTTAACTAAGGCCACAATTCACTATGATAAGGGTAAGAACTATTTTGTTTGTTATTGCATTTAACAATCGTAAACTCAGTTTGATAAGGCAGGAAATTATGTATGCCAACTGTTAAATGATGAACTGGGTACTGTTGAGCGAGTGTTACTTAAAGTGTGCAAATCATTAGTCTGGGCAAACAGTGGTCACAGTCAGTGTAGTGGACAAAGGGATGGAAAGTCGGCGATTATTTATTTCACGCGTTACAGCGTCAGTACTATAAATAAAAATATCGCAGTTAGCTACGTCGCGAAAACGATCAATGGTAGACACAGTTAAAAATTTTATAGTGCACCTGCCTGACTTAATTTATGATGGCGCTAATATTCAATATTTTGTTTGTAATATCCCTCTAATGTGTTCGTCTAAAAGCCATTGTCAACGTCACATTAAAAGGAAACAGCATTCGTCTGCAAAAAGTGGCACACGAGACCAACAAGAAATTAAATTTATTTATGTGCTATTCTTATTTTAAGTAGTCTATCGTTTCGTTTACTAGACAAAGAAGCATTGTCTCCTTCTGGAATAAATATGCGGACTGTAAATTACCTAGTCGAACATGAATACGAACTTTTGTGCCATTTGCTCGTGAATATATTGAAAAAGAATGAAATCGGAATTGAAAGACAAAAACTGTAGTTGTGTGTGGACGAAAGAATAGATCGTAAAATATTCTGTGGTTGATGTAATGGTACGCAGAATGCAACCGCATCAACCGTCATCCTCATTTTACTTGCTTCCAAAAGAGTTGTAAATTTGACTGCCGATGAGATTTTAAAGGTGGTATTGGACTTATTGAACAAATTTGAGGTTTCAACTAAGCAGCTTCTAATGTTTATGATGTATGGTGCCGCAAACATCCTGTCCTTGGGCCGACCTCTTAAAGAATACAGAGCGGTAACTTACCGCATGTAACGTGTAAAATACATGCTCTAAATCAGGTATGGGCAACCTCCGGCCCGCGAGTCACATGCGTCCCTCGAGTAAGATTTGCCCGGCCCGCTACTGATTTCTTTCGTTGCATATTAGCACGGCCCGTCTAAACTTAATTCATAATGAATCATAAGGATACTAGAAAAATGTATACTTTTCAAGATTACTCGCAGCATAAAACTTCTACAAAAAAGGTTGCCCATGCCTGCTCTAAATCTTGTGGCACAAACGATTCCTACATGTTACCCACTATACATTAATTTCTAGTACAAAGGCAGTGTTTCAGAAGTCACCGAAACATACCCAAGTATTTCATAGTGTCCCAATATACCTGAACCACCACGGCCGATTTTTACACGTTGGAGAACATGATTGCATCCTGCGATTTACTACAACAAATATTTTAGTGAAGTGAAGAAGGTAGTTTTAAAATTCCATCCAACAGAAGCTGCAGCTATCAAGAAAAGCCAGGAAATATTTCAAGATAATCAGGTTATAAGGGATTAACAAACTACTGACAACAATTACTTCAGACTAGCGGAGGGAATAGAAAACTTACAAAATGTTACAAATGTCGTTAGTGGATTCTGTTTAAATTAGAAATAGAAGGCGAAAAAAATTGGTGTGTAATACGAAAATTTGAAAGTGTTTTAGAGAAAGACTCAGATTTTATTATATTAAAACAAATTTGTAAAGGTGCGCGTGATGATGTATTAAGTTATTTCAAAGATTATTTTAAATATGCAAATATAACATTACTAGATGTAAAACGGTTGTTTTCAGCATTAAAAATCATTTATTCCGCTCGTCGTACTCACTTGACTGACTCACTGTGAAAACATATCTAATGATTCAAATATTTAACAGACATTACCCAGATTGTGATATCACAGAAGACTTTTAAAACGGTAAGTGTTTCAGTTTGTTTTATAATTTATTTCTTACGTTTTATTTTATGGGTAAACTTTTATGCTCCCGCCACGCCACTGACTGTTACCGCATGTTTGCCCAGTTTACAAATCAAACTTTCTGTCCTTTGCCTTTTTCATTGAAAGTGACAACTTGGTTGTCAAAATGTGTATATCAAAATATCTTACTTGGTGTGATAAAAGTTAGGATCGCTTCATTTAAGGTCATTTCTTGATTCAACTGATTGAACTACTTTTGCTCGAAGGGGAGCTCTTCGCAATGCAGATAACCACTTGCACCACTACCGCCTTACCAGTTTTCTATATTTCATTAATTTCGTGTTTCACCACAATGTAAAATAACGACTTTACACTCATCGCCAAAAAACTCGAAATATGCTTATTACTTTCAACAACCATTTATTCAAAATTTAAGTACCTATAGGGCAGTATGTAAAACATTGCCTTCATTGCGATTTTTATATAGTCAACAAAGTGATCGTGCGAATGTAAATGCTGTACTAAACGCTTCGTATGAAGTGACACCGATTTAATGAAAAACTATGAGTTTTGACTTCACGTGGAAACCTTGACGTGCAGTAAGCCCTCGATAAACGTAGGCCCGCTTAGCATTGCTTCGGTATTACGTCTTCAGTATAAATATACCATCCCCAATGTAAAGTTGAAGCTGTGTTGGTTTAACGTTGTCCACGCTACAACACTTCATAAAACTCGCTCCCGTTTCCCTCTGCCGTAAGTTTGGTTGTGCATAAAGAAGGTGTGAAACTATATTAATATTCTTGCAACTACTGTACTTTACTAAAATACTCTAGTGTAGGATACTTTCAATTTAATTAATTTATTAAATAATATACACGCCAAAAATGCTGTAATCTATTAAAGATCCCCTAGTTGTTGAAACTAACGAAAATACGTTTCGCTTAACGTCGTTTCAATCAACGTCATGAATTTTAAGAACCTAATCCCCGCGTTAAGCGGGACTTAATGTATATCACTTAATTCAACTATATCTAAGGTATTAGGTGAAGTGTAGAAAGTTGTTCACTTCAAGTATTATCGCCACATTCATAATGAGCAACTTCCCGTTGTATGCATAATCATCAAACTCATTTTAAAGAAGCCGTTTATTTAAACTGAGTTTTTTGCGTTCCTTATTCCCGTAAATTGCTTGCATGTTCACGACCAGACTTTAAGGTACTTGCAGTCCATAGTCGTCATGCATTCATTTGTTAAACGTCGGATAAGCAGTTGACAAGAAGTCCAGCTACTAACACGCAGTGACGTTTTAGCGCCAGTTCGAATGCAATTAACTTGAAATATTTCGAAATACGTACGTGACGACAATCCGTAACGTCCCTTAGAATAAAACGAGCAAGACCCGCCGGACATTTTACATCTGATACACGTTAGAAATGAAATGGAGTCGTCGGTGTGTCGAATTTATAAGCTACGGTTTTAAGAGCTGGTCGGGAATCAATGACAACAGTAAAACCAATCCGGAAACGAGCTGTCGCTCTGCACATTTTCCGGAATCGTGGCCTCGACCCGAATACAGCAATACAATAACATTCAGGCGGTATTCAACAGGAATAGAAAATAAAGCTCAGTGTTATTTCATAGAAATTCCAACGCAAGTCTCAAGTTTAAGAATGAAAGCCAAAAAGAGTATATGGATGATAGAAATGATCAAGAACCAACAGTATATTCACAGGAAATAATAAAACACATATAGCCAATATATACTTCAAGCAAATTCCAACAGATGATGAATGTGGATTAGTCCAAGTAGACAAAATTGAAAGTAATATTGATTTCTATATTTACATCGTAGTGAAATAGACGTGACAGCGATAAATATTTTTCCCATTATAAATACAAAATCAGAAACACAAGCACTGATACAGGAAACGGAGAAACGCCAACGAGAATTAGAATTGAACTTACAGAATAACGCAGAAAATCTCGATAGACATAAACAAGATTATAATAAATGCTATGGTAGACAGGGAGGAAACGTCATCAAACAAATATGTCTAGCTTCCAAAAGAAAAATTAGTAAATAAATTCGAATACTCATGCAGCGAAGAATTGAAATGACAAGTCTAACAAAGAGGAGTACAGGTGAGTGAATATCTGAAAAGATATAACGAAATACAATGAAAATGCCACCGCAGTCTTTCTCTGAAGGGATGCTTGATTGCAGCCACGAATTAGACTAGCACCTCTTACGTGATGACAGAGCGAAGTGTGGGCTTGTGCGGGTGCAACTTTGCCCCTGATGGAAGAGAACTTTTGCAGTTCAGCTACGGGTTGAGGATGTTCCTCGCAGCCATAAATTTAATGTGAACCGCTTGAACGTATGGACACAAGATCAGTCCTCTAACTAAGTCTAACTCAGAAATATTTCACAGTTTAGGTTCAAGGTAGAAAAGTATTTAGTATGTTGATATTGTCCTAAATAAATCCAACTTTCCTAGTGAACCTCGCCGGCACACACTTGGATTCATTGATAACCAGTCTCCATCTGGAAGGCTGGAACCTGCCTCTCAGACCTAAAATATATTAATGTTTGTATTATCAGTATAGCTAGTTAATTCGCCACAAGAATCCCTATGGGCGTAAAGGTTTTAGACAGTGCCGGTTCCAAGAGGGAAGCCTATGAAGTACTCGCTATGATCGAAGAGGAAACCAATCTCATGGTACACGCGCGAACGCAAGAAGTTTGATCGGTGAGGTATAAATTCACCAGTCTCACCAAAGTGCTACGGGTCCCAAACTGAACTATTTTAGAAATAAGCCCATTGTGCCACGAAGAATACCAAGAAGGTACAATGTCCCCTAAGCTAATTATATTAGCCATGGGGTTATTTTTATATAACCTTAATGAAACAAGAAATGCATAAGCATAGTCTTATTTGCAAGCAACTCAAGAATTGCGAGAAATTTTAGGAGATTTATAGGATTAATCAACAATGCACAGGAACAAAGAAAATAGTGAAAGGATCACACGAAATGAACAACGTGACGACATTAGAATTTACTGTATATATATATATATTTCGTGACCTTTTTATACTTATCTTATATGATATATCTCTACCAGTAATAGGTCAATAAAACAAGCCTGGTTTGAACGATAGTTATATTTTATATAGTTTTATTGTTCACTAGTTTTTATTAGGTTTTTCACTACACTGATTCAAATGGTTTCACTCCTTATAGTTTTCAGACCAAGCCATCGTTATCCAGGAGCTGGAGAGCTTCGATGTTAATGTGCTGATGGAGCCGATATTCATGCTTTCGGGCATACTTTTTATTACGCACTTTCTCTGGCACAACCCCAGAGTTCAATTGGTTTTAAGACTTGTTGATAGAGCAGCTTGTTATTTATTGACAGGACTGAATATCTACTCGTTAACTAATACGTCCTTCTATATTTGAGCTTTAATTCTTCACATTTTTAGAGCGAAGCTCTTTTAGGGAGGTTCTGCGGCGAGAGTTAACTGGGAAAAAGTGAGACGCTTGAAATCGTCAGATGGACGTTTTTTCTATCCTTCTTCTTCCATTAGTTCTTTCTCGTTCGCACACACACACGTTTGCGTCATCCCCCATCAGACTCGAATTTACTTGAAATTCAACTTCAACTTATTTACCATCGGTTTCGAAGTGAAATACTTTTTCTTTATACATTGTTTATTCAATTATAGAATTTTACCTTTTATTCAAATAAGCATCAAATGCGTAAAGAGCTTCGTTGTTGTCGGGTGTCCCACGACACCTCTCCTTTTTTAACATGTTGGTTCCACCTAAGCTTAGCATCAAGTGGAGTGCCAAGGTATTGTATACTGGTCTGTGCTTGATTTGTTTGTTGGTAAAATCGATGTGAGCTGATTTGGTTTTATTCAATTTGATGCGCCATTTTGCTGCCCTGCTTAGCAATAGCAGTCTGTAACATTTCAGTTGATATTGTTGTCATCAATGGCTGAGATCACAGTGTCATCTGCAAATACAGCAACAACACTTGTTAATTGTAAGCAAGTTGCTAGTGTACGGGAGATAAAGGACTGGCCCCCATAAATTACTATGCTGCACAACTGCTGGAACTTTTCTCAGGTCAGAAAGGGTATCTTCTTGCTTGATTCTAAGGTAGCGCTCGGATATATGGGATCTAAGATTTTTGAATAAAGAAGGGTTTTAGCTTATAGTTCAAACCTTCGTACCAAACTTTGTCAAAAGTTTGTGCAACATCGAGAAATATTGCTGATCATAGTTTTTTTCTTCTAATGACTTTTCAATGACATTTGTTATTCTGTGAACCTGATCAATTATAGAATGTTGGCTCCGAAAACCAAATTGATGATCTGGGATCAGATGTTTTTCTTCAATATATATATATATAGGTTTCACTCTCTTCAACAGAAGTTTTTCAAATAATTTAGATATCACTGGCAGTAATGATATCGCTCGGTATGATGTCGTTTCATGGGGTGGCTTTCCAGGTTTGAGTATCATGATGACTTCGGCCACTTTCTATAATTGTGATACATATTGTAGTCTGAATGAAGCATTGATTAGATTGGTTATAGTGACTAATCCTTTTCTCTTAGAATTTGACCAGTGATGAGGTCAAAGCCAGCAGCTTTTTCGGATTATTTTTAGTTTCGATTTCTTTCTTGATTTCAACTGGAGTGACAAATGATATTACATTGTTGTCTTGTTCGACGATATTTGGCAGTATCTTGGTATCATTGACTAAATTGGAATGTAATACCTTTTCCAGATGATCTGCAAATCTTGAGGTTTTCCGTTATATTTTTTTCTTATGGAAAAAACAACAATGACACTTTAATAAAACTAAAAATTTATTAGATATATTTCATTATAGGCAAGATATAAATGCTTTAATCAAAAAGATATCTAAATGGAATTTCTTTTTCTCTCATTCGTCATAATCTTAAACCGTTGGTAATAATTTTCTCAACTCGCCAAAGATGCTCGTTCAACTTTTATTTCTTTTTAAATTCATCCGAGAATATTTACGATCCCGTTAAGAACAAAAGGCGTTGAAGAGATAGTTATCCCAGCGGAAATAAATAATTCGGTTTAAATTGTGCAATTACTACGCCGAGGGTGAAACAAGAAGCCGATTAAGGGATAAAATAAATTTATTGTTTAATAATATTACAGTATGCAATTTTATTCAGTATTACCGGCTTCTTAGGCATCTCTTCCATTGCTGCCAACAAAACAGAAAATTCGCAGAAAGAGATGAAAGCAAGACAAGGCGGCATTGACGGAACAAACATTTCCATTTGTTAGTCAAATTGGAGCGACTTCGGAAAGCTTAAATTTTGCGTAAAAATCTTTAATACGTCGACTCCCACTCGGTAGGAATCTATTTAGAGTGTGAAAACATTTTGAAAATCAGTGAATGAGATTTAAGGGGAACACTCCTTTAGCATCCTTTTATGTCTCGAACATTTTTCTTCCTTGACCTTGATTTTCTTCTTTCAGTTTAGTGATGAAGATACATGTGGAAAACGAATCGTATTTCGTATAATTCCTCCTTTGAAATTATTAAAAATATTCAGGACAGTGCCTGTTAGTATTCTATTCTTATCACATCATTGAAGGATGCCGCTTAATATTGTCTCCCTTAAATTAAGATGGTTGTTATTCACAGGATGTGTGTTGAGCCTAACAGCTACGAAATAAGTCTTTTCATCGTAATCCTTTCCTTGAAATCCCGATATTAATTGTTGTGGTATATGGGGACAGGCGGAGGAAAGACATTAATGCGATATCATTTTAGCGTCAGCAAAACATTGTGTAGCTGCATTGTTTCGTTCAATCCATGTGACAAACTGTAGGATTCTAACTCTGGAGTCAAAAACGTATTTAAACAATCGATTTTGACTTTTTATTAAATGAATCTCTGTTGCTGCAAAGATCTATGAGGAGATAATAACATTTTTACCCGTAAAACCTTCAGAATGTTCTTTATTCTTTCTCACCGTTCACCTATAATGCATACTGTGACTAGAAATATCTGCCGAATTCAAATAGGGCATAGCTCTCTATCGATCTCAGCCTTAATATCTACTTTCACGCTCTAAATTACGTTTAGATCCGATTAATTTCTTTTTCGCTTGAAACGTATTTACACAAACTTTAAATCACTGTGGGTTGGTGCAACCCTCAACTAAACTAACCTAACTCAACATGTAAAATGGTTTTGTACGTTCTGGTCCCACTATCGCTGTCTCTGGACCTTTCAACAGTGCTCGGGAAAGTTCGAGATTTCGTCTTGCTAGAAGGAGGGCTTGAACCATAACACATTGCAAAAGGGGGTGCGAAACCAACAATTTTAGGATACTCTGACGTATGCAGCGTTAATCCAATCCACAATGTTAGTTCCTAAAATGTCTAAAGTGATCGTCACACTAAGTGATCAATAGTTAATCTTTGGTGATGACTTTTGTAGATACATTTGCGAGAATATAAATCTTTATCACCTTTTACTTTACTGTGCTACTGACACTGTTCATGCAAATAATTACTTAGAATTTTCTGACTAGGACAATTTACATACATACATCTATTTTAACCCACCTTACAAAATTAGCATACAATTACAACACGACACCTAAACATGAAATAAATATCAACCCAAAATCTAACATAATAATAAATAAATTACCGAGGATCCCTACAAAATTTGCAAATTAACTTACACGAAGGCATTTTCACGTCTATTCCCAACTCATTTATATACGCCAAAATGACAGTCCAACGCTATAGTGCGTACGTGTACTGCAAGGAATACGATTTCCCAGAAAAACGAATTATTTATTTAATGGGAACTCCGCGTTAAATTATTACATTTGCAGCTTTATAGCTTATTACATGAATAAAACATGGGCAAAATCGACGTTCGTCAGTACAATAAAATCTTGATTGAAAGGAAAATGTAATCTGGCATTCCGATACTTCGAAACAACTCCCTTCTCGCTTCCGTGCATAAAAAGAATAAAGCGATTTTAATCAATTAGTTAATTTAATAAAAGTAAGTTTCCTAGTTCACTTCCCTCAAATACGGCAGTGAATTCGATAAAGAAGGGTTATTATTACGGCAAAATCACCATTAACATAAAAATCGCTTTAGTAAGAAAGTTTCAATCAACCTTTTAGTTATTTCTTACAGTTCGTACACTTTTATGCTTTGGGTATTACACTATATTGTTGTTACACTTTATTGTTATTTAGAGTTCAAGAGGATTTTCAAGTATATCGCTGTTTGAGAGTTACAACTACGAAATTTAAAAAGGGAAGTCTTGTTCAAGTAGACTAGGTTAGGCTTCATTGCCCTTGTAAATTGGCATTCGTAAAGGAAACTGATACATTCTCATTTAGTAGTGACCCAAATTTCTAAAAAGTTAAATTTAACAAATGCTTAATAAAATAAGTAAAGTGTTAAGGAAACCATAGGGATTTGGCTCAATGGTTATAAACATATAATTTTCAGTTTTCCAATTATTGATACTACGAGGGATGTTCTTCGGATTTAGTTCTAGCTGGATTGCGTAAATCGTATAGGTAACGCCATTGTTGGCTTAGTATACTTCAACAATTTGACATATACAGACATATTTTCGTGCCCCCGATTTAGCAATCATGGAGGACGTGACTAGATCACCAGATCGTTCTACGTCTGCAACCTGTGTATGAAGAATCTGCAAAATCTGAAACTAAAGTTCGTCAATGGGTCTATCGCTTTAAAGCTAGCAGCACGTTACTAGCAGTGGCCGGCCAAACACATCTGTAAATTACAGAAAAGTTGCTGTCATGTTACTGAATGATGATGGTAGGCGAATAACTATTCGTAAAATTAGTGTTAGTGCATGCATAGCTACACGAGACTCATAAGACTTTACACGAACGTTGGGGAGTAAACAAAGTTTAAGCCCGCTGGGCACCAAAGTTGTTGAGACTGGAAAAGAAGCAGGTCTGGGATATGCCAACAATTTCAAGAGCATTTGTACGTTACGGGGACAAATTTGAGCAACACATAATCACTTCTAATGAAACATGGATACTGGACTTCACCCCGAGGCCCGGAAGAAAAGCCTTCGGTTAAAGTACTTGCAGTTCCGTTGACAGGAAAAGTATTGTTGGCGGTATTCTGAGATTATTTGAATAGATTATCTACCGGAAGGTCCTTTACTAAGATCCCATACCGCATGAAAAACAAAGTATGCTTTAATTCAGTTGTGCTAAAAAGTGCTTCCACATCCATTCTATTCGCCAGATCACGATCTTAATGACAAATTTGAAAAGACTACTACGGAGTGTTCGATTTGAGACCTTAAATAAAATAAAACTTGTTATAAATAGATGGATTGCAGAGCTTTCTTAGTTTCTCGTTGGGATAAGTGCATTCAGTTAAGTCACCATTAGATTGAAAGACTACATTCTAATTTTGATGAAAATAGACGCAATAAGAAAATTGTAGCCAAATTTCCAGAACTTTGAAAACATACCTCGATTGTAGATGTAGGTAATAAATTTTTTGATGTACGATGAAACTCAATCATTTAGTTTTATTTGGGTCCATTTAGATATTCTGCGATTATTTTGAATATCTCCTCCTTGTAAATCCTAAACATCTTCTTGAGAGCAATTACATTTTCGTTATGAAATATGTACATTTAACTATTACTAATGCAAACCAAGAATTGATATAGACCATAGAACACATTTTATTTCAAAGTATTGATTAATACGGGTACTATGTCACCAGCGTACACTAGCTGTAGAAGAGCTTCTTTGTTCCACTCTTGTATGTCTTGTGCTTTTACTTGTATGCCTTTCTTGATTGCTTCGTCTATGTGTATGACTTTGATAATCACTATTACACATTATACGAAGGAATATAATTGCAAACATTTTACTATATCTATACACTCAAAATACTAAGGTTCGAACTATCAATAGATATTGTCAAAGGTATTGATAACGTCTGTCCCTTGGCTAACTCATTGGGACTTCTTGACTTAAAACACATTCCTTATTTCCAAGATTGCATGTATTTGACGTTGTGAAATTGCACGACGCAGGTAAGTATTTTTTTTATTTTCCTAAACGAAGGTCATAACTAGGTTGTCGAAATACGTATCTGGCAGTATCCATATCTAAATATATTATGCTTTTGTGTACTGTCATGCTATTGTGTGTATGTAATCCTTTAAGCCATTAAACGGTTAAGAAACCTTTATCTGAATTGTTATATTTCCTGGAGAAGATGTAGTAAATTTTTGTTTTATGTTCCTAATGCATGGCGTGTCAGTAATGTAGGTCTTAATTTCTCGCTAAAGTTACGTTTGGTTTATTTCTGTTAGGAATTTGCTTTCTATAGCTCCACTTAACAAAAATTTTTATCATAGTAATCTTCCGCCCAACAATCGTTGATGGATCTTAGTATTCTATTTCTTCTTTAACTCTATCCATGGAGCTTGCATGTAGCGTGTACTGGAGTGCTCATTGTGACTTGCGTTGTAACTTTGTTATTTGGTCTTGTAGTTTGTGTCTGTATAAATCTGATATAGTTGAAGATTTTGCTTTCAACATCATAGTACTAGATATGCTATTGCTCGAAAGAATTTTCTAAGATCCTCTACCGTTATTTCGCGTGTGGTTATAGCTTTCTGAGTGTCTGTGAAAACTTTGGAGAGTATTTTACAGATGTTTAATCTTCTCTGAATGGTTATGTTAGGGATATGCTTTTGAAGACCTTGGAACATTAGGATCTAAGAAGTGTTTTATGTTTGTTAGAGAAACCGAGCTACATGAACCGTTATTAATCTGATTAAACGTCAGAATTACGATAAAATACTTGGCTTCCTTCTGATATACATATCTCGAAATTATTTCCTTTGGTTACTTACGCCAAAACTATAAAACCTTGTTGTACGTCATTTTGACCCTTAATATTTAGATCACCTATAGGTGTTACTAAAGCATATTCTTTAGGCAAGCATTAGATCATCTAGATCGGAGGTTTGAAACCCACGACCCGCGGGCCACATTTTAGCAGCATTATTTTATAAAAATTACTAATTTTTATTTTAAAACATTACTTTGGAGATCTACACCGTACGCAAGCTACTAAGGTTTTGATTATGTGGCCCACGCCTGTAGAAAGTTTGCCTTCGTTACAGGCGAAACACGTATGCCGATTAAATTAATAATTGTATGGTGCTGAGCTACTGGTACAAATTATAATCAATGAACTAATATGTGATGCATGAGTTTAATGTTACACCGAATACACTGCCAGAACTACGAATTGATCGTAGATTTCACATTTAAACGTTGGCTGTTCTTGTAAGTGTCCATGATTTCAACCTGTCCCGAGTTCGTGACAATTCATTGCGAAACCCAAAATACGTATTTCCACTATCAAGTCGCCATCCGCAGTAGAAATTGACTAGTAAATGAATCGAATACGTATGTATGGCAAGAATTAGTGTGATAACGGTAAGAACTAATTTATTTCAGTTCTGAAACTTTCCTAATTTTATCCTTTTTAAATTGATAAATGGCTAAAGTCTGCTAGACTCGCACTCAATTTCGGGTTCTGGTTGGGTAACCCAATCGCTAGTACTCATAAGTGCAATTAGGAAGTGATGAAGTGCACCCTATTGAGCAGATAATAGTCGGAACATGACAAACTTGTTTCCTTTCTGACTCTTCGTTGTCTATCGAAATATCTATTTGGAAACATTCAGATTAATGTTCTAAAAATAAAAAACATTTTACTAAAGCTGGATGCGTTGCAATTGTTCGTCACAAGCAAAATATTTTCAAATATACAACATAGGATACAATTGATCAGAATTTAATACCGGATATTTAGAGGTAACCAGAAGCGCAAACAATTCAATTTCTCTTCAAACTCTTAGAAATTTTCATATAGATGTGCACATAGTTGATCTAAATATATACCTACAAATCTTACTTTTACGTCAAGAGTGCACGCAACTCCTTTCTGCTATATCAATTTCCCAATACAGTATCGAACTTATGATATGCACACGCACATATCTACATAATAGTATCACTTCTGCTGCAACAAGACGCACAAAGGATAATACACACCTAAAGTGACATCTCTATTTTTAAAGAAGACTGAGACAATTTTTCCGAGGGAGAAAATTGTGTGTACCGTCATATTAAATTTTATCGCAATTCGACTACCATCTCTTTCTGTAATACCATGAAATTGTAATAAGCTGTTGGTTCAAATCTGTATTTTCATATCTAGTATCATTTAATGTTTCCTATTCAAAGATAACCAGCTTTCATATATTGGTGTATTGAACACGCTTTGAAATGCACAATAAATATATACAAATTGTGTGGCATTACGAAAGCAATTCTTCCACCAATGCAATCGTTAAAGCATGATTGAACTGTTAAACTATTTAGTGTTAGCGAAAATTATTTTAGGTGTTTTATTATCAGAAATTCGTGCTTGCAAGGAGCGGTTTTCATTCCGAAAATAGGAATTTTCCTATAATAATAAATGTTGTCACATTCAAGGTGGAAACACCTCTGGAATTTTCTTATGTTGTTCGATTTCGTAACAGTTTGGCATGTAATGGTATTGAAACTCTTGTAGCCTTCTATAAGCAACCAAATACGTAAACGATTCGTTTTAATTACTCCATTGTAACGTACAACGTCTTACTAATTACCTTAAACTTCTCCCCTTCTTTCTTTGCTTCATTGTGAGAAAATTTGTAGCTGTCTAAACCCTGTTTTTAGGTAATTATATGAAGGTTTCGCCGGTCTCCTCTTTGTCTTTATTTACGTTAGAGTCATCGAAGGAATAACATTCTCTGTAATCCCCTCCTTCAATTACACATCTAGGTTAAGCGCAGGTGTGTTCTTTCAGACAAAATAAGGTCCCTTGCAAGCCATTTACCGCTTTCGTTGCAATTGCGTCGGTCCATTTTATTGCCGGTAGTACTGATGCGGAATTCTTAAAAGCTTTTTAGCGTTCTGAGGGCGATCGAAATACCCGTTGAATTTACACGCAGTTAGTTTTAATGATGTGAGTGCTCATTAACGAAGTGTAATAAAAATTGGATATATCGTAGTTTAAAAATATGTTTACATTGTCCGTTTGCAATTATGTCGTTAGGAGACCAGCCAATATCATACTATCATTAGCGAAGAAAATTGTATCTTTGGATGATATTTAATCACGAAAATTGGAAAAGGATGATACTCACTTTGTTGTTGAGTTAGGTCACTTCTTAGGGAGTCCTAAAAATAATCACATAAACCTGTCTGAGATTCGATCCCATCTCTTTTTCGGGTAGTATTGACTTCGTTCTTGGACAGAAACGCTACAAAATGGTTTCCTTCCAACTATCATTGTTAAGTTACGCATAAACTGACAATTTTGCAAATATACGTAATTGTATTATACAAACGCAAAAATACCCTAAAAAAATGTGCATTATGGTGTAGTTATCGATTTCAAAATGATATCAAACATCAAAAAATAATAGACACCAAATGGTGTGTAGATAATGTGGGTGCGTAGTATGTGTGTAACAATTTGGTCACTCCCGGATCAAACAATTATTACCTACTCACAAAAATTACGGTAACGTATTGTACGTAATAAACTGATTGCTCCGTGTAGTAAAACAACAGGTAACCATACCTTCTGCACGTAATAACTAATACTACAGCTTTGTAAATCGATAGCACTAATCTGTAGTAAATTAATTTATGACCAAATATTTGCCTATTCCATAAATACATGAATTTGCAATTCATAAACAATCTGTAAAGCTTTATTATGTTTGTAATTTATTAACATGCCATCATATGCTTCACACGTGTTTGTTGACAAATGATATATATATATATATATTGCTTATAGGTATACAGATAATGTAGATAAAATTGCCACCTTTGTTTCAGTAAATTACGTCAACATATGACGTTATTATAGAAAACAAACAGCAGGTACATGATGAAATGAAAAATCTCAATTGCGGTTGATATACTTACACACGTGACGTTCCTGGCAACCGAAGTTGAGTCGATTACAAAGTTTAGGTCATGGTAACTCTATTAAGATTGGCTTCTAAACTCTAAATTCTTAGTAAATAGTGATACGTAACCGGACTAACCAAAACTTTATTAGTTAAATTAAAATTAACTGTAAGCCTTATAGGTCACTGTAAACTTACAGCACAATTTATTTACAAACACAATAACAATCGACATTTTCAACAATAACAAGTAGGTCCTAAAGTTACCATTAAATTAATTAGTTAGTAGGAGACGGTGATTGGGCGGGTTTTTCAGCAGCGCCTTGAGCGGCAGCCTGTTGGGCCTGTGGTATATCAGCAACTTCTTCCCTTCTTTCTGTTATAGTCTTCAAAACACCGATTATTTCATCTGCCAACGCATACATTTCCTCCACGGTCTGAAATGTCAAATACGTATTGTTTCAAATCTTGGACAAATAAATTTGAGTCAACAAATATGTTTTGTGACAATGATTGCAAGGATTGCAGTATACTATAAGTGACACCAAACTGTAACGGGAACTCTGCCGCTGTCAGGAAACCACGTGTTACAGATTAATTAGTAATTATACGGTGCGAACTGCATATCCACACAGTTTAGTATCAAATATATTTTATATTTGAGTGAAGGTAAGTGAATCTTTGTGTAAGCAAGAAATTTGAATTTTGTTACTACCTCGCAATCTTTCAAATCTTTAATCAAGGGATCTTCATATTTCATATTTTCGAACTCCTCGGACGAGAACATATATCGGTTTTCAATTTCTTCTTCCTCTGTGGCTACCAAAAATCGTTCTGGTGGTGTGCATAAACTTTGCTCATTCTTCCTAAACACGTGACCCTTCTCTATGCATAAACCTGACGGAGGATCGGGGGTATCGTCCCAGTATAGGTAGTTGGGAATATGAATCTTTTGGAATTTGATCTAAAATAAAGAGCGATTTGGTAGTCACGCTCGTAAATCAGTTCAAACTATATAAGTATCTATAGTTGACTTTTATTCATACTATTTTGATATCTACTGCTGATATGAACAAACGCGTTTGGGAAATATATGGATGGAAAGGGCTAAAGCCATTTTTAAACTTGTTCAATACAAAATTTCCTATGCGGCAGGTTCAAGCTTATAATTTGAATTGAAGTAATTAATATGTTTATTACTGCTGTCAGCACTAACAGTAACTAGGACATGACAACTTAAGTAGTTGCTGCATAATATTCTACTAGAAATGAAAGTAGAAACAAAACACAAAGTCGAGTAAGATAAATGAAGTTCTGCACAAGCTGGACCTGAAGGTGCTTAATTTTATCTGAGGATCTAGCAAGTATAAGTACTACTTTGTATCGAAATAACATACCTTGGCTCGTCTCTCTGCTATTAATTTATTACAATACATTTCTATCAGCATGACTGGATGGTTTGCCATTTCGGGTGGTGCATTTTCTAAAGGTATTTTACCAATAAGTACTAAATTCTTAACTCGCTCCATTTCTTCAGACTGAAACAAAATAGGCAATGGTGAATATTTATTTTAAAAGGCAGTAAGCATTTTCAAATAAATCTGAATCGACATAGTATGACATAGTATATCTTACAATAACCAACTATGGAATGAGATATTTCCTATAAAAATAATAGCAATTCATGGCACTAAGTATATTAACTGGAAACTTGGGTATGATAATAATGAATAATTAAAGGCCGGATATTCAGGCAAAGCGTCTAAACTTGTAAAAATGCCTATTTGGATATTTTCATTTATAAATGTCTTTTTTTGCATAAAAGCGCCTATTTTCGTTATAATTCTTTTTTAGAGAATAGACTAAACATCAACAGCAAAGTTCATTTAGCTACAGTTCACGGAATCTTCCATTCTATAATGTTAATTCTTAATTACTAAATGGTACACAGATGGGTCCAAAACGCTCCACGGTGTGGGGGCAGGAATAGTGGGGCCTAGAACACACAGATCAATAACTTTGAGCAAGGACACCTCAATCTTCCAAGCGGAACTATACGCAATCTTGGAAACTGTAGGAATCCTATCCGAAAGGCGACACAGGAGAATACGAATCAAAATATTCTCGGATAGTCAATCAGTCCTTAAGGCCCTGAGCAGTTGTACAATTACGTCCAAATTATTATTGGTATGCCGCAACATGCTTAATGGCCTGGCCACTCAGAACCAGATCACCCTGGTCTGGGTACCAGGATATGAGGGGACGGGGGAAATGAGATGGCAGACATCTGCGCAAAAAAAGGGGCTGAGAGAAACTTTACTGGACCTACCCCACCTTTTGGGTTTAACAAAGGTCTCCTTAAAGGTGAGATAAAGAAATGGACAGCGTCCATTACAATGAAACACTGGAATGAGACCAGCGGGCTGGAACATTCCAAAAAATTTCTGAGCTTCGACGCTAGGAGGGCGGACCTCCTTAAAACCTTAAAACTGGACAGGGGAAGCTTAAAAACACTGACAGAGGCACTCACAGGCCACTATACCTGTAACAAGCACCTTCACAAAATGGGCTTATCCAACACGGACACTTGCAGATTCTGCGGTGAAGAAGAGGAGTCAATGGAACACTTGATCACTAACTGTGGGGCACTAGGCCACAGGAGATATAGACTACTACATGCATATACGCTGAGTGAAGAGGACCTATTTACACTCCCATTGAAGGAGCTGATCCTGTTCCGCAGCGTATTAAATAAATAAATAAAACAAACAAGAGGAAGCACAATACATAGATCAACGTGGTCGCAGTGCAAGGGGTCATTTTGGGTCAGACCCCACCTCATTACAATACAATACAATACAATAATTACTAAATAAATATTATACCCATTCCCCTAATCCCCAGACTACACCTTTTCAAACAGTATTACGATGTAATATAAACTGTCTGATTAGTAATTGTAAACCTATGTGACGATATTTGTATTGTTTTTTGCTATGCATAATACAAGCACAACAAAAAACAATATCCATGTTCGGCAAAATTTTGCCCAAATTAATAATTGTAATTTAATATTACAATTAAGTTTTATTAATATCTTCAGCCGTAATGAGTTTAAAATCTGCCAAAGTGTGTAAACTTCCTTTACAATATAGTCACTTGTATATTGTTAGCTGCCAAACTCAATCTTTTCGTAATCCAAATCAGTTCTAGCAGTTTAAATCATCTACGAAGTTCATTCATTTCCATTTTAGACTTCTCGCAATAAAGATCGTTTCTCCAATAATGTCGAAAGTGCTATATTCAGTCCACAACAAATTAAATAAATTTGTAGTGGAGTTTGAAACTGACATTTGTTATAGCGATAATTTGATGCCTTTTGTAAAATCTGTGAGAAATCAGTGAGGAAGAAAATTTATCGAATGAATCAAGGTCGAAGTAAAAATTATTTCAGTAAATCTAATCAATCTATAATGGAAGTAATTTAAATAAACATCAAAGACAAGAAGATCTGTATATCAATAGACGAGACAACAGATTCTGTAGGAAGGTAAATTTGAAATTGCAAAATTTAACTTCTTCATATCATTACAGCCAGATTTTGCGGGCACATCGCCTATATGATTGTTGATCTTTGGAGGTAAACCAAGCATCTAAAGTTTATTTATTAAATTCAGAATGCCTTGAGGGGAATAAATAGCACTACAGTCGCACAGTTATTGACGACTTTCCTATCACCACATTAGTCAGAGAAATATCATCATGACAACGTGCTCATGTTCTTAACTGATGCAGCGCCTTACATAAAAAAGGCAGGAAATGCTCTGAAAGTATTATTTCCAATGCAACATATGGATTTAACATGCCTGATCCATGGGATTTATCGTGTGATATAAGAAATCAGTGAACAATTTTTCGACGTGGATATGTTGATTTCTGCAGTAAATATGATTTTTGTTAAAGAACCATCTAGGATAAAACTGTTTAAAGAAATGGCACCTGACTTAGCTCTACCACCTCAAGCGATATTAACAAGATGGTGGACAAAAAATTTCAAAATTTTCAGATACAGCAGATGCTCGATAACGTAAATACCCGATATTGGAGACATTGCGCTAATGTGAACACAAAATTCGTAGTATAGGATTATATGGAACGGTCGATAACGTAAAATCATTGTAAGGTTCATAACTCGATAACGTAAAGTCATTGTAAGTTTCATAGCTCGATAACGTAAACAGATCTACGAAGGCGATGTATCAACGAAGATCGTATTTAATCGGAATGGATCGTCGGCACTTTGTTGGCTGAGGTTCGTTCTTTAATAAATGATTATAAAACGCTATTTTCATTTATTCTTATCCTTACTCTTTACAAAAGCTTGTTCGAACATTTTTTGCATTTTTATTTTGGGGGATTAAAGATTTCTTTTAATAATTTGCTTGTTAATAATCACATTCGCCAATGTAAACATTTAGATAATGTAAAACAGCCTTGGTCTGAATTAGTTCACGTTATCGAGCGTTTGCTGTATTTTATAAGGGCAAAAATGTGTGCATCATTCTCGCCAAACTGATAATTGCAATTCGCAGATATAAGGGAACAGCTTAGTTTCGCTTTCCTTCAGCTGCGTTTTCAGGCGCATTCAGAGGGTGCAGACACGGTCCGGAATTGCGAAAAATCATCTCAGCTGGGACAAAAATGATGAGTGAAGCAAATCCACAGCAATTATAGATCGGCGTAAAGCAGTTTGCTGCAAGCGCAAATGTACGTAGGCAAGAGTGAGAGGCTCCATCGTATATTCGAAATGTAATAAATGAACTAGAAATTTCCGTGGACAATGGAATGATAAAAGCTATAGGTATGTGTGGAGTTAAGTGAGTTCTTTCATTCAGTCAATTTTAAACTGAAAATGTTTATCAAGTATATTATATTTCCAGAACTTACCAATATGGGCAATCTGTTTATGGAAGATGAATTTGCTTCTTTTAATTAGGTACTAGTATAACAATATTTATTTACTTTGTATTATCTAAAATAATAACAATGATAACAATGATGATGATAATAAAAATAATAACAATCGTTAACAATCACTTGTCACATTTTTTGCTCCGTTTTCCCCTTAGCGCAACGTCGTATCACTGTGGACAGACTCAAGGCTGCGGGAATGCGAGCGAGAGCGAATATGGACCTACTATGACTATGAGACCGAATAAGACAGAGCGCGAGGCGTGTACCATTCAATCTCATACTCACAGTAATGCTCTGTATTCGTACTCGGTCGTTCTACCATGATTTACTGGACTATTATACTATTACTATGCTTTATTATTATTATTGTGATTTTACTTTTTCAGTTTCTTAATCTATAATTTCGTTTAAATTTTAGGCCTAAGCTATGCTGCTCCTTGTTAAAACGATATGAGTCGTGAATAACACCTTCTTTCGTTTGTATTCTGCTTCAGTGAGGATAACAAATGAGATGTCGGAATAATTACTCATAGTTTTCCAAAATCGATATGGTAAAAGTAGAAGCTCCACCATAACAATTCCTACTTTTATCAGCTTCCTGCTATTTCTATATTTAGCATCCTATTCGTTCGCTTTTCTCCCTACATATACCAAAAAGTGGAATAGCTCGATCAATGGGATAGCTGTCAGCGGTGCGTAGGTCATCGCGTTCCTATTGCACTCCCAGAGCAATTTCCGTTTCCATTGTCATAAAGGCGGATAAAAATTAATTAAAGCGTTTTTCTTTCCATTCGCGGTAGAATCGAACGCACACGCACGTGACTACAAAATTTATCGGCAATTATGTTGGTGGCCCTCGGTAGGACGCCTGCGAAATCATTCTGGAACGCCGGACGCTGACACGCAAACAATTGAATCAATTCCGATGCTTACGACGATTATTTCGACATATATTATCCTAATAAATATGTCACGTACATACATACATTGGAGCAAATATTCGGTGTCACACGATGCGTAAAAAATATTTTCAAATAAATTAACACAAAGGGGAACGAATTTTTAATGTTTCTAACTACGTTTGATATCTTCGTCGCATTGCGTATAATAAAAAAATAAGGTCAAAATAGTAAGGCATTTGCATCCTATTAGAAATTGTAGTTAATTTAGATTTTATTTGTTTAATTAGATGACTTATTAAAATTTTAGGCTTGAAATGAACATTGCTGTAATATGTTCTATACGTAGGCGTCATAAACAATATACAATTTTAATTAATTTTGGCTAGGCAGTTGTTTAAAAACCTACACCTTTCTAAATTCATGATATTGAGTTAATTTTATACGGATTTGCAAAAAAATATTGGCAATACAAAAGTGAATAGTCTGGAAGGTAAATAAAAAATTTCGAACTCAGAATATGTGTTGCAAGATTAAGATATACACCATACAGGAATTGGAAAAGTATTATCAGCATCTCTTCACAAAGAACAGAGTTTAATTTCGTTATAATAATACACCAAGCGATCTTGGGGTATGTGGATCCAGCAGAAGAGACGATAATAGTAGCAGAAGTAAGCGGATATGTATGCAGAGTAAAATATGGCAACGTTTCCGGTCTAAAAAAATGACCAGCAAGATTATAAAAGCACAGTCGAACGTCTTAATGGAAGTCCTTCCATTGATTTCCATTAAGCACCTGAATGGTAATAATCGGTCTCTTTCGCGCGAAGAAGCAACCATATCTTACATTTTTAAGAAAGGAGACAGGAAGATTGAAAAAACTACGGAGAGGTATTAGCGTAATGTATTCAGTAACTAGGTGTTATGGCCGAGTACTGTCAAACGCAGAATAATGGAATAGTTTAGAGAATCCCAACATCGGATTTCCGCCTAGCCGGTCGTGTCTAGATGACATATGTGGGATTAAACAGCTCTCTGATAAAAGACACAGGAAGAGAGATATAATATATAACATAATATGTTGAAAAGATGTACGACACTGTACCATCAAATGATGAATTTATTAATACGTATGGAGTCTTAAAATTAATTTTTTAATTGCAAAATGTACGTTTATAGTTTTTAATATTTTATTCGTGTAAAGATTGAATCGGGTATGATGGTGACGGCATCGCCATGATCGAGTCTAACGAAACTTTAATTGGTATACAATAAATTTTGATGGAAACTGCTACCCATGACAAGAATGATACTATGTACAAACGGAAACGGAAATATCTGAGATCAGAGTGTTCTAGTAGTGTTGCGCTATTGTACATCTCAACCGATCTTTGTCTCCACTTACGTGCAAGGCGTGACATTAAAATTCACACGTCATCCACTCTTTTATCAAAACTTTAGTGATTAGGTAGATTGAATATCTTTCCGATTGTATATTGTGTCTGCGTTTTCCCTTTTTATATGTATTTTCTTCAGCCGCCATAAAAGTAAGAAACAACAGTTTTTATTGAAACTACTTTTACTATTACTACTATCATTACTTCTCTGAATTTCAACTGAATTATTAGAGAGAGAAACTATTGTTACTTTGAAAGCTATCCTACGCTTCAACGCTGCCACTGCCGCATCGTGGCCGCCACTTTGAATTAACCTTAATACATTGCTGCAGGCGGTTCAAGATTTTTAGTTAGTTATTTATTAGTTTTCACTACATTATTGGCTCTTTTTGATTTTGTTATTATGCACGTTTTTCAACTATTGCAACATATACGAAATATAAATTAAAAATCAGTGTAACAAGGAAAAACTGGTACACCAATGACACCTATTACTTATTTACTAGCAACTGACAATTATACACCGAGATAAGCATGTTTTTAAGCCAATTTGAAGGAAGTTGCATGATTTTCGGAAACAGCTTCATTCGATACTTTAACAGAAATTTTATGAAAAAAATTATTAATAAAACATAATCTGGATGCCTCTCCATATAACGACCTAATTAAATCAAGTACTTCAATGGGCAGCTACCAAGTAACTGCAAGAGCTTGTTCAGTGAGCACAATTTGCATATGTCAATAATCCGTGAAGGAAATTAAGCTCTGGCAGTCGTAGACCAAATCTGGAGACTAAGCAGTACACTATAGTCGATCTGCAGTTGACAAATTATAATCTCTCAGATAATGATTTTGCGCAGTTACTTGATAGTTGCCCATTAACGTACCTAATTTAATTAGGTCGTTTTATGGAGAGTCATCCACATTTTTCTTATTAAGATTTTGGCTCTCAATAATAGTTTACTATTTAAAAAAATGATTGTTGTATGAACCCTAACAACTACTAACTTGGAACAGCCCAATACGATCTAAAAATCGGCGAAAGCGGTGTGACGTCAGTTTCTTGCAAACAATGTAATCTTTACCTTTACAAAGTAGGAGTTAAGAAAAAAGCAAATAAAGAATTTGTGAGTAGTATTTCGCATAAAAGTACTCCAAGCAGTGTTACAAATTACGTACAAATTATTAATTATTTCCACACCACATGGATTGATGGTTGATTTATATATCAGAAACAGAGAAACAGGTCTTCAACATTTTACGATATTTTGTATAAATCTGTAGTTTCATTCGACTCCGTCAGTGTTAATTGGCAATTGTTACTTGTAAGTGTAGCCTTACGTATGAATTGGAAAAAATATAGTTGATATCAGATATTTTTGAAGTTTTGGAAGGAAATCGCAGGAAACAATCTAAATACCGCTAAATTTACGACTGTACGTACTTTACACGTAGAAATATAAACAGTACTCCCATTCGGGCATATCTTTAGTAAGGTCAAATGGTGTAGATACGAGCGCGGTTCATCGACTTCCATAAATCTGTCGTGCATGTTTAGCCAGAGAAATGGAAACAGTAGTAAAATTCGGCGAATAAATGCAACGACGTCGAGTGAGATTTAATTTATACTCAACTTTTGTTAAACCGCCCTTACTAAAACAAAATAGTATTTATCTAAATTCAGTTATGGATTCTTTTCTAATAAATACGTCCAATTGTCAATAATTATTTTCTTCGTAGTAGCTAGACCCTTAGCCTTAATTTTTGAGTGCATGGCATCCGCGTCCGTCTGACATAATTGCGATCGAGTTTTACTTACGGGGAGATCTAAATTCATTAGTTTATGAGATGGAAGTGAACACTTTCATACCCGTCTAAACAATCCCTTAACGAGTTACTCTTTTTATATCTTTTATAGTTATTTACTTACTTTTACCACATTAATTTGGCGCATAAGTTAAAGTAAAATTTACAACTTATATATCGAATTAAAACAGGAGATAGTTAATAATAAATAGAATAAGTTCTGTAAGAAAGAATATGTTCCTACTACCTCAGGAAAGCCGGAAACGATTTATACAGTAGGGAGGGAAATTATTAGGTCATGCTAATCGAGTAAAATAAAAAGGCGTGTGTTTAGTATTTGGACAAGCAAATGTCAACGATAGTAAAAGCAAGTCAATATGTGGAATAAGGTTAAGTGTATGTTTACTTAGGACGTGCATTATGTATATAATACAACATCCAACACTTTGCTTAGGTCCACCTTATAATTTTTCCTTTTACACTCATTGAGTTACTTGTACCTCACATAATCTTGTAAATAAATTTGAAACATTAGTTACCACAAATCTTGTATGTTATTACTACCGCATGAACGTTCTTACGGGGGCAGGACACACTCTCCATAAGCGTCCCATTATGAACAAAATTGGAGCGAGTAATCGAGTAAATATAAAGAAAATTCGTGTTCAAATTTTCAGTGAAATTTCGTTATTTATCTTACAGTTGACATGTATGTTATTGGATTTAAACTAAATACGGAAATAATTGCAGATCCGCTTCACGCCTGCTATTGGCCCAATCGAAATGGACGAAGTCAAATACTTAAAAAGTACTTTAGCCGTGTATAACATTAAGGGGCACAAAAGATTGCCAATACTTTACTACGCGTTTCCACCAAATAAAGTCAAGATGTGAATTTGTGTAAAATATTCTATTAGATAATACTGAAATAAATGCTTGCTTCGTCGCTCTAAGCAAATGTTTCTTCAAAATTCCAAATCATCCACTCGCGGTGGTATTGCACTACGTTAATGATTGCTCTGTTCACATCCTTCTTTCCTTGGGAAAGTGTTCGACCTATATTGAATTCCGAGGCAGCGAATCAATCCCGGAAACATTATGGAGACGTAAAGTGATTTGAATTAATAGTTGATGAGAACAATTTCATATTGCGGACAAGATTATTATCTTAGCTCCGTTTGGAAGAAACATAATAATTTGTTTAGAGAATAAACTCTAACAGAAATCTCTGGGCATCCAAATCTAGGAGTTGAGTAGATGGTTAGTAGTGAGCTCTTATAAAAATTAAAGATGTCTGAAGAAGGATAAAATAGCAAAAGAATTTTCATTGAATAGGTTAAAGAATATATATAACATAACAAAGGAATTGCTGCGGTTTTTTGATTTATTTTTACCTTTAGCATATCTCCAAATATATATTTCGACAACTAAATTGTCATCTTCACTGGAAGAAGGACCAAGGTTTCTTCATTTCTCTCGTGATATTTTCTTGTGACAGGATGACACTTCGAGATATTCAAATTGTTGTAGGGAGGATGAGAATGTTTTTATTTGAGTAAATCGTAAACCACAGACATTCGTACTTTTCTTATTTCGCAAATTCAAATAAAAATTTAATTTCCTCGGTCTCTGATGGGACATTGCAAGACAAATTCATATTGCCTACGCAAGGAAGTGGTCAAATATTATTCAAATATGTACTACAATCCCGTTATAACATTGAGGAAACTTCGTCATTCACTTCATTGTGTTTACTCCGAGATGTAATTAAGAATTCCTTTGCTAGTTTCGCTTCATTCAAAGTAATTATTCGTAAAAGAATTTAAAGGAAGTTCCATGAAAAAGTTACTTAAAAGAAAAATTTCAAAGGTAATACCTTTCTTTTGTTAGAGTTAAAGTGGAATACACCATTTTTTACCAAAGTTCCAATTAAATTGCGTTAATAAACGGGGAAGTAAAAAGAAGTTTAATTACTCTAACAAACAAAACGTTAATACTTCAATCGACTACGTAGGAATTACGTACATATTTGATTCAACTTTTTAACATTAACAATTCTGCGATTCATATTTCAAGACGTATGGAGGCTGGGGGATTGCCCTCCAGTTGACTACATTTTTCACCAATTAGAACCTTGTACATTACAATTATTGTTTGTTAGATCTACTTTTGGAAATCAAGTCGATCAAGAACGAAGTGCTCACCATTTACTTTAAAAGTTGCTTAAAGGATATATCTACATACGATAGGGGTACCTTCAATTCAGATAATTGGCGAAATTTAATTTATTATAAATCTTTTAAGAAGAAGGCAAGTGCTACCAATATTTTACTATAATTTAGTCGATCAAAAAGCAACGAATTATTCAATTCAACCTGATTTCGATAAACTTAAGGGTTACGTCCAAAATGGATCAAGAATTTTTTAAAGCGACATATGTCAATCGGAAATATATTGGTACCACCTTTTAGTTAGATCCGCATGCATGCATGTGACATGTGAGTCTTCCTTTAAATACAATCGAAATTTATGTGAGTATGGTTATGTCGTTTTTATAACTTATGCAGCATTCCGTGACAACAATTTATTATGGTTGTGATACAGACGTAAATTCCTTATCTACATCTATCACGCATGCAAACTTATGAATGTATAATACATATCTACATATGCAGCATGTGGCTTCTAACTAAATTGAAATAAGTTAAGTTTTTATATTATGAATAACCAAAATATAAGAGTCTACTTGTAGTGTTTCGTGGTACTGTTGTTGTAGCTGGATTTATCTAAAATTATTTAAGTACTTTAAAATGGTTAATTGCTACCTACTTGTCTCGTAGCGATCCTCTTGTTCATATTCTGTGCGTAGTCCTCTAAAATCCGTTCCTGCAGCCTCTGCATGTATCCACGATCGGTCAGACTCACCACGTTCGATCCCATGAGCTTTTCGAGCCTGGATCTCACGTGAGGGTGGCTGAACCTATATAAACATAACAGGATGATTTTAGTACACTTTGCTTCTAACGTACATTGATCGTCATGTGACTCAGACAAGCACATATTTATTCCCAATAAAAGCGACGATAAATTACGGCGAAGACATGAAGTCCTTCGTATCCGAGTACCAACTAGCTATATTCCTGTATAGACGAAAACGTCCGCACTCCGGAATCGATAGGTCGAAACATACGAAGTCAAAACTTTAACATCGTGACTGGCTACGTAAATTAGGCATGTTATTTCGAGGTACAATAATTTTTGTTGGGCACTTGGAAAACCGCGAAAGTATATATGTATATTTACATAAATATTTGACTAGTGAAATAAGCGAAACTTAGCGGTACACGTAGGTATTTCAGAACTTCGCGGCATTGCTAAAATAAGAAACCAATTTGAATTCATGTCGTTCTTGAGATAATCCTCTGAAATTACCTGTCAAAACAAAGAAAGTAATTGTCCCAGTTCCTTAAGCACAAAAATATTGACCCAAAAATAATATAAGTCAAAAACGAAAGTAAAAGATATGTGCGATATGTCCAACTAATATACCAATGCTTTCTCAACTAAGGGGATATCGGCAAAGCCAGAGATCCCATAACACAAAATTTGACTTTAGCTACTGATTACGGCAAGTTATCCTTAATAAGAGGCGAACTTTTAGGACGTCTACAACAGTAAGCTTCCATCTTGCTAAAAGGAAACTGGAGCAAAACAAATCCAAACAACTGTAGCACGCAACATTCTTATTATTCTCACCGCGCTTTCAGCAAGGAACATAACAAAATAAATGTTGGTCGTCCTCTGATGAATACTGCCAACTGATGAAACTTTTTTGGTTAGGATGGAGTCTTGAAAATGTTGATTCCCTGATATTGTGACCTCTTTTTGAAGATGCTATAGATCTTTAACTATCCTGTTTGCCTATCATTACTTATTAAGCAAGTAACCCATCACCTATTTTTTGCTTATGGTCTTTCCAGTATTGGCGGGTTCTAGGGTGGATTTCATTCCATCCACCATATACTTCTCCAATTTACAGGACAATTTACAGTTGCAATTGCTTTCAATGTTTAATTCCGATTTTTTGATAATTTTTCTTTTCTTGGTGTTTGGTATCTTATTCCTGTCCCTTAGCGTAAGACGAAATAATCCAGTACTTTTAGATAAGAGATCGAAAGGGCAAAGGAGATGATTTCATACCACACACTAGAATAAATGCTGGACAGCACACACCTAGGTAATTTGACGCTCATAACTTTCTGGAAGAATTTCTTGGAACAACTATTACTTCGTAGGTACCTACTGTATTTTAATCTCCTTATTCAAACCATAAAGGCACCACTTAGATTTGAACATAGGAATGTAGAAACTGAAGCGCAAATACATAGATGGAACTTTGTCAATAATTTCCTCATGTACGTTAACTGTCACACATTTTCTTTATAATATTGGACTTTGTGTTCAAAAATCATTCTTTGTAGGTTGCTCTCGTTGCCTGTTTTCAGAGTTGCACCATCGATAAAATAAATTACTTTGGTAAGAATGTAACTAATTTTATAACTAATATAGGAATCCCTTACGCTATTAGCAGTTTCGCTCCTTGTGCTGTTGTAGGCCATTGAAGTTATTGTTTAACTTTACTGTTGTAAAAATTTGAAAAAATTGAAAAATGTTATTCCAATTGTAGCTCCATCCATTTCACGTTTTCTCAGAATATCTTGTTGTGTGTGAAATTTGTGAAAAAATATATACGACATAACATATTCAACCACATTCCCTGCTAGTTGGTATAGTACAAATATTTAGTAAATAAGCAAAACATTACATACCTTAGACTATACTTTAAGTTCAAGTAGTTTTAACCAATTGCATCATAATTGAAAAAATACTATAACTAGCTGTTAATGAACAAATAACGAATATTCTGATATATACTGCTGAGGATTCGTATACGTATTCTAAACTTAACTTGCACGTTCATGATAACACTGGCCGACACTGAGATTGCTTCTTAGGTGAAAGTACCCAATTCGGAATGAATTTAACCTACCGAACACGAACATCGCATTGAAAAAGTTTATTAGGTCCCATTGCAAATATATTGATGTTTTGTCCGTTCTATATGCCTTTCAGCGAGAATTTCTGCAGAGACCATTTTGTAATAAAAGTACAAATGTTCAAACCACATTCTATATAAAATATTGCTGTTAAGAAAAGTATTTTTCTCTAATGTTTTACAAGAAATAAAATATAAATGCGCTGAATAAGAAAAAATTGTTTGAGGAAAAAGTTGACAAATAACATTCTGCTTAGCCTTAATTAACTACATATATGTCCGTTCTTTTCCGCACGTGACCTTTCGACGATGAATATCACTTCATGTTAAACATATTCATATTTTCCGCTACTATTGTGACAGGAATTTCTACATATGTGAAAGGGAAAAGAAGACTGGAGAAACTTACTGACGTTTTTCGGATATTTTCTACATTATATTTTTCCTTGACGGAAATAAGGATAAGGTATGTCATATGTATATTTGCTATCATGTCTAAACGCCATTGGTAATATTCTTATCAGAGAAAATGCAAGTTTGGCCCTATAATTAATAGTATCAGAATAGTTGAATTACATATGTACATTTTGTATTTTTATTACTAGAGGTGATGAAGTAATAAAAATCAATACACTGCTCTTCAAATTTCAACTTCTTTTCTGCATCTGGTTTGAAACATAGTGATCCTACCTAAATTTGGGTTTCTGAAATCAATGGAAAAACCTTTTCCCTATCACATTACATTAGCTAGATACATACACATAGTACAAATACACGCTTGAAATACAATGTGGATGCACATCAATTATTTTAAATAAATAGTTATATATGTGGATTTACCTAAGTTTGAGTTACTGAATTCAATGGAAGAATCAGTTTTCCCCGATGACATAATAGTACTTAAGTACACAGCGTACAGCAAACTTTGAGGTTATAGTGTCACAATATTGTTTCAATTTTAGTCTTTATTTTATTTTGAAAAGGATGATGTTCTTCTTTTGTATTGTATTTCATCACAACTTCTAACAAGACACAAACAGTAGCTGTTCATCATTGAAGAGTACCAGTGAATCCAGTGCACTTGACATCGATTGTCCACAATAAGTATGTTTTGGTGAAAATGTCACTCTGCTCGTTGCTTACGGCGCCCAAACTTTCCGGGAAGAAGTCAAGGTGTGAAAGAAACGAATCAATTTTAAGCGACATTCTTCTTCAAGCTTCTTCTTCAACAACAGATCAATCACTAGGAAAACATAATTATCATCTTTTATGCTGCCCATGAAACTATGATAATTACATCGAAGGAGGATCAAGCAGCTAATTCGAGTTTTGTGGACTTAGTGTCAAAGGTTGAATTTTTCAATAATTTTGTGATTCACGGTGCAACAAATATGCCTTCTTCCAACTTTGCTTCACTTAATTTTGGAAATGGGTGTTGCAAATGATTGAAGGGCAAACCCTTATCAGTTAGTATAGTTAGTTCATTTCTACTAATTGTATAACATTCTCGCGCATTTCTTCTTATCTTTTGCTAGTGTTCTTCCTTCATTCTAGCTCCAAGCCCTTTCTCGGAGATTATCCACTATTTCTTTGTTCCACGTCTTTCTTGGTGTTGCTTTCCCTCTTCTCTGCAATGATTTGGCTGCCATACTTTATTCGGTGTTCTTCCCTCATCCATCCTTACTAGGTGTCCAAACCATTTCAGTTGCTATCGTTTGATTGAGTTCACTACGGGCTCCACGTCTAACTCTTGCCTCACTCGGTCATTCCTAAATCTGTCTAGTCTCGTTATTCCCCAAATATTTCATTTCAATTGCTTGTATTTTATTTCCCACTTGTTTTGTTACTACCCAGCTTACACATCCATACGTTAGAATTGGTTTGAAGATCATGTCATCACATGCCTATCGCTTATCTCTGCATGAATTTTTCCGGTCTTTTGTATCTTCCCTCCTAAATATTTATATGTATCCACTTGTTCGATATTTTCCCCATATATTGTTATAGATGTGTTTATGTCATTCTTTCCTATCCATCACCATCACTTTTGTCTTTTTAACATTTATTTTTAAATTTCTGTCCATTAAAGCTTTTGACCATAAATCAATAATATTCTGCATGTTCTGCTCATTTTTTCCATAAATCATCAGATCATCTGCAAATGCCGCTATCTATCCGCTATCTCTACTGATCTGAAGTTTCTGTATTCCATTTTTAGCTTCTTAGTTTAAAATAAAAACTATATTTTAATTGAAATGTAATATGTCAGATGGAAAATGTCTGTTGACTACTTATATCAACGAGGTCTACATTCTTCTCGTGTTACTTTCTTAAGATAGTTGAATGTGCTAAATGTCCTTTTGGATATGGCTGCTGTTTAACAAATAGATGTTATGTCGAGTAATTAAGGAAATAAGTTTCTTGATGTATTCAAGTTGCAAATTATAGATTTGCTATAGCTAATCCTTAGACTAACGAACTAATCACTTATGATAACCTTTATCTTGGATTTTGCAAAGTTATAGATAAGTTCATTTCAGATTTAGTAATTGGGATATCGATCACTGATAAAAAATCAGCAAGTAAACTCGATACGACAAACTAGAATAAGTGAAAAGTAACTAGATTTTGGTAATGGAGAAATTGGGAGATTGGGACTCAAATGTCAATGTCTTGCTACCACAAGAAACATCAAAATCTCAAGAATCTAAATTGAAATTAACCGTTAAAAGTGGATCAGCGGGTAATCTGGACAGCACCGATGGACAACATATACAGTGCGGTGCTTGACTTTATTGACTTTTCAGCAGAAGAAGGACAGCTATCAAAAACTGTTGTTAGTTTCTGGCATGGATTATAGTTATTACATCTTTAGATCATGAAGGAGAAAATATACGAGGATCTAAGACCACAAGCTAGGATCCGGGAATAGCTTCTGCATAACTATTAACTTCTGGAGCATATATGAAGGAGAAATTCGGAAATAAATGACAGGACAAGAATGATATCGCGAAAATATCCGGTACCTGCACTAATTTTATCGTTGGGTATACATATATTCCCTACTTCTAATTAGCTGCCGGCTGTACTTTCCAACCTTCTTCTCCACGTTCCATACAGATGTAAGAATATTACTTATTCATAACTCCATCTTAAATTGCAAATTCTGTCTATACGTCATTAAGATACTGATAAAAAAACAGAAGTACTGAATTATACATAACTTTGTAACAGTTCGAAGAATTGTTGTGGAGTATTGGTTACACCAGATTACATCGGAAAATTATTAGCTATAAAACAATGAATTAATTCTGGCACACATGTTTCGCTGACAAGATGCCGTTCACAACACTAGCTTCGTTGTTGTCATCGAAACAAGTATGCCCGAATTAATTAATTATTGTGTAGTGAGAAGTCTATCTGTGTGATATGGTGTCAGTTTTGAGTTGTAATTGATCTACATATATTTACAATTCTTATGCAACCTTCCTTAACGATAGGCTTGGAACTCAACATGTTAGAAGGCTCAAAGCAAGTTTTGTATGGTAGTTAAATGACAATCAGTTTTCTTGCCCGATTGCCTGCAATTCATAAATGTCACAGTCTAAATATTTCTAAAGAATCGATGCATACCTTTCGTAAACCTTTCCGATTTAAAGAAAATTCCAACACGCATTTGACTAGAAACTTGGCAAAAAGTAAAAGCAAAGAGAATACTAAATCGATGTCCGTGTTCTAAATACGTCTCTCCTAGTTTTACAGGAATGTCCACACTCGGACCAAATGTAATTTTCTCTTCCTACGCGTATATAGCAACAAAATCGAAAGAATCGAGACCGTAGTGAATTTGAAATGAAATAATAGAACTACAATATAATTAGTTTATATTTTTAGCAAAATTGGAATGGTAGAATGAGGTGTTATTTGTACGAATTGTCTATTGGTCAACACATAGCATATTCTAATCAATATTGAAATACATGTATAACTTTTATTGTAAACGATTGGCATATATGGTGTATTTCGCCGCAGCTTTCCTCTTCATATAAAAAATACTTATACCCAAAAGCAACATAATTTATTTATGAAGAAATTACGTTATTAATTTTTGCGACAGCATATAGCAAATAGAAATAATCGAAAATAATTGGACCATATTATCAAATAAGATTTTATGATACAAATCACTGTTGCTCTATGTACATATATTTTAAACAAAAAGAATTTGTGTATAGGATCATTATTAAAGCTTGTTGAAAAGGTGGATGACGTGTTATCATTAAGTAGTGTAAATCGGATTGACGCTGTCACTCCCCAAATTTTATTATTCAATAATAACTTATCATTGAACAATAAAATTCGCAAGAGTGATAGCGTCAGTCTGATTTACCACCTTTTAATAAACACTGGTTATTATATATATTGTAAAATTAGCACTAAGTAAATTCGTTTTTTTCTATACCAACACCGTTTTACAATTATATAAATGCATCTCAACTAAAATATCGTGCAATGTCAAAAAATGTTCAATTGCTCCTCATCTATTCTGAGTGCAAAAATCAAAAAGCATGTGATGCTATATCGGGTGCGTACACGTGTTATCACCATGTTACACCATGCAAAATGATGAAGTGCTCGTGCATATGCATCTGGTGCGAATATGTGTGTCTATATATATGTACAGTAATTAAAACGCATACGTTCGGAATGGCCAGAGCGAGGGAAAATAATCAAACCGTACAATTCGTGTTAAAATCGGCGTTTGAACTGGAAGCGACCTACGCTTCTTGCCACCCCTACGACTGGAGTCAGCCAATGCAGACCTAGAATAACGCGACATAAAAGCTATTGTACGATTTTGGATTTACCGGAACTGTGGCGCTGATGTGGTGGTGTGTATGTAAGTGTGTGTAAACTTTTGTCATAGCATTTTATTATTGACTATCTATGTATGTATATGCCATGGCTCGGATTCATTATATGGAAGTCAAGGGACTTAATTTAAAGAGGGATCCGTTATTTAATGAATTTTGTGTTCTAATTTTCGATTGAAAGCTATATTAGATGTTTTTTTAATGACTGAAGGCCTATTTAGAAATGAAAATAATTATCAATAATAGTTGAAACTGACAATTATTTAGATTAAGTAGTACATTTTTTTAATTTAAATTTCTTTATTTAAAGTGCCCGTCTAATTAAACTTGCAGGGAATAAATGGTGCACTGCTTTGTACATGTATAAATAGTAAATATAATTTGGTCTAAAATAAACAAAATTACTAATTAGTAGGAAACAAGATTTTTACAGACGTGAGTAAAGCTGACCTATTTACAAAAAATGGTTGAATATTCGCTTCTTTATACATAGAAAGTTGTTTCCAAATGAGGCGTAGAACGACATTTCTACAACTTGAAGTTCCAATTCCAAGATGATTCTTGTGCTAATGTTCTCTCCCTTAACTTCCAAACAGAAGTATTTCACTTTACGCTTTCAAATTAAAATACTTTTACACTGATAAAATGTCTTTATACTACACTGACTTTACAATAGACCTATATTCACTTTTATATTTTAGGTTATGTATAATTACAAGAAAATTATAGTTTTTAGAGGTGTACTCTTTCCTCTTCTCGAGCTGAGGATCAACTGACTAAATTCCCAAAATTCTATTGGGTCTTGGGCCAAGGAAATGGTTCTTTTTTGGTGGTTCATAGCATATTTGATTCTGAAAAGTTTGATGCATGCGAGAAAGGAATTCCCCTTATGCCACCCTGAGTAAATCCCAGGAACTAGTCGACTTACATCAAGGAACAGATTTATGAGAACGATCAGCATTGAACCCCCAGAAATCTTCTTTTTACATCCAAAACCCCCACACCGAATAGACCCGTACTAGAAAGAAACTAACGTGCTCAATTGCATGCGCACTGGAGTATCACCTGTAAAATACAACCTGGCTAAATGGTGTACAAAGACTGAAAATGACACATACAAGACGACGCTCCGGCTGCTTTTGACCTACGGCGCTATGGCCTAGTTAACAGCGAGTGAGAGGAACGTCAAAAGACTGGAGGCACTCTAGAATCGAATCTTCCGCTTCGTAAGGAATGTTTAGATTCATCAGGAATTGAACTTCCGACTCGACTCAATTTCTGAGGAAACTCCTTAAGTCCGTGTGGGAAAGAGTCCGCACCAGCAAAAGCCACTGCGTTCAGATGTTCGCCGATTCTCAAAATCAGATCCATTTTAGGATTGAAAAGTGATAAATGATTAAAATTTGGAGATGTTTGATTAAGTAGCCGTAGTCTAGGTGATGTTTATTTAACGAATGAATATTTCAGTGGTATTGCATCGTTCGTCGTGAGTTCTTTTCAATTTTTGTTTGTTTGTTAGTTTAACTGAACGTGATTTTCTTTGGGGGTAAAATGCCATGTATATGATAATCAAGTGGACGAAAGGGGTAGAATTATTGGTTTGCGCGAAGGCCTTTTTTCGTTCAGAAAAACCGCAAACATCTTAAACAGAAATGATGTTACGATAATTAGAGTTTGTTGAGGGTTATTTTAAGCAGGGCAAGAACGTCACTAAAGATGGAGTGAGACTCAAAAAAGAACAACAGAAAACCAGGACTCTAGGACTGCTGGGTATAACCCGGTGTATTGCTAAAGCATGGTTTCAACATATAAGTCGTGCAGCATGTCTTTGTACTATTTATCGTCGAATTCGAGAGTATGGTTTACGCTCATGCCAAATACATTCAGTGCTTCCCCTAGCGGCTTTAAGGCCGGCCATACGGTTTGTCTGGTGAAGAGAAAGGCTTCAGTGAAACATGCAGTGGCACCGTGCCATATTTAGTGATAAATCAAGATTCTGTTGAGGATATTTTCAGTCGTAGGACCTCCGCACCGCACTGTGGGGATTATGATATGGGACTTTTACTTACAACATCACATTTCCTTTAATCTCCATTCCAGACAGTATGACAAGACAGTCGCGCTCAGGTGGTAGTGCATTTCTTCAAACGCCGAGAAACCTCTATTTCAACAAGGGCATCGTCAATTGCCAGCACTATATTGAACTGTTAAGAAAACCTTTAACGTCAACCTCTAGATCTTCGCACCTTTCCGTCATACACAATTTACCTAACTTACTTTAGAAGTTCCTCGGCATGAAATATAGTTTGGCGACAATAAAATAGGCTGACATCAATAAACTTTAGCTTCGATCTGTCACTGAGTGCTTAATTAACTACCGCATATTATTTTTCATCATTTATTGCTGTTCAATGCTTAAGTGTTGCTGCCAAAAGCTAATCAAAAAATTCCAACTGCTTCTAGGTGGTGAAATTTCTGTCAGATAGTATATTTAAAAAGGTACAATCAATTTCTTATTCTATAAAACGGTCTAAACCTTGATATCCCATTTACTAATATGTTCTCTGCTACTAAATCGCTGTCAATATTTGAGATCCTTACATCTGTGTATATAGGCCCTATAAATCCACATACATTTACACAACTGCGCATTCGTATACGTGAATATGCTTACTCTGGATAAATACCGCTCTTGACATTACCTGGGGTAAGACGTGGGTTAGCGCGACCGTATTGAATGTCACAAGTATTTATGAAGCATTTGTATTATTCGCGCTAAAGGATGTCCTTTATACACCCCAAATATTTATGATAATAGTCAGCAGTGTACGAATTATATTTATAAGAGGAATAATAGAACGAGCGGCATCCAATACTTTCGGAGTATGTCCTACAAGACCACAAATTATTCTAAGAAGCGCATGCAATCCATTTCAAATACAATCGGTAATGGTACGCAAATAACTCAAGGTCATGTTATTTCAACCAATATCATAAATGCACGTGAAAACAAAACTTTGTTGTTGTGTTGCTGACACGAGTAGCTCTGTACCTTTACAATATTCAACATTAATCAGTAGTCGCATTTAATAAACGAACATAATAATAAGAATATTGGCAATTGATTAGAACAGAAAATTACAAGTCAGACATACATAGGGTTACTAAATATCTTAACAAACATAAAAATAAAGATAATTATAACACAGGAGTCCCTATCTACTGCCAGTCCCCTGAAAATACTTATGCTTCTGAAAAAAAAAAAGTTTTGTAGGAAGGAACTCTCTTACTTCAATAGACAACTGTTGTTGAGTGAGAATTGTTTGTCCTTTTACTTCTTTTCTCGGATCTTTTCCACAATATCGGCCCTTATTGTTTCAATGAAAGCTTCAAATCCAAGGAATAACGCATAGAGTTCTTTCCTACAAATGTGTTTGCTTTGACTGACTCAGGTCCAAAAAGCCATATTGTTATTGGCCAGCTGTGTTTGATAGAGGTGATGGCGTAGGATCATATGTAAATGATCTACTCGCTCTAATTAGATCACAGTGTGTGTTCTATGCGGACGACTTGAAGATGTACTCTAAAATTGAGACAACTCGTGACATTGAACAGCTTCGGCCGGATTTGATATCTATAGAAAACTGGTGCAAATGCACTTGAATTAAATACACCCAAGTGTAAAACACTTTCTTTTTCTAGAAAGGACTTAACAAAGTATTTTGATTACTCTCCAAACGGTGTTGAATTATTGAGGATGATTTAGGTGTGTTGTATTGAGCCATGGAAAAGGTTTTACTGTGCATATGTCAGGAGTACACTGGAGTATGCTGGTGAGGTTTGAAATCCACATTATGGCAATGGCATAGATGAAACTGAGCGCATTCAGCGAAAATTTCTAAAGGCTTATTGGCAAAACTAAATTTTACAATTTCGCGATTGAGCAGTAGAGCACATAGTGTTTTTTATTTGGACTGATCAAACATACTGCATGACCAAAATTCTCATATTGTGTCTATGACATCAGTGATGAATAATACAATAAAAGGACTTAATTTCGACCTTTTCGATACTAGCGTAAGTGAATTCTATAATTTAATGAATGCATCATTATATTCATACTAAGACGCACAAATGAATCTATTATTTCTTGTTTTAATGATTTTCGTGTAAATAGTTATAATGGCTGTTGAATAAATAATTAAATAAATAAATAGCTTTTGTGGCTTTCTACCCCAAGATATACTGGGAGTAAGCCGGTCCCTTTTTCAAATTTCGTACAGCCTGATTTTTCGACTCATGGATAATATGCATGCATTAATATCGACTGGAAACAAGAAAACTTTGCCAGAAAAGATGCCCTAAAAGTGTTATAAACAAATAGCAAACATTGCTAATGACCAGCGGAAGCTCATTATCGTATATGTTTTATTGCAGGGGAGACTGATTTGTTTTATTCGTTTGATGGTAAGAGGAGAGATAGGAATAAAATAACAAAAGAAGCATTTCTTTAGCGGTATATTTATTAAATAACACAGAAAAGTAAATTAATACAACAATCGTAATACATAGGCATACAAAGAGTCCAATCAATGAGAAGTTTGAGCTTTTCCAGTAGAATGTAATATTGTGGAGTTTATGTCGACAAAGATAATCTTGAAGAGTCTTCCTCCTAGATGTCTTTTAAAGTGAAGGAGCAAGGGTGAGATTACTAGGCGTTGGATCAGGTTTATACGGAGGGTGATCAAGTTGAATGAGGCACAAATTGATTTTGAAATAAGCTTTCCAAACAGACTTTGGTAGACAGATAATTTCCTTAATTCGTAAATCACTATTTACGGGATAATTCAATTGATATTTATCGAGAGAATCTTTCCAAATCAAATATCAGGTACTGATGAGGGGCAAATCAAAAAACATTTCTCTGCCACTGCCATTATAAAAAGTAGTGCTTCCATACCTCGTGGAAATAGTTAGCTTTAGATTTTTTTGTTTGCTCATTTTAAATATAAAGATTCTAAAAATAATTTGATAAAATGTAAAATAAAAATATAAATAATATACAGTGGTAAGTAGGCAACAGTTAACGGAACGACATACGAAATATCAACGTAATAGAATGTAACTTTACGACTAAATTGTCGATGCTGAAGAGGGGACAAACTGGATAGGCGCATCGCCCACAATCATATTTGGCAATAAAACGAAATTTTGACTGTAATTGTGCAGTAAGAGGGTCAACCTATACCTTACGATATGGAGTAACAGTCGTTCAGCGATCGACTTGTTAGCCACCTCTGCTCTATTGTGTCACATAACCACAAATATTTTCAAACCTAATTAAATACCACTTCCAGTAACACAACTTGCGATTTGATAATTACATGGACTTGCATATTTAATGAAACTATATGGATTTGCGATGTCGTTGTCGCCAGCAATTAGATATTGTTCAATGTCGGGTACAAGTAAGTATATTCATGGAAGGTGCATCGGGAACCGTTTGCAGTGTCCTTAATTACTCACACAAGGCATTATCATGCATAATTGGGTTTCCTATTATACATCCATATTTCATTAGAGTCTTCGCCGCAAAATGCTAAATGTGGGAAATTAGTACATTGGGAAATTTGGTTGATGGTTGCATTATAAGTTACATATACAGCTACTTATTCGTTGATACCCCAAGCTACAGTGACAAAATTTTTAAACATTTTCTTAGTGTAGAAGTTTGTAGCAAATACTGTACTTGAAGTTTTACTAGCGAGTGTGCAAATATTAGTTTACATCTATCGACCCTCTCGTATGTAAATTTTAATCCAATACCGTAATAAAGAGTAGTGTTGATGAGGTAACATCGGTCAGAGAAAACAATATTTAAGGAAATGGTTGTATAGCCATAAGTGTTCTTAAATAATGATTTTGGTCTAATGACCGCTGTAACAAAACAGTAAAAAATTGGGGCATTACTTTGATTTTGAAAACACAATTATAACAAAAACAGGAAATAGTTATTATATTAATATTAAAACTGATATACGAAATGATAAATATACAGAAAGATACTAAAAGTATTAATTTCAGAACCGATGTTCAGAAATTAAGCAAGGTATATAGTAATTGTATAATATATTATATAATAAGTTTTGGTTTGGTTTCTGATTCGGGCTTTCCCTAGTTCTTGTTAAGGTTCCGACAAAGATTTTTTGATGTAAGGTTTCTTTGGAAGTTTTCATAGTTTGCATGTACATATGTGTTTGCCCATTAAATCAGACAGATCCTACATATCAAGAAATCCTAGTGATTAGTTATTTTGTTGATAGTTCCCGAATGAAAAGCAAATGTTTGTTTATACATTTATCTAGTTATATATTCACTGATGAAGGTCTCCCCAAAGCGTTTGTAATCGTTCTGAAAATATATACATATTATTTCAATCACTCTTCTTTAATTGACCTAATTGTGATAGAAAACTATCATGTACAATACTTGAAAATCAAGTGCGCTATGTTTTCGATATATTTATCCCATTCTATCTTTGTCAAAAATAAAAGGAAACGGATAATACCTCGCAAGATATGCTACACGTAGTTATACGTATCAATATTTGGTTTGTGAAAAGTAAACGCGACTCTTTATAGAATAACGTGCAGCCCTCTTGGTCGTATTCTTATGCCAACTGATACAACATGACATATCTTGCTAGAAACGTCTAAATTTAATCCAGACTCGCGATGGAAAAATGAAAGTCTTAAAACAAATACACTTTCGTGACCCGTTTTCCAGAAAATACGCCCTATTTCCCCCACATACATATAACATTATATCCAACGAAGGATATAAATTTTATCGAAACACTCCAACCTTAAAATAACAACTTACAGCGTGTTTATAAAATACTTACCTAGATATCTGTATGGTTTAGTATAGATACACATAAAGAATTTTCTGATAATGGAATAAAATTAAATCTAGTTTTCAGTAATTGGGGTTTGTTTTTCTCCCACTTTTTTATCCACCGCGCTTCAGACACAACATGATATTTATTGCCTACGGATACGTAGAATGTTAATATCTTTTAAGCGACTATTGATTCTTATAGTTTCACGAAAAAATAAACGAATATAGAATGAAAATTTATCTTCTAGAAGACGGTAAGTACTCTAAGTGACAAATTGGACAAAGAGAAAAGGAAGCTTGTGAGACTACGCTGTAGATCGTTAATTTAATTAAGGAAACATCTTTTGTGTAGCCAAAGGGCGCGGAAGGATGACAATGACGGAGCCCGTAGTGGTCGCTGGTTTATCAAAGCTCAAAGAACAGAGAATCGCTTAGTTTACTCCAAAAACATTTACAAACCGGTAGATGTAATGGAAATAAAAGCACGAATACCATGGTAACGTTATAAATTTTGAACTAAACGATTGAAACTAACAGAAAAAGCAAGGTGCGTTGTATTTGGATACCAATATTGCATTAAAGGAACAACCGCACTTCAGGCGAAACAGAATTATTGTTTGTCATGCAAAGTGCCCACGCAATGCGTCTGATTGAACTCATTGCCTGCAAGCAGCATCTCTGATGCACATTATTCGCAGCTAAATGAAAGACTCGCTGCATCTGATTTATGAAAATTATCATAAAATACGTAGACCATTCAGAATAGATTAAGTCGCAAATAAAATTTCCGGGAACAACCGGAGATAACAGTGAAGGAGTTCGGTGATACTGTCGTGAAATACTTATCTCGTATCATTTACTGGGAATGATTACGGGCCCACGCCCTTTCATTACACAATTGTGGTAAATTGCAGACATAATTTACGGTCAGTCGACGGCAATGCTGATGTTGCGGGCGGTGTACGGATGCTCCCTCTAATATGTCTGTCCATTGTCTTTCCACTTCTTGGAACGATGGTTGATGCGCCCCGTCGTTTGTGACGACCGCGATAATGAACTAAGACGTTCCCACTTGGCGACCATGAAATTGAATTTATTATCCCCGTTCTCGTTTTACTTTTTCGAAATTGAAACCAACTGAATGGTTAATGTGCAAACTCGTCACGATAAACGATGTACAATTTGTCTTAACATCGTTCCCATGAACGTAGTGCCACCTAACTAGCTTTCGTAGTAAGTAGTTTATATCACCTTATACCAATAGACTGAAAATCTTTTTGTGTTGCAGTGAAAAGTTCCATTCAAGCGATTCTTAATAAACGGGACGTAGGATATGCTTTAGAAGTAGATTCCTTACAGCGTATTGACATTTTTAATGGATATGACAGGTTTATTAAATCGTACTACAAAAGCAACGATAGTAATATCATACGTTCTACACTCTACAGAATATTCTATATATCAGTAATCTTATATCTTGATATATGATTCACTTCTTGAAATTGTTCGGGTGGGTGGTATAATATGAGAAATCTTTTCATAGAAACTGCTTAATAATAAAAAGCTAGAATACTCGATTCATTGATTAATGATTTTTTTCCAAGAAAACAAAAAAAACTGAAATGATCTAATGGGAAAGAAACAGTTTGCGTCAATACTTCTAGCCTTTATACTACAGAACATAATAAAAATATGATAGCGGATGACACCAAAAGTATAAAGAATAGAAATGATCAATTTTGGTTAGTAAATTTCAGTTTCAATAAGAAGAAGTAACACAGAGATAGTTTATATCCTGTCTCTGCAGTATTATTCGTCCTTTTTTAGGCTTCAGAATTTAAATTTTTAATCCAATTCCGCTTTACGTTTTTGTTCCATCATCTTTAGAAGGCGCTCTTTTCGGTTATGTTATCATTCTGGACGTATGAAATAAAATACACGATCTTTTCCCAATATTAGTTTCTCCTAAATTACTTAAATTTATTGTTGAAATTGGGTGAAGGTTTACAGTGTATGATTTGGACTTTTCTATTTCTTTTTCTCTTCGATCAGATACTGGCCATATTCTAAGGCGTTCAAAGCCGAGAGTTTGTGTAGCAGGACATTGATTGAAACTTCTTCATTATTGTTAACTGGGCTGTATGTAAACTGATGTGATCTTGCTAAAATATACTACCCTTATTAGGTAACGCTTGTAAATACGAATGCAAAACCAGTTAAAGAATGTGGTCAATGTAAGAAGTTCATATCATCTCGAAAATATGCTAACGGTGATCGACCAGATAAGAATTTCCCAAATCATTATTCTAAGAAGGTGTATTGTTCACGTAACGTCTTAGCACATACTAAATCCAATGTTACCCTTTTCAAAGCTTTATTGTTCTTCCATGATCATCATGTCATTGCTGCCAGTTCCTGTTAAGATGAAAAAATCTGGAGCAGGATGATTGGGCGGAAGCCTCAGCCACCTCTCCACATCTAAGAAAGTTGTCAACCCTCCCGTTTAAGGCATCAGACGCACGTACGCGTACCGGGCTGCTGTACTGAATCCAACAATCATCCGCTTGGAAGCGCATTTGTTAAGAAAATACTTCCACTGCCCAATTAATTGCCGTTCCTATACAATGATTTTCTCGAACATTTTGATAAATTTATGCGTTGCAAAATGCATAAACATTAACATTTTTCTCACAGATTAAGATGTCTTACAATCTCACCTTGCTCAATTCCGAAGAATGTGCTATATGTACATGTAGATATTTACGTGTAGGTGTTGTAGGCGCCTACTATTAATGTCAAAGTCGGTGTTGCTCAAGCTGGTGGTTTTATAGTTAATTGTGGGGAAAATTTGCTATACAACAGATATAATTTTGTTTCTGGATGCTATTCGTGTTTTTATACCTTAAAGTTCTCTTCCTCAATGTTGATGGTATTGTTGTTCCTAGACGTGGGTGTGTAAATTATTAGCATCTATGTACCTGTTTCGTCTAGGGGCGATAGTATTAGGTCCTTTTCTTCCACTGTATATACTGTGTGTCTGGCTAAGTTCGCGACAAATGGAAAACTTTTTTATTCTTGGGTTTATGAAAAAAAGTTATTCTTTATAAAAAGTCATGCTTCATCCAAAACTTAAATTCAAATTGTCAGATTTTAATATTCAATCACATTCACTTACATTTAGGTTTTTTAATTCTTACACTTTTCTCAACTACAAAGTCAACAGTTTGATGTACACATCTTTAATCTTAATCTAGAATACTCTGATAAACAATGTTTGACTAAATCTGTCACTATCATCGTTTGCGCTTGTTAAAATACAATAAGTTGAAATGCCTGTAATATTAAGTAAAGAAGATAAAATTGAAATCGTCTTAATAGTGGGCGATAATTACAAAACTTTCAGGGAAGCAGCAACTATTTTTAATCAGCGGCATCCTGACAAGAATATTCACCACGAGACGGTAAAACAACTTTTAAGAAAATTTAAGACTTTCGGAAATGTCGAAAACAGATTTAACAACAAACGCCAAAACCATGTTGCTGATAACGAAATGGAACTAGAAGTGATGCTATCAGCAATAGAACAACCGAGGTGTTCGTTGCGGAAAAGAGCATTGTTGATGTCAAACACTATAAGCAAAGATTCGGTAGCTAAAATTCTAAAAAAAAACAAATTTCATCCCTACAAGCCTACATTTGTACACACTCTAAGACCAGGTGATAATGACAGACGATTGGAGTTTTGTGCCGACATTCAGGCAATATTAGCAGATAATCCTTTTGTGTCGAGACAAATTTTATTTTCCGATGAAGCAACATTTACATCGAACGGAACTGTATCGAGTCAAAACTGCCGTTGGTGGACAGATGCCAACCTACATTTTACAATAAAAACTCGTGTTCAAGACAAATGTATGGTGCGGAATCTACAAAAGTTATATAATTGGACCTTTCTTTTTTCACCAATCTTTGAATGCCGACCGGTATCTAAATTTTTTGCAAAGTGAAATTAGTAATTTTATCGACAATCTTCCATTGCTGGAACGCCAACATATTTGGTTTCAACAGGATGGTGCACCTTGTCATAGCAGGTTGGACGTAAGGCAATATGTTGAAGATTGTTTTAACGAAAGGGTTATACACCGCTTTTCCACAATACGTTGGCCACCTCGGTCTCCAGATCTGACCCCACTTGACTTTTTCTTGTGGGGTTATTTAAAAGAACATGTTTATATTCAAGCGCCGTTTACGGATGTAGGCCATCTAGAACGTGTTATTAGAGAAGAAATCTGTAAAATAACTCCACAAACAATTAGAAGGGTTTTAAGGCATTTTTGTGATAGAACCGTTACATGTATGGAACGAGAAGGCGGATATGTTGAAGCATTTGTGTAACATTTTCAATGCTTTCTTATGTGTAAATGCTGTATTTAAATTTTTTAATTTCCAATTCTGAACGACTATTTCTTATAACATTTTAAGTATTATTGAAAATAAAGGTACTTTACTCTTATACTAATTTCATATTTTTTGTCATATCTCGTATATGACTAACAAATATTAAAATCTGACAATTTGAATTTAAGTTTTGGATGAAGCAGGACTTTTTATAAAGAATAGGTTTTTTTCATAAACCCAAGAATAAAAAAGTTTTCCATTTGTCGCGAACTTAGCTAGACACAGTATATTGTGGAAAGCTGCGCTGAATATGTTACGTTCGGTACCACAAACTCATTGGTCAGATTCACCTTGATTTGGTCCTGCACCACACACTTAACCCTTTTTACATGTTTATTTGATCGGTTATCTATTTCAAGTGCGTAAAGCTTAGATCGATGGCCGCCTCAGCGGTCTTGCTTTAAACAATCTCAGCGTGCCTTCCTTCGTTGAGTTATGTGCAGCATGAATAATTGTAGGTAAAAGTCGTACATCAGTAGATCTGATAATTCCAAGACGGTGAATCCAACACGTATGGATCTATTGCCTAGGACCTTCATTTTCTTCATTTAAATTGCCATATAATTCCCCGGTAAATATATTGATACTTGACGCACTTGTTTAGTCAGGTAGACTGATTGTGGTGGTGGTGGTCGATGGATGGAAAAGAGTTTTAGCCCGTTGGATATTGAAATGATGTCTTTCGATGTCTGTGAGAAGCTCCAATTGGATGTCTCTGTTTTTAGGTATTCCATGATTGGTGTAGTAGTGGATTGGATTTTAGTGTAGATCGTGACATATTTCTCTAGAATTTTAGAATACGTCTGTGATCAGGGGTAAATATTTGAATATTTCACCAAACTGAAACAAGTAAACATGTCCTAGGCTATTGTACAATGGCGTGTTCGTAATCCTAATCGCTAACGCCTTCACCCATCGATATATTACGGAAGCTGTTCTACGCATTTTATACGATTGTTTTATTTATATATTTATACGATTAGCTTCTTATTGGAACTAAATTGTAGGTACCTGTTTCACCATCCGCCTTAAAAAAACATAACACACATTTAGCTGAACTAAATTGCGATTTGGAAAGAGAATTCTCAATACAAATCCCTGATAAGAAATATTTAATTACATTATATTATATTATTAATTATATTATTTTAGTTTTATAGTGTGACTCATTGTCAGTAAAATGCTACATAGGATATTTTTACGGTTTCCTACAAATACCCTTTCGAATCACGAGAATACTTCAGGTGATAGATACTCTTGTCTAACTTTTCAACAAGCCTAATATTTTTTGCTTGAATATGTCACATAAAAAGCAATTACGGTACCTGATACAAGCTTTTCCTTGTTAACAAGCGAAAATTCAATGCTAGTGCGTAGTATGATATAAGACTTTAATTACAAAAGGAACATATAAAGCTATCTACATCAAAAAGATTTCAGTATATAAAATATAATGGGTACGCCTTTGATTCTTTGTATTATATATCATCTTCCTTACCATGTTGCTCCGTATGTATCAGATATGTGCATAATTGTACGTACTATATACATACATTTGAACCTCTTGTGTACAAAGTAAAGGGACATTCTCTAGTTATAATTCGATAATTATTATTCTTAGTAATTTACCAATTTTTAATTTTGAGGGTTTATCAAGGGGAACTTTAATTGTCATCTCTTTGGCCATTTATTTTCTATGCTACATATTATATTTATCTTAGAAGAAATTTGTTCACCTTATCGATGATGCTCCAAGAGGGTAGGAAGCGTAGATTAATTTAAGTATTTCTTCAAAGTAAAGCAGTAGATTAGCATGAACAGTAAATAAACGAAAACAAACAAAAAAAGAGACGTAGTGCTCTAAGAATTAATTTCAAGTTAATATATGGCTACGAAGATCATTACCGAGGCTTCACCAAATAATTGATTGCATTGCGTTCCCCAAAATCCAACGCTATGTATATAAGAAGTTTTGTAATCACTGCTTAAATTTACTACTACTTCTACATTATAACTTCGGTGTTACCAATTGTCCATAATAATTATTTCAAGATAATATTCGATATTAGAAACTTATTTTGAAAAAAGTGGAACCAGTGTTGCGTTCTGTCCATTTAACTAAATAAATGTTAGGCATGGTTGGAAGAAGATTAGCTACTATGTATAATCCTGCATAGATTCTGATAATTATAAACGATACAACTATTCATTCGGTCTATCGCTGTTCAATCGACTTTTCCGTAATTTCCGGAAAATTTTCTTCTTAAATTTACAGGGCCTCTATAAAATTCTTTAAAAACTAATTGGATGCCGTTAGGGTGTTTTCTCTCTGTTCGACTGATTACGTATGTTAGCAGCTATTATTTAGTCGTAGGTAACATTGTTGTCCAAAATATATAAATTTATTACAAGTATTAAACAGAATAGGTAATAAGTATGACTTCATTTGATTAAGGTATTCATAAATGTGTTGACTTCAGTCTAGACTTATTTAATATAAACCAATTTCATGCCCTATACTTTAAAATGGTATTTAAGAAAACAACTAAACTCTTTAGCTGCTATTGTAACATTTATGTCGACTTCCGTGCATATTATCACGCTAATTGCATTAATTTATTAGATACGGCGTTGAAGTCATTCCACAAGGCAGCGAGAAAACAAGTGGAGCCCGATTTAGAAAGCGACTTAATTAAATTCTTCAATGTTTATCCTTTGCGAGAAACAATTATGGGATTTGTACGTGGAAGGTTGTAAATGAGTTATTCGATTAAAGAAACTGAATGGCGTGCGTTAGGGATGATAAAGGTGATCTTATTAACGTCGAGTTTGGGCTATTGTTCGTAATGGTATTAGTAGCGTAGCGAAAAATTAAATTTCAGATTTCTACGTTCGGATAAACGAGTTCGGTAGTAAACGCTGGTTGAACATAATGAATTTATCGTACCGTTTTTGTTGCCAAGTTTTCGCCGTCGTTTAGTTTCTATTACACAAAACTATATTTTCCGAGCTTAACTTGGAAATTGTTTCTATTTCCTACAAAACTTTGGAATACTTTTCTGCTTACCTTATTGGGAAAGAATGAAGATGTTATAAAAGAGGAAAGATACGTGGGTTGAAGAAATGGAAACGTACGTATTGTTTAGGGAAAGGGAATATTGGGAAAAATCAAGTACGTTATTTGTAGCCGCTTTGTTGTAACTAACATAATTTGGAAGTTGTTTCGTAATTCAATAGCATTGAAGCCTTTCCCTACTTCATAAAAGTACATTATTGCACATATTGAATGAAGCTATTTTAAGTATAGTGTTTCATAATAGTTTGTACATACACGGTTTATTTAGACACTTGTACAACCTCATAGACATTGATGTAAAATTGCTTATCTAAAACGAATACCACTCGTAATTGAATGCGCACAATACAGGTCTCTATATAATTAGTTTAATTTAAAATCTATATTGCTCAACATGTGAAAACATCCAGTTACTAAACAAAAAAGATAGTGAAACCAATACAACTCGTACTTATATAAGGAAAGTTGATAGAGAATTCATTGAAAGTAAAAGTAAGTAAGTAAGTAATAGCGATACTCGAACAATAGAAATAAAACAATGGGAGTCCCATATAAATCAAAATAATAGTACATGATTGAAGAAGATAGGCATGTGACTTAGAGTAAAATAAAGGCATTTTTGGGCATATCGAAGACTGCAATATATTTGATTTTGCATGAACGTTTAGCTGCGAAAAAGATCTATTATCCAAACAAAGTACTTATGTTAATTCTTGGAAGGATGTGCACAAAAAAATTGGCCGTGGAACGCCAAGTTTCACATACAAGTGAGAAAACTTGGATATAGTGGTGCGAATTGGAAATTAGGCAATAATCTACTGTTTGGGTGTTCCAAGATGAACTCAATCCCACAATAGTTGTTTGTTCGCGAAGTAGTTCCAAGAAAATTATCGGGTGTTACTTCGGTGGTACTGGACATGTCGCAACCATTCATTTAGAGGATCCAAGACCTATTAATGCTGAATGGTATACAACAATTTGTTTGTCATCGACGGAATCAGGAAAAACAGTCGAAAACTTGTCATTCTATACCATCACAATGCTAGTTCTCAGACAGCACGCCAAGCAATTGATTATTTAGCAGAATAAAGCATCGAATTAATGTTCCATTGCCCGTATTCACCTGATTTAGTGCCCAACGATTTCTTTCTGTTCCCGAATGTCAACCAAAAAATGCGTGGACAGCAATTTTGAGCACATGTAGAAGCTATCGAAGCTTTCAAAAACCTCGTTTTTGGAATACTAATTTCAAAGTGGAAAAATATTTCGGGAAATGGTTTGAAGGTACGCTAAAGTGTATAAAACGAATATTTTGAAAAGTAACAAAACAATTTGTACCGAACAAAATTGTTCTAGTTTTTGTAAGAACTTTAAAGGTAATCTTCGTCGTAGTCGGAAAACAAAGAGATGGAGTAAACACCAATTATAAAAATTGAGTTAAGTAATTATATGGCGTTCTCTCAAATTCAATAGTAATAACAATATTTCCTAAAAACAGAAGCCTTTGATTAAACGGATTTTAGCAAGGATAACTTTCCAACTAAAATTAAACATCGTCTATAAAACAGATTTAGCAAGATCAATTATTCATGATACCGTGAATGCCACAATACCAAACGCACAAGTGCCACAATATACACACACACACTTCGATATACATACGCATGTATGTATGTAGTGATATAATATAACCTAGGCAAGCTGATGCCAGAATAGTTTCAATTCCCTCAAATATATTAACTTCCAAGTCTAACGGTTCTATTAAATGTGGCTACAATTTCAATGGACAGAAATTGCTTATCCAACTAAATTTAACTAGATCGAGAATATCGATGAATATCTTGTAGACTATTCATTCACGCTTTTACATAAAAGGGTAACGTATAATAGGCTAGTTTATTTTATATAAATTTCAGTAACAATAAAACAGACTACAATTATCAAAAATATAAGAACGTTTTTAAGAAGATTCTGTGACAGGGATGTTATGAATTTACAAGCTCGATACATCCCACTGTTGCATAAACCATGCATTCATTAATAATCAACGGAGGAAAAGCCCTTATTGAAAATATCGCTCCATTATGGTTTCTGATGGTTTAAAGACAAACAAATGAATTTAATCCATAGGGCCCCAGGAAAGCTATAATATCCCCTTTTTATTCTTGGCACGACACCGCGCTTTTCACTTCTTTTCCATTAGTTTTACTAACAAAGAAACAAGCTGCGATTGATAAAAAAGTAATCACTAGAGAATGGCGGAATATAGTTTCCATTGATTTTCCGTTGGCGGTTTGCGTCGATATAATCTGGTCAGAAAATTATGAAAGTGTTTTTATGCAGAAATAGGTAAACTGCGCACTTCTATTATTAGAAAAAGTGAATAGCCCTTAATTGTCGAAGACCAGGACTAGTGAAAGTAAAAGCCAATCTAGTACAGTGAAATTTAAAAAACTACAGCGAATATGATTGGGAGTGCGCTGCTACACAATGTACAGCATCTGCTTTCTTCCACAAATTATCCTCGAAACTTTAACATCGACGTTTATGATCAAACAAACCAAAGGTTCTGAATGTAACATGTTACTGGACAGAAAATCAGTTACATCAGAGACGAATAAAGCAAGATAAGAATAAAATTTTATCAATTTTTACAATCTCACATTATTTCTACTAATAAACGAAACGCAAGAATAAACGTTTTATGTTAAGAAGGCGTGGATACTATTTCTGAAAACTTTACGAGCTTTGGTTATAGATACAGCTTCATTGTATAATAGCAATATTTAATCGAATGTTATATGAAAAGGCTCAGGAAAGGAGTTTCGACTACACATACTAAAAGTTTAAAAGCACTTGTTTTCTTCATATTGTGCCTTTCATTGATCATTGGCCAGAGCTTTTATCTGTCTTTTTTAGCTCCATAGTAGCTTTGCATAGCCTACTGTACACAAATATGTTTGAAGTGGAGAAAAGAACGCGCCCTATACATTGTGATTACGCCAGAGAAATGTTATATACAGTCCTTTTCACACCATGTGCATCAAATTAAAACAGAATAAATCTCAAATAAAATAAAGTAAAATTTGCAAGAGAAGAAAAAATGTTATTATATTATTGATACCATTTTTTGAAGAAACTCATCGATTACCGCTGAGATTATTATATAGATTAAGAAATTTAAACTAATAAAATTCGACCCATCTGTTTAGCAAGGTTAAGTGGATATTATGATAGCACTTGCATGTTAGTTACACTGTTATCTAAGACCGAGTTCGAGTCTTTTATATGTTTATCGTGTTGCGTTAAATAATTCGAATATTTACTGCTTAGACTAGACAATGAAATGTAAACACTAGTAAAATTCCACCCACATGTCAAGTGGATACTAGGTTTCAAGGAATTTGGGAGTCTGCTCCTAAATACGATGAGCGCGACTCGCCAGGTAGAATGCTTACGCTTCAGTACAAACAAATAGAACAAAATTTGTAAAAGAAAAAAATTCCTACTATTACAGGAAAGTCAAAAGTTTCGAAATGCAGATAGAGAAAAACAAAAGCAAATGTTTACTGTGTTTAAATCCTATTAAAATGCGATCCATAAAGTAAACAAGATGAAGTGGATATTTGAGTAGGGCGTCTGTGTTTAATTTTGCGACCACCGCATCGAACGCCGGATACATTTCATGAGATTTCTTGCGGTCTCAGCGGTCCCATAACTAAATTTTTATTTGTCCATTTTTTTCTCGATTTTTGCTTTTACACTCATTGACCTACTTTTACCTCATATAATCCTATAAATAAGTTTGACGCGTTTGTTTTGGAAAATCATCTATACTTCGTAGCTGGAAGAAGCGTATCGCTAAATATTTAAAGCCAACATGTGTAGGAGTGGGGAGGTGAGATTAACCTCTTTATGACTATTTATGACCCTTTGCAGTTCAATCTGTCTACTTCATATAATTCAAAAAGTTATATTACCCGTTTGACGTTTACTGAGTTGTACGTATTTTGTATTTAGGGTCTTTAGTATTGCTAACCGAAAGCGCTTTAGGTTGGTTGCCTGATATAACCTCAATATATTTCACGTGTTTTGACTTATGTGAAACTCTTAGCGAAAGTGATAAAATTTTGGAAAACTCAATATTTCAGCTGATCTCAAAATGTCTTTTTCATGAAAAGTAAAAGAAAAGCAAGCAATTCTGAGTGTATAAATGATACGGTAAAGAAGAGAAGACTAAATAAACGACAAGCAGTCAATGAAGAAGAATTAACAAGCAGTAGTGAAAATGAAACACATAAACCGTATAAACCTAAAGAAGTGGAACCTTCGGATAACGAAGACGAAACTGCCCAAGAGAAAAAGTTACGTTTAGCAAAAATTTATTTGGAGGAGATAGTGAAGAAAGAGCGACAGAGGTTAGAAAACGAGAGTAATGACTTGACAATCAAAGCATTGAAGGAGGATTATTTACGGTCCACTGGAAAATTACAAACGTTAGTAGCGAATAAATATATGGGAGCTGATATCGATAACATAAAGGTACTAAAATGTAAAGATCACAGAGGTAGCATAACATGTGTATGTATCACGAATGAATACATATTTTCGGGCAGCAAAGATGGCAGTATCGTAAAATGGTCGATGGATGAATGTAGAATGCTTGGTAGTATCCCGCATGCCAAAAGCCGCCTGGTTTCAAATAAAATTATGGGGCACTCGAAAGGAATTCGCAGCATGGCTCTATCGACAGATGGGAAATTTTTGGCCGCGGCTGATATTACGAAGGACATACAAATTTGGGACCCAGTAACTTTGAAGCATCTCCAAACGTTTAAAGGGCATCAAAATACTGTGACGGGATTAACTTTTCAGAAGGGTATCCACACCCTCTATTCGTGCAGTAAGGATCGATCCGTTAAGATATGGAACCTGGACGAAATGGCTTATGTGGAAACATTATACGGTCACCAAAGTTACGTATCCTCAATTGATGCTTTAATGAGGGAGAGGGCCATTACATCCGGTGGGACGGATGGGTCTATAAGGGTGTGGGACATCGTTCAAGAGTCTCAGTTGGTTTTCAATGGATCATCAGCTAGTATAGATATTGCCAAGCTTTTAAACGAAGAAACTTTCGTATCGGGGACTCCTGATGGCACAATAAGTATTTGGAGAATTAACAAGAAGAAACCTCTTTGCATCTATCGGAAGATTCACGGATGCGATCCCGTCAATGGGGAGCCGTATTGGATTTGTTGTATTGCTACTTTGATTAATACGGATCTAATAGCAACTGGTTCTCAAAACGGGTTTATAAAACTGTGGAAGTTAAGCGGTAACTATAAAACCATGGATTTGTTATTTACTATCGAGATGACTGGATTTGTTAACGATATTGTATTTACTGTGGATGGCAGGCACTTCATAGCAGCCGTAGGGACTGAGCATAGACTTGGTAGGTGGAACGTTATTAAGGACGCTAAAAATTCAGTTGTTAAAATCCCTTTGATTTTGTTGAATGAGAAATAGTTATTTATTTACTTATCGCTAATAATTTTTGGGAAATTGCAATCTATTTTTGACAGTTTTTCAGTTTTAAAAGTAGTAGGAGTAGCAGGCTAATTGTTATGTTTAATGAATTTGTCAATTTTTATCGTTACAACTTTTCAGTTATCTTGTGAATTGTTAATTAATAGAGCACGTAGCTACCTAACAAATGTTTCTACTTTTTGAACAGTTTCAATTGTAGTTACATATATGGCCCCAATATTGCGATTGCGCAGTTTATATAACAGTTACCTTTATTATCGGACATGCCCCGTATATCTCATTTACCATCTCTAAAGATTTGCCAATAACTTCTATATGCGGTTCGCATGTTGCAAATTTTGTATAGGCGGTAATGACTAATTACAACTAATGACTAATCTGGATATAACCTACATTTAACGTCAGATGACAATTTGACAACAATGGAGAGTATAGTCATAAGAGTCATAAGTACCCTGGACAAACAGCGGTAACAGCGTACAATTACGAAATAAGTTACGGCAGTGTTGCCGACTCCCCACTGTAGTCAGTACCAAATCGATGCTGTATGCTAGTAGTTCTGTATATATGTAGCCTGTCCTAACTTATTTCGTAATTACCGCAGTTTGCCTAGACTAGTCATACTACTCAGACTATAGTGTAATCACATCAAAATAGCTCGCGTCTAGAAATAGTAAAAAATAAAACAGATCGATGAGGTAACTACCGTTTATACTTTATCCTGCTTGCATGTGCAGGTTTGCTTCGCTTAAGGATGAAAATCTTTGAAACATTTTTGTAGAGCTCGTTTAAATGGCAATCGTCCCCGTTAGAAAGTTATAGACTTTATTAAGGCTTTGAGACTTCAGTGCTTATGAATAGAGGATTCATTATATAATAAAGGATTTAATCTATACAATCTACATCCAGTGGGTGTACATATAAGAAGTACAACCGCATAATGAACTTTTGTCGTCGAATTGTGTCAGAATTATAAAGGGAAATTCTTCGTCATTCTTTTAGAATCGAAAAAGAAAAGAAATTCTCTTGGATATAAACAATTGCTTCTGAAGCTATAGCTTTAAGAAAATGCCTTGTGTATGTATGTAGGTGTGAATTTAATATCTGCACTGCAATCCGGGCAGCGTAATATTTTATACTGTACAGATTTCCTGCTTTTATAGCATTATTAATTAAGTTCACTGGTTCAAAATAAAGTCACTTCTACAAACAACGCATCTATAAGCACGGTAGGCTTGCGTATTAATACCACGAAAGGTCTTATTTGATGATAGATAAACATTAGTTTAGAAGGCAATAAATTCTCCATTCATAGGAAGGTTGCGAAGACGTTTTAACAGTCTCTCTAACTCTAAATCTGTTAAAACGTCTTCGCAACCTTCCTATGAATGGAGAATTTATTGCCTTCGATATTATATATATATCCTATATATATATATATATATATATATATATAATACAATAATATATATATATATATATAATACAACGTATCGTAATGTTGTTTTCCACCATTCTACTAAAATTATTTACATTTTTGGAATGTGTAAGGATAAGCCAGATTTGTGAGAAAATATCAACTCTCGTACATTGCCATAACATATGTACAAAAAAGGGTAATCTGGTAACATATTAAATGAGAAACTAGGGCAAGATCATGGAACATCCAAATATTTTTGGTGTAGACGATTCCATTTTCCACGTCCTTTGCCCACACCAAGCATCGTGATGTCATGAGTTCACGTCAAATTCAGATTGGGATGTGTTTCTTTAGTAGTTTTTAGACATTTGCACACAATATTGCATACCTGTAGGTATTTCTTCATTTTGTTACTTGGCCCATTTCTGCTTCATAATTCTTCAATCTTTCCCCTGCGAAACCATTTCTTCTGGCCCGTTGTATTGCTTGTCTAAGGTATTTCGATGGACGGCACTTTATTAATGTAGTTAGTTGACTTTTAATCAATTCTATGCTAGTCAACTTATTTGATTGTCCAATAATTTAAAAATTTAAATAGAAAGAACAAGAAACCTTTTTATGTATTTATTATGCTTGTAAATCGTACCTCCTTTAGAATTTGTTCTAGGGCTCCGAATAATGAGCCAAAAATAGTTTTGTACATCGTACAATACAATGTACTGAATGGTTCATGTAAGTAGACAACTTTCCTTAGCAATTGCAAATATTCGATAATTTCAGCATCCTCCAAACCACGTCATCGTAATTAGAGCGAGTAAAAATTATTTAAGGGCAAGTGGGCCACCAAGATCACCAAGCGCAGCTAAGATTTTCGATACGAATCTTTAAGATCACAAAGCGCAGCTAAGATTTTTGATACGAATTTTTAAGATCACAAAGCGCAGCTAAGATTTCTGATACGAATCTTTAAGATCACGAAACTCAGCATCAGATATTTGTATATGCTTAGTACAAGTGACAACGTTCCCCAAAGCAGGATAATAAACAGTTTAATTAGCGACACTTTTATTTTGTGTGTTGTGACTGCGATATTTTGTTAGGTGCCTACTGTCGATCTCACACCTCCTCCCCAGTGTTTAATTTCTTCTGTATATCCGCTTATCTTTATGGAACATTTAATGTTACTAGTTTGGCTGTTTCCGGTTATTATTTGACTTGTCTATCATCTTTAGTTTTGTTTTCCGCCAGTTGATTTATCATTTGTTCTTCATTGCTGATTGTTTGAAAGATCAGTTGGTTATTTTCTTACCAGTTTGTTTCGTTTCATAGACTTTCTTTGGTATTCTACTGTCTTCCATGGGTTATTTTCAGTCACTTCCTTCTAATTTCATTTTTTGAATTCTGCCTATTCCTATCTGGTTTATTATTCGTGTTCGAAATATTATCCCTGTTGCATTTAGTTTGTTTTTAGAATTCTTAATTGGTCCAACTTTTAACTTCGTAAGTCACTATTGACATTGTGATGTTTTGTAAATTAGTGTTTTGATCAATGCTAATTATTTTTTGTGATAACGAACTCTTTCCCACAGTTTTAGATAGTCAAGTTGGTGCCCCTATATTCCAGATACTTGATTTATAATCAGTCTTAAATATTTGTATTTTTCTACTTCTTCCAGTGCTTTCGTTGGATCGTATTTGCAGATGGTTTTTTCTCTTGGTGGTCGTAATCTGTAAGATAGGTTTACCATGCTATTATTGCATCGTCGAGAATCAGCCTGAACAAGAATGGGCTCAATTTTATGATACCTTATACTATCCTTTTCGTACAAGCTCCTAATCACCTGTGTTAGTCGTTGATTGACTCCTCCATTTCTTAACTTTTCCAGATTTCTTCTCTTTTTGGCTTGTAGAGGGTTCTCTCTATGCAGATAGAGATAGATATTAAGTACTGCATTCTAGTTCGCTTTGTAAATCCCCACTGGGCTTCATCTGTATCGTTCGTTTGTATCTGTTCTCTTATTCTTGTGGCTTGAGTGCAGTTTTCTTAGAACTTTTAGTAATGTTATGCCTCGGTAGTTGCTATAATTTCTGCTGTCAACTCCTTTGCAGATCAGTACTATTGTGTCAATTTACTAGTCTGTGGATGCTTTGCCTTTCTTCACTGGTTTATTGAATATTTGGTATAGAAGCATTGTTTCCGCATCGTCCTGCGTATTTTACTCTTTCCGGTGTCATGTTGTCCATTTCTGCTGATTTTCTTATCTGCAAGCTGTTCATAACTGCTTCCACTTCTATGTCCCTTTGTGTTTCGCTTCTTTTTGTGGCACTTCTCGGTTCTTGTCTCCAATGAGTAGATCCTGTTGATTTCTATTAAAAATAAAAATGTTGTGGTGGCTCAGTTCCGGAAAAGTTTGTCTATATTTTCGACCATCGGATACAAATAAAGATTTTGCTATATCCGAAAAATCAAACATTAGTGTTCATTTGTCCTTGTTGATAAGTGCCTGCTCTATTTTACTTCTTCTGGGCCTACTGAAACGTTTGTAAATACAGGTAGAGGCTTTGAAATGACTTGTAACATACTGTGTCAGCGCGTGAACGAGGTCATTCTGTAATCTTCAGCGTGATCTTAAACTCCTCTTTTGAAAGGAGCGTGTCCACTTTCGAACTTATAGCATAACACCAAAGGCAACAATGATCTTACTTATAATGTTGCCTCCGGTAGCACAATTTGATTTTATTCTTTCCAGGGTTAGTGTCACTTCGTGAAGCTTCGTGCGCTTATGAATTGCGAGCATTTGCCTGTCATTATTTAAACTTCTCGTACAATTTTAAATTTCCTTAGTTTCATCACCAAATTCTAAATAAAACCTGTTGCAGGTAATTTCAAATCGTTTGTACAAATTTGATAAGGTAGTAGGTGTGATTATCTTCAATCAAATATCAAACATTTATTAGAAACCATATAATTAAAGCGAAAGAACTCTGAGGTTATCCTTTTAACTAACGATTATTCTCAACTCCAAATGAATATCTACTCGACTCCCTATCGATAGTCGTTAAAACGCTGAAAGAAACGCAGACAGCTCGTGTAGGTGAGAACTGTGCAAGCTAGTGACATGAACGGGAAACGCCCGAAAGAACCGTGGGTGGCGTTCGGGACGCCGAACCTGGCGCCATATCTTCGTACCTGAACCTAAGTGACTCCAATTTTTCACCGACGAGTTCAATCGTAGCGGATGAATACACAGTGACGGCGAAAATATTACCATATTGACGATACGCAAATTGGCCAAAATAATCGTCTCTCCTGCTGGTGTTGCCGGGGACGATTTTACCGTACAATTGTAACTTTTTCTTCACCGCGACGATGGAATTTTCACTTTCGAATGATCGCGTGTTTCCAAGATGTTAAGCGTGACCCAGAGTACTTAAATCGACACTGATAAATGTGACGTGTATTTATAAGATGTAGAACACGGGCACCTAAATATATAATTTTGGATTGGTTTTTTAAACTTTAAAGCAGTGGAGAAATTTTAGTCTAATGTATTCGTAATAAAAATGTTTAGGTCTGCATTTTGTAAATTAGCGTACGTAAAAGAGATTTAGTGCATATGTTTCAGACAATCTAAACATGAATATGCGGCGTTTACTAAATAACTGGTGCCAAGGTCAAAAATATACTAAGGTCATTCCGTGTCAAGTTACCAAGAGCCTCCCGTTTCATCAACCTTAATTTTGCTTAAACATTGACAGGATATTGCCTGAGGTTAAAAAAGGAGATGCTGCAAATTTTTAGCTTCATGTTATATAGCTATGACACTAGGGCCCCCTTTTGGAAGGTCGTTAGAAACTGCGGACGAATAACCCGAAGTTTTCCTTAAGTTTGATGCTTTATTTTTCTGCATTGAAAACAGTTTGCATATTGAGGTTTAGTCTTCTGGATCAGCTTTTTGTAGAGTATTCAAAAATGGCATTGCCATAGACTAGAACCTTATATATTTTTTGAAATTTGATTTTAAAGTTGTCAGTAAATTTTGTCACAAGCAATGTAAGCTCTACTTTGAAAACCAGTTATTAAATAACAGATGCTTTGAATGATTCGAAATTCTGCTAGTGTTAGCCCCACCTTGTTGGCAATGCAGTATAAAATTAGCAAAGCCATAGCCTTTGTAGTTTTCGGAATACTGTTCAATGAAGTTGCCTCCGCAAAATTCAGAAGGTTAAATATAGGTCATTTTTAGAGGCCAATTCCTTCCAATGCTTTATTCCCAATCTCATTTACATTAGCACTATTAGAAAGAGCAGGTTCTTTTTTTTTTCTACAAGAATTTTGTTTCTTTTATTCTGGGCTGGTATAGTTTGATCCCTGAAAGCTAAGCTATAAAATGACGATTTTGGTCATTCGGAGTAGGTGTCTGTTTACCAACATAGCTGATGCTATTATAAATGAAATTTGCCAACATTGCAATTAAACAAACATTACTGTGATGACTTTGTTGAATGACAGATGGAAATTTGATTAATACCCTTTTATATAATGAGTGATTATGTGTTATTTATATATTTAAATGTGTGCATTAATTTGTATAAATATTTACTGTGGCCTTTTCTATCCCAAAATGTATAAAAATATCCAGTGATATAAGTTTTGTTCATAAATTATGGGAGTTGAAGAATCTAAATTATGTCTATGTATTATTGGAAATTTTGATAATTTCGCCTGCCATTTGACAAGTTTCAATGCCAAAAAAGGCCTTAAGCTTGTATCGGAATTCACACTAGAACACCAGCATTTAATAAGTCGACGAAGTGGGATCAGCTTTGATGACAAATCCCAAGTTTGCCTATGTCATGAAGCGCTACTTCTGGCCAAATTCGATTTTTTCCAACAAACTTGTGAACAGTATTCCAAAAACTGCAAAGCCTATGTGTTTGGTACTTCTACACTGCACTGCCAGGAAGTTGGACTCCTAATTGCCCAAATTTTTAATCACGAAAAGCATTTGCCATTTAATAAATGAATACTAAAAGTCGGGTTCGCATTTGTGACGACAAAATTTATTGCCGACTTTGGAATTCCAACATATTGAACTTCAATCGTTGGTAATGTTATTTTTGAATTCTCTGCCAAAAACTGACCCAGGATGCCAAGCCTCAAGATGCAAACTGAGTCTAATACACAATAATAAAGCATCAAACTCGGTAAAAATTTCTAACTAATTCATCCGCGTTGCGTAACCATATGTCGTATTAAGCTAAAACTTTGCAGGATCTCTTCCAAGACCTCCAGAAACATTGTGTAAAAATTTCAAGGAGATTGAAGATGGCTAAATGGGAACCATTCTTAAAATTTGGTGGATTGACATGGAATATTCCAGTAGGGAACCTCTACAAATGTACAGTGTAAGAGACACTTTGAAAAAATTTCTAATTTTAGATAAACCTGTTACCAATTAGTATGCGACTTTGGTAAGAGAGTCTGCAACTTTTAATTCTCAAAATCGCAGATGAGATTCAAAATCAATTGGGAGAAAGTAGAATACCAAATTGAAACACTTCTTCTACCTATTGGGAGATGTAACTCGATCGTTTCGTTCACAAATATCGAACAAGAATTTCACGGAAAAATAGGGCAATTTATTAGGCAAAATGCACTTTTACATTGGGAAGAATTTATTCTACCTTATCTTTGGAATTCAGTATTTTATCACTTAAGAATGAAAAATATCACGTAGCTGAGAATGAATCGCACAGCAAGTTTTTACTTTGGGCGTGCTACTTACTTTATACTTTGTTATTAACAAGAAATATCAATTGCGGTAATTAATTCATACTAGGGTAATGGAGTAGACGGACTTGATCTTTCAACTTACATTAGGTTACAATCTTTAGGTAGAATTGCATTCGTATAATAGGTGCTAAACTGTAACCTTTCTCTGAAAAAACAGGATACAATCCGTCGGTTTCAACGAACGATTTCAATTCAGAAAGATATTCAAATAATTTCGCTAACTATTTGATCTACACAAAATTTAAGTTATTAACCACTTTTCTGGTTTTGAATTGGAAATAGTAGATGGTTGTAGTCGATATTGCTACTTCGCCAATCAAATAGGCTACAATAGATGGAAATCAATCATACAAATGGAAAATTTTAATGAATACTCTTATAAAAACAAAAATACGAAGAACTTGAAAAGGGAGTGTAAAGAGTAGATTGTTAAGAGAGAGCGGAAGCAGACATTTTATGCCAAATACATTTTAGGCTATAACTAAAGCGTTAGAATGGTTTCTCGTTCGTCCTTCTTTTCCAACTCTCGTCTGTATTGCATCCTCGATAGATAGCTCTTGCTACCTTTCTTTCCCATCTGCTTAGAATATCCTCTTCCGTTTTGTTAATAATCCACATCTCTACCGCATCTGTTACTGTTGGTCTTATTACAGTTTTATATATTCTGGTTTTCGCCTATCTGAATATATACTTGGAGCCCATCAGTCACTTCAAGCTGCCAAATTTATTATTATCTTTCATTATTCTAGCTCTGATATAAATTGGTGCACCCTATCGAAATTATATTCTTTCTCTCCCTCCCCTCACAGACGGTTTTCTTTTCTGTGTTTTCCATCACCACGTATTTTGTTTTTCTGGGTTAATATTTGTAATTCGTGTCCTTCTACTTCTTTTATCAATTGTCCCGAGAGATTTTTCAGCTCTTTTTGCAACTTTGATGGTTGGATCTTTTGCGAAGGCCTGATGTTCGTTGCTAAGAAGAGTTTTCTTTATTACCTACACTTCCGACTTCAATAATCTATGATATAAATTGTTAGTAAGAACAATTTCCACGTATGTTGCGTTCAACATGCTTGAGGCATGTGATTCATTTTGTGGTAGAAGAAATCCGTGAACAATTTCCGTTGTCAATTTTCAGATAACTTTAGCAAAAAGATTTTTGTTAAAGCACCATACAGGATAAAACTTTTTAAAGAAAACTTGGGTCTCCCATCTTAACTAATAGTAATAAGATGGGACACGTGGATTTTAGCTGCATGTTAGTGGGCTACCAATTTTGGGAAAACTAAGGAAATAATTAGTAGTTTAGATGAAGGTTCGGCGGGCCCAATGAGTACAGTGAAGGCACGGACGGGGAACCGTTAGCCTGGCCCGATTGATTCCGAGGACAACGTACCCCATTTTACATTTCCGTTAAATAAAAACTTTGCATAAAACTCACTACATAATTGTACGCCTGTAGCTCTGTGTAGTTTATTGCCATATTTCTAACACTATAATTCCTAATGTAATAGTAAGTTTAGAAAGCAGAGATTTAGGTTTAGTTGATTCTATGTATAACTACTGTGAATAATATCATCAAGAGAAATTTGTAGTTTGTCAAGGAATTAAAGATGGTAAAATTAAAGGAAAGTTTGAAAATGTGTTTACTACAAATCGAGATTTTAAGGTTGTGAAAAGTCTAACTTGTATTCTTTCATGAGACAGAATTGCAGGTAATATAAGTTACGATGTTCCAGAAATCACTTGTTCCCGTACGATCAGTAGATAGATCGGATAGAAGACAATTCTTAGTGGTAGATAATTTAAAAAACATTTTATTGTTAGTTGTAAAAAATAAAATAATATACCAATTATTTATTTTATTTACTTTTAAACCACAGTATTCCCAGAACACTATTAGCTGTAATATTTCCAAATAATGGTTTTTACAATATTTTACAGTATTTGTAAGTTGTAAATAATAAAACCGATGGAGCAAAAATATCTATTAAATTCCTTTAAACGTCTATTTAATTTTCTAAATGCCTATTTTCAAAATTTTTAATACCGCTGCAGCTGTATTCTTTAATGATCTTGAGTGTTTAAATATCTGGATTCTACTCATCATTCACCGTCTTGTCGTGTCTTGTTTGGTTGAATGCATCAATATAGATAGTATAAGGACAAAATATAAGAATGAAATATACTACCTATACCAGATAGTAGTAGAATACAACATATATTTCATTGCGAATGTTTTCCTCTCTTCTACTTTTGGTATTGAAATTCAATTTGTTAATTTACGAAGAAAACAAAATTAATTCGTGAAAAATGGGAATTTCGTGTTTTTCGTACTACTTGCGTATGTACTCACATGAGCTGGCGCTATGAAGTCTGTGTGCATCAACTTGACACATTATTATCCGCTTAACAATATCAGCTAATCAGCAGTAACAAATTTAGCGTGGTATACGTATACGATAGACGTTCCTATTGATTTGTCGTCAACGCGAACTCCTATTGTGTGTCCAGATGTGGCAAGGAAAGATTAATGTATGTATATCTACGCCGCTATTTCCTTTTTTACTGTTTTATATGACTTCAGTATATAATTGCCACCAGTCGGTGTCTACTTCGCACACAGTAACACGATAACATTAACTAATTAAAATTTGTATTCATTTTAAGTAGTAGATTTTCAGGTAAAACAAAAATAAAAAATGTATCCAGTGATGTGAATAACTACATATGTGTTTCATTATTCGATTAAGAATTCTTGTTTTATCCTGCTAATTCTTCTTAAATTCTAAGGAACATTATGTTTCAGCTAACCAGAGGTATACGTTATTCTATACGTTACCATAAGCCTACACTTTTTAAATTAAAAGGTATATTTATTTCCAATTTTATTCAGCTTAATGACGAAATTTCAACGGGCAAAGTAGTATGCAATCCATAATCCATACAATGCACAATATACATAGTTCGAAAGTTCACATCTTTCGCGAACAACATATTATGTATTATGTATTGAAAGGAATCCTTGAAATATTTCTTTTAAAGTTCTTTGTATTTATAATGAAATACTTTTTGCCTCACGCTTCTCGTTGAGAAAAGTTTGTAACTAGCTTCCTCTTCCTATTTCCCTTGCTATGTATCTGTGCATATCCAAAGTTGATGCTGACTGTTCATTGAAGTAAGGAACTATTGTAATTAGGATTCCGACACACATCATAATAGTTTGGCATTATATATTGGTCCAACATGATGATGATGAAAGAACAAGCAAGATAAATATTTTAGTTTGTTAGCTCTTCATACTTTTATCCTTTAACCTTATGGCAATAAGAACAAATATTATTGAAAACTGGCATTTCCAATCAATATACTTTGTCAAATTTTGTATAGTACGTTTTTTCTTTTTTCGATTGGGCGTTACTAAATGTGATAATAGTAGTAATAATAGTTTCCTGTGTCCACCAGCTAAAGTCTATTGCCTAACAGATTAAAACGTTAGACTATGTAGTGTGCCTTCCCTGCTACTACCATGTTGAGGTTGGTTCAAGTTGCAGCTCCTGGTTAATTTTAGACGTCCGCAAGAACTCCAGTGTTTTGAGATGACTATGATAAATTATTATTCTCAATCTGGTGGCATAATTTACAACACTCTTCAGAGTATGATTTACCCCCTTACAAAATCTATAAGTGCTGTTATTTACTGTACCTATCCTGTGTAAGTGTCTATTCAGTCTACAGTGTTTGAACAGGAAGGATACCTACCAGGATTCTTACTGGGGACGATAATAGTTGCTGACTTCTTTCTGTCACAGTTCCCGAAAAGATATTCAGTTTTTCTCACCTCCCGGAAACTTGCACAGTGATTTTCCCTGCTTTGCCCTTCTTTTCTTATTATCTCACGAATAAAATACTTATAGCCCACAAAACAGAGCAGGTCTTATAAATAGTGATGATCCATGCTTTAGAGATTGATCCGGTGCTTCACTGCTTTTACGGGGTGGTCTGGTGTCCATTGTAAGAACATCTTGTTACACTTATCCAAATGATTAAGCACCTTGTGTCCTTCCCATACCAAACGCACCTGCTTGGTTATCATTCCTCCTTATATCCTAGTCCATGAGGAAAATTTGCCCACGATAATAACTTGCTGGTTTGCATGATTTTGTGGAGAAAAGCTCCTATTTCGCAGATCTGAAAACTGTGTTTCCATACAGAATGACTACATAGAAAAATAATATAGGTACTTTCCATGTTTTCCTTTTATAAGCCTGATAACACAATTTACTGTGGGACGATCTTCAAATTTGCGATTTCTTGAAAACACGTTTGAATAACGACAACCATTAAAATTAATGCTTCCTTAGTTTTAAGTCTCTGCTTTACTTAGTTATAAATCTGTTCAGTTGAGCATGTTTTGGCTTTCCTATCTCCTTCATTTTACGTTTATGATTTCCTCCCATTTAATGCTTTTTGAAGAATTAGTTGCTATCTCCACTTCTTTCCATTTTGCTATCTTTTTTCAAATAAAATAAATAATACCCTCATCACACCTTTATTTGGAAAACTAAGTGCACCGTGCACGGTACTCAGATCGTATTGTGTGTAATGGAAGTGACTTAATTCCTTTAAGGTTCTCTACTGAAGGTGACGACTTGGCTGTCGAAACGTGCATTTGATCTGCGATAATGATGTGCTAAGAGTATTACTTGACAGTATATGAGATCCGTAAGCTCCTCATCACACAATTATTGAATTAAGTTCGGTGACACATGTTTCGCTGGCACGAGGTAGGCATTATCAAAATCTTGAGGTAAGTATACATTCCTCGCCGTATCCCTAGAGAAAAAACTGATGCATGTTTTGTCATTCGATCATTCATCAGAATACATTCATCATTCTTGACGCCTTTTATATGGACTTTTGGTTCAACAACCGAACACCCTTAAACCTTATCTATTACTTTAATTGTATCCGCAAAAATAAATTGAGTTTTGCATGTATTACACGTGAGTGGATTGCAAAAGATTGGAATGGTAGAGAATAATTACAGTTTAGAAATACTCAGTGTTTTTTGGTGCCCAGTCAAATCAATTAATTACTTTGAAATAACAAAACTTTCTATATTTGGGCGCATTTTAATTTTCTTTTCATGCTAAATCCGTGACATCTGTGTAATACAAACTAAAGTGAGCTCGACCAAGTCTGAAGAGGAGATCGACTTTTCCCGCTTGTTGCAAGCGAGAGTGCCATCTACTTTAAAGCTTAACAGATAAATCTTGTTTTGCTGATATTTATTGTGCCGTGCTGAATTCTAACAAATTGGAGAGCCATAAGCCAAGTGAATGATTATAATTTCGATTACAAATCTAATTTACTGCCAGGTATTTGTCTAAGTTGAAGATATCTGCGTATACTAGCCCTTTTAATTGTACATACACTGGGTAGATGTCACTAGCGCTCATTAATATATTATTTTATATTTTTCTTTAAAAAACTTAATGTAGAAATTTTTATTTAATTAAAAAATTGAAAAAAGAAGAAGCGTTCAAGTGGCGTGTCAAACTTATATTGCTACTAGTGCTGCGTGTTATAATGAATTTTAAACATTTCTAAGAGACAGCAAAGATTAAAACATACTTGCACACTATAGGAGGCAGATCAACGGATTTGATAAACTCGTCAATATCCTGCAATTTTGTTATGCTGCTATTCGCTTCACTTCCAATAGTCGCACCATCATCATCTTCCAATTTATCACCTGTGTTTCTCGTCACGACTTTGTTGACCCAATCTTCCACATCATCTCTAGCATCCTTACCGGTCTTCTTCCATTCAATAAGTAAGTGGAGAGTTTCCCAAAAACCATCTTCCAAGGACATTTCAGTTGGTAATTAGTTGTCAATAAATCAGAACTAATCAGAACTACTACTGGTCGTGTTCGAACAAAATGAAAAGTATTTGATGAAATCCGTCTTTAACGTGGCCTCGAACCGTCAACTGTTTAACGAGAATCCGACAAATGCGAGCAATTAAACCTATAACACTTCCGTGCAATTCCGAACAATTAACAAGGCATGTCATGACAATGAGACGGATAGTTAATAACGCTTCTAGCATTTACCGTCTGCTTACGAACGATTGTTTGAAGTTTCTCTATTTAAGTGTTTGCTAGTCAGTTGTGTGAATATCACGACGTGTTTTGCCGAATAAGAATGTATAGGTACGCGAATACATTTTGGAGTCGCTGCGAGGAGTTATGAATACTCCCGCCGCCCTTCTTACTCCATAAACCAACCCCTAACAGGTGAGTGAACGTGGGAACAACAGGGGTTTGGTGTAAAAAGCTGACGGCTTCCAATTGGTTGGCACTAGTTGAATGTGTAGTAATTTCAAGTTTCTTGGTAATATACGACGTTATCTATGCGAAGTTGCGCACATATTTGTTACGAAAGTAGGATAATATTTTTACTGGTAATTTTATAATTTGCGTTTAAAACTTTGTGTTTCCCCCGATATATGATGAGAAACACACTTATTATGTTAACTTTAAACATTTAAACTAGATCAGCAAATCGATGACATATATTCATTCTTTGTTCAGGTCTTTATAAATTTGCTTCATTGGTTTTCTATATACTATTATTTATGTAAGCATTGTTACTTCCAAGAGTTGGATATCAAAATTTATATATAAGATATAATTGATTATGATTATTGATAGTTGGAACATGGAATCCATTCTCGACTTCATCCAGTTTTGATAATGTTTATGCGTTTTATTTTTAAACCACATTCGAAAACTTTTGAGATAAAGCAGAAGTGTTTAGACATATTTGGGTTGAGTTTTCCATGTATTGGTAAAACCTTTCAATCGTCTGGTACCTTGCCATAATTCCAAGTTTTATATATAAAAAGTCTACTTGTCTCCGATCCACAGTTTCTTCTATCCCTCATTTCATTACTTTGGTACTTCGAAGGCCTTCGCCTACGTCTTCTCTTGATTTCTCTATCGCATCTTTCGCATTTGTTATCAGCTAATCGTTGTTTTGTGTTATTTGTGTCAACCCGTGTATCTTTCCCTCCGTAATCTTTTCATTTTTCAACTCCTTCTGCAATTGTTTCTTTTACTGTTCCTGTTCCTGTTTTCTTTCACCACTCCTCTTTATTATCTGTATTAATCATAAGTCCTTTTGATCTTCTTTAAATAAAACGGCGTTCTTCGTTTCTGACTTTCCTTTATTTTACGTTTGACATCTATTTGATATACTAATTACATTTCGTTTTCATTTGCCTTGCATTTCGGACTAGTTTCAGGTTCACAACAATTAGATAATTATTCCTATATCCATATTTCTGAAGTCCTTTTAAATCTACCATCCATAACTTTCGCTAAACTGCCCATTCTTATGTGCGTAATTTAATGTACACCTTTTATTCCCACTTTTAATTTCTGTCGTAAACTTTTGCATTTCCTTGGCCTGGATGCATACTTTGGTAATTATCAAATTAGTTTCGGAGCAAAAAATCTTACCACTACTTTTCTAAAGTCAATGTCTTCTATATTATATCGTCTAAACTATCATCGTGGTGCATTCTCTGCTAGGCCCAATACCACGCCATTATATTTCTGCCAGTAATCAAGACTAATATTAAGATGTTGGATTTATACCTAAGCAATGGTACGAATAAACTGGTTCCATACTGGATCCTTACGTAACATATTCATGGTTCATTTCGGCGTTAGAAACGGTTTAAGTCGTACACTATAGAATAAGAAACTTAGCAGAACATGAAAGCATAGCCTTGATCCACCCTACTTAAACTAGATTTAGGACATTCAATCAATTTCTACTTTGATATAACTTCAGAATAAAATTACTTCATTAACACATCCCAAACAATATTCAGTTAGTAGCTGGGCAAATACCTGGTATCCTAATAGGAGCAACAGTAGTAGTGTAAATGAAAGAAGGCTAACTTCCCCTTCTTAATCTTTTACTTCTTTCTATCTTTCGATGTAGGGTTTGCACCCTAATAAGAAATTAAAATGATTAATGTTAGATTAGATATGAAGGTTTTATTACATCATCCTACGAGATAAAGAATGCTGCTCGTAACATTAGGTAATTAATGCAAATGTATTGAGGTAAGTTTTGTCTCTTGTCGTGTTGTAGGAATTAATCAGGAACAAAAAGTGACACAAGAGAGGAAAGATAGAAAAGATTACAACGGAAGAAATAGAAGATACCCTGAAAAGTATTAAAATCGGAAAGCACTAGGAGATCAAATCGAGTCTGAAAGGGTTAAATGTATGAAGAGAAGGGAAAAGAATGACAAATATGCAAAAAAACGTGGATCAAGGAAATATACCGGGTGACTGGAAAACTAGTAAAATACATAATAAAGGAGATGCACATGTATATACTTCGTGACCTATTTAAATACTTACCTTTCAGGCTACTTCCATCCGAAAGATAAATAAAAGAGAAGAACAAACTATATGGGAGAATTATTATAATAATAATCGTGATAATAATTATTAATGCTTTTATTGTATAACCGGAATTGTACGACAATGTACTTTTCATGAACTGAGTTCATACACTAATTATAGAGAAAGAACAGAGGAAAATAAGGTATGAACAAATAGTGTTTAGAACAAACTGACAATCTTATAACGCACACTCTGCACGAAATATAATAGGCAGTTTAGAAAGGATGAAAGGTTGAACCACTTATTCCTAATGTTTGGAAAGTAACCTAGAGAAGTAGAGACATAAGGAAGATTTAGATGACGAAGAGGAATCAAAAAGGAAATGCATTTATACCCCTACTGTTCATTCTAATAATGGATATCCTAGTAAAAATAGGGAAGGATAAATGAGCAGGTATCAACTTACGGCAGAGTACATCCATAATAACAATAAAGATAAACTGTCTGCTATATATAGATGACAATGTATTGATAGCTGAAATTAGAGGTAACATGCAAAAACCCATCTGGCAAAAAGAGATAGGCAAATCAGAAGCGGAGATAATCCTAGATCAAGCCAAGCATATGATACAAAAGCAAGCCAAGAAATTAGAGATATATTAGTAATGAATCACATAATTGAACACACATCATCTTCGGGGAGCATTACAACTGTTGATGGAAAAATATACATGGAAATAAGCAAAACTAGAAATCGATACTTAGAAAAGTTGAAAATAAACACTCGCATTGGTTTGGACAAATTGTAAGACTAGTGCAACATAGGATGATAATGGAGATAAATTAAGCAAGGATAGGAAATATGAGAGGAAGATGAAGCAGTAGAAAGACGTGGTTAGACCAGATACGAAAGATGGACGAAAGCAGATGCAAAAAATTGGGAGATATAAAGAAATAAGACATAACAATAGAGGATGAGAATAAGCGAAGGCGAAATCACAAATCCGACGCCTTATGGGCACATGTATAATCAGAAAGAAAGAAAGAAGTACTTTTATCGCAGGTTGTTAACAACTATCCATAGTTAACAAAGATGGTGAGTTTCAGCGGAATTTATTCAGGACTGGAGACACATAAGAAGCTGAAATGACCTGGACACCTACTGTTTGCTTTATAAATTATACAAGCTGTAAGTTCCCGTTTATATCAAATCCAGGGCATTACGAGAGATAAGCTGAATTTATTGAGAATAATCACACAGTGTTTATCTGTTATTTGACATTTAATTGTTGAAGTTACGTTCGTTATAACTCAGTTCCTTATTTTTTAAAAGTAAAATAGAATGGAATTAACCAGAGAGTACTTTCGAATCATAATTTATGATGATTTTAAAAGAGGTTAAGTGCAAAAAGAGCTGGGCGTAATCCTACGGCTCCTAACGATGAAACATTGCTGCTCTTAAAAATAATTGGCGGGAACAGTAAAACCACTTATGCGGTAATAGAGCATCAACTCAAGATTGGATCCTCAGCTGTTAAAACAATCGTATAGGATCACCCGCGTTTAACAAAAGTGGTAAATCGTTTTGTGCAGCATCACCTTTCTGACTTCCAAAAATCAAAGCGTAGGAGAATTTGCCACGAAACTTTAACATTTATTAAATAATGGTGGCAGTTCACGCTCATTCTGAAGGTACTCCGAAGGAAGATTGGTTGGGAGCTTTTAAACAGTGAAAATAAAGAATGGTCACGTGTATCATTGCTGAAGGCAATTACTGTAAGCACATTTAAAATATAATCTTAGAAAATATTAACCGTGTTTCTAATTTTCAATAATTTCAGCTTATCCCTCGTATACAGACTGATTAGATTTGTTTTTTCCACTAAATGAACAAATTTTTGTAATTGTAATAAATATTTATGGTTGTCACCTGCGGGAGAAAGCAGGAAAATCCCTAAACAGCCGTTGCCAACGGTTGTGATAGATTGGTAAGTGAGTATCAGCAACAAACGACATCAAAGACGTCTTGATTGGTTGAAGGCAAAGGAAGGAAACAAACCGAACAGTATTCAGAAAAAGTCTGAGAATATATGATATTGCATAAGCACGCAGCAAGAAATTGAAAATCTGAATATTTTTAACCAATTTTATTACAGTATTTAGTTACTATTCGAACTGGCGTAAATTTCCTCAACTTATAGGAAATTCAAAATTTTTTGCATGTAGAGCCCATTGGTGGCATCGTAAAGTAGATATCTAGCAACATAAATACTCAAATATTGCTTTGATCTAGGACCATTTAATATTAATGGTCAATCACTAACAGAAGACACCACTGATCATCAAAGTAATAAATGCCACTCGTATAAGTATTTTTTGCGACGAACTTTAGTGTTAATGTTTGTGTTTCATTCATAAGTGTAACGTGCTCTTCAAAATTTGAAGATTTGAACTTATTTAGTATTAGCAATTATGAATAATTAACTGCTTGATCGGTTGTAGTTTAGCATTTGCAAACGAAAACATGAAAACTGAGAAAGTGGTTTTACTCCTGTACTCCTTATACAATCCAACTGCATTTTCAATGACAATTACATAAGTAAGTCTGAATGTGCATGCACAAATAGTACGATACGTTCCTAATACGCTCAGCAATCAAATTCAATTTCAGTTTCGGTTCAACGTAGGTTTCGATTTAATAAGACCGTATCATGTGAGCACAGTCGGAACGTTGAACTCCTACAACAGATACGAGCAGGTGCACCGTAAATTTTACCTTTTGGTTTGGAGGTGAACGTCATTCTAACCGAAACATAGCGGTGAAGCAGCGCACATGTGTATGTACGTAGGACTCCTAATTACGTCGTCCTTGCGTCGTTTTTTGTTCTTGAACTTGGCGACTACTTAAATTGTCTCGAACTCGCGTTCAATTAACAAAACCAGGTAGGTGTACGCCTTCAAAATTTACATCTTTGATATTGTGAAATGTCATACAACCAGTTTAAATTGGAGCAGGAAGTTGAAATTAATATATTCTGGTTTGACATATATGTAGCAATGCGAGCGACAAACATTGTTTGGTGCAGGAAATATCTGTTTGTCGCGCAAAATTTTGGCTATTGTATGGTAAGCAGTACCAAGCTATATAGATTGCACCAAAATCTTTGCGACGTTCTAAAGATGTATTGTTTGTTGAAAGAGAATACAAGGTAGAAAGATATTCCTCAAACTAAGTGCTACAACTCTAGAAGTCAACAAAGGTTGGTGCAAATATTTCGGGAAATCAGATCAAAAGCAGTGGAACTAATTGCCAAAGCAGATGGTGTATCAGAACCGGATGCCAAACGGAAACAAATAGAAATCATTTAGGTCGAAAACAAGTTCACATGAACAATTAGTCCTCAATTCAACGTTTTCCCGCCGTAAGTAGCCAACAGTTTGCAATGCTATACGAAATGATGCATTGTTATGGTAATCCGATGGCTTGCATTAACTTTGACAATTTCCTTGATGACTTCCGGGGCAATCTAATGACTCCGTACCAATTGTCACTAATTCCTCGACAGCTTTTGTTTATGTTTTTGTTTTGTTTTTGTTTAGGATCACTTTTGAATACAATACGTATTCATACATTCACTCCTTTAGCATTTCTCGGGTCCATTCAAAAAGGGCTAGTTTTTGACTCTTTTGACAGTCAAATTATGTAGAATCCAACAGGCATATAGGTTTCTCGTAGATAAATGTTCACCATCTTACGTATTACATCGATGTTCTTTAAAGCAACGATGTAGAGAATAAACGAAACGTGCGGTGTTGGAGTGTACTTGATTACCAAAAGCTTAAAGAAAATCATTATGCATCCATGAGCTCACGCTAGTGAAGATACATGGAAATGTTCATGGTGTAATTTCATTAATGGGAAAGTTGCTGACGTTATCAAGAATGTCTTTCCTATTTTGTATACTGCATTACCAATTGTCCAAGAAATATGAAACTTTACAGTGGTAAAATTTATGACATTCTGATAACGATTGGAGGAGCCGGTAGCCCAAACTCTGGCCAGCACTCTACCTATTTCGAATAACTTACTATATCATTTACTGCAGCAATATAACGTAAAATCTTAGGAAACCTTTATTCTACATGGTGACAGGATACTAACGAAGTACAAGATAATTTTTCTCAAAATGTGTATTAACTTATATGATAGAGATCTACCACTAATAGGTCAATAAAACAAGGCTGGTTTGAGCGATAGTTATATTTTCAGAACGTTTACAAACGTTTTCGGAACACCTTCGTCAGTGAAAATATAACTAGATAAATATATAAACAAACTTTTGTTTTTTATTTGGGACTATCAACAAAATAACTAGTGACTAGGATTTCTTGATATAGAGGATGTATAACCAACTTTTATATATATATAAATTATAAAAACTAAATTAATATGTAAACATACATGCAAATTAAGTAAAACCTTATATCAAAAAATCTTTGTCGAAACCTTAACAATTCTGTTCAAGGACTAGGGAAAACCAAATTCAAAAACCTAGCCAAAGGTTTCCTTCTTAAGAAATGCAAATGTCATTTTAACAAATTGCTATATACATTACTTAAATTTTGAATATCGGTCCTGAAATTAATAGTTTTAGTGTCTTTCTCTATATTTATCATTTCATATATTAGTCTTTTTTTATAATTATTCTCTGTTTTTAATATAATTGTGTTTTCAAAATCAAAGTAATGCCCAAGATCTTTGTAATGTTTTGTTGAAATTTTTTAATGTAGCTAATATAAACTATGAAAGAACTTTTAATAAAATAAAACAAAACAATATTAATAAATTTAACCACTTAATAAAAATGCGGGGTTGATTATCCAATTTTACAAGAAGATTGGATAATCAACCTAACTGATAAAGAGATTTGTCAAAATGTTAAATTAATTTTAAGTCTAGGTCCTAAGTTTTCTATAGATTTTAATGTCATACCGATAGATGATTTTATTTGTAATATAGAAAATATCGTTCAAAATTATGAGGAAAACTTAGAACCTAACTTACGACATAGGTTGGTTAACATTTTGACAAATTACAAAAATAAAGAAAACAATAAAAATAATAATAGTAACAATAATATCTTACAAAAAGCTTTTAATGAAACAAAAAAATTTTTGAAATCTAATAAAGATATTATAATAACTAAATCAGATAAAGGAGAAAAAACGATAATTATGAATAAGATTGATTACGAAGCCAAAATGAATTCCTTATTGGAAGATAATCAAACTTATTCGGTATTATTATCAGACCCAACAAATAAATTACAAAATCAAATAAATAAACTAATAAATAGTTGGTTTTTAAAAAATATATTTCTAAAGATTTAAATAACCATTTAAAAATTCTAAATTCTATATCTCCAAGAATATACGGTATTCCTAAAATACATAAAGATAATATTCCTTTACGTCCAATCGTAAATTGCATTAATTCCCCACTTACAATCTTTCCAAATTTTTATCTAAAATTTTAAGCAATATTGTAGGTAAAACTACATATAATGTGAAAAATTCATGGGAATTTGTAGATTCGGTTAGAAATCAAACAATTCCTAATAATTACGAATTAATCAGTTTAGATGTTGTTTCTTTATTTACTAATATTCCTGTGGATTTAGCACTAAAAATTTTAGATAAAAATGGAATTCCATAAAAGATTTTACAGATCTTCCAAAGGAGGAATTCATTGCAGCTTCGAAACTTTGTTTAAATTCTACTTATTTTACATATCAAAATAAAATTTATAAACAAATTTTCGGTACTGCAATGGGTTCTCCATTATCAGCAGTTATCGCAAACCTGGTAATGGAGGACCTAGAGCAAACTTGTTTGGCAAAACTAAATTCTAGTGTAAGTTTTTACAGACGTTATGTGGATGACTGTTTCTGTTCCGTAAGAAAGGATAATATTGATGAGATATTAGATTCATTTAATAGTTATCATAATAGATTAAAATTTACATATGAGAGAGAATCTAATAACTCATTGAATTTCCTGAACGTGACAGTCATGCATAATAACGGCATTGTGAAAACAAATTGGCATATAAAGTCTACCAATACAGGAAGACATTTAAATTATTTTTCAGAAACATCAAAATTACATAAAATTAATGTAGTTACCGGTTTAGTTGATCAAGCGGTTAGATTAGCTAATCCTGAATTTAGGGAAAAGAATTTAAACAAAGTTAAAGAAATCTTAGATAAAAATAATTATCCAAATAGTTTTTATGAAAAATAATAAAAAATAGAATTAACAAATTATATAATAGAGGAATTAAAATTAATAACAATAAATGTTATAGCGCTATTCCTTATAAAAAAGGTTTAAGCGAAAAATAAAAAAGAATTTAATAAAAACAACATAAACATTACTTTCATTCCAAATTATAGTAATAGATCTCTTTTACTAATACTAAATCCAAAATAATTAAACAAAATCAGAGTAATGTAGTTTATAAAATAAACTGTAGAGACTGTGATGGTTGTTACATCGGTCAGACGAAACAATATTTAAAGAAAAGGTTGTATAGCCATAAGTATTCTTTAAATAATGATTTTGGTGCAATGACCGCTGTAACAAAACATTACAAAGATCTTGGGCATTACTTTGATTTTGAAAACACAATTATATTAAAAACAGAGAATAATTATAAAAAAAGACTAATATATGAAATGATAAATATACAGAAAGACACTAAAACTATTAATTTCAGGACCGATATTCAAAATTTAAGTAATGTATATAGCAATTTGTTAAAATGACATTTGCATTTCTTAAGAAGGAAACCTTTGGCTAGGTTTTTGAATTTGGTTTTCCTAGTCCTTGAACAGAATTGTTAAGGTTTCGACAAAGATTTTTGATATAAGGTTTTACTTAATTTGCATGTATGTTTACATATTAATTTAGTTTTTATAATTTATATATATATAAAAGTTGGTTATACATCCTCTATATCAAGAAATCCTAGTCACTAGTTATTTTGTTGATAGTCCCAAATAAAAAACAAAAGTTTGTTTATATATTTATCTAGTTATATTTTCACTGACGAAGGTGTTCCGAAAACGTTTGTAAACGTTCTGAAAATATAACTATCGCTCAAACCAGCCTTGTTTTATTGACCTATTAGTGGTAGATCTCTATCATATAAGATAAGTATAAAAAGGTCACGAAATATATATATATATACATTTAATGTGTATTAACTAAATTCTCATAGCAACAGTCTTTCGAACTACCACATATGTGTTCTAAATTTGGGATTGAAGATAGATTTCAAACTTTTTCAGCAAACAACCTTGCCACATTTTAGTTCAGTTCGGATATAAACGATTTGTCGATTTCCCGTTTTTCTAGGCTACACACATCACGCGTTCATACGAAAGAGGAAAGAGTTCCGACAGTTTTTTATATGCCATTCGTGCAGTGAAATAAACAATACGTTCTAAATTTATATTTCGCCATTATCGACGGCCAATCAAGTGCGTGTCTGTCCCATTTACGTTTTCGCGATTAACCTCCTTCGTGTTCTTTCGTAAACGCCAAAAGTCCATAAAATACTTCGCACATAGTAAAATATAACCTAGCTCCTTATCAGTCGCAGTTGTGGGTTATCAGGGGATGTTAGTTATAAATTTCACTGCGTTAAAGTTTGGCTTCAATTTGGAAATAGAAACCGAAAATCTTTTCGCGAGAAATGCTTTCAAAATATTAAGCAATTTTTAGACTTGAGGAATTGTGTTTCTTCTTCCATTATCCTTAAGGGATGTTTAAGCTACAACATCGAATTAACGACTCGTTATCCACATAACCTTGATCTAAATTCCAATGATTTGCTTTTGTTCCTACTAGCTCAAAATAGAAAGCGTGAATCTCGTTTTTCAACACCTACAGAGACTGTGGAAAGATTCGGAGGTAACGTTAAGATTGATACCGTCTTCTGAATGGAAAGAGTACTTCCAAAATTGGTTTAAACTCCAGTAAAAGTATGGACATTGATTGTATACAGTCTTTCGTCGTTAGTAATTATTACGTGTGTAGATGTAACACTGTGGCAAGGAAGGTTTTCTGTGGTATACTTTATTCCAGTCAGGAAGAAGTAACGAATACTACGTAACTTGCAAAATTTCAGGAGTTAGAATGTACATATTAGACACTCGGGGAGGTCAAGGTGAAATGACCTAAATTTCGCTATGTAACTCCTGAAGTTTTGTATACTTTATTATAAATATTAACCCTTCAGTAGTCGCTGCATGAACAATTTGCTTATACTACACTTTGAGATACATATCGACTAGCAACCTAATGACGGGTTAAAGTTGTCGTTTTTAAGGATATAACTTTTAAATTTTCTACACCGAAATATTGGATCTAACCGTTAATAAGTCACAACACGTAATGAAAGAATATGTTTGTTGTAAGTTATAAGCAAAGATTCATAGAATTCTACTTTTATTCATGCACCCAACCCCTAATCTTTTGTATCAAAAACGAAGCGCGCAGTTTGAATAGCGCTGTTTAATAGAATGATGCAGAGTCATTATTCCGTGAATATGATGAATATAAGGTAAACGAAGCCATAGTACAATACGTATACTTTTATGCTTTATACACCAACCCTTCAATCGGCAGGGACTCTATACGTATCGATTCTTCTATTTACATGCAAGATACTCATACGTGTATGCATGTATCAGCAGTAATGAAAGCAGGTAGTTGGAAGAAATACATAGTCAGACTTGTCGAACGATTGATGAATATTCTTTGATTTTACTATCATGCAAATAGGTACTATAAGAACCACATTGAATGTTTCTTTTATTTTATGCTCAACATGTACCGTGCAAAATGAAATGTTAGTGTATGTATAACTGCTAGAGCTATGGGCAAACGAATAATATTAGGAAAGTGGCTCCCATACTATACACACATACGGTGTTTGCCATAATCAATGCGTCAAGTTTATTTTCAAGATTATGTCAGGTAAATCAGTAAGTGTTAAATGAAAAAAGGAAAGGAACATGAGGGGAATATACCCGATTTGCTTTGGTACTGCACCGCCTAATTTATCGACACAGATTTGTCGATACACACTCCACGTTCGACCCCTTATTGTAAATAATAAATGTTCTAAGTGAACACATACTTGATCTTACTCAACATCTTGACCTAATTTTAGCATCGTTTACTTTTCTTTTTCTAAACAGTAAGCACACGCCTCTTATTTTACTCAGTGTGCATATCAAAAGATTTTCCCACCGAAACCTTATAAACTCTGCCCGGCTTTCCTGTAATAGCAGGAAAATGTTCCTCCTTACAAATTTGGTTGTCTTTCTTATTAACATTATTCTGATATAATTTGATGCATAAGTTAGAAGCAATTTATAACTTATGCTTTAAATTAATATAGAAAATTGTATTGTAAAAATAAGTTAATGACTGTAAAAGAAATAAAAACTGATTAAAGAAACATCAGTAAATAAAAGTTGTGACTGCGGTGCAGTGACTTACTACTTATAATAAATGTTTTTCCAAAAGTGATTACCGTCTGTGTCACTAGACGTTATAATTAACAACCTCATGCACGAGTGTGCATGCGTTGCAGTTGGTAATTCGTTGTTTAGACGACCTTGTGATTTGTCGATGGTGTTTATTTCTGTAATATAAACTAGTGATTAATTGATTAAATAATTACTTAATTAAACTTTATCCTCAAAGTAGAAATCGATTGTATTTAAATCAAGCGAACGCAGAGACTATGCAATTGGCCAGGAAGGATTGTTGAAGGATCCGCAGAAAACAGAAAATTATATATGTATGTATATATAGTATTTGCTGGAAAAGGGAATTTGTATTGTATTTTGTTTTTGTAAGGTGTGCTAAAATTTTCTTCGAAAATTCAAATCCATTTGGATTTGCTGAACATGTTCACTGCATTTTAGGAATCTTTACATTTCTCTGTCCAAACATTCGCGACGGATTTATGGTTGTTCGTTGGACTCAACCCTAATAGTCCAGCGTTCCTATCATGTAACATGACCCAAAGATATACCCGAGTGCTACTACTGCTTATACTTCTACGTCTAAACAAGGGGTCTCCAAACTACGGCCCGTGGGCCAAATCCGACCCGCCAGTGTCATCAATCTGGCCCGCGACAGCTAATAACTTATTGTTGTTGTGATAAGTTGGATAAAAAAACGCAGAATGATAATAGCTCGGATTTATTTACTTGCTAGGTAAAGCCTAATGACAAGTATGATACGTAGATAACTCACTGAAGTAATCAGTATGGCCTCAAGGCTGAAAAGTTTGAAAAGCCCTGGTCTGGACTATAAACATAGGTAGTGCGAGTGCGATTTCCTCCCGAAACTTGAAAAACTCATTTCGGCTTTCATGTGGTAGTAGGAAATTTTATATCTTACAAATTTTGTTTTACTATGTTTGAACTATCTTCTGATTTAATAACTAGTAATAATTTATAAAAGAGGTGGCATATGGATTTCTAATTACATTAAATGTATTATTCTTTCTTTATTCCTGATTAACGAAAAGGTTCCAAACGTCTACTGTATACAAGCTCCTATTATCGAATTATTTGGACAACGTCTGGGCATAACGCTTTATAAATACTTAGTAACTAAAAGGTACTCACGCATATTTTATGCTGACTTTCTCCCACCATTTTCGTTCCCTATAACTGTGCACCTTTGGGTGATGTAACGTACGTTTCGGTACATTACCAGAGTTACGATTCGGTTTGTGGAGTTTCTGTAATTTTAACATCATGATGATCTACGAAAATATAACGCTTTCACAAAAATTTTGAAACACACTAAATTTGACACTTGTCACGAAATGTAGCTGACAATGACCGGATGTAAAATCGACGATGAGCAACTGACTTAGATGTTCTTGTTCTACACTAACTTCTCCTTTACAAGTCAAACTATTTTAATGAATCTAATCGTATTCTATAAAAACGGTTGAGGATGCTGGCTGCGTTATGGTTAGAATATGTAAGAACTTACCTAACTATTTAATGTTAATTGTATTGCTCCACAGTCCTTCCATGCATTGCGAAGATCTAAGGGTGCACAAGTAGAAGAAGTTGATTATCGAGAAGTTACGGATTTCATGGCTGTTCTACGAGCAGTTTGGATATGTATAATCTTCTCTGGAGTTGGATGAAAAGTATTAAAATATTGTATTGAAATTCTAGTGAATTTTCCTTTTATTACTGCATCAGACCATTAGACGAGACATATGTACACAATTACATCCGTCGAATTCATTACCACTAGCAGTTTATTATTTAGGCACATCTCCTATCTGCAGAACCGCTGTCATACATACATAGAAGAACAACCGTATGTATAAAAGAGTATTTTCAGTATATTGAGTGATCTTAGTTGGATCAACTAAAATAATTTCTATCATGATTACATCCAATTGTATATTTCCAAGGATATTCTTTGGTAATTAAGCTTCCATACTTCATTTCAGTAAAAAAAAAAACGCAAAGAAAGGAACAGGCGCTGAAGAACATAATAATAAATCTCAACTTGCCTACAATTATAAGAATTTTATTCGAAAGGGCATGTTAGTTAGGATTAAGGCGAACCTATCTTAAAAAGTGGGCTAGCTTTTACAAGTATCTAACTTATCCGTGTCTAATAACAATACGAATCTCTGTTTCTTTGGCTAGAAAGAGGACATTCAAAGAAATGGAAATTGACGGAAGGTCAATTCCCCCTAAGATACTGTTGAGTAGGCTAGATACAACATTCTCAGCTAACCTAATTAGAAGAAAAGATCACAAAATCTTCTCCTTGGAAAAGCATATATGCAACATGGGAATGATAGCTGAACCATGGTGTAGGAGATGTGAACTACAAGAGCAACCTAGCATGCATATTATCTGCGCCTGTGAGGAACGGAAGGGACTCAGCAGGAAGCATTTTGGCAAGGATCTACTGGCGCCTACAAAAATACTCAGGTATCCCTTCAGAAATTCAGCAAGATAGTGGCCTTTCTGGAGGACACAGTGTTAATGGATCTAAAAGAGAGTGTTATTGGAAAATGGTACAAAGAGCATCAATCCTAAAAGGAATAAATGAATGAATGAAATGAATCTGCTTCTTTGTTTTTCTTAAGAAATGTACACTGGGCTTAGTATCACAAGCCTACTATACCGAGGCTTAGTGGCTTTTGATGGTCCCTTAGACGGTTCCCCTGCACCACCACATTCGTGTCCTGAATAAGATCTGCCACCTCTGTCACGGGAATATCCTTTGTATCCTTTCCGGTTATAGGAACCGAAATTTAGACTTGCCGGCCCCGGGTACTCAGAGCGTTGCGAGGGGTCCTTTTCCTCACAGTTGGTCTAGCATATAAGACTTTTTTACCATTTATGTCGTATGGAGATATGTATTAAGTTGGCAGTAGTCTGTTACAAGGCGCACTAGTACGGGTCTTATGAATTTTTCTTCGTCTCCCACCGCACAAGAAAGTTTGCCTTCTCGATTTCTTGTATATCCCGGTATACCAGCACCCACCATAGATACAGATGATATTGACTCCTTTGTTTCTAGTGTATTCCTGTGTCATCATTTGCGCACATGCGAAGATGGTTGTAACCTCAGTTTAGAGTAAGGTCACGTGAGTTCTCAGGTGATTTAAAATGAACTGAAATAAAATAGCCTTTGTTCGCACAACATTGATTTAAATACTCTCAAGTAGGTAATTCGACAACTAAGTTGTTGAAGGTTCATAAGTTGCTCTTTCTTTGTGTATCGTTGAAATACGTATTCACAAGTATCCATATCAATGTAGTAATTATCAGGACTATGCAAATTTTCATCCTAAATCATAGACATTCACACTTTCCTTAAATCCAAATGCAAAGTCATGTTAGGCAAGACAAAGCAATATGTTATGGAATCCTTTTACCAATTTAATGCATTTGGTAAGTGATAACATAATTCACACTAGAGTAAATTTCTTGTTGCTTTATTAATTCATGGTGTCATATGACCTAGAATGATCACAAAAGAAAATGATGATTATCTAGGGTAAAAATCAAAATTACATCAAATTACATTCTTAAAGTAGAGGATGTCTTTGCATCTATCCATTTTGTTGGTTAGTAAAAAGCCTTATAATCACACATATCAAAACAGTTAATATTAGAAGAATCTTCTTAGAGACCTCACACTCGCGCTAGTTATTTTGGAGGATAAGAACTATGGCATGTACTAAGATATTGTGGATGCTGTATAATGTGGCCTGTGTGCTTGGAGTGAACATCATATTAGTCTTGTGCGTGACCAAGAACCGTTACTGATGGGACAACAACTACGAAATCCACATTTAGAACTAGGTTGAAATCAACCTATTACTTTGTGCTTCAATTAATTCGAAAGTAAGATTTTGCAGTGTCGTTCAGTACGTCAATTTTCTTGGTCTATTATGATTGCCGTCGTCATTCTATTCATTACATGTACATTTGCTTTAAGAGATATAATCCATTGAGGTTGTTCATTTTATAAATGTGAATTTATTCCGAGGAGGAAATTTTTCAAAATGGTGCAGTTACAATGTGAAAACGATTACATCGTATGCATTGCACTCTGTCATTATATAAGCCCGTTCGACATTTGGAGTGATTTATATAGCGTTATTTCATCTTTAGCTTGCAATTCTAGAAGCATAGTCGCGTTAAATGCTACAATGAAAAGATAACCTGATAAGTATACGGAGTCCTCGTAGTTCCCATGCACCCAAGTCACGAAGGCCTATTTACTTTATATTGGGCAATTGTTATATATCGCATTTCCATAAATATATCCCGAATAATTTGTCGTTATATCGCCGGCTGTTTAGATTGAAGCATTTGTGGCAAAATTTGGTCCCAGGTTTTCTATCTCATCTTTCATATTGTTAAAAAATAATTAAAAAAAAACCGTAATCTTTGTTTCAGTAATATCAACTTCAAGTTTTGAGTCATTTTAATCTATGTGGAATATATTTGATTAATGAGCGTACAGATAGACCACACCCGGATACCCAAAACAAGTTCAGTAAGAACGAGTGCCAAGGCAAACAATTTTACAGTAATTTTTTTAATAATCAAAAAACTCCGGGGAGCAATCATATAAAAGATCACAAGTAGCCAGTTGTAGGCATAGTTGTCCTGATAGGAAGAGCTACCACAACACAAAAACCATGAAGGTAAGTAGTGTCGTATTAAAATATATGCATGCTATCTATTCGGAATTATTCTGATTCAAATTTTCTAATTGCATTCGTAAGTACCATTATGCCTTTTGTAATTGATCTTGCAACAAATGCAATTATTTACTAGTCGCCTAATTTTATTATTGCATTTCAGTGCGCATTGATTGTTCTCATCGCCGCCTTGGCAGTTGCCTCAGCGTCTGTATATGCCCCAAGTGTATACTCTGTTGGTTCCCCTCTTGCTTATTCTGCTGCTTATGCTCCATATGCCCCGTACGCCTATGCTGCCCCATTAGCATACGCCGCTCCCGTAGCTGTAGGTGGAACTGGGTAAGTGAATTAATTTTAATTAAAATCATACAATAATTACTAATATGACATTCTTCTACTTAAGATATGTCGCTGCCACTCGTGGTTCGCTCCACACTGCTCCATTACCTGAAGGACCCTTCGCTTCCAGTCTCCACATAAATACAGCCCCAGCCCCAGGAACTTTGTAAATTTTGTGTCATATTACGTTATAAATAATATAAATAAATAAATGCGTTAGATATTGCGTGGTTGTTTCGTATAAGGTCAATATCATTAAAACAAAAACGGTCCAGATTCAAATGCGCTTCAATTCATCATGTAATATTTGAGGAAGGGTAACAGTAATGATTTTGTGGAGGTTTGCGATGTAAACCGTTAATTATATTATGTATTCGGCCTGCATTATCATCAAACTATAAATATTTTCCAATAATTTAAACAGAAAAAATAAGAATCTGCACCCTCTTATATATATTTCGTCGTCGAGGTTTATATTTTAAACTTTGCTCACTCACAGTACTCCTTACTTCAACCATAAGGATTTGGATACCTCAAGGTACGTATTTTGTGAGTCAAATTGTTGTCCTTACTGTGGCAAATACAAAGGAAAGAAAGTGACATCTGCTAATTTTGGTTGACAATGGAGTGTATTTCACTCCCTCGAAAAAGAAGACTCAATAATCAATCGTGATGTGTGCTGATTTAAAAGTCGAAACCCATCACTTGTCTATTTATATTTAAAGGCATCAAATTGATAGGATAAAGGTAAAGTGCATTTGATTTGAGTTCATTCTAAACCACAGATACTCCTAGTGCTACATACATTACGGTACAAGAGAAGTGGGAATGCTGAACTGAAATAAACTTATTCTTAGCCAGACCACATAAATTTCGACATTTCTCGACAACTAGACAGTCATTTTTTACAAGCAAAAAATGCCCTTCGTAAAATTGTGATCAAAACTGACCGAGAAGAACAAACTTAATCACCTTGCAACATGCAGCAAATGTTTTTCTATTCTTTCTCCTCTAAGAATGACTACCGAATTGTCGAAACATAATATTGAAGATATTTCAATCTCACTCAGAGTGAAAACGATTTTATTTCGGCTTCTAGTACACCATTATTTTCTGCTTTGCATGTGATCAATACACTCTCCTATTTTTTAATGCCGCGGTTAAGCTATTTCTCTACATTCTTCATTGTTTCCTCCTACCTTTCTCGCCTGCCATATTCGTTTGTCCTGTGTTTCTCCATCTATGCTTATTAAATATCCAATCCTAGCTAGCCTATGTGTTACCTTTCTTTATCATATTTATATCCACAGCTTTTCTTAAGAATGTCATCATCATTAACTATAATTTACTTCCTTATTTTCTATTTGCTACCAAGTCTCCAGATAATAATGTTGTCCAAATTATATGAGCTTAAGTAAAAGTGGCTATGTGGTAGTTTCCAAATTAACAAGGAAAGAATAAATGCGATTCAAATAAAGAATTATGGAAATTATGGACAAAAAGCAAATAAGTCGCTTCTCCCTCCTAAAACATTGAATTATAAATCCGCTTCTGGTTCAAAGCTGTGCATTTACTACTTCGTACTTGCACAACCGAGATGGTCGAAGCTTCCTCTAAGTGTGTCCATTTTGATTTACAAAATTAAAATCCAATTTCCAATCAAGGATTTTTCGATCACCCCAGAAGATTTTCTACGGCTTCACGAAATCATTATTCCGTTTTAATGTTCGTCTTGACGAAGATTTGAGAGAATTCCAAGAAATCAACATGATCACGTAACACGTCATATTGCCGATTAATTTGGCCTTCTATTTCAAGATGCGCCAAAAGTTGGGCCCAATAGTCAATTCGGGCGTCCTTCTAGGACAATTCCCAACAAAAATCGATTGCTCTTTTAACCATGGTGACCATCTATGATCTGTACTGGCGAATGTAAAGCAATTGATCGACGATCCTTACATCGAATTCTACGCGCAAGAAGATTGGGAACGGGAAATTTGGCTTCAATCAGCATTGTTAATGAATCGCGAGAAGAGCGAGGAGCAGGTGTTTTTTACCTTCATTCTGGTGATGTTGCCCACAGAATTGATTCGGAAATTGTTAAGCGATAGCACGCTATCATATTAGACGGTGGAAATGCTTGGAAGCCATTGGAAAATTAATATTGTGCGAAATATCAAGTGTTGGCGGTAGAATGGTGCCATCTTACGTTTAAAAGAAAAAACCAGGAGCTAAGAGTACCGTAATTTTTCTCAATATTACACCAATTTAAACGTACACCTTTAGCCTATAGCGCCTCCAAGACTAGTTGTTCACATTTCTTATCTCCTCTTCTTCAGATTAAACCATGCATGAATTCTGTTCTGCACTTTTCGCAGCCGTTTAGATTATGTTAAGCATTCATGCCGCTGTGAAAACTAGCAAAACTAAAGTGCACACTGACTGAATACTTTTATTATTAAATTAATTCACATATTCTTCACTTTATTGTACGTCATAATTTTTACATTGACAAATAATTTTTCATCATCATTTTACCAATCTCTAGAAACACATCTGAATAATTTCCTAATAATAATACCATACTTAATAATAATTTTGATTAACATTACCTGAGAATAGTTTTTAAGCGAAGCGCCTGTTAAATAAGGCAGAATCATCCTTTGGTGGGGATGTAACTTCATTTGTTCTTTAGAGAATATATTCCCAAATATTTTGAAATAGTTTTAACTTTTGAACTATATTAACTTACAAATTGTTTAAGCTATAATAGTCCTTCAATGAGCGATACTTGCTAAAAGATGGAATATAACTGAGGAAGTTGTAAAACTTTCCTTGTGCTTACAGAAATTGGTAAATGTTTTACGTATTAATTTGTGTGAATCCGAAGACTTCAGCTTAAGAAAAATTCAGACGTTAATCGTTCCTCATGCTATTGAAATACTGCTTTAACTTTTCTATTGTTTTAAACATATTGAATTTGAAACAATTAGTTATCTACCGCTAAACCTATCTGAGTTAACAATAGTGATTTAACAAATTTACTGAAATCGCGCCTAGTAGTACAAATATAGATATGGCTATGGATTACTCTCAGAATTGTAGCCAAACTTAAGAGTTACCACATTTTTTTAAATGCTTTCCCTGGTTGTTACGTTTTGACTTAATATCCACTAACATATTTATTTGAAATTTAAAAATCTAATTAAATTATCTGAATTTTTGTTCTACAACAAGCCAGAATTATATGCATATATATGCTAGTGAATAAGCAAGGTATTGAACGATGTAACAGTATGTAAGTTTTCGTATTTAATGAAAACATTAGGTTGTCATTCCTCAGTGAGGGAAACACAAAGAGAAGAAAGCGCCACTCGTAAACTTTGGTTAACATAGTTAAAAGAACGCACTTCGTCATTTCGATGTCTCTCTCTCTCTCTTCCTTGTTACCAGCGAAATTTTCCTTTTGGAGACTTTTCTGTTGAGGATGGTATGAACTATTTTACTCAGGAGAATATTAACATATTCATTAATATTAACCCGTCTCGCTTTTTTAGGAGCATTCCTACAACACTAGCAGCAATTGCAAAAAAACAAAACATAAGTTAAATACGTACATACATACATATTTCTGTTTACGCTTGTAAAATTAAACAATTTATTCAAAATAGGATGTACACAATAAGAAACTTCATATTGTCCTACGTGACCACGACATCAGAGTTGATCGTACCCCTTAAATTCCTAAGAAAATTCTCCAAAATCATAACACTACAGGAGGAGCACTGCCGCTGGAGGTTGAATCACTACAAATACATATATTAATAACAAACAAACAAAATAATGAGTTTAAATGTATGCGTTTCGTATGGAGTGCAATGAATGTTAAAATAGATATTTACAATTATCATAAACATTGCAATTCTCACCCCGTGGCTGCAGCTCCGGATGCAGATGGTACTTGAGAGGCGTAAGCATATGGATTGGCTTTGGCGAACGAACCACCTATACTGTGCTCACCTTCAGACGCTGCACTAACAGATGCTACTGCCAAAAGGATTGCCAGTATTCTAATCACGTACTATAAGATAAATAAATACACGCAGATGAATAATACTCATAACGTTGCTTATATGTACGCACCTTCACTTTCACCATTTTATTCATCTTGAAGCTGTGTTTAAAATGAATTTTGGTAATCAACTAGTACCTTATATAACATCGCATGTAGCCATTTACATATCAATTACCTTGAACCAGATCAGGTGTTTCTTTCTCAAATGCCAAACTTGAGTGTTGTGCTGGTGAGTGCGTGAATAAAAAAATGTCAATTTTACATAAATTATATTTAACTTCTAATAAACGCTTTATTATACAAAGATGGGTATTGAAAGCGCATAATTATGCATGGACTGACGTTTTCGAGGATGTTAACCATTTTTTATAGATCTTAGAAGGCGATATTTAAGATGGAAATAAAGAGTAATATTTCAGAAAATTTTGGCATCAGAAATATTAGCCCGAGTTTACATGTAACTCCTGCACCGGGTAATATTCCGCAAGTTCTGTAAATACCTACATATGTATTTTTCTTGAACTTTAAATACAAGTAGTACACTTATTATGAAGCAATTGTAAAGCATATTTAACAAGCTATTACAATAACTTTCTACTGCTTTGCAACATTTTAGCTAAAGCATCGTCCATGGCTTGGATGTTCAGCAACGCCCTACATTGTTTGGTATTAATGGGTCATAAACTGTAAACCATCAACAAAACTAGGGTAAGACGTATTTGATACTGTAATTCCACAATACATTAACGCGGAGTTGATTTTTCTGTAACAAACATTACTTTGCTAAGGTAATAATGAGACTTATCTCCAATTGAAAAGTTTTCGCTACTGAACAGAACATACAGCCAACGAAATAATAAATTAATTTATAGGCAAAAGCTGTTTGTACTGAATTTAACGTGTAAAATCTGCACGTGGAATTTGTAACTGCCCGAGAACATTAAGAAAGTTCAAATATTTTAATTAATTATGATATAGTTAGTTATATTAATTTAATTAATTTTATTATTTAAGGGAGGAATCGTATTTTATTTAAAAAAGAAATATTAATAATTAGAGTACCTTATGAATTTGCCGAGATCAAAAAGTCTCAGGTTGAATCCTTATTTAAACTCTTCAACGCGATTAAATAATGTTACTATAACAAATATCAACTTTTACAAAAAGAAAAAGAACTTAAAAGACCTACTAATCACCTTGTGCTTCGTTAAGTCTGTCTATTATACTATTCTGTGCTGTAAATGTGACTGTTTCTGATGCCTGATGCCGGAACTTTTAGAAATCGGAATTGCATGCATCAATATCATTAATTGTCAGTGATCATACCTATAACAATAGCATTTCCTTTGTGTAATTTAATTCTTTTTTAACATCCCAATTTATTACAATCTATCTTATAACTCAAACATTGTTCAAGCAGACATTTAATAATAGGTTTGACAGTATTATAAGGAACGACATGCAAAGGCTTTAATACGAATTTATAAATTAACAATTTGCTTTCTATGGTTAGTTTAGATCTTCTGCCTAATACCGAGTTAAGTTTCCATAGCTTATGACCAAGCTGTTTCCGCTTTGTAAGGATATGTTTTCTCCGATTGAGTTTTCTATCTAGATGCATTAACTTCTTCTCTTTGTGAAATTGGCTTGCATTTTATTTTGCAGGAAGATATGTTTGTCTACGGGTCGTGAAGGTGATATGTACTGAGTTATCTTCGTTGTTTTTAATTTTCCATTTTCTAAGCCATTTTTGTACTTCATTGCAGTTGTTTTGAAGAATTTCTGAAGGTATTTTATTTGAAGCCAAGATCGCCGTGTTGTAGGCGAAAATAACTGTAAAAACATTGGATGTCGTTGGTAGACCAACAATGTAAAGTAGGTATAGTATGGGTGGCAGCACACTTCCTACAAGAATACCAACGTGGATAGGTTGTATATCTGATTCATAGTTATATAGTATCTTTCTTTCTAGGTCCCTGTTTACATAATTAACAACTCTATGTACTTGCTGTATTGTTGAATGCGTTTTCATAAATCCGAATTGATGTATCGGGATTAGGTTCTTTGCGTTTAGCGAAGGGATTATGTTTGTTAGTAGGATTTGACTTCACCTGGATCTTTTCCTGCTTTCAGGATGAGTATTATTTGAGCTATTTTCCATTGCGGGAGGGGGAGGTAGGAGGGAGGAGATGGCTTTTTGTACAGTTTTATTTCCGACACTTGTTAACACGAGCACAAGAAATGGTTATCGACACATTCCCACACTACGAGCATCAAATTGTTTTAAAGCTTTTGTTAAAAATGAAAATAATAAGCGGAAAGTCAGAAACGTGACCGATACAGTTACAGTGCGGGTAATCCACCTTATTGGTGTTAACGATAGAGATCCAGGCCGTTCTAGCCCAGTGAAAATGGCGTAGGTTAGTTGCCACTCTCCAATTATAAAACTGGATCACTTCTAAGTGTCTAGAGTCAGAGGTACCTTCCAACTTCCATAGTAGGTGGTAGGGGGTTATCCGAACTGTTTATGTTCTAGATCTTTTGTTACGTGCACAAATTTCATTAGTTGAGTTTCAATATTTTACTTAACTTGTTAGAAATATAGGCTCAAAATTTTATTCCCTTCCGACAAAAGTTATTTACTTAGTATATCTTAACGATATTCTCGTTGAACCAATCATATTTCAGTGCTGTTAGTTGCCCTTGAGTTTTTCGAATTTGTCCAATCACGAGGACGCGAAGCGAATCTTGGGCTTCTGCGTAGTAACAAAGAAGGAAGGCATTAGGTAGCCGAGTGATAAATACCGTTTTGAGATCGGAAGAGTTTTGCTGAGTGAAATTAGGTTTTGTGTATCGATTTGTCGAACTATCGTAAAGATAGTATTTACCCTGAAGTAGGGAATTCGTCAGCAAACCCTCAAGTGTATTTTATCAAGTACAAGTCCCGTTTGCGGAGGAATAAATCCGATATCGAGCCCTGAATACACCTCACCGTACCGAATCGAACACCTTGCCATTATACCTCCCCAAAAGGTATTAAAAGAAGGAGAGCCTATCGTCTAACCCGTCGGACAATTTCGAAAGACCTTTTCCAACATCCGAGGCAGACGAAATAGAAATTCACGCGATGACATCATCCGGAAGCCATGACACTTACAGCTAAGCATTTATTATTCTATATGTTTTAAACCTTTCTTTTTGTTTCGAATATTTCATATTGCGCATTAGTAATTTCAACTAAATTATCACTTTTAATATTCATAAACTTATAAAGTCATTATTCACTAGATTGCCATACTTTTATTAAATTCATTGATATACATACATACATATATAGACTAGACCTGTATTGCATTTTGCATAACTCACAGCACAACTTAATATCACGTATTTTATATTTTATTTTGTGAAGGTCTATGATAAAACGTTTTATACTGACTTACCGTTACCGCGTTGTTCGCATTATTTAGCTAATTTAATCTCGAATATTTTGTAGTCTTTTCCAATTTTATTAATGAATTCTAACTAAAGGCTAAATATACAAGTTCTTGAATAGCCGTGTGTAGTTTTTCAAGTAGAACTTTGTTGTTTACGTAAAGATATAGAAGCATATAGAATCGACGTGCATTTACCAGCTGATCTTGGTCATCTGACGTCAGATAGTTTTTCGATCACTAAAAGGTACAGATTATTTGGCCATGAGAATATATCCGGTAAGTTCATATGATCTTTGACCCAAACTCCATGGTTGGCGCCCATATTATCTTTTCTCCTAACAAGACCTTCTGTATTCAACGGCCGTTATTATATTTTAAAAAGGAACCTACACGACCTCCCACTGAGCTGAGCACGGCATTGGCTAGCCTGTTGCGACAAGCGTATGTATCGCCTTTTATTTGTTCTTGTCGTGTTGTGCACTCTAGCCAATTGTACCCGCCCAGTTGTTGCTATTTTGGCAAGATAGTGGTAACGAAGTTTTGGGGTAACACTTTATCCTGTCGTGAAGCAACCAGCAAAAGCACTTGAAAACTATTTAAAAAAACATAAACGAAATAATAAAATGTCTAACAGCACTTTATTGTCACTTGAGGTGTATCTGAAGAAACAAATTAATCTAGTTCATTATCTGGCTTACACGCTTTCGGTAACCGGTGACATTCCAGCGGCCTTAGTCACCTTACAGCTTTAGCTGAACGTAATTAAAAACAAGCATATATTGTGACAAATGACGAAAAGAATTAAATATAGTACTAAATAGCCAACGTAACGGAAAACTCTTTTACTCGAAAATCAATCTGAATCCCCTCCCCTCCCCAGTCCCCAAAAATAGTAAAATAATTAAATGTTTACAAAAGTAAGGAAACCCCTGCATACTCGCACACAAATTCCCATTATCCTAACTCTAAATTAACTACAACATTCTAGGGAATTTTTCCCGCAACCCAACGACACAAAAATTTAAATAAAATCAAATAAAAACGGGACGTTATTCCTGTTGTCGACGTCCGTACGGCGTGGTATTCGCTGTCGAGCCGGAAGATATCAAAGATGGCGGCTTTTGTCCCATTTGATGATAGGATGTCTGAAAACTAGCTTCTAGCTCTGATTATAGTTTTCAGTGTCCGTGATGTTCTCTGAAGTAAATCTTAGCTCTCTCTCCTCGTATGTAATAGTTTAAACTAGCTTACACAGCTTAGTTATACCAGTCTATACTAATTGCCTATAACAAAGTGAAAGATACAATAACGACATTGTAATTAACAAAAAAAAAAAGAAAAGACTCACCTTCAATTGAGGGAAAAGCAACGCAAACGATTAGTTTGAACAGAAAAACTTGGGGAAACGAAATTTTCAGATTGATACAACGATACAATATACTTTCCAGCGTCGAATTTCCGTGTATATCCTCGACAACTTACGAAAGCGGGACGGCAAAAATTGGAGCGAGGGACCGAAAATAATGATACAGAAAACTGTAATAATATGACTAATAAGTGGTGGTGTAATGCGATTTTCCTACTTTTATACTTTGCATTTGACTAATACTTTGATTCGGTTGAGTTATTGATATTGATATTCATAATTATTTGTTCTTTTTATCTTGGCGTTCCAGTGTACGTCTTCTTTTAATGGACTTGGTAGTTTGTTGTAACACTTCGTGTTCCAATAGTCTACGTATTGCTGGGTTCTCCCCAGCCTATGATAAGGTTATTATTATAAACACTCTTATCCACAACCATATGCAGTACGAACCCTTTCAAAAAGCCGTTACAAAATGTAATGTGGGTGGAGCCTTTCCTAATTTTTTAGCTGTACAATAAGTTGCCGTAAAATATCTACTATAGTGTAGTGCCCATAATGGACTATCAACATTCCACGGCTATTTGAATTCCCATAAGTCATATAGTCAGGACTCTATGTGGAATAAATTATAAAGCAAGAGACAATGTCAATGATGCAAAAATTCGCAAGTGACTTAAAAATCCCTTCAAACCTGTTGTCATTTAACTTCGATATGCATTACTACTAATACCCCGTTGCTTCTTTCTTTCAACATGTTTCGTGCTACCACTCTTGTTTTTATTTAAAGAATTCATTGTGAATTCACTTCATTATGCTGGTATTTTTAATATTTTGATAATGTGTCGCACTTGCTTTTATTTGGTTATGCGTTTCCTTGCGTACAAAGTTGGAGTTCTAATGAACTCTTTTTTAAATCTAAATCGTTGCAATGTTTCCAGTTGTGAGAACTTACAGAAATCCACTAGAGAAAAATCTATTACTTTCCGTAATAATAAATACACCCTCATAGTTGTTACTGTTGCTATATCTAAATGAGCTAGCGGTTAACTAAGTGTTCCGGATTTAGAATCCATGTCTTACTTCAGTATTACTCTATTGCGTGCTGGCAGCTATAAACAAGTTGTCAAAATGTATGAGGAAGGGTCCTTATTTCACTGTAAGATGCGAAGTTATGATCGTGGCAGGCATGTTTATAACGTGATTAGCATTTGTAATTGTGACAGCGATTATTGTAAATTGGACTAATGTTATAGCGCCTACATTTTACGCAAATTCACCGAGGACATACATATGTAATTAGTACATAGATCTGGAAGGATCGCCGGAGGATGCTATTTATAAATACAGTCGATGCCGACTGTCGTTATTCGCGGGGCTTAGGTTCTTAAAATATGCCGCGTATATCGAATCTGCAAATATTGGAAGGAAATCTGCATGTACTGTGCCTTTATTGGAAAACTTTGCAAGTGGGCCACATTCGACACGAGTAAAATTATTAAAAATTGCAAAACAGCGTCAATTCATCTTTCGAGGAGGAACTATTTTGCTAAATGTATCATGATCTTAAGCCTAACTCCTTAACCCCCACCCTAATTAAGAATCATAAACGGGATGATACAATTTGTAACGCATCGTTGGAAAGGTATCTTTATTAGGAATTCAATAGAATATCATACGTTTGTCAAGTTTTTGACATTATAACTGAACAAATATCATCGTCATTAGTTTATGAAGTGTTCAAATCGTGCACCATTTTTTTGCAGACAGTAATATAGCCCATTATAAAATCCACTTGTGATCATTTTAAATGTTTCTGGGGATATACGCCTATATTCTTCAATAATTTTATGTTCGCAAATATTCTGCAATTGTGTCTGGTACACAAGATTATAATGATAGATATTACAATGAGATTTATATTGGAGTCGGGGCACTAAGGGGGTTGGTTTAGGATCATGGTATATTCCTCAAAATTGTTCCTTCTCGAAATCAAAATTGGCCTTCCATTGTATTTTTTAATAATTTTACTGGTTTCATAATAACTAACGTTGTACAGGGTTAGTTAAAAGTATGGAAACGGCGATTTATTGGTGTTAATATTCATTTTAGGAAATTATATTCAATACAAAAGTATTTTATGAAATTTTGATCTACATTTTAGTACGCTTCAATTTTTTCTTTCTTCAATTATTTTTGAGTTACGTCTATGCGTATAATCTTTTTAAATGGGAACTTAATTGAAATATGTTAATTTTAGTCTACCATTCAATAGAGAATCTTTTTCTCTTTACAATAGTATTTTTGTTTTTCTTTAAATTTATTATTAACATCTTTAGAAGAAAACATTGGTCTAGTCGGTAGCGTTTTAGTCCGGTACTCACAAGATCGCTGTTTCGAGTCTCGCCGCTCAGATGTACCTAACATTTATTAAAAACTTGAATCGATATTTTCTTGTAGAAATGTTAAATCAATTTAAAAAAATACTATTGCAAAGAGAAAAAATTCCCTCGAACGGTAGAGTGAAATTAATAAGGTCCCATTTAAAGAAGGTACGCGGAGAGCCGTAACTCAAAAATAATTGAAGTAAAAAACTGAAGCTTTCTAAAATGTAGACAGAAGTTTCGCAAAAGCTTTTGCATTGAACATGATTTCCTAAAATGAATATTAACGACAATAAATCGCCGTCTCCATTCTTTGAATTAACCCTGTATAATAATATTATATCTGTATATTCATAATGAGCAGAAATGCCAACAACTTATTCGATGACATTTTTATTTAGGAAGGAAAACATCATTATGAAACATTCTTGAATATAGCTGTTATTTACCAATTTGTTGCTTAATTGATCTAAAAAGTTTGTAGAGAATACTTAAAACATAAGTATAACAGATCAACACATACACATATACATTTTATATGGCATTCGGAGGAAAAGTTTTATTACATTTTTTTGGTTGTCCCAACACTTATACATTGTGCGTGCGTTGTATACTTCCTTTTTCAGGAAATGAGTTGGCAAGACTTTAACCTTCCTATACTCACGTCAACATGAAAGACGTATACTATACTATATAAGTCGGTCTCACAGACCGTATGCGTGAGTATAGGAAGGTTAAAAGAAGGAGAGGCCTCGGTGATGCAGAATTACCAGAATTGGTGAATAATCTATTGGGTAGCGAGCCAGACTCTGTAGAAGACGAAATAGATTTAGACCCGCAGTTAACGCAAAGGACTTTGTTAAAAGCTGATGAAAATTCTAACTAACGACACTGTACGATGATACCATTTACCTCCATTGCTAAGAAAAATCAATAAGATTACCTGGAAAAGTGATAACTTGATATTTCCCTAACCAGACAAAAATATAACCCGAATAAACCGGAATATTTAAAAGTGGCGATATACAAAGCTTGCTGGGTATCTATATTTTCACTGTAGTTTCCTATTGGACAAACATTTGAGATTACTCGGCTGAAGTAACTGGGAGTGATTATGTAAAAGAAGTAATATCCCTAGAGCAATTCAAAAAATCCGTGCGGTTTTACATTTTAATAATAACGAAATGAAAGCTCCCGCTTATTAACCCGCATTCGATAAGCTGTACAAGGTGCGACCTATAATCAGAAGTTTACAGGAGAAATTGATATCTGTATCTGAAGAGTTTGTCTGTTGACGAACAGTTTTATGCTACAAGCACTATGGCACTATGTAAACCAATGCATTGCACACAACTCCACAAGTAGGGATACAAGAGAACAAGGCAATTATGGACGAACCTGGGGCAAGTGCAAATATATTGTTCGTTTTTTCAAGGGTTATTCAAAAATTCAAACGTCATAAGATCTATTTTAATAGCTATCTTACGTCCCTTTCACTAACAGTTTATCTTCAGGTATTTTACCCTTAGAGACTCTAAGGCGAAATAGAATCCCCAATGGCAAGCTTCCTATCAAACAAAACTTTAAAAAGAACTTTGACCTAAATCCGCTGTATTTGGAGGTTTCGGTTGGATTATTGGAAGGATAGAAAATTGTAAATCTAATGTCCGCATTTTCTCAACAAAAACCCGAACAAATTATATGGAAAAATTGAGAATATTAAAAAAATAAAATATTCGTAGATTGTAAAAATTTATAATAAGAATATGGGTAGAGTGGATTAATTTGATAACTATATTGGACCAGGCAGATTTAGACTATAGCCAAGGAAAGGTTTTTAGGATTTTCTATCACCTGGTTGATATGGCAATAGTGAAACATGGTTTTTGTATAGAAAAATTTCTTTAGAACAAATTCAGAATTGAGGTTAGCCAGCCCCTGTGCAAAACTGGAAAAGAATTCGTCCAAGAGAGGTCGGGCATCGAGTACTTCCTTAGAAAGCGAGTTGAAGTATAGAAAAAATTGAAATGCAACAGCCGCCACATTCAACTGACGTAAATAAAGATTCCATTGATAGTTGGCCTGAGAAAAAGAAAATAGAAATAGGTGCAAAACTCCTAATTGGATATTTTGTTCTAAATGCAAGTTGTGCTTGAATTGTTTCCATGTTTTTTTACGAGCAATAGAAATCAGAAATGTATTATATATATGAGACACAGGATTTTTTTTTAAATAAATAATTTGAAATTAAAGAAAAATGTTTTCTCTGATCTAGAGCCATTTACACAGCCAGAAATAATTCCTAATAAGAAACATAAAAAATAATGCATTTAGAGGTTAACATTAAATACCTTTCAATCATTAAGATCAGGACAGATATGCCTTAATAATCCCTGGGCAATAGGCACATTTGGAAAAATGTAAAAAAGCAAAGAAGAGTAGTTTTCTCAAGACAGAAACAGAATGAATCACTCCTCACAGTAAAAAAAAACTTCAAACTACATAAACGATTCCCAATATCGGCATGGAATGTACAGGCCCTTTCAAGTCTACTTACACACTTAAAGATATTGTTACAAATATTCTCCAAATTTGGATAGAAATCTGTGTTTAATGAATAAAACTCGTAGACTTGAGTTTAGTAATACATATACAAATATTGTGATTTGTTTACCCAACAAGTTTTATCCTTATTATTAAGGATCTTCATCAAGTAAAAGCCAGTTCTATTCAAATCTGAGACTTTCATTGTAATCACTTGATAGCGTACATGCAGATTATTATTTATTTTGGTGATTCTAGAGCTTCTTATTATTTATTAAAAAAATAAAGATTGTTATAACAGGTAACGAAAATATGGACAATATTGGAAAATTACTAATTAAATAAAGTATTCAAGGCCAATAATTTGATTAGTTCTCTCCTGCATTTAAAGGTTTTTCATTTTTCAATACAATGTTTGTGCTTATAAAAGCAATCTACACCATTTGTGACAGTTTCCCTGTATTCTGTAAAAGTTTTATTTTAAAATGTGAAAGTTATAGTAAATTAATATATCTTCCTTCAACTCTTACATACTTTTGTATTTTACATCGGTAGTTTCTGTATTTCGATTTCCATTTAAGCATAAATCTTAAGACATAGTTTACGCAGTTACATATTTAGACTTTATAGTCGACACAATAAAGTTGGCGACAATATAATTTTTATGTTTGTAAAGTTTTAGCAAAGCAAAATATCTATGTACAGGGAAAACTAACGCGCGGTTATTTTCGACTTTATTGTGGGAATAAAATAGTATACAGGCACACTTTGCGCCGACGTAGAATCGCGGTTTCGTGACGGATGTTTCATATTTTTATCCAAAAGATTTGTTTTTTCGATAAAATTACCTCAAATTATTTCGTCTTCCATTAGACGACGTAACTTATTAGTTTAGTTTATTATAGATTTATCTCGTACAAAACGGTTTGAAATTAGACATGGATAGATTAGACGCATATTATATATTTTCTCTCAACATTTAAGACCGATACGGAAATCTATTTTTGAATAGCAAAATAACAAACAATCACAAATACTCAAATGAAGACTAACGACGTTTATATCCTTTTGACACCGAATCCAACTTGGCATGTAAATATATTGGGCACACCTATTTTCCTTTTTCCGCCCTCGTCTAGACCTTTTTCTCCTGCTTTGTCTCCTGCATAGTGCAAACCCTAAAAGATAGGATTTTTAGTGTCATGGTCGAATTGAAAATAACTTACCCTTAAGCTTCCTTCAACAGGAATGGCGTTGGGATTAGCTTTAGGATGATCTGCCCAATAGAAATCAATAGTCTTGTCGCTCCAATTCACGTTATGCAATTCGCAAAAGAAATTTGCTAACGTAACCTTTTGAGGATTACCTCGGTTGGTTTTGTCATTTCAGCAACTGGTTCGCTCGTTGTTACCGTACTCGGGCCACTTTTGCTACTTTTGTCGAATTTTTTCGATCCCCTTTTCCCTTTTTCCTTTTTTGTTTTTTCTGTTTTAGATTTCTTACCCTTGTCCTTCTTCTTTCCTTTTTGAGTGCTTGTTACTTCAATCTATGACGGATAATTGGATGTAGTGATTTGGAGAAAGGAGAATTAGATAATCAACGCACTTTTAAGTAAACAACTTTGACGTTTACTATACTTCGAAAGGTATCGCGTATAGCTCCCATATCAGTTTCAGGGTGTCCTACAACAATCGCTTCTTCGGGAAATTGTAGTATTTTCGACCACGGGAGTCTTTCTGTTTTGAAAGATGTATCTTTTACTCTTCGCTTCACTTCGTCTGCATATTCATCCGGAGCAGCATAAGGAGATTCCTTCTTTCCTTTGCTTTCTTTGCTTTTACTCTTCTTGTCTTTATTCTTACTGCCTTTGCCCTTTTTTCCTTGTTCTTTTTCTTTCCTTTACTTTCCTTTGATTTACCCGAACGTCCTGTAAACGTCCCTTCTTCTTGACCTCCATTCTCATTTTCCTGATCTTCTGTAAATTCTGGTTCGATTACTATTTCTTCTAATAGAGGTAGAACCAGTTCAATATGTATAGTTTGAACTACTCCTTTCTGAGAGAAATAAAAAGTACGATGACATGCAATCGTCTTTAAAGTACTGACCTACCTCTTTTGGCGGTGGAGGCAGCCCCATAATTCTATGGCAAGTAAATACGAGCGCAGCTTTTGTTAACTCCAATTGAGGATCCTTAACTACATTCTTATCCCCTTCCAGGATTTGAGTATTATCTAGGTAAGTGAGGTTTGGATAATATTTCAAGATTGTGTCCTTGTAGCATTCGCTTACCTAAATTGTTAAAAGAAGAAATAAAATCAGTGGATAAAAATGTGTTTCTTTTGTGTTATTTTTCTCAATTAAAACTATTTTAACCCATGTAAGAACTTTTAAAATTTCAAATTAAATATAGCGGCTACAGAAATAGACAGTGACATCTTTCGGTGAGATACCAAAGTATTCACTGAAAATACATTTCAGGAATCTAGCGACTGATATTTTACAAGTCGTCATTCTGACATAATTTTGCCTGTGGTCATTATTTCATTCTTTAAGTAAATTAAATTACTAACAGAGCAAGGATTACCCTCCAGCTGTAAACATGATAAACTTCGTAATCGTGTAAGCGATTGTACTGCCGCTACCAAGTCATAGATGTTATTATCCGAAAGATCTAGGCATCTAAGCTCTCCGAACTTCCGATGGTTGGCCAACAGATAGATGTTGCTATCTATAAAGTAGAACGAAATAAGTTCATTGGAGAAATATTTTGGCATACATTACATATTTTTTTAATGGGTAATTCACGAGAATTTTTTTCTAATTGAGATTGTATGTGTTTGGATTAGATATGTTTTCAGTGTGTGTTCAAATAGGACACAACCTTTAATACAAAATGGGTTAAGAAACTTGAAACTTAGTTGAAACAGACAATTACACGAAAATGTAATAATTAATAATGCTTGTAAAATATTGCTCGGCTTAGTCAAAGCGGAATTGTGGTTTATTTAGTAATGATTAGAGTTGCTCAATTTGGGCCAATAGCCAGTGGCGCACGCATAAAAGTTTACATATAAAATAAAACGTTAGTTGTTTTTGCGACGTCGGCCACATTTTTAAAACAAACCTAGAACTGCGAACTAGTATTTACGGCAGTGTACATGTATACACAACAAATGTCATAAGGACTGTACTGTTCTGACTGTAAGGATGTGTGGTTATTAACGACATTGGATCACACACTTAAACTCTTCGCCCCAGAGCAATTGATTAATTCCGGAACACGCGTTTCGCCGCGTTGAAGGAGCTTGTCAGGAAAACGTGTCCTGGAATTTTTCAATTAATTCCTGTGATTAGAAGTCTATCGATGTGATTTATGTTGGCAGTTGTTTGAATAGAAATAGAAAAGTTTTAATCAAGCTTAATTAATGCTTTCCTCGAAATTCTACAATAATTTTCAGTAACTATGGGTTGTATTGAATTGATAGCAATTCTCACATTCCTTACATTTCCCAATTTTCGTACAAAAACGGCTTTGCTACAAAGCCGATTTACTGGAAATCTAAGCATAAACACATCTACCCCAACTTGAGGCTTTCCTGCTTCAACCAAAAGGTAAAGGCATTGAAATTAGTTGATTTTCAAATATCAGTCAACATTGACTCAAATGCTTACTGAAAGTTTTTAGTACCAATCATGGGTTTACACCTTTCTAGGCTGAAAGAAGTTGAATCCATATCTTGATATAAGCTGTTTAGCAAGGAAATTGATACACAAAAATTGTAAATAATTTCCGTAGTTCCCTAAATTGGAACTTAAGTTACAGAAGTTACTGGAAGATGCGGGAGTACTTTTTGCGGAACCGCCTTTAATACAACACATTAAATCCTTACTTAGCTTACTTACACTAGCTAATCGCGTGCTTTCAGCCCTGCCTCAAGATGTTTATGTGAAACTTAATATCGTTTGAATTTATATCTGAACTCTAACCTGTATCTATATGCTTAAGTCGAGGCGAAGAGATCTGTTCTCAGTTATTTTTGTACACTTCTCGCGTATTTCAGAGCAAAAAATATCGACAAGGGTAAATTTTATCACATTTCATAACGTACTAAATTCACAAGGCTGCTTGGTCGCATTACTAAGATGTAGAATTAACTTACCACTTTTGACTATCAATCCAATCAGTCCATCCGATATGAAACACTTGCTTGCTTGTTTTCAAGGAACTTACCTTTTCTGGGGTATAGGTAATTGTTGGCCTGATCATAATTTTTTTATCATAATTTTGTTTTCTTTTTTTTTGGAAGACTACTCCTTTTTAGGAGAGGGTACAGTGCTGACATTGCTTTTGAGGCTGTAGTCACTTCGTTCCGTACGTGTTCACTAAAATTTAATTCATTGTCCAAATATTTTGCCTCGATGTACCAGAGAACGTTGCCTCCAAACAAGAGTAAGTTTTTCTTGTATGATGTATTTCTTTCTTTTGTGAAGATCAGCCGGAGGTTTACGTGTTCATTCTTATTTTCCTTCTATGTGGTAGCCCAATCTTCGTACATATTTAACGCCTCTAGCACATGCTCGAGTTTATTTCTCTTTGTTTCCTTTTTTGACGGCGAAGATATGGTAGTCCCGTCTGCGTAATAAGATAGTTGCTTCCAGATGGTTTGGAATGTCTCTAATGTAGATAACAGGGAGAAGGGGAGATAGAGCTGATCTCTCTGAATATCTAACGTAATTCTCCTGAAGAACTAATGTCTATGATCATCTTAAAGTTTGTGAGGTTGCTCTGAATTATCTGGCGCAGTTATAATGGAATATTTGTGGATAACAGTTTATATAGTAATACACCATACCACACTTTATCAAGAACCTTATTGATATCAAAGAAACAATTAACCAGTACTTCTCTTTTCGTAATCCTCATTTCAATTCGGTGATTGGTCACTGGAACTGTGTTTGGGAGTCAACCCGAACTGCTCCGGTGTACATACGGGTATTTGTTCAATCTTGCTGGCCAAAATTGATTTTATTTTGGGCGATTTTAGTAAAAATTAAAACTAAATGTAAAAGAGAACTTCCCATCGTATAGGCAAATGAAAAAATTATGTACAATTTAACTACACAAACAATTTAACAGTACTTTGAACTTAAGTGTTTTTGAGAAAATTCAAAACAACAGTAACACCCACTGAAAATTACTGATGTTTAAAAGCGTATAACTTTTTATTGGAATAGTCCTTTTTAATAATTCTTTTAATTCTAAAATATCAGATAATTAGCTTTATTCTCCATACCGGACATACTAAAAGGAACTACTATAGCAAGAGTTAAGGTAGTCTGAAGGTATCCGCTCATTACGGTGAAATTTAAAAAAATAATTTTTTTGAATCTAGTATTCGTTATACTATAACCTCAAATTTCGTCATAATTTTCAGCCCAATTATAACTTAGAAGCCATGAGTAGCGAAAAATCGAAAAATTTGGTGCGGAAGAGTACGGATGTGTGTTGAGGAGGTATTTCGAATTTTGTTCATCTAATTAAAGAAAAGGATTATCGTAAATAGGGTTCTTAAAGAACATATTTTCTCAGTCAGTCATGTCTTCATCATGACAATGGTAGATGGCAAAGTCTGCAACGCTGCCACTGGCACAAAATCCACCAGACGTTGCTGCATATGTGGTGCAACATCTAAGGACTTCAATAAAATTGATATTCGAAAAGAAATTAGTTCTGAAGCTATCGATTTACACGTCAGAATTAGACTTTTTGAAAGCCTTCTCCATTTGGCTTACAAGTTGCCAGTAAAAAATATAGAGAGCGGAAGACTGAAGCAGAGAAAAATATTGAACTGGAGAAAAAGCTCGAAATTCAGAGAAGATTTCGCGAAGAAACTGCTTTACTAGAAGACATACCAAAAGCACATTTTGGCAATCCTCATCACGGTAATACCAGCTGGAGGTTTTTTGAAGATCCGAAATGAGCTTCTGACATAACAGGAATTAGTTATAACTTAATGTAACGAATAAAAGTTATTCTAGAGACGATTTCAAGCGGACATTTCATTGATCCAGTTAAATACGATGAATATGCATTAGATACTCCTGGCCTATATGTTGATTTGTACCGGTGACATCCAATGACTCCAACAATACATAAAATATTAATTCATGGTGCGGTTATCATAAAGAACGCATTATTGCCCATTGGCCAGCTTTCAGAGGAGGCCGCAAAAGCACGAGATAAACATTTCAGGCTATATCGCCAAGACTTCGCACGAAAATTCTCTAGGGAAGATTGCAACAAAGACATTTTTAACAGGCTTCTTTTAACGTCAGACTCTCTTATAAGTAGCATGAGGAACGTAAAAAAGAACACTAAACTCCTTTTTTGCCTGAAACAATTGCTCTGCTCATGCCAGCGAACCCCAATGTTCGTGACGAATCTTCAGAGAGCGACGAAGATGAAAATTAGTTTTTAAAAATATATTTTGCGTTTTCTTTAATAAACTGTGTTAATAAATTTAATAAATGTATTCTTTCTTTAAATTGTTTCCTTTAGAATTATTATGTAGCATAAAATAATTTTGGCCGCATAGATAATCCAAATACCCGTATGTGCGGTGGGACGAATGTGCAACATTCTTTCAAAGGTGATGTGATATTAGACTTAAGAATCTACAGCTTTTGGTACACTTGAGTTCTTGTCGCTGTTTTGGGATCACAAAGACGATAGCTTATCTTCTTTGTTCGCGAAAGTATCATTGATCTGTGGATGTTTGCAACATTCTTTTAATTGCTTCATGAGAACCGGGTAGTAAGGCTTCTATCATCTCTGTGGTAATAATGTTGGAATTGAATGCGACATTTCTTCATAGGGTTTCGATGAATGGGGGTGATGTCTACTATTATTTTATCTTGAACCAATCTATGGATTTGATATGTGGAAGAGAGTTTCATAATAATTGAGCTGTTGTTCCACTAGGCAAGCAAGTGTCGTAGCATTGTAAGAGACAAAGTAGATTTGACACTGAAAGACTTGAATTGGAGATATTTGGCTTAGACCGTTTTGGTGGATATCTGTTAGGACTTTTGACCATTTATTACTTCAATGCTTTAGTAAAAGTTCGAGTTTGTGAGGGTTAGCTTCTTTCCAATCGTCTAGTTTAGTTTTTCTGTTTGCTCAGTTTCTTTATGTTATGTACCTTGCTGACATGTGTTAATTTATAGATACCCGCATAATTTTTACCCTCAATTATGAAGTTGATCAATTCCCTTAATCGCTTTGTGTGCCTGGAAGATTTTCTCCACTATTATACTGATATTTATGTTTTGGTTATTTAATTTAATTTATTTATTGAATATTATTTATTTAATTTGATTTTTATCTACTAAGACAGATGTGTGTAATAAGAGCCGTTTGATTTCCAATGTTTTCAGAATTCATATTGAAAGATTACGTTGGATTGCTACCAAAAATAATCAATTAGATATATAAATAGTGTTCGTCAAAAAGAGATACGGGTCTGTCACGGAGTCTAGAAGCGAGTGAGTAAAAATTTCATACGAGGTAATTTTTCCCCTTGGTGAGCACGGAGTATCCCCCGGACGAACGTTAAATAATGCACATGTCCAGCCAGGACTGAAGCAGACTGTTTCAGGGAAATGAAGTTCTCAATTTGTAACACATAAAATATCCATAAGTTCGACTTTTCATTCGAGAGCATTACTTTACAAAATGGATGCTTACCGAAACAAAACGAAAAGAAAAAGTGATAAAAAATTGAGTGGCGTCCATGATATTACGCTGATCAATAATGCAGCCTACAAACTTATTTATAATATGTTACAGAAAGTTAGTTTTCCGTAGTAAGATAAACTAATACCGTGTTCACGTTCTCAGTGACTTTATATGTCTGATACAGTGTTAAATATTAATCAACGTTGAGAACTGTAGTATGGTTTTCGTTAATGAATTAAATATTTTTGGAATTATATATTTATCTTGCACTGAAGTTTTGGGGCTATTCATAAGTGCTACTTGTCAAAATGGAAATTGGTACCTACGTTTAATACAGAAACTTTTTTAGACACAAAAGATACCCCAGAAACTTACATTTTTGGAGCCTGTTTTGACTATTTCGACTGCACGATAATTAACAATGTTTAAAGCTAATTTTGTGTATTTATCCTTTGCCTTTAAATAAATGTAAATTGTTACAAGAACATATGAGGAACACATTTAAGCAAATGTTCATTTTCAAATGAAAATTAAGGAGCGCAGTAGCGAATACGCAATAGCATCACATACTAGCTAGTTATTAACCTGGAACGTCGTGTAACAACAGATTAATTCTGCCAGATAATGCTGATTCTCACTTTTCTTCATTTTCGAAGAACTGATGCTTACGCGCGCCAGAAAACTTTATGCGCACTATATTCACCAGCGAAAACATACTTCTTGTCTAGACGGAACCTAAAATATTCGGTATGCAGACATCAATTATTTTAATTTGATAGGCTTTTGGTAACAAGTTATTGGGCAATTTTGATAATGGTCTCACTAGTTTAACTTGATATGTCGTTCTACATATGCGTAGATGTATGTATGTCCGTTCGTGTCAGTCGGCGGTTCACGAATACGAACAAAAACGTTATTTCTATTAATGTACAAGGTAATATACAGATTAATTAATATCTATGAAAGGCGTCCGTTTAAAATCCTAACTCGGCAACGGCAGAACGGCGGGACATTTAATTTGCGAGAGTGCCGTAGAACAGCCATCCATTGATTACATTTAATATTAAATATTAACGTTACTATTACACACATAAGGGCAAAAATTGCTCTCCCGACCCATTCAGATGTTACGGTAAAGTAATAAACTGTAAATTAAATTGTGACAAGATCAATTACCGAAATTAAAAATTTCTCAGATGCTTTCAGCGCGTGATGGCAGACGCGAGGGGCGACGTTTAATTATTTTAATTAAAACATAAACTTAATAACGGTTCGTTGAAAGCATTCTGTTTTGTTGTCGATGTTGAAGAATACTTACGTGGTCGTAAATAATAAATTCGCCGAACGCGGGTTCTTAAGGAATTGACTCTTGAGGTTACAGGCTTGAGAACGGTGTGTACATTCTTCGAAACGTTAATGGTAAATTCGCAAACGAATTTGTTCGATAAAGATTTATCTATTGTATTAACTGCTAATGTTCTATTGCTTTATGCTGTATTTTCCAATTTAGATTGATAGAAACCAGCAACCTAAACTTGGGTAGCGCATGAAATAAGATGATAGTAGGAATGCTCTGAGAAAGAAGATGGTGGCTTGATAGGAATTAATAGTAATTAGTAAGGTTCGACAAATGAGGGCATAAGTTGTGTAAACCGGACTGGCGCTGTCACTCCTCCCAATTTTAATTTCGTGCTTGGCACGAATTGGGGACAAGCGATGTAGTGACAGCATCAGTCCGGTTCACACTACAAAACTATAACTCATCATGCACTCATTTGTGGAACTTTAGTAATTTGACATTTAAAATGAAGAATCATGCGTTGCACATGTATTTTATTAACAGTCGTCTCTAAGGTCGTTTGAAGTTTCAGTAATTTAATTAAAAAAGGTATTAATTTTGGTACTGCTTCCCTTCGGATGTATAACCATGAAAGTTCCCCGGATCATTTATATTTTTTCCGATCTACTACCCATCTGCCCACTTTCTTTCCTCAAAGTATTCAGAAATCTAATGTATTCAAAGAATTCGTACTTTGGCAGTACCTAAAATAAAATTGGGGAAAATTTCATAGTAAAAGATTCATTGATCTGGACTATTTATGTAAATCTTTGTTTTGTAGAATGAAAAGTAGAGAGCTGTTTCGAAATTTTATGCAATAATATATGAGTACATGAGTATTATATTCTCATAGTGTATTGCGGTTCCTTAATAATTCGGCAAAAGTTTGAGATTCCTCCTCTACGTAGTCAACAGTACTAAATTGGTTGCTCCACAAATATACCCCTTCCATAATTATAACAATAATTATTATCATTACTATATAATGTTACCTTCCCTCTCTTGCTGCATATGTGTATGTAAAGCAGAGAACAAATCTGTCTTATTTCCTGTATCACCAAGCCACCTTACATTTTTTACGGTTCTTTATGAATAGTAGCAGTAATTCACCAAACTTGTAAAGCATTGGACCAACAGCTTGAATTACAATAGTTGGTAAAAGACACCAGATAATGAGAGCTACTACACCGTTGTTGGACACAAGCAGATGCAAGAATTAATTATGCCCCAATTATTTAGTCTCACATAACGTGGACAAAGGTTAACTTCGGAATGGTCCCCATTCGGAATCCCATGTGACACACATCACGAAGAGATGGATGAAAGTTCTATCACTGAAAAAATAGAATGCAATCAAAGTTCTTTTACATTTTTGGCCAGAAAATGTTTAATGGCAAATACGAGTATATAAATATATAAAATGTTTTAACCCTGAAATTTGCCTTATAAGTTTATATAACGCAAAATCAGCTGTAATTGGTTGAATATTGTCCGTTATATCTCTTGTTTCTTGTCTCTTCTTTCCAGTTTTGTACATGTAGCGACTTCAAATCACTTTTCACAGCGTCAGTCTTCTTCTCCCTCAGATGTTGCAGTTTCTTCTGTCATCAATGCACCCCCTACTTTGCGATTTCGTTGTCAGTAGTGTGTGGGTAGTTCATGAAAACGCGCAAACGTGCAATACTAATGGTTAAATTGTTGTGCAGTAAAGCGGTTAGGTGTTAGATTACAAACGTTATACAAACTATCAGACATTTTATCGGGGTGACAAAGCAGATTTGTGTCATTATGTTCTCATCCAATAGATCACCAGTTTACTATTGGTTAGACGACCTTGATTCGGGAGGTACCTACCACTGTCTGTTGTGATCTTATCACTACTGTTATGTGTGTTCTTAACTCGCTCGTACTTGGCCACCGTTATATTTGCATTCTTAAACTTTCCTCTCCCATATTTCCAGTCGATTTTCTTGGTTCATACATTATAATCCATCCCTTCTTTTTCTTTTATCGACCTTTTTCTCTCCAGTTCTTGCATCTTGTAGATTGTGCTTGTATAAATTGGACTCCTTTTGTGAACCTAAATACTTGAGGACTCCTGATTTTAAGATATATTTCCGAAGTAATTCCACTTACATTTTCTGACTTTCAGTATCTCGTCACTAGTAGGTACACGAGATCATTAAATGAGACTAAAATTTAAAGCTTTTCAAAGGTTTTCTTTAACATGCGTTAACATTCTTTGTTACAATCACTTTTGAAACGTAAAGTGAGTAAAGAGATACTTCTTAATCACTACAATCTGCTCCTTGACTTAAAATTTGATTGCACTCATCTACTTAGTTAACCACAACTTCATTTTCAGTTCAGCAGTTTTGAAAGTTGTAGTACATCAGTTTCATATTTGCCTTATTGTTAGTTGTTAGAAGGTGTATGTCACATCTCTTCTGCCATTCTTACCGTAGAGAAAATATCAACTTCGCTAAGTTTCTTTCCATGCCAATCTATCTGGTCTCTGCTGCAAGTAGGCTTTACGCTTAGTCACTTTTCTAAAATTTCATTTTCGGTGGCGTTCCACTTTCTTCTTCATTTTCCTCTTTATCTTTTCATTTTTGTTCTAGCTTCCTATTTCTTCTTTATCTGTCGTATTTTTGGCAAGCTACTAACCTCCCTATGACCTCAAATTATTAATTTTCAGTACTTTTCTCGTCTATCTGATGCTGATTGGTCTAGATTCTAGACTCTAGAATATCATTGTTTCTTTTTTAATGTACATCTCCGTCTCCGCGTATCTTTACACGGTTTCCAAAACCTTTATTTGAGATCCTTTTTTCTTGTATTTTGCTTAGTTGTCTTTTATACAGCTCTCATGGTTTCCTTTCGCTAATGAAAATCAGTGGATAAACCGTTTTGTAGATACCTGTTTCTAATAAAAGCATATTTTAGGCTATGTTGTGGTCTTGATGCTGTCGACATTTTCTAGTTAATGTATTCGTTATTTTGCTGCCAACGGCCTAATGCTCACTCCTTGTACTAGTTGATACCTGTATTTACGCCAGTATTTGAGTACTTTTGCTTTTTTAGTGTTTATGGACACACGTTCCTAAACTTCCGCACCTCATATTGAAATAGCAGTATTAAACTAAATTACAAATAAAAGTTCATAAGACGTTAGGAAATGATCTACTGCCTATTGAGGAGAATCGAAATGAAAATGGTGTAATGTCTAGAAAATTTAACAAAAATTTGGTACGAAGAATTAAAATTGTAATCAATATTGAGTAAGGCCATATTTACACCGACTTTTTCAGAATTTCACCGATAATTACTAGATCAAACTAGATCAATACATGCAGTGTGATACAGAAAATCTGTACCTTAGACGATTGTATCCAACTATTGTTGAATTGTGTGGAAACATAATCTTCTGGCAATACAATGCAGTACTATTCATCTTATTGGTTAAAGCCAGAAGCATAATGAATAACAATTCAAAGGTTTAAGAATAGTAGTAGTACTGTTTAACTGTTTGAATCAGTTCTGAAATACACCTTCACATCCAGTCAACTTCAACCTAACAAAATACAAAAATATTAAAATAGATAGTGAGCGTGATGAAAGCTTTCGCTTAAGTTTGTCAATCTGTTCTGTTTGCTAGAACAGATGTAAGTCTTTAAGCCTATGAAATATAAAAATAGCCAGTTTAAAAATACTTTTTATTTAAAAGCATTTCAAGTTAACTTATAATAGTAATTAACACACAGTTGAAAATTCAGACAGACGGGATGGAATCGATACTGGCGCACAATACATGACGAGACGTATGCATCTACCTGCACAGTTACACGCATAATGAACAAATTAATAAAATGTATATCTGTAAGTTGATTAATTTTTAATTGAGTCATGTCGCCATTAAAAATAATTGCGCGCTACGGACGGAATTTCTCGGAAATAAAAGTGATGTATGCGCGGAATTCACGAATGCAATGGCATATGGTACAACTTCATTAATTTGTTATTTATTGGTTAATGATCCTTCGGCGATATTACGGAATGATTTATCGGAACAATAATTTAAACTAAATATTTGGTATGACTTTAATGCTGCGTCCAAGAAATACAGAGGATTATAAAGCTTGTACCCGCTTTTTGTAAGAAGTTTCTTTCGTTGTTCAAATTATAATGTAAGTAATTGCACACGTGGTGCAGGTAACTTAAGTTGTCGAGACGCCAATGACAACTATTTGATTGTTCAAAGTTAGAATGCGGGTTAGATAAAGCAACGATTGGAACGCGCGGTAGTGACATGGCGATAACCAAACAATCAAACAATATTAGCACACATTATTTGACATTCCGATAGTTTTTAAGGAACCTCTAGAACACGTTTTAAATAGGCGGTTCTTATTTGCACCACATCGATTTAGATGCTTTGAATTACGTGTTTCAGCAATTACGGTGTCATCCCTGAAAAAGTTCATATTCCTCACTGTAGTAATAGATGGAGGTCATTAGAATAGGAAATACGGATTTAAGACGTTGTTCAATTTAGAGAAAGATTTAATATTTACAGTTATAACTCAAGTAAGTTGTGCCCATATGAAACAATGTACCCTTGAGGAAACGTATTTATTTTTTGAATTTCATCACAATAGCTTACTTAACCTTCCTATACTCACGTCAAAATGAAAGACGTATACTATACTATATAAATCGGTCTCACAGACCGTATGCGTGAGTATAGGAAGGTTAAAAGAACAAAGCGCATCCCCGTATATGTTTAATAGTTGTTTGTTCCTCGGTTGTAGTCGGTAACCGTTGACGTACAAACGTGGACCGATTTCAATCAAAAACGGTACCTCGCGCGCCCGCATGAAAGGCGCGTCCAAGAATAATGCGTCCTATATCATTAATCAAGGGCCGGGTGTCATTTGCGCTGAACAATATCGGCCCACTTCAAGTGCTACTCATTGTGAATATGTCACTGTCAAGTGGACATATGCTTGTTTATAGTTCGGTTTGAACAATTTGCGGCGCCCCGTTCAAATTAACGTTAATATCGTGCGGTGTGACGCGGCCATTTAGGTGGGAATTTATGGCGATTTCATAAATCACTTCCCCGTCCAGAAAGAATCACTCATTCGCTATAAAATGTTGCATATTTTCGAAACGTTTTCGTTCGTTTCTGTGGAAATATAAGCTAAGTGTTAGTTATTGATCTTTATAAGCAGGTAGTAGATACATAGTTTAAGCCGCGAAATAACTGATTACCCACCTTCGGTGGCTAGTTTAATTACATTTTTCAACGATCTTCACGTATCAAGCAAAGTTAGTACCTTCTAGCGTCCTTATAATTACAATTGCAATGACCTCAAAAAGCACCAAAGACTATATCGTCACTCTCCTTAATAACGAAAGTCTTGTTTGGCTGATATTCTTTTCTTGAAACACTGCTGATAACTTCGGAGTGGACTTGCAAAATCTATCAATAACCCATAACTGTCGACATTGTGCATTATTTCTGTAAACGAAGGCATACTTCTGCTATATTTTGGTGGAAAATCTCGTTCAGTTCTCAATTGAGCAAGAAACTAGTTCATATTTGAAAGCACATGAACGTTGTATATGCTATACAGTAGAAACCGCTATAGCACGGGTTCATATAAGATGGATTCGTATAACACAAAGGAAAACTTGTGATCGTGCTCATATAATACGCGAAAAGAGGCTCGTATAACACTGTAAAAGAGTAAGACAGACCTTGTGATTTTTGTTATGTTTTAGCTCCAATAATGAATATAACGTTTGGCGGTAATACTAAACCTCATTGTGCTTCTCAAATTTTGGGGAAACCCCATTTTTAGAGGAAATCGTCTCATTTTGTTTCTTGTTGTGATACATATTAAACGTGGCCGATAAAAAGTTTTATATCGTATGATTTATTTTATTCAACTTAAATTTGAGAAAAAGAAGTTTTAGGAAAATCAATCTTTTGAAGTAAAAGAAAGTAAGAATAATAAATTGTTGAAAGAAGATACCCTTTTAAACAACGAAAATAATAGAGAAAAAACATGTGAACCTTCAAGTTATGGAATAGCACAACCAGCATTTGGAAAAGGATGTTGTTGGAACCTAATTATGGATAGCTCCGACAGTGAATAAATGTCAAAAAAGAAAGTGTAACTGCTCACACCGTCTCACAGTGTGATATTTGACGAATCTAGGTGGACAAAAACAAAAAATCAACTTTCAAATATAATTGAAAACGGTGCCGAATAATGTTCCTAATACTCCGAGGTACATCTTCCAACAATCGGTTATACACTTCCCTCTTGCTGAAGTGGTTAAACATAACATTGTTGTCTTTTTAAATTGCATATATATACATTTCAGGCAGTCACGAAGGTTTGTGTCTACAATCAACACGTTTATTTTTAAAACGGGAAGTGATATTAAGAAAATTTACTATGGGACCAACAGAGCAAAGTAAATACTTTAATTCTACATGTTTTTGTTTTATATAAATTTTTTAAAAGTTTAAAGTGACATATTTCTTTTCTACCTTTCTCGAGAGCTACAAAAAAGTGTGATCAGATATCACGTTCAAATTTATGGGCGATTTAAATCAATGTATTCAAATTATGCGTGCAAAATATGAAAATGCACAAGTACAGTTCTTTTAATTTTTTAGGAGTACGTACCTTCATGAATAGAAAGTAACTTTTTGATGTTTGGCATGGAAACACAAAGTACGTCCGAACAAATAACGGGCAGTATTGGTTTCTTCGATCTCAAGAGATATTTTGAACATACATTGGGCAGTATTAAAAAGGCTTTTCAAAACAAATATTCCAGCATAGGTACTATTAGAACTTGCTTTCAATGAGTGTTAAGAATTAAGGAGGCAACGGTTTTTACAGTGTAATATTTGCAGATTTTCAACGTAAGGTTCATTTCTTCGGTAGTTATTGCCACCCAATGGTCACGTTATGAAACCTTTCGCAAAAAAGATACCAAAATTTTGTGTGGTTTGAATGTTGTAAGACTACTATGTAGATCAGCGTCTTTAGAGAAAAGTCTATTGTGTTCTTTAACACGTTTGATATCTTCTTTGGAAAACTGTAAATTCCCACAAAAATGTATGCAACAAGCAGACGATGTGAGCAGTTGCAGTTTCGTTGCCAATGCACGGTCAACCACGATCCACAGATTTTACTAGAATTGAGCTTGGCAAAAACTCGGGATGTCTCAATTAGGACCGAACGGAACGCCCTATCAACTTCAAGTTTTCGATATTATCGGCGCGATTGCAGTGCTGCGATATAGTCCGGTTCAATGTGAGTTTGGAAGTGCTACTAAAAGAATTGTTCGCACATTCTTTCATGCTATTTTGGCCGTTTAAAATGGTTGCTGCAATTGAAAATCCCGCCGATTGTGGGTGCTGTTACCCGATTTATGTGTCCAAAGAATATGAAGGCTGCTGAGATTCATCGTGAAGTTTGTTTTCTTTATGGTGCAAATGTGACAATGTGGTTAGAATATGGTGCCGTATGTTTCGAAAAGAACGAACTAATCTCTATGGTGAAGAACGGAGTCGAAGACTAACTGTTGTGACGGACAAACTTTTGGGTAATTTTGAAATGAAAATTCGTACAAATCGATGATTTACAATCACAGAGATGAATGCCTTTTTCTCTCAAATTTCACGTACAACTTTGTACGAGGCTGTTAATGAAGCGCGACAAAATTCTATGAAGAGGGCATTAAAAATTTATTCATTGCTGTGATGAATGTCTCAATCCTAATGGCAATTATGTAGGAAAATAGCTGAACGTAGTTGCTCTAAGTTGTATATAATAAGAACATCTTCATTTCGTATTGGTGTTTTTTAATAATAACATGGCACGTAGTTTACGAATGCCCTCGTAAATTGAAAGAGATTTTTCAAAATTTGTAGCATTGGTTTTGCTGAATTCTGAATGTAATCATATTAATAGGGTTTTATGAATTCTATCATATCATTTTAACAATCGAACAAAATCAATCAACAAAAATAACAATCGAATGTCCGAAATTGGACAATCTTAAATAAATGCTTACAGTGAAACCTCACAGCTGCCACATAATACCCAAACTTCTCCATAAGTTCCCATGTGATAATTTTCTGGGAATTGGATACGATATTAACTACAACAGCTCGAATTCTATCTTCAACTTAAGGTTTTGGGCGGTATACCTTAAACTTAAAATAACTCCAGAAATAGAAGTACAATGATATCAGCTTGGGTAATCTGGCTGACTATTCGATATGATCCCTTCTACCTATTCAGCTCTCAGGAAAATGATGTTTAGGAAGTTTCCAACATTTTTGGAATAGTGTTGTAGAACTCCATATCATTAAAATTAATTTTGGATCAACTGAGGGTTTGAAGGTTTGAAAAAATTCAATCAATGTTGACATGACTTTCCACGTAACGGTATTGTTCAAAATTGCAGGTCGTAAGAGCGTTACCGTATAGTACACAAAGAAAATATTGATTTAGTACAGGTCGTTTACTACTATAGAGTTTTCAGTGTTCTTGAAACTCCTACTTTTTATGGAATCTAAATGATATAAATATAATATAACTACCAAGCGTTGAAAAGGTGCAAATGTGAAATCGTTTGGTTTATTTCGTGTAAAAGTATTGAGTAGATTTAAATTAGGAATCTAGAACGAATTTCTTTGAATCTGAGCTAGCAGTACTTTTTACAGTTGGAAAGAAAGAAATACACCTGATCTAGGGACAAGAGGTCTTACAATAGAAGTTTATTTAAAATTGAAGGTGACTTCTACTATCTTTCGTGAAACTTTCTGTCACATAGATAAAAAACATGGATTACTGCAATAATTGTCATGGCTTTAGGATTTATAAGATAGATATTAAAAATTGCAGTAGTTGGAATTGTTGAGATGGTATTAACAATGAGTAGGTTTGGGATCAGGATGGACTGGTGGATTCTGAATGAGCAAGAAGTTCTTACCAAGGGAACCATTTTCAGGAAGGACGTCCTTCGGTGATATGGTTGGAATTGTCAGAGCTTGAAAACTTGATTTATGTATGTTAGCAATCAACGAATTCCCGAGTGTTCCTATACATAAGTTGCAGTTTATCTTTCGGGTTGCCATCTGTATCACCTTGTAGATCGAATAAACAAGAGAAAAATTCAATTTAGTGGATTATGTTTGAAATCTATTATTTATGAAATATAATTTAAAATGATATTTTGTGTAAACCTGAAAGGTGGTACAGACAATCCGAAAGGGAAATATCTAAATAGATCACGAAATAAATACATATGTGTAAGTTCTAATATGACAAGTTACTACATATTACTATTCCGTTTCTGCCCGAATCGTCTGTTACCTTAACAGAAGGCTTTGAATATTTTACTATATCAATTATATCTATCCACCATCCTCCAACACTATCTTTCACAACGATAACACAACTCCTCTTAAGTAACGACCTTCTTTCCTTAAAACGATTCTGTACACATTGTTTCTTTTGTCCCCGGATTTGTATATTTATTTAAATTCAAAAAAGAAAGTTTCTGTGATAAAAACTTAACCATTTGACGACCGACGAAGAGTCCGTGGATTCTTTTTGAGGCACCGAAGGCGGAAACGCATTGTCGAGATTGAGTCTGTGAGGGCATATAGAAATATGAGAGCGAGATATATAGAGTGACACTGACTCTCACTGACCATCTGTAAGAATTGAGTTTTTGTGTTTATAATACTGGTAAGTGGAAATCTTCTTTTACCATCAACTCTTACTTCCTTTTGCTATCGCACAGTAAGATTTTAATTTACCAGCGTCATCAATATCAAAACTCCGCTTTTGAAGAGAAAATACTAGAAGCTCTGTCTTTTATCCATTTGACTCTTCAATTTTCCCAAAGAAATATTAATCACTCCGTACAGAAAATATTTCTCTTTTATTCCGATTATATTTCAATTCATCTATGCCGCGTTTAAGTTATCGTATATACGTGTACGTGAACGAATAACGATTATAAGACGACACAACTTATATCGTCAGGTGAAAATGAAATATTTATGGACGGATCCGAGCTATTAGCGTTAGGAACAGACCGCGGTTTCCCATGGAAAATCACCTGTGAATTGCGCACGATGTATTTATTTTACGGGCATATCATTATTCGGGGCCCAGAACACGCGCTTATAAAATATGCATCCAACGCGCCCGTTCGTGACAACCGGACATTTTGTTTGATTTGTATTAAATTATTTTACACCAATCTTTTATAACGATCTACCGAATTCGCCTTATTTATCGCGCGCTGGAAACGTTTCATTAAACGTAATATTTCATGTCTCCAAACTTGGAACGCAGACTCGTCTGGATACTGTGTGGATGAGAATATGTCCATTTGTTCAATAAAAAATGGTAAATTACGAGTATCACCATAATTTGGCTACGGTGGTGCAAACAAATAAGATATATACATACCATACAATATACATAAAAGAGCTCGTGTAAAAGGCTCCAGATTAAATTGTGTAAGTTATGACAAAAGTACATCTGCTTTTGAATGGATAATTACAATCTTTTATACATGGTAGCTTTTGAGGTCGCTAATTCTTCAGTCAGAAGCAGGTGCCAAATTACCGATACCCATTGGCACTAAAAGGAATAATTACTTAATTAAACATAGCTCTCTATTATTAGAGAGATAGTGTTGTTACATTCCTGGTACTTTTCGATCGATTACTGCCATTATATTTCAAAATTAAATTCCCCAATGTGAATTTTAAATTCATCACGCCAAGGTATTTCATTAATTACGAACGTCGATGTACATTATGGCATATTTGGCTTTGGAATGGATTTAGATTGAAAAAAGGGTGGGCGTGGCCGTATTTACATTCTATAATAGAGTGAAATAATAAAATTTGCCATTATTAAAATCGTCGTTCGGGTATTTAATCTAATGAATGTGATGAATGTAGGAAATCGATTTTACAATTTAAATTTTATTTCCGTTTCCAATTAGGGTCTCGTATGTTATACATGTAATGACAGCGATGAAACAGATGGATGTCGATGAAATAACTTAAAATGCTTTTAGGTACATAATAGCTTTAAACGTCTATACGCATGCCAATATTTTCAACTAATACGTAAATTCGACCTAAATTTGTACCAAGAAGTAAGTGTATGAAGTAAGTAACAAGAACAAAAAGATATTGAGCGACAATTATACACAAATGTAATTGAAATGCCAACGTAGTCGTGGTAGACATTTATCGGATATTGCTTTTCATTTATAACATATTTCAATTAAAATATTCTGAGCTTTCGTCTAAAATGTGTACTTCATGTGCAATTTAAAAAAAAAGATCGCATGCCAGTAGTAATGCTGCCTTAACTCGACAAGAATGAAATTCTTTTCCGTTTACGGTAAAAAAATATAAGAAGCTGTAACTTTTACCGCGTTGGAGTTGATTTAACATAGAAAGTTATAAGTTTCAACTAATTTTCGCACTAAATTTTACACCTTTAGGTTATTTTTTAACACCGTACTATGTTACTCCGTACAATAGTTATGTGTGTATATTTTAATTCGACTGCGTTACTTTCAATACCTTAAGCCACTATGTATTGATTTCCAGTTATAGACCGAACCTTGGTCAATCGGGATTTCTCGTTAAAATTGCACAACTTCAGAATACCTCATGCATATCTCATCTATTTGTTATTGAAAGTCCGAATCGGAAAAAGTTGCTGACTATCCCGAACTGCTGCAGAATCATTTGAATCAATTTTGAAAATGATATTTTTCACTTGTGTGATAGTAAGATACTGCCTGGAGCCATGTTCCCCATCGTGTTATTACAGGCTGAGATGGTGCTGAGAATTTCAGACTTAATTGTTTGAACATACGGATGTGTTTGGGAGGACTTGATGAACACTTTTTGGTAGATGCTAGTAACTTATCCACCATCGGATACTTCTTTCGAATGGCTTCTGCTACAAGGTGACATGCGTGTATGAAGCACGTTATGTGGAAAGCATGTTTTCAACATCCTACCAACTTCAGCATTGTTGCGGTACCGTCAGTAACAAACACTGTGCGTGTGATCGAAACATCTCTTAACGAATCTTTTATTATCTTGACAACGGTTTCCGCATCAGTTTTCTGAATCCCTTCACTGGATAACAACAATGAAGCTGGTGGATCATGACGTTTTAAAAGGCGCGCTACAACATGAATGGCGCTGTGTTTCTGTGCATCAGTTACTTCATCCTCACATTGGCAGATTTTCTCATTTCTCAACTTGTTTTTATACATTCATTTGCGCCCCTACCGCTACGCTGCTGCTATCCGGTGCCACCATAGCTAAGCCGTAATTATGAAATACGCACGTGACTAGAAAATAGCCAATTGATGCTCTGACAGGGGCCATCGTAGGAAATTGTTTGAGAAAGTTGTTGATATCCATAGATTTTCTAGTAAAGTGTATCAGGATATGCAATATTTTCTTTCCACGTTCAGCTCCGTCATTTTCATCTACCATATACCTCATGTATTAGAGTTATATTTTTCCCGTTTCTATTTTCTATTGGAAACCATCGCACCATATCGTACACCACAGTGACGCCGTAATTACGAAATATCCGCGCATGTACACGGGTAACTGGCAATTAGCGAATCGATGCCCCAACGGTAAGAGTGGATAAATGGGAATCCGGTCGACCGAGATCATACGCAAACGCCACTTGTCTCATCTCTGCTGGACCGGCCGCTCTCTGTCGTATAATTGGCTTGTCACCTAATGATTTCTGATTTATAGCGTCGTGCTGCGGCGCCTCCCGTTAATCAAACGAACCACACCTGCAGACCCGACGCTAATAAGAGAACTTCTCCGTCGTACGTCGTGGTGTACGGAAACGTAGAGTATTACATTTTGTTTATTATCTGCGGAGATCACGCATTCCTTTTAGAGATATAGAAGCACAGTCTGGATAGTTAATGTTAGCGACAAAGAGAAAAACGTACCAGAAGATGTCGTATAATATAAATAGGAGTAGACAATCCTTATCTGATTTAAACCTGAGCACTCCAGACATTGCAATACTAACTGCAATTGCCTACTTTTTCGCTAAGCTTAGATTAAAGCTGTCTGTACATGCAACTTTTGAGCTATTGTCCAGTAATGGTGTAAAAGCTTTACTCTCAAATCAAGGCATAAACGAAGGTAAAATTTGCTGGAAACAAAAAAGGAGCGCCATCGAGGTTACTTGAGGAAATGTGCTTGATTTAAGGTACGCAAAAAGATATTAGTTTCTCAGCTGAGGAGAGCGATATATTTGCAAGGAAAGAATCCATTGCCATTTTTCAAATCTCTACATGCAACTTTTAAGCTTCTTTACAGTATTTATGCAAAGACTGTAATCTCAAATCAAGACATAAACGTAGATTAGATTAGTTGAGGTGGCAATGACCCACTGCAACCATTCCAAATCTGTTGTGGTCCTCACCCTTCCTTAGAGTACGTTCTCCAGCTTTGTTCCTTTAATTAGACTTAACAGCTTTGAGAACGATTCTTCAGCATATAGTTTCGCCTAGGGATATTCATCACCCAGGTGTAACAATCGTGTCCTTGACAATTCTTCACATTGACATAACATGTGGATCGCGGTTTCCTCGTCAATTTAACAGAATCTACATATCGTTTCTTCTGTTAAGCCCATTTTATTCATGTGCTTGTTGAGCATGCAGTGCCCTGTTAGTAGACCCACTATAACCCTGCGCATGTCCCTGCGCAGTTTGTTCTCTAAGTAACTATTTTGCCGATCTCTCGTCCGAGGAGTTCCTCCACTTTCCCAAGATTTGTCCTCGCCCCACTTCCTTTTGGCAGTTTTGATTTTTGTCTTTGCAATGCCAAAGGAGGGCATCGGACCTATGAATACCTTCGACGAGACTCATCTGGGCCATTGTCCTTTCTTTGAGTCCGTATATTCCTGCCCCGACACGTTCTTCTGTCTTACAACCATCCGTGTACCAGATAGACTGCGCCTGTATAGGTGGACCTTGTTTCCATTCCTCTCTATCTGGTATAATTATTTTATAATTGTTCTCAAAGTTGAATTTGTGAACCATGACATCACTCGGCATTCCTGTGAAGAGATCTGCCTTAAGTTCTTCAATGAATTTGTGGTGCTCAGTGCCGTAGACTTGACTTATATGGATTTGGTCTTGCATCGGTCTGTAGCCTATTGACTTTGCTACTCCTTGTATATGGATATCTAGAGATGGTAAATTCAGTATCACTTCCAATACATCTGTAGGAGTTGTTCTGACTGCTCCCGTGGCACTTAAATATCCGCGCCACATACTAGCCGGGTAGCTCCTTTTCGCTCTGTTTTTGGTCACCATACAATTGCTCCATACGTTACCATTGTCTAATTACCTTTGTACATAACCATAGAGTCATCCTAGGACTAAGGTCCCAGTGTTTCCCACACATTCGCCTACATCTGCCAAGGGCAATTATCGCTTTATCGGTGGGTTTTGTATGTAAACGTTCCACGTAAGCCTTTGGTCAAACTACTCCTAGATATTTAGCCTCCTTGATAATTAGAATTTCTACCTTAGCTAGCGCTTTTCTATGAAGGCAACTAGGTATAAACGTAGGCAAATGAAGAAATAGTGCCACCGATGTTAAGTGAAGAAACATGCTGCAAAAGATGTTACTTTCTCACCTAATGAAAGCGATGTATTTATAAAGAAAAAATCTACTGCCAATTTTCAGCCGAAGTACTACACGAAGTTTTAAGCTATTGTCCAGTAATTATGCAAAGACTTTAATCTCAAATCAAGACATAAACGAAGGCAACATTTGCTACAAATTAAATAGTGGTGGCACGAGGTTCAGTTGAAGAATGTTGGTTTAAAGCAGGTATGGGCAACCTCCGGCCCGCGGGCCATATGCGGCCCTCGAGTAAGGTTTGTCCGGCCCGCTACTGAATTCTTTTGTTGCATATTAGCACGGCCCGTCTAAACTTAATTCATAATGAATCATAAGGATACTACAAAAATGTATATTTTTCAAGATTACTCACAGCATAAAACTTCTACAAAAAAGGTTGCCCATGCCTGGTTTAAAGTATGCTAGCTAATGCTAACGCTAATGAAAGCTAATGAAAGCAATGTGTTTGAAAGGAACAAATCTACAACAATTTTTAAGTCAAAATATGATACATCTTTCTTAGAAGACTTATAGCTGTTCCTGTAAACTGAAACACTTGTACCCGTAAATTTTCCTACAGGCGAGGCATCACTGAATTTCTAATTAAATTGTAATACTTTGATGTATTCTTCAGCAACTGAGTAGGAATATCGAGTATCATCAATGAATTGTTGTCAACTAAAAGCTATCTCTAGGTAGTCTATACGTCAATTTTTTATTAAGTAAAATTGCATATAAAGAAGGAATAAAGTCAGAATTTGTATTCCTAAAACGGTTATCTTTCAATGTCGAATATTTATATGCGCATATTCATAAAATATTGAGGTTGAAACTTTTACTTCCGTGCGCCTCGTTTACAAGCAAATCATTTAATAAACAAAAGTGGTAGGTAAAATGTAAAGTAACTCATCTGAAAATCCTGCCGAAACAATTACAATTGCTGCCTTTCAGAAATAATGCACGAGGAGACGTGAGCGTTATAATTCCGCACGTTTACGCAACCAAAACCCACCAAAGAACGGGAAGTAGCGGAAGAAGCCTAAAAAACGAAACAATATACACAACAAATTAAAGAACAGTATACCAAGTGGCTTTTACGACTTAAAAAATTAATGAAATTCCAGGGGAGTAATAAAAACCTCATTTGCGTTTTTGCAAAATGCAAGAGAGCACATATACATAATTGCAGCATAATTATTTTAAAATACAATGTTTCTCGTTTCTTCTAATTAGTTTTGTAGATCCGTCTGTCGAGAGTCCAATTTTAAAAGAGCCACCACACATTTCCTCTTGTAATTTTCATACATTTCCCCAGCACCTTTTTAAAAATCCTCGCTACTTACCGCTCCGCTACGGGCTCGTATGACTTTGCGGTTATGTAGGAATGTGTACGTGTACGACTCGGCTTTAAAAATTAATTTGCATCTCCGCTAATTAGCCTACCTTTTATATTGTTCTGTGTTTACCCTCGTATACTTTAAATAAAAACGTAATGGTTTTATGTGACTCCACTGCTCCCTACACGTTTAAACTATCTAATTGCCTGCAAGGTCTGGATGTACCTTAGTGCTATGCGAAAAAGGATGATGTCTGAATTCTAAAAGGAGGATGGCTGTAATATGAACACTACAAACAATGTAATTCCAAAACTTTATGTGACTAGAAACAAGAATCGAGAGAAGTAACTTATACAACTCGGATGAATAATTTTACAGGATCGTGTATTCATTAAATATATTCCCCCATCTTCTTGCATTCTCTTAAGTGAGTGTTCCACCAATCGCTGGTAAATTGCTATAGTGCATCATCAAGTAATATATTTATTATGCAATCCATCTTCAGAATAACTTAATATCGAGAATAACGGAAGTTCCTTCATTTTGAAAACGAGAGTACATTTGTATGTGTCCGTCGGTGTCTACAGCCTAATATGAGGACATCACATCACAGTCACCGTAAATGGTATACGGCCGAAATGAGATAAAAGTTTACGTTACGTTCCCTTTACGAGCCCACAATAATTAATATAGCGCGCACTTTCATATCGCCGCCTACACACATCGCATTCGCATGGACTACATGTACGAACGGGCATTAAATCATAATATGTTTATATGCACGGCGTTAATAAGTATTAGTCCGCCGCCGCCATCGCCGCCGCTGTCGCCTACTGTCCGTTCATATAGGTGGAACGGCGTCAGTAATGTGCCCGTAAATTTATTATTGTATGTTCAATGTGTACCATTAGTCTAGCTGGCGAAAAAACCTCGTTTCGAAAAAGAAAAACGGAAAAAGGGGACAAAAGCTCCATAATCCAAGTGAAGTAACATGTTTCAAGCAGAAATGCACATTCGGCAGGATTCTGCGGGATGAGCTAAATATACTCAGTTTAGCAACCTTTTAAGGTTTCTGGTAGTAAAAGGAAACTATCGTTCTGACAGTTTAGTTCATTTAGCACCAGTTTCATTAAGATTCTACTGGTACATTAAGGCATTTTATTATAAATTTAGGGATGTCTGTGAATTTGGGGATAGAAAAATTACATATGTGGGAAACTGTCTTTAAACATTCTTTAAATCCCTACCCACCAATATTGATATTGCGAAAGAAAAAAAGTACGATGGAAGAACTTTGTAACTCTAGGAGTTTAGCTCTATTTTCTTTTTTAATTTCATTTGCGCCAATATTAAACTATCTTTTAAAAATTGTTTTCAAATAATTTTCTTACAATCCGCTTATTTATAATAAGTTTTACTTCATTTAAGGCCTTAAATCGAACAACCAGTAATAATTCTGTTGAATTCTTGAAGAGACGAAAATCGTTAGTATCCGAATGTAGCGAATAGGGTGGTCGTGGAAGCAATCTCCAGCGCAATTCGTTTGAGGGATCTTTTGTTTTCTCTGCGGTAAGAGGACTTGATTGTCCTGTTAGCTTTCCAGGCGGTTTCTTGCAAGGCGCCTGCTGCAAAGGGCCAGTTAAAAGATTAGAATAATATTCTGAGTTAATTGTAGTACCTTTTGGTAGATAGTCGATAAAAATAATTCCCTCCCCATCCTAGAATATAATAAGCATTACTTTTCCAACCCACGACTGCTAAAGTCTTTTAAAATTGGGGAGGCATGTGCCGGACCTGTTGAGTTTCTGTTTCAGTCTGAACAGTCTTGGTACCCATCGGGCTGATGTTCACATCCAAACGTTCCTCTAGTATCTCATAAATCTATCGTGTACCAATTCCTACACTAACACTAAGTTCACTAATAGTTATTCGCCTATCATTTTTGGTTTCCAGGGCAGCAAAGCTTCTTTCACTTACAGAGGTGCTCAGACGTCACTACACGAATCGTCTTCTATTGAAGTTCTGCCAGCTTTAAAACGATGGCCCCATTCGTAGACTACACTTTTAGATTCTGCAGACTCTCCAAATATTCCTTGTAGACGTTGAACGATTTCTGAAGATTTAACATCATCTCTAAATCAAAAAATTATAGCTCTGCATGATTGAGTCGCGCCTTCCAAGATTAAAAAATTAGCGGTATGGAAGTACGTATGTAGCACTAAAGTAGCTGAAGCATACTAAACGATATTACACCGGATAGCTGCGTAAACGTGTCGAGACTTGACTATTACCAATAGAATGACATGAGATTTACGTGATTGAACTAGAGCCAAATTCCTAGAACATTCGAAACGTCCCTCGTATTGCACTTGTTTCGTTCTATACCGCACGTATTTCCATTTTCTTTTCATTTTACCGATAAATTAAACGCATTTATATCAGTTATCATTCGAAGAAGACTTACAGCAGAGAAATAACGTACGCATTCCTATCTTTTTTCAAACCTATCGAAAGTACGATCAAAAGACTAAAGGTGTATCAGTTGTTTAGCGGGAGAGATCACATAGGTGATATCTTATCTCACAGTTAATTGCGTGTTTATTAATTATGTATTCCTCGTACTAGTATGGAAGCAGCATCAAAGAAAAAGAATGGCATATCTATTGGAAAATACGAGTAAGATCACAAATCAACGAACTAAGGAATATGGGAACGCCGTAAGTAAGCACTGTATATTGGAAGATGATAAAGCTCACGAATTACTTTTTCCTTCCTTTTCTTTGTGTTCTCGTCGGTATTGTGAAGATAATAATTATGCTGTACATATTGATCAAAAGACAAGAGACAAATAAGTGTATTTTCTTCATATTTATATTATATTCAAAATGATATTACGAAAAATGCTAAATAATGCTTAAGGGAAAGTGAGCATGTCGAGATTATAGACGTTTATTTAGTCGTTGGGGTATCATCGATGTTACTTGATTTTATTTTTTGATTTTTACCGTTTGTCGTTTGTCATTGCCCTTCCTAATAGTTAAGTTTCGAAAAATTGATTCCAAATTATTTTCTCTTGTTTTTTCTTAACTCAGAATCACTCAAGCATACCATTAATACCATATTTATTTAGCAAGGTATTTAGCAAGGCAAATATGTAAGTTAGATTCCCAATACAAATACATATACATATGTAAAAATTATTATACACGCTAATGAAAATAATTTCAAGTGAGCGGCAACTTTAACACCATCAGTAACGGGTGTGTAACTATTTCGTGACATCAACGGTGGATGTTGTTTGGATAATATTGAGTTTCTTTCGTTAGAAAATATTTGAACACAAGCTACAATACATTTATGGAAAACTTCAAGGTAGGCTATTAAGTAGATGCATTCTCCAGGTCGTTTCGATAACTTCTATTTGTTTTTAACGACCTAAACATTACTTTTACTTTCGATAACGGTTGTTAGAGCCTGTATGCGACTTCTAAGTTGATAAAAGTAGATCAGTCCAAGTAACACATTGGGCCCTTTTCTTTCCTTCCGCTAGATTGTCTGTAAGAGTGGAAACAATACTAACTTTCAAATATATCGCAGCGAAGCTACTACTTTCTTTTTCTGAAAAATGGACCATCGCTGACTTTTGCTATTAGGGACTGACTTTAGGTGGAGAACGAAATCGATTAGTCTAACAGAAACAGACTTTATCAGAGTGGAAGGTCCATAGTCTGTTTCAGAGGATCATGATGGTCAAATATAATATGAAAATTGTGAGTATGGGTAAGGATACAATTCACAAGAGTGTTTTGTCCAATAGGCAGAATACAAAAATTGTAAATTGTGCTAAATATATGAATTCATAACAAATCATATTGGAAAATCCAGCAAAAAGGGTGTTTTAAACGTAGCTCTTGACTATGAGTTTCTGGTTATGGAATCTGAAACTTCTGGCGTGCCAAACATTATCTAAATTTGAAATTTTATTTTACGCTCGAAATTACATATGAATTAGTACCTGCTGTTCAAATGTCTTTACAGGCCATGTGAAGGAAAATAATATGCGCAAGCAATATTGCCTGTCGCCTTTACTGTTTTAGTAAAAGTCCTACTTATTTTATTTGAACAGGTTGATTCCCAGAGTATTTTTCTTACTTTGTCAGACATGTGTACCTAATATGATATACATGAATGTCATCCTATTAATTTCGTACATAAGCTCTAAATATGATTCAACAAAATATTTAGTAACTATTTGAAGTGATACCAACTGATAAATTATGTATATATTATATTATTGTTAATTGCAAGGTAAATATATTGTTCAACCTTTGTACGGTATAGTCATAGAAACATCAGGATGTACTTGGTTGTATTCGGCGTCAACTTCAAGCACAGAATAGATAGAAAAATGCTTAAGAGAGGCGTAGGCCCGACGGTGGACATCATAACTGCTCATAAGCCCAGTAGTGTGATGACTTTCAATTTCGTCATTGCTACTATCCATATCTTCCTGCAGCATCTCCTTAAAAAAAATTTTTCCAGCAGTTTTTCCACCTTTCGCTTTCACAGAAGATATTCTCGTTTCCATTTTCGCATATGTTCAACCTTGGATAAAATCTTTTCATTGGTTTCCTAATTTCTTCATAAAATTTATTATTCTTGAAGTTTCCACTTTTTACATGTTCTATATATTTTGTGAGACTTCATTCTTCTAGGTTTATATCCTATTAATCAGTCCTTGTGTTTTCCTACGAGCACGTTAATGTTTAGTTCTTTCTCTATTGCTTCAGCACAAGAAAGAACAACTGGTTACAGAATTTCATTTGGGTATCTTTGGCCAGTAGCTAAACCATCATCCAGAATGGAATGAAGATGCATATAACCTACATCGCATATTTCGACTCATATTAGGGGACCCCTACGTTCACATTGTGACCTCCTTCGAATAAATTCTGGATTATTTCTGGTTCTAAGCTGACCACACATCAAAACGCACCTATTGTATAGTACATCATAGTTCATTCGCGTCCATAAACCTATTCATGTTACAACATTGTGGTGTACTTGGTTTCTTCGATACAAATGTTCTAATGGCATGGTGTATATGTTCATTCATAAAATTAATTTTATTATTATTCATTCTATTTATATTTTTCTTTTATAAGCAATTTTTAAAAGTATCTGTCAATAAATTTGAGCAGTATATTTTATTCGAGTTTATTCAAAACTACAAACAATTGTACTTGCCTTATTGTTAGTTCAATGCAGGGCAGGTAAAGCAATTTTACTGTTTTTTTTTTGTTATATATCCCCCGAAGATTATTTCTCTATTATATTTATTTATTAGTAAAAAAGGTTTCTATAAAAACGGAAACTAAATAACTAACAACATTAAGAGCATCGCGATAGCGTTGGAGCATTTATAGACGCAATTACACAGTAAACAGTAGTGGGAAGTTGCCCCTTTAATCGTTAAAATTATATTCGACCGTACGAGGCTGGATAAAATGCTAACATCCGTAAATTCTGTTTGTGTGTCGCTTTAATATTAGTCCATTTATTTTAATTAATTAGTGCAATTAATCACATAAAGTATTTCGTGTTTCGGTTATTGCATGCAATAATTGCTAAATAATAGAATTACTAGCATCATTATCCAATTTCCCGCATATTCTCACCAGCTATCATATCTGATTCTGTTTAGTGTTATTATTAATAAATACATTTGATTTAGTGACCACTTAACTGTTCGTCCAAAAACTGATCTGTATGAGAAAGTTTCTGGTGGATGCGCCGTAACCTTCCCTAGTATTTGACGTTCACTTAATTTTTGTAGTGCGTTTCGATAAAATGTAATACGAGGGACACCCTTTCAATTGCTGCAAAAACTATGAAAGAAAAAAATTCTTTTGGAACAAACTATTTTATTGCAAAATATTCGCCTTTAAGATTTATACACTCTTGTATGTGCTGTAAGCAATTCTCGAAATATTCTTTCCACTATGAACTTGGTATCTGAAAAACATGGTGTTTGAAGCCCTCTACATTTTCCAGAGGTGCTGAAAATCGCTGTCTACCCATTTTTTGTTTGACACTTCCGAACAAAAAATAATCCTTAGACGTAATGAGACATTAATTGGATGTCTTCTCCTTCAAATAATCAATTGTTTGATGTACTGTATTAGAGCTAGCATTGTTATGATGCAGAATGATGCGACGCCTTCGGTGATTTTTCCTGATTTCGTCAATTACTTCTTGCAAACAAATTGACGAGCAACTTTCAATTCATCTTGGAACAACCAAATAGTGGATTGTTACTTAGTTTCGGGGTTCATATGAATATATCCAAGTTTAGTCACTCGTTACAATGTTGTATACGGATTTTGCAGTTTCTCTGTCGATTTTTTCAAACATTTCCTTATACCAATTAACACGAGTCCCTTTTTTGAACTTCGGCCAAATTATGCGGAATTCATCAACACTAGATGTTTTTCAGAGCAAAATACTCATGAAAAATTGAATGTATTTCAGTGTTCGTTATGCCAAAGGAAGTCTATCTCACGGTAGGTTACATGCTATTGCGCACAACATGGATGTTGTTTTGGAATAATAACTGACTTTGGTCAACCTTCACGCAATTCATCACCGCCCGACTCACGACCATGACGATATTCTGCAAACCAATTGCAAATAGTCTTTTCTGAGGGCGCTTGATTAGCAAAAACGAATGTGTTGTTTAGGCCTTTACTAAAATCGTAAAATGTCATCCAAGGAAAGCCTTCAGGCGAAATTTCTTTCACCTTGATTTTTTAAGCGTTTACTGTAAACAAAATACTCGGTCAGTTTCTAAGCTGGTACTGTTTTTCCAATAACAATTGTCAAATTTTCCGCAAATAGTAATGACACCTTCATAGCGTCACCTGGTGGTCGTTTATAAAAACAGAAGAGGCGCTTCTCGCACATTGGACATTTGACTTGCAGGTAACATACCCGAACATACAATATTTCGAACATTGCAGAACGAGGTAATGGTATTACGCCTTGTCTCTGAGTCGACATGGTGAACATATCAGATTTATACGTACACGGAAACTCACAGTGGATACCTGATTTCGTACTTATTTGCCATCTCGTTCCCTCCCAACGCCATTAGGGCACTCTCATTTCAAAACAGCAATGATTCATCTCTCCGTCATTAGTCATCATTTCTCAATTAAGCGAATTAGCAGGATGACCATTCCTCCACCAGGCTAGCGGTATGCGTAGAACACGACACCGCGCTTTAATATCATCCTCGCACATGTTTGTCGTTGGTTCTGGCCGTTGTTATCCGGAAGCGGCAGGCCGAGACGGTGTAGGCGGGATGCAACCCCGACCGAACATCAACACCGGCTCGTAAAATTATCGACATAAATTCTAATATGACCGGAGGATAGTATGTTAGCGACGGCTTTGTATTTCATTTAGGACTAATTCTTTTCTGGTATCTTGTTGTCGGGGTGTATATTGGAAAAAATACTGTTATGAGTCTTGTTTTATTAGGCACTGGCTGCCTTTTATTTATTAACTTATTTTTCGTCCAGATTTGTCACCAACACGGATTAATATGAACAAATGATAAATACAGTTCCAAGTTCCAATCATTATCATCTAATAGGTATTTATACTTAAGGTTTCATTTTTTGTTGTAGCGCTTCAGCATCATAGTTCTCAAAATCTGTGCCACATTGATTTCATTCCTGTTTGAAGTTGGTGTTGTAGCTTTCAATACTTATACGAGATGCGTAAATAAAGTAGAGATCGATTTTTATCCACTTGTTTTATTCCAATAATAATACAATTCAACATTGTCCCCTTCAAAGTAATTGTCTTGGAAGACTACACAACGCTGGCGATGGTTTTTTAAATCCTTATAACTGCTGGAACTCGAATACTGGAATTGCCTTCAGCTGGTCGGTTATAGCCGCTTGAATGTTGTCTAGTGTACCAAAACGACGTCCCTCGAGAAGAGGGAATAGGAGACTCAGACCGGGCCAATAAGGAAGATGACGGGCCACAGGCATGCTCTTACTAACCAAAAAACTGAAGATTTACTGAAATTGTCATATGACGAAGTGCATTGTCGTGATGCAACATCCAGTTCTTTTTGTAGTTTAGTCTCACACGCATGAACGTTTCTCGAAATTCTTCAAGAACTTTTCGGTAAAACTATCGATTAAACCCTTGGCCTGGGATCACAGGCTCTTTGCGAACAATTCCCTGGCTATCGAAAAAGCAAACCAGCATTCTCTTAATCTTTGACTTGCTCATTCCTGCTGTTTTTGGTCTTGGAGAGATTGGAGTGTGTCATGACATGATCTGCCGCTGAATTTCCGGGTCGTAGTCAAACGCCCAAGTCTCGTCACCGGTAATGACACGTCCCAGAAAATGGGGATCATGTTCAATCGATTTTAAAAAGTCAACGCCTTTGTCCTTCCTAATGTTCTTTTGGTCCTGCGTTAGGTTTCTCGGAACCATTTCTAAGCAGATTTTTCTCATCCCCAATTTGTTGATCAAGATCTAATGAACGGTAATGGATTCAAATTCAACCCCCCTCCGATCATTCTGACTGTCAACTTATGATCTGAAAGCACAAGATGCTTGCTTCTGTCAACATTTGTATCAGTTCTTGAAGCACAAGGCTTTTCGCTGCGGGATTCATCTTCATCACTCCTTTCATCCCGAAAATGTCTTAAACCATGTAAACATCTGGGCCCTTGGCAAAACATCGTCTGCGTAGGTCTGTCGAAGTTTTGCCAAAGTTTCCGTTGTACTATGTCCGAGTCTGAAGCAAAACCTGATCGCAAACCGTTGCTTGAAATTCGTGTCACCCATTGTCAGAATGCACAAGCAAAACCTGCTTCACTAGAACAATGGCTACAGACAAAAAACGTGACTCTAGCGAGTTGCAGCGAGTGATAGCGTATCACATGTTCAGCTGCCTCCCCTCCAAGTTCTATATCACCGGTATTGTCCGATCCAACATTACGCTGCTAGTCTTATTATTTCATTTCCATTTGGAAAGTGATTTTTAAAATACTTTGGTAAAATACATAATTCGAAAACTAAGCTGGCACTCACGGTGGCAGAAAAGAAAAGAAAAGGAAACACCACATGTGAACTCTCAACTCAACCCAAGAACTCTGTTACATAGATTTCGCGAATAACGCTTTTTTCCCTTTCTATGTTTTCCTCCGATGATGACAATTTGGTTGTCGAAATACATATTTGCAGGTACTGCACTAGTTTGGTAAGTTTCATTTAAGTTCATTATTAATCACAGAAATTCATAGTTTTCTTAGTTGGTGTTATGGGAAGAAACTAATTCTAATATGAACTTTGTATGCGTAATCTTAGGTAAATATTGATGGAAATTTGCGATAAACTTTCAATCATTTTAGTAAAAACTTCGGTGTATTTTCAAATGTTGAAAATTATACCTAAATCTGCAAAATTACTCACTATCTGTTAGCTTATTTCGACCTAAACCAAGATAGAGTAATCCTTTGGGAATCTTCTCGACGAAATTTTTCAAATTTGTGATTTGATTCCCATACAGTTCCAGAAACTTTAATTTTCTCGGTAAATTTTTACCTTCAATGTCTTCGATCCAGTTTCCACATAAAATCAACACCTGTAGATTCTCAAACTCTCTCGCAAAATTATCCAAGTTATTGATCTAAAAACATATTCGAGTGTAAACGTGCATAATGTAAAGATAATACCTACAATATTAAAAATGTTTAAAAATTCATAATGCTTTACTTATATAATTTACACCAGAACGAGTTTCGACAATTGCAAATTTTGTAGATTTCAGTTGAAAATGGCTTGTCCTCCTGAAGTAAATTATATAAGTAAGGAGTGATGAGGAATTATTACACATTGTTTATATTGGAGCAAATCTTAAAACTAACAAGAGGTCATAATTATACGTACATAAAGATCTGGTATACGTAAGCATTCTATTCTCTTAAACAGAAACGTCCAGTCTATAACCTCACAAGTTTTCACCGCTTCCACCAACAACGAATAAGCATCCTCTACACCCAGATTAACCTTCTCTAATGGTTGTAGTTGTTTTAGCGAAAACGATTTTAAATCGAAGTCGAAAATCCCCAATTTAGTGTCATTCAAAAACTTATCTTGCTCTTGTTGCTCATTGAAGTGCTTCAAAAATGTGCCGAATATGGAACGACGAAATAAAATTAGTATACCTGTTTTGAAAGTGACTTCGTTATTTGCCAGAATTGGATTTCTCCAGATAAGTCTACGCCGAAACAATCGTTCTTGGCATGACCAACGATTTTCGTCATACTTCCGCTTGTGAATGAGTTCGAAAACATCAGGTACGGGTGATGTAGGAATGCTGGTACTCATGCTACGTTAATTTTATTTAAATTACACGAATATACTTCCTATACCGAATTACGTGAATTTACGATAAATGTCTAAGCTAGTCCAAGCATATTTTTGACAGTGACTTGTCAATTTAATCCTTCAAACAGTTTCTTCTTTTCTTCATTTTTATCAACGTCGACATCTGGAGCATTAGCGATGCTTCTTTGATTGTCAAGAATGAATATATTCCTCCCACTTATAAACACTAGAATATAAAAAGTTATCGGTATTACGAAATACACAAACCGATTTCCATTGTTAGTATAGGCCGGAGGCTGGTTGAATCAGATGCCATTTATAGTATAGGAAATTCGACTGTGAAGACACCCAAAGTGAAATTCAGAAGATGTGTTTCAGCAGCTGGCATAAAATTCATAGGAATCACGGTTTTCTTCATTGAACAAAGCCATAGAAACACCAATTCCAAGGTTGTTTCCTTAGACCTTATTGTTAGATCATAGAACCAAATAAATTTACCACAAATCATTTGTGCATACACAATATTCTTCTTTGCGTCATTTTGCCACTGAATTCTATTGCTAAATATTAAGTGTTAGAAAATTACTAAGTTGTGAATATTTAGAAGGAAAATAATATATATTATTCTAGAAGATTTGAAACTAAAGGATTTCAAGATCGGGATCGCAACAGTAAAAAAATATCATGAAGGAAAAGCAAAGGTATAAATAAAGTCAACAATTTAGAATGTTGGTATGAAATAGTTTCGATAACTTCAGAGCTAGGTTTAACAAGATTTATTGTTTGTTGCTGCGGAAATTGAATTTTGTAGATGAGATTGTTGGTAGCTAGTAACTCCCTTTGCATTACGAACTCTAATAGTTTTAATGACATTCCAAGTTTGGGAATTTGAATCCGCAAGTGTTCAGGTCTAGATGTGAAAAATTTGAGAGAGCTGAATATAGTTTTGGCGTCAGAGCGTACCGAGAATTCTTGCTTTTTACGGTACGGATTCAAATAAAGGAAATCCGACTTGAGTTACAATACCTTTTTCTATTTCTAATTAAGTCCTATTCCAAATGTCATATGGAAGTTATACTCTACGGACATATATTCCTGTATATTTTTCAAGTGTAACTGGTTTAAGACTTTACGATATAGTTTTCTGGCTTGAGCATCGCATATTGATTTAGGTTTCAAATATTGCTTCTTTTCAAATTTTGTCAAATTTTATATAACCGATAAAATTTTTGTGAACGCAGAGTTCTGGGAAACTTCACTCTTAGATCTTAAAGCGGCAAATGGATCGCTGCCATTTTCAATATAACAGTAGTCTAGTCTCAAACGACAAACTTCGCAAGTTTTGGTTCCAACCTAATTTTTAACTTTTTTGTTTCTGAATATGAGCATTTAGTTAGTTTAGTGTTACTAGGGCTGAAAATTGTTATTAGAGACAACATGAGCAATTTAGTACATACGTGTACCGGCAGGTATCAACACACGATTTGCAGCAGGCAGCCTCCATCATCAATGGATTTATCGACAAAATCTGAGAGGATGGGGGTAAAGAAATTTTGTCTTTGAAATCATTACACGTGATATTGCAGGCATTTTGAGACTAGTGTAAAAACTGTTCCTCTACCATCTGGCGACTTTTCGATTCTGTTTATACAAGCCTATAGGTCGATTAGCTTGATCAATCCTTTCCACATTCTGTCGATGAAATGCAATAGCTTTTGGAGACTCTGCTATTTCTATCTTTACTTCTTTTCATAATCGTGCTTAGCTGGGAACAGAGCGCATAAGAGCAAAGAATATATTTACATATATGATAGAAGTGTACAAAGTTGATTCACAGTTGAAAACGTTTTAGCAAGGTATTCGACATGAGATTATAACTAACCTGCTTGGATTCGAATTAAGGGACAGTTAGCATCTTATTTTTCTTTAAACAACCAGAACCAAAGAGGAATAAAAAAGATGATTATAAGATTAGTATTAGATTAGTTCAAGTATTTTGGAATAGTGAATTATACACAAAAAGAATAGTTCGAAAGATTAATGAAAGACCAAGAAATATGTAAAATATATTTAGTAATTTGAAGAATAAAACGTTTGTAAATAAGAATACTGGTATAAGCGTGAAACTCATCGATGACACCGAAGACAGTTGTTAGTGGATAGAGAAAGATAGAGAGGGAAACATACATTTAGAAACTAAATACCGTTAGAGATGAAATCAGTAGAGGAAAGGATCCAAAGAAGGGAATTAAGGCGGTTAGGTTACCTAAACAGGAAAACACAAATAAATATAAGACCGAAAATTTATAAAACAGACCCGAAGAGAGGAAACTGAAGGGAAGATTCTTCAATTTTACACATAATGAACATATGAAATGATCTGAATGAAGATTATCTTCGTAGTTTGCTTCCCGTGGAGACGATGTCATTGCGGTTAGTCATCTAAGTGCCCACAGGTTGCATAATTTATTATCTCTACAACATGCACTTTAGTAATGAATCGATCACAACAAAACATTACACTACATCTTTAGATTTCATTGTTGAAGTCGGTGATTTTACATCTTGTTTTGAACAGTCAACAGGTTATTAAGAGCGCCTGAATTGGAAGATTCTTTACCTGAACATACATAAATTCATATCATCTATAATCTATACAATCACGTTCAGAATAATGCCTTCCAATACACTGACGTAGTCTACCTTTTTGAGTGAATACGAACATATTTTTCATTTGTCCAATGGGATTTTATCTCGGTATCGACTTAACGAAGACTATAGTGCTACCAAGATCAGAATGTCTCCGGAAAATATGTTAATTAGATCCAATAACACACGACTTCAAACGATATAAACCAATAAAAAGCCTAAGGTCACCAAAGTACCCTCTCTGATACAAGTTATATATTTCTTTTTGAGAATTTACACTTTTAATTTCATATTTCTATTTGTTTACCTTAAGAGTTGTCCTAGCACTAGTAGGTAAAGTAGTTTTAATTTATTAAATCAAAAACTTTGTAGGCTTTATGGTTATTATTATTATTATTGATATCTTCTAACTATTTTCAGAGCTGAGCACCGCCTCATTCGTCATTCTGTCCATACGGCTTACTCTTAAGATTCCTATATATGCCCGCATTTCAAATCCGGTTACAATCTTTTTTAACGGTTGGCCTTCTATTCCATAGAGCAAGAGCGAAAAGACGTAATATTTCAACATTTTTATTTTAAATTGTAAACTAAGGTCTTTCCTACATATTTTTCATTTTGTTAGAAACGGCTCTCTGGCTCGGTTAATTCTTGATTTTATTTCTTTCTTTTGTTGATTATTTTCGCCCGCCCAGACAGTTAGATCTGTTGACTTTCCCTACCTCTTCTCTGTATCCGTAAGGCTTCCGGTTGTTGTTGTGTTTTTCTTATAGTCATAAACTTAGTTTTTTGAACATTCAATGTAAGTCGGTTTTCCTGACACTATTTCACCATGGGGTCATTATTTTGACCGTATCCATCTCGCCGAGATTTCGACGTATCACCTGGAAATGTTCACTGTGTCACTCGCAGAACGATATACTGTACTGACGAGTCCTAATGAGGACGAAACTAATTAGTCTGCAGTTGCGTTTTGCGATTGACATAGTCAACATTTCCTACAGGATTATTGGCATATGCAAATTGTGCTTACTTTGTAGGCTTTTGCACGGTTACTTGTTAACTGCCCATTAACGAACCTAATTTTTTATTATTAGGTCGTTTATAGAGAGTCTTCTACATTTGATATATTATATTATATTATATTGTATTGTATTATATTTTATCTATTTCACCACTTTGTTTACCTGAGGAAATGTATATTGTAATAAACCAAACGTCAACTTGTAAAGATTGTTATTTTAATTGTATTGTTATTCCTAAAACTAACGACAGTTTATGAATCATCCTTATGTATGTACATATATGGTCAATAACTTCAAACAGTTAATGTATACATCATACTATATACATGACTAAATAATTATTACTGCACGATTTATGCGTATTGCAAAATGCAAGGCTTTTCTACAATATCTAGTACGAAGGAGCGAATATGTACTTCTATGCCAGTTAATTTAACATAATCCAACATAGATTCTATTTTCTGAATATCTGCGGAAAGTGTGTTTAACGCTGTAGCGGATTTTCGATAATTTTTAAAAGGAATAAATCCTCTTACAAAAGCCGCGATCTCTGACGCTTAAGAAGATGTTGGAAAACTGGATGAAAAGAAGGATTAAGGTTCTTTCATTTGTTATCTTTTCACAATGACGATGTTTTTAGTACGCAGAAAAAATATACCATCGACTTTTTAAGTACAAGGAATTCGGGAGCCGGTAGCTGGAAGGTAAACAGTTTGAAGCGTTAGAGGGTGATTACAAAATCATAAGTAGAAAGGAAACAAGCTTATAACTTTACAATTAACCCTAGACAGGTTGCATGTATCTGACACATACATGTTGGATACTCTCTTGCTTATAAGCAGGGAACCTCAGGGATGGTGGAACTGCGCTTCCATCTTCCTGTTTCAGTTTAATTTTATCGTTTGTGTAAAGTTGTTGGTACACACAGATTGCAGTTATTAACATCTTGTGTCCCACAGATACACTGCAACCGTTCATGTCAATAAAATTTTTGTATTTATTCGTTTCTTTATTTCATGTAAAAGCTTTGCCTTTGACGTTTTCTTTTATTCCTGTTTGTTTTAAAGTAAATTATGGCCGCTTCGATAATGAGAGGGAGTTTTAACGAATCATTCTTGGCAACAACAAAAATGATACATTTGAAGAAGCTATTGAAGAAAGTAGTGGTACAGACTCTTCTGAGAACGTAGACGAAAGAATAGGTAATTTCAATAGTGAATAGTGGTGTTTTATTTATTATTTATTTTTTGATAATGAAGATGGTGAGACTTATGTCACCGTTAAAAAGAAAAATATTTTAATAACTGAAAAAATTTATTTGGAAAATGACACCTTTTCTTAGAACCAGAGAGACTGCAGGGCAGAATGTACCCAGACAACCTCAAGGAGTTTATACCCCTACTTCATTACTTGACTGAACTTTATAAATGTGTACGATTGAATAAATAGGAGTTGTAGGATACACAGGCAAATTATATTGAGATATTCAGATTGATGATGGGTATGATGCTTTTTAAACTCCCATATAGATACCCCAGATTTTATGATAGAATGACCAGATAAGATAGAAAAAAATAGATAGCTTAGCTGCTGTAAAGCAAATATTCGAGGCATTCTTTGACAATGGCCAAACGACTAATTCACTAGGATCCTGTGCTACAATAGATGAAGTGTCGCCGTTCGAAGTAGATGCAGTTTTATTCAGTACTAGGTGACCTGGCAAACTTCGTTTTGCCCAAAATGTTTTTCGACTTTTCTTTTTCCCAAACCTTCGCGTAGCAATTACGAACACACCCGCAGGAGGAAGTATCCAATTTGGTCCAGCCGTTTTCAAGTTTTAAGCATCCGAGCAAACCACGATCAATTCTTATGTATACAAAGATATATCATCAAAGCCGAGAAAGTGCGGTATAAAGATGCTTGTACTGGCTGATATCTACACTTACTGCACTAGTAGCATAGACATTTATGTTGAAATACAACCAGAAAGTCCCTTTTTAATTAGTAACAAAAGTTATAATGTGGTTAAAAGGATGATTTCACGCATTTATAATACCGGACGTATCGTTACCATGAATAATTGGTTCAGCGCTGTTTCCTTATTGGATGACTTAGCAAAAATTACAAACTATTTTTAATAGGAACATTGAAAACAACAAGTGGCAAAGTCCAACAAGTCTAAAAGATCTAAAACATCGTTTAGTAAAATCGAGTGTTTCTGGTTTAAAAAGGAAGGCACATTAGTATCATATGTTCCCAAAAAAGAGCAAGCGTGCTGTATTAGTCTTTAGTTTACACTTAGAAGGTAAAATTAACGAAACTACCGGTAGTAAAATGAAACCCGGGCTTCTTACGTCCTATAACTCAATTAAAGGACGCATCAATGTTGTAGACAAAATGTGTTCCAATTACAATACTGCCCGAAATACCAGACGCTGGCCAATAGTTATATTTTTTCTATGCCTAATACGGAAGGAATCAACCCCCAGATTATGTATTCGAAAAACTAAAATCAAATTAAAAACCGACGACAATTTCTTTGACGGCTAGTTAATGAGGTACTAAATGAAGACTTTCAACGAAGAAGCACCTCCAACATTGGCTGACGTCGAAACTTCTCAGGGCAGGCTCAATACGATCGTAGTCACCGAAGATAATGATGAGAATCCCAATCAGGTAATGTAGGCAATGAAAATATTGGCAGAAATGTCAGACGTTGTGTACCGTGTCAGAAACAAAAACGATACACGTTTACTAAATTTCAATATTCCATTTGTCAAATTCATCTAGGTATGTTTTCAATATTCAAGAGTAATGTGTAACTAAGAATGCGAAGTATTACAATACTAAATCAAAAATTGTGAAATTTACGTTTGAATACAACACAGTCTAAAATATTACAACTTTAGTGTACCTGAAACGGAACATTTCAGCGCGGTAACAAAATTGTTATTAATTGTTTTTATATCTAATGTAGTTGTTTATTTTTTATTGATTACGTAAGCATCTTCAAATTGGTATTAACTTATAATGGGCCAACGTAAAACTGCTAATGACACGGTCAAAAGAAAAATTTGCATTTGCAGTCAAAATTCAAAGACAGGTACAAACACGGCGGTTTGGAAACTGGAAAAGTTTAGCAAGTTATTTGAAAATCGATATTCGGAGTTTTCTTCGGGTTGTGGACGACGAATCTGACGTTAGTTTCGCATTTTACAATGTGGTGAATTGAAGATGGCACTCTAAAATCGACCAAAATCCGATTTTCCGCTCAGCGTTTTAAGGTGTAATTGATGTTTTGTTAGATTTGATGTTGAATAGAAGGTTTTTTCTTCTTCTACCTTAAGCCATAGGTTTGTGTGTTTTGCTGATAATGAATCTGGCGTTAGTTTTACATTTTACAAAATGGCCTACTGAAGATGGCGCTTAAAAGTCGACTTTCTCCTCGTTAACCGTTGTTCTGGAGCACCAGCTTCAATCGGTCATTTTGTAAAATGCGAAACTAACGTCAAATCCATTATCAACTAGCCAAAAATTTCCCCAGCGATTTGCATGCAATGTATAAAACCTTTTGAATATTTTAACAGCTATATTGATCCACTATTTTGTAAAATCCAAGTGAAGTGACAAGTTTTCGACGAATTCCGATGGTTACAGGACAAGTGCCCTAAATCCGCCCGTAAACATGACTTTCTCATCAGTTTTCACTTCACAGCCGTTAGCCAGCGGAAATTCGACTTTTGTCGATTTTGGAAAACTATCCTTAGTCGACCATTCTGCAAAATGATGTCAGATCAGTTATCAATGATGGTGTGGTACCTTCGGACGGAGCACTGTGCTTTTATTGTTGTAATTAATTCTGCATTATGAAAATATATTTACAGAAAGTTATAGTTTTAATGCAATAAATACTTTTATATCTGTGATATAAGCTACCACCGTTCGTATTAAGACAGAGGTCCGACGGTTCTAAGGCTAAATAACAGTTTGGGTAAATCTGATAAATTAAAAGTAATAATAGAAAGATATTCTGTGTTAGACTAACAGTAAATCTCTGTATTACTAGTTTTGTCCTGATTAAATATAATACCGATTAAATGACAAATCCATAATTACGTTGGTCCAATTTTTGAAAACGAAGTATATCACTAAATAATCATAGCGTTGAACACTGCACAAGTTCAAATAGTTCTGAAACAGTAAGTCTTCCGAACCTACGTACGTACATTTCACTGTAAATCTTTACCACCATCTATAACTTTTCAGGTTTTAAATGTGAAGTGGGTTGCCTCCCCTTCATCTAATAGTTTATTGTTGCGCATAACAGCCAATCAACTTTATATCTCAAAAAATCCACGTATTTGTGAAAGGGAAGGTTCTTCTTAAAAATGAGCTTTTTAACCTGTCATTACCTCATCCGCTCGCCTAGGGTGACAGAGTAAGGCAATCAATTGTGACATATCGTCTGCGCCCGATTGGATATACTGGTTACTTTATCTGATTTCGCCGAGTAGCTCAGCCTATGCTAATCCGGACCCCTCTGATGTCAGCGGACACGACCTCAATCTGATACCAATCTTCCGCCGCGTAACTTCTTTATATTGGCGCTAAAAAAGGAGAACGATAGGAAATTATTATCTTTCCTTCACCCCAAGGTTTTTTGTTCGAGGGGCCGCTACGCGTTCATGAACGTACGTATATCTACATCCCGATTTTATTGCGGTTTAATCTTCGCCTCTTTACTGAGTGTGAATCGCCAAGAGTTCTGGATATAAATGAGTTCAATACAAAACAGTGTGGTAAAAGGTCCTTGATATGTTGAAAATGCTGTTATAAACTTGAGTTAAATACTGGATACAAGCAATCAGAAAACTTGGCTTCAAAGCGAAGTCCATTGTGTAGGAAAAATATTTCGAAATAATGCTACGTATTTCTGGAAGAAAAGCAGCTTGAAATATTTCTTGGTAGGAAGTTAAACTGAGACGCTTCATTCTCAAAAATAGTTAGCTTACCGAACTGTTGCATGTAGGACACAATGATACAAAGACACCATATAAATCTTATTAAATTAGAATGATCTTTAAGCAGTTAGTTCCTCATCTCGAACTAAACTAAATTTCGGATGTCAGCCCCGTATCTTTCAATTTGATCTCCCTACATTTAGTAATTTTAAATAAAGCTACAACCCCAAATTTAATTTTCTTGGAATACATTTCAAAGCTTCAAGATTCCTGAAATTATATGAAATTTTACTGTTTTGTCTAAAAATAATTTGAAAGAGACTATAATTGTAGGAGAAATACATATATGCATTTATCTGCTAAAGTATACCAAAAAGCCTTTGGCGAAATAATCAAGACAACTGTACAATTGCATACTCCATATTTTTTAATTGCCTCGTTCGCTGTAAGTGAATTTCGGGCAAGGCAGTAATTAGAAAGCATTTTCTGTCTTCCTTAAGCATGTACTTCAATACCATCGCAGTCATACAGACTATACAGCTGAGTGCCCTAGGTTGAATCTTGCTGATAAGAATATCTTTCAATTTCAGAAAGTACCAAGTCTTTCGCATCTTACAGTGCTTAGCGTGTCATTACGTCATTAGTTCGCAGAGGCGTAATTGATAGAATTTCCTCAATACTTTAACGATTTATGAAGATGACAATATTTAATAAGCTAGTCTACTGTTTTTTTTTTGTATTTCAGGCTTCTCATTTCCTGTGTGTTTCTAATGCAGTCAATTCAATGATTGTAAAGCAAATTTAGTTTAGTTTTCCATATTTTTTATGTCTCAATCAGTTTTCTAATAATGCCATTTAAAGCAGAAATTATACCGAAATTTTGTTGTTGTGTCAAAATTATTCCAATCATAGTTCCAATCCATATTGATAATGCTATCAAATTTGATGTAAATCTATCGCCCCAAGTTAATGTCTTTCGAAAACATTACTAAATTATACAGCACAATTGTTATGCTAAATTTTATACTATTTGCACAAACAACGCATATCGTCCTCTAAATTGCCAGGATCGGAGAAAGGCAAATAAAGGAAAAGTCCATCCTAATCCCCTCCATACGATTGTCACATCTCGAAAGTCAAACAAAAAGCGTACAACACTCGTCCGTACTCTTCGCTCCAGTCAATAAAATACGGTGGAAGACACTGTGATTACGTCTCCCGTCCAATGGCAAGAGATTTCGGGAAAAAATCCGCAAAAACCGAAATTCCCTAATTCTTTCTCACTGGTCATTATTAAACGCTTTGTTCAGCAAGAAAACCAACTTAGATCCAATAGTTGCCGAAATCTCTTGTAATATGGGTTCTCCTCGACGACTACGACTCCGAGTCCCTTTGACTGTCTTCAGATAACAAATGAAAATCGAATCCAGTAGGAGGCGTGGCCGATAAATGATCGAACTAAAAAAGGGAGCAGAAAGAGAGAAGTTAAATCACTAGTCGGAACGCTATTAAATGGGAACTGGAGAAAGAAAGAAGTCGGGAAAAGTCACTAATAGCGCGGTAATTGTACGATCCGTATGTGTTTGATTATCACAACAGATAGATTACCAGCGCTATTAGAGTAATTTATTACGGTACTTATATGAATAAAATAACAGTTACCGCGTCTAATGATATGCGGATATGCATTAAAGATGGTCTTATTTCGGTCTCATAGCAGAAACTGCAGGTTGTTACATTAATCCTTGTTTGACGACAAACGATAATTTCTGCATATAACTACTATAATGTATTAAATATTTTGTAAATATCTTTCAAACGTAATGTTTACTTGAGAGTAAGCCATATTTAACTTCCTAATGTATCTGCACCTAATAAAAGAATGCCACTAAGGTTTGGTCGCTCTGTATCATATAACTTTATAGCAAAAGTAAGAGATAGTTAATTTGAAATTCGATATGTTACATTGTAAATTGATTTGATTCTTCAATAAGAAATACGTTGAAATAATCTGGCAAAATGAAAGAAGGTAGGTACTATTAACTTTGTAAATTTGTTTGAAGTCTTTTCAGAAGCTTCCAACGTAATACATCTATATAAGAAACAAACAAAACTGAATTGGTTGAGCTTCCAATGCTTATATTCCTCGTATGTCATCAGAAATCAGTCGATAAATTGGACCACACTTTCACTTAAATCAACTATAAAATTATCATGGCTTGATAAGTAGGATACTTACAGGACATCAGCCGTAAAAAACAAGAAATCTCAAAGCTTTTGAAAAAGCAGAATAACCTACACCGAAGGATAGTATGGAATCTAAAGCAGTCCCGTTTGTTCTCGCATAACCTTGAAAGAATAATTGTTAGAATTCTACGTTTTTGATTTGATAAGAAATATTGGCAAATTTTATTAATACTGCTCATATAAACGTAGATATCTTTCTTTGTTTTGATATTATTGGATCATTTTGCTCAACCATTGCAAATTTCCAATCCCCTGGGAAGCAATCAATATTAATATCCTGTGGCGTACTACTTTTTGAGGTTTATCGTGGAATTACATACATAAATACCTACACGTATCTTATTTTTTAGAATTTAATATTCATTTACGTACTTCTTGAACATTTCCAACTGTTTATCTTGTTTACGGATATTTGTTAGAATATATTTCTTCGAGTAATAAATGCGAATATTACAGTATTACAACCTTATTGAAACTAAGCGAAAGTTCATATCAGGAATGCATAAATTATTCACATCGGTGGATTTTGTGATGTGGCCGAAGTGATTAACGGCAAGAACGCATGAGATTGAAATGCCTGACCTCCGAGTACCATATAATTCTTCGGCGAGGTGTAAAGAAAACTTATTGCGAACTGCGATTCATAAATCCTGTCATTTTTACCGTCCGATGCCGGCACACGAACGCGCGAATACACATTTACTCACATCCTTGTCGTGGAATGATATGCAAAGTAACTGTAAAATCAATATTTAATCACGATTAGTCTCCCCGGTATAACAACACATGTGTGTAGTTGTGAGCCAGGACCGCGTGCTTTGTTATCGTCATATATACGGTAAATTAATCAAAACGTATTTTTCCGATATTGAAACGCGACTCCGGCGCGGTAATTGAAAATTTCAATAAAACTAACGGCGGTGTTTATGGCGTGTGCTATGGAAATTAGCTGATTGAATTCGTTTGACGGAAACAGTGTCCGGCAATCTGTCTACGCCAGCCTGCGTGTACTGCTCTTGCCCTCTAAAAGGTTTTGGTCAATGTAGCATACCAACCGGCCTTTAAATAGTAAAAGTTCTTTTCTGCATAATTAGTGATAAGGACAAATTCCTTACTAATGATTCCTTTTTGCATAATTATAGTACTATTCAGTACCTCTAAGGTTTCAAGGTTCTCTTGCTAGACAAGGTATACGTAGGATGCTGCAGGTTCCTATAAACCAGCGTTAGTAGCTCGGAGAAATGTCGGTCTTTACTCCAAGTGGGATGGGTACCCCATTGCTAATTTTGTCTTGTTACTTTTGTATATAACGGCTAGCTGTCACATTGATAAGATGCGCGAAGCTTTGGGTTCGAATCCCGGTGAAGATCCACTGATTTTGTCCGAGAATGGTCCACCCAGTAGTCGCATTGTTTATTATGTACAGGATACAGTAGCGTTTTGCGTATTAGTTAATGAAACTAATAACTTACACAAACGTATAATATCTTGTAGTTTAGGAAAACGGGAGCTGCGTATCAGGAAGTCGGTTCCTTACCCCATACTCACCTTTGCCCAACATTACCTGTTTTATAAATAAATACTTACATCTCTATAGTAAGAGGTAGCAAGAGAGCATCTATAACAATAACTTTAACCTGTACGCACTCGTTGCTTGCAACCATTCTTCTACGTCTCGCTACCATTAGACATGTACTTGTATTGAAATAAAAGATATATTAAATCTCTGGGCACCATCTTTTTCGTACAATCCCATATTGTGATTTTAGCACCTATCAAAGTTTCAAAAGACTGAAAGATTTGTTTTCTAGAATTTCATCAACTTTTAGCACTAGGCACTAGGGAGCACTCACAATAAGATATATATTTAGAAAGGAGTGTGCAGGTTAATGTTGCCAAACGGCTGCTTGCTGTATACTAGATTTTGTAACTAACTAACTAATCCTAAAGCCTTTTACCCTTTCGAGTGTAATTACTTCCCCTTCTAAGACTTCTTCCACTTCTTTCTATCACGAACTGAGCTACATTTTATACCTCGTTTTTGATCCGCTATCTTTATTTCTTCTGTGCAGGCTTTTCTTGGTCTTCCATTTCGTCTTCTCATCGATACTCGGGCCTTGTACACTTTTCTAAGAACCTGGTCTTCTCCATTCTCAAAACGTGTCCTATCAATCTCAATCCTCCTCCACTGGACTTGTATCGGTTTAATCTTCCTGTTTCCCTTAATAGTATCATTTTTGATTCTGTCAAATCTCGTCTTACCTTAATTTTTCTCAGAAACCTCATTTCCGTTCTGTGTAACTTGCTTCTTTGGTTGTTTGTTGTTGTCCATACTTCTGCTCCATTTGTTAAAATTGGTGGTACTACCCGTTCAAATATTTGCCCTTTTGTTGGTTTTGGTATCCCTCTTTTACCTTGAAAGGTATTTTGAATGCAATTGAATAATTTTGCTCCTTTTCTTGCCATGATTTCTTCATCCAATCTTCCGCCTTACGTCAGCATTGCTCACAAATATTTAAACCTATTCACCTGCTCTAGCCTTTTCCCCGCAGGTAAATGTCATACCTTTCGTCCTTCGTGCTGATGGTCATTATCTTTGTGTTTTTCTACGTTTATTTTGATGTTGATATTATCCAGACTCTCATTACGTATTCGCAGATTTTCGTTCAAAATCTTTTCGCTTTCTGTGATTAGCAGTACATCGCCGGCATATATAACCTCCAATATTCCAACTTCCTCCACATTCCTGAACACCCACCTTCTTCTTGTCTTGTATTTTCGCTGCCTTTACACCTTCATTCACAATTGAAGCGAAGAGCAGTGGGCATCCCTGTCTCACTACCTTTGTGGTTTCAAATCGTTGTGATTCTTCATGTCTTATTCTAACATAGACATTTTATTCCGCTCATTGCTCTCTCGCCGATTCTTCTTCTCTTTAAAGTTTTCCTTATATCTTCTCTATCTACTTTGTCAAGAACTTTCTCTAGATCTATGAAACGTAAATGAGCCTTCCCTGTCCCATTTATTACTTTTTCACTTATTTGTCTAATTAGAAATTTAGCGCCCATTACTCCTCTGAAGCCATATTGTGTGCCCTCTAGAGTTTTCTCTACGCTTTCTCCTATTCTATTTATCATTACTCTGATATAAAATTTTGTGACTATGCCGATTCTTCTAAAAGTTTTGCATTCACTTGAATCTCCTTTTGTATATTGGTACAATAACTCCTACTCCTCGTCTGGTACGCGGACCTCTCCGTAAACTGTGTACACTAACCCATGCAATGCTCTTCTTATTTCTTAATTTCCTGTTTTTAACATATCCGCTGTTATATCATCGTATCCAGTTGCCTTACTTACTTTGATTTTGTTGATTGCCGTTCTAATTCCTTCTATAGTTTTTCCTCTGTACGCACCCATTTCTCTTCCCCCTTTGTTCCCGGTGTATTGTTCTCTTCGTTGATATCCGCCGATATCTCTTTCCCATTAATAGGTTCTTACAATATCGCCTTCAGCTTTCCATAATTTCCTCCTCGTTCCTTCCCTCTCTGGTTGTCTTTTATATTCTTCAAAAAATTCCCGAAAAATAATTTCTGGTTCTCATTGTGTGCGTTCTTAATTTTAATGAGTCCCACATCGCTTGCTTCCCGTACACTAGCTTTTGTACGGGAAGTATATAGTTGGTTGGTTGCATCCTTATTGGTTCATTAAACTAGTTTTATAAGAAAGTGCTATGAGTTTTATGTTAATGATGCTACTGCAGGAATTACATACATTCAACGATATTCTGGATTCTTATTCACCTAGTTGTGTGTTATAAGTGTGCTATAAGTTTTTCGTACGCAGGACATACCCTTTAACCAACAGTTTGTATGGCATGTAATGCATACTGCATATACCTTATCACAGGCATCTTAATTTTCGTAACGAAAGCGTAAATTATTATTCTCCATTCTAACTCGACACACCAAAATCGGTATTCCATTTTTTCGGTACAGTTGGAACAGATATTTTTTTCCAAACGATATATTTCAGATGACAACCAATTCATTTCATTAGAGGGAAGTTTTATATTCCGATCGACCAACCAACATGTTAAAAAACATTCTCATTCAATTATGTACGAATTAACCATGCAAATTCGAAATTGAAGTGCACAGCTACAAAATACATAATGAAAAATTGATGAAAAACAATTGGACCGTTTGCTAATGCACGGGCGTCATTAATTAGAAATTGATATGTTTGAACATAAATTGAGTGTTGAAAAAATTAAACCGGCACTAATTGCAAAATTAAAAAATTAAAAAAATAATTGCGACAAACATTGAAACATTCATTTAGGAGCTCCGAATAACTACGTACTATACAAAATTACGTTCTTTTTTTCGGAAAACTTTTATTTAAAAATCGGAAAATATTCTTTCTATTACATCCGGCATACTGGATCTGGAAAGGTTAGTTGTTATTTAGATAGACAGGACGTAACCAGACTAAACGAAAAATTAATAATAACGTTCCATGAATTCACCGCTGGGTACAAATTATTTACAACAAATGAGAATTATTGTGAGCCCAAATTAATTATCGGTTTGCGAGATTAGTCAGAATTTGGTCTGTTTGAAACGCACGTGACTGGTTGCAGTTAATTGGGGATGCAAGGCGTACTCCGGTTGCAATGAACATGGCTCATTACTCTAATTTCCGCCTGACCGTTTCTCTCTCTCTGTACGAGGAACGTTACCCCTAGCGCTGAACCCTACGTATACACGTTCGCCGTGCAGCCCGGTCGGACGTCAAAATTGCTCTCGTTTTACTTTTAATTCAAACCAAACAGTCCCACCGGAATCTACATATTCAATGGCGAGACTGTCGTCTAGTTAGTGGACAATGGCTCTGGAAATATATATGCTTAAAAAATTTACATATTTAGATATTCCGTAAAAAGTGCTAAAAAAGTTCATGAATTCGTGTCAAATTAGTTAATACGTGAGCATGTGTACATTTGTCTAGTTTTGTGATAAGTTAGAACTTTCTATTTATTTATGCTATTTATAAGTATTAAATGATGTTAGCTTCCGATGAAGAATGGGAGGAAAATTGTTTACGTTTGTTAAATATACCATCTTTCATAGTGAATAGGACAACGCCAAAATTTGTTGAAAACAAAAGAAGCTCGTGTGAATCACCTTTATTTTTATGGTTGATTTTGTAAAACATTTGTCTTCATATTTTACTGCCGACTGCTTTGCCGTTTCTTTCTTATTCTTTAGACAGCTGTCATTCTTACTTAAGGATAGGTCATAACTTATTTTTATGAGCTCCTCTCTTTATGCTGCTTGATTTAGGGGTCAAAAATTATGAAACCATACGAGGAAACTTTTAAACTAGAAAATAAACCATTGTTTTGTAGCAAACTGTTTTATTGGTTTTCAAAATATTCTTCTTTTAGGTTTATACAATTTTGCATTCGTTCAAATCAACTCTCCAAACATTCTTTCTGCTCTGAAGTTGGTATTCCAAAAGTTAATAACTTTTTGAGACTTTGACAGCTCAATGAGGTGCGGAAAAATGCTGTCTACGCATTTTTTGTTTGACATTCTGGAACAGAAAGAGACCGTTAGGCGATAAATGAGGTTCATACGACCAATGAAACATTAATTCAATGTTCTCGTCCAAAGAAAGCTGGGAGCTCTCTATATAACGACCTAATAAATTAGGTGCATTAATGGGCTGCTATCAAATAATTGTGCAAAAGTTTACAAAATAAGCACAATTTGCATATTCCCGGCAAATTAATTAGTTTCGTCCTTATTGGGACTTGTCAAAACAGTATATCGGTCTGCAATTGATCAACAATAATTTTCCAGATGATCTGTCGATAACTCGTAAAGATGGATTTGGCTAAAATTGTGACCCCGAGCAAGAGAAGTATTGGTATACCCGGTTACATCGCAATCTACGACAAGAACGTTTGCTAGATATTGGAATACGCCTTGTCTGCTTGATAATTTCTTCAAACTCGGATATCACTGAATGTTTTCTCATGTCAAATGTCGACAATCACACTAAGTGCCTATTTCATAACAAAAAAGTTACTGTTTGGGTGAGGTATTCGCCTTTGAAATTGTTGGCTCTTTTTTCTTTGGAGAAAACAATTTGACTGTTACAGTTATACGACAACGTTACCAACAAGTATTGAGAAATTTGGAAAAACAGCTGACGATATTAGTTTAGAAATTTGGACAATGTCAGTTCAGGAAGACGGCGCATGCCCCACACTGCTAATACTGGAATTCTGCGAAGAAAGTTTCCTGGTCGTTTAATTCCTAACATCGTCGATAGGCCTAATTAAAGACAAATGGTCTTACTAATGAATCGCAAACTTTGGAACAACTAAAATTCAATATAACTAGATATTGAAGCCGGTGATACAAAACTTTCGTGCCAAATTTCAAGAGTGTAAGCACCGAAGTGGAAGTTATTTAGTTGCCCTTATATTAAAAAAATTAGATTTCCATATTTCCTCAAAAATGTTTAGTTTGATTAGTGAATTAAAGTTTAGCCATTATTATACAAAAGTATGGGGACACCAAAATATATCACTGGGAATGACCTACTAAAAGATCACAGAGATCAAGACTTATCTAATTTTCAACGAGGAATTCAACGGTGACATTAGATTTTATCATGAAATAGACTTTCAAAGTCACTTAAAAGACCAATTTTTGGCTTCGGAAATCGAAAGAGCTGCAAATTTTCCGTTCAGGTAAGTATTCATTTGACAGACTAAACTTACCTTAAAGGGCACTCCGAGGTCATTTGAACATGAATCAAGTACTTACGGTGTGAATACCAAAGGCGCTTTACGAAAACGTCATTCGACACAAAAGTTTCTTACGTTGAAAAAGTACACGTTATGGTGACGAAATTAAAAATAATTTTTTACAAATAATGAGCTTTTACGAAAACAGTTGATTGCTGTAAAGTAAAGTTTTAAACAGTTCAAATTGTGGCAGTACCCTGAGCGTTGATAAAAGTGCGCTCAAAATATTATTTTTACAAACAATACGATGTCGCACTTCTTCCTAATACCTTTTCAAGTAGCCCGTTAAAAGTAAACCGATCGGTGATAGATCTGACCATCGAGGTAACCATTCTATCTCACCTCCCCCAATTATCTCTCGTCCAGTCAAGTAAGTTCTAACCATAAAATTAATACTTATTTGAATGGAAAATTTTTCATTGCAAAATTTAAGCTCACCACTGTTTTGATCTTAGTAATTTTTTTAGTACATCATTTCTGGCGAAATATTTAAGTGTCTCCATACTTTTGGTACATCCATATAAAACAGATATGTCATTCTGCCAACCTATACAAAGAATTCAGCATTTAATTCAGTGAATTTTAATACGTTAACACAGAAGTGTGTGTACGTACTTCACAAATTTTCAAATGAATTACTAGGTAAAACCGCCAAGTGCGAATAAACACAATGGTTTTGCAATTTTGTATTGCTCCTGCACGATAGAAAGGATTTGCGTCATTGTTTACTTTAGTGTATAGGATATACTTTTTACCCTTGCCACGACTGCAGCCGTACAGAGCAAGTGAATTTACTTCGTTTAAAATTCCTTGTTAGTTTCTATCGTCCTCTATACAATCAGGAGTGATAATTCCACAATTCAAAGCTCATCAGCGACACATTTCATCCTTATTACGGCTGACTTGTTCCGTCGCCACGTTTACCATTCAGGGTAGCGAGCACGCTTGCGTATGTGTGCGGGCCTATATTCAACTTTTTCAGTGCCCAACTTAAAAATTGTTTCACTAAAAATATTGATTTCTTTTACAATTGGAAAGTTTTGTCGAATTTCACCGATGCTAGCGCTCGAGTCTAAATGGTCTTTAGGTTACTGTAAAATTGTTCGAACGAAACTTGGTAACAAGATAAAGTTTAAAAAGAAGTACGAAAGGATATAATTTGAGGTATTTCGCAGAAAAGGGTTTTGCGTTAATTAAATTATTCACGCTATGCACATGTATGACTTTGAAGCTCATTAACCTGTGATGGTGGAAGAAGATATGCCCACATTGTGCGCAAACTTGTGAAAGAAACAAGCTTTACGCGTTACCGCAGAGTGAATATAAAATAAGGAGATATGGAGGCCCATTAATCAATATCTACCAATCGTATACTTACTGCTAATTAAGCCTCATTCACGCTAAGCAATCTTAATGAATTTATTGCGTTGGATTATCGGGGAGATAATTTATACACGCTCGAAAGTGACACGGAATAACTTATGTCTCCACGAAATGTGCACCTTCAGTTCCTGGTAGGTGAGTTTTATTATCTCCAAACGAAGTTTTTTTTTTTAACAATGGAATATCTAAATAATTCGAACTTAATATTTTCTTTTCAGGAAGCGGAGAGGATTTGTATCTTGTATAAACTAGAGAGCATAGTAAAACATCCCAATAATCAGTAGCGCCTGAGAATACATACGTAGCTGCTCCCTAGTTGTCAAGTTTGGACCGGCTATATGGTTATCACCTGTTATGACACGCTGTCTTAAATCCTCGAATGATCATTTACAGTTTTCTATTTCCCAGATCATTTTCTTACTTTCAAAAGCGGTAAAATTTTTATATTAGATCAACAGGCGCTTACGTTTGCAGCTACGAAGACAAAAGTGAAACTTAATTACAATCAAAATTGTATGAAAAGTTTTGGATGGTGACAGAAGAATAATAAGCAAAATAAACCAGAGGTATAATATGAAGGACAGTCAAAGTTGCCGGTGTTGGTTAAGACGACGCTTTACGTTGATGTTGTGGCCCACGTATGTGTCGATGCTTTTGAATCCACAATAAAACGGTAGAAAATTTTGATCGTTGTCCGAATAACCTCTTCTAAAACAATATTGGCCTCATAGTCAATTTAGAAATGGCAAAATCAGAGCAGAAGAGATGTAATCGTTGTCGTTGGAAAATACTTAGGAACGAAATCAAGACCATAATATGTACTAATTATTTGCAACAGTTATTCCTTCCTACACAAACACTCTGCCCAGATAATCCTACCAACTCATCTCCCTATCAAGCAAGCTATGCATGTAATGTAAATTCTCACTAATGCATATTCAGCATCATTACCGGCGGACTTGTTGCTATTAAAGGAAAATTCCAAGATATTAACACAAATCCAATTTAATTAAATTCATATTAATGAACGGTAAGTACAAGGAGTAATTATAGGTATGCACCATGATAAAGATGAGTGCAAATTAAATTCTTTTCACAACTGCTTCTTGCATAATCATGCAAATGCGAAGTGTTTAGATCATCTGTATGATATAATTGTTGGCGAGTGTGGTTTAGATACATATAAATTTTTTTATTTTTAGTGAGGTTAAATCGTTCTAAATTCATATATTCTTCTTAGATGCTGTTCCTAAGCTAAATCGAACATTGACATATAGTTCTGCATGGCTGCAGGCTGTGTCTGTGCCTTTAGTTGCAGCAGGGCATGTCCAGAGAATTGGACACCTTCGCATGTGTTTTGGTCATCTATTGTATCTACTGTAGTGAGCTGTTTTCCTTTCTGAACAACGAAAACTTAGATAGTTCAGGTTGGGCCCATGATACAGTTTTCACTATCGAAGGCATACATATTGCGCTGTAGAATGAGATACATTGTCAACCGTTCTAGAAAAGTCGCTTCATTTTCACAGAAAGAATTTAAACATTCGAGATCCAGTCAAACAAGACCGACATAAAACCCTATGCGGATATCAAATGACCTGAAATTAACCTAAATCGAAAGCACGCTAGAATATATACGATATTGATAATGGCTTCCTTGCAGTGACGATGAGCATCTAATTGCGTACCACGGTTGAAGAAAACTATGCTTAAGGTATAAATTGATATCTATAATCTACACTACAGTCACTTCGTTGGTTGTGTACTAAGAAGCACCGAGTAGCATCCAGCACAAATTTGTACCCAAGTAAAATGTTAGCATTTGCATCAGGTAATAAAGACAACTCCTAATGTCACATGCTTATGAATGAGCCTCCGATAAGTCGAATCATTGGTGTCCAAGTTGACTCTCTAAGTTATCTTAAAATTCTCACAGCTGTTTGCTTGAGTGTCATTTATCAAACAAACACACCTAAGTAAATGCTTTCAGAGCGCTTTTAAAGAACCTGCAATTTTTTAAACGGAGTTATTAGATTTTTGTAATTCCGTTTCGTTATAGTATGCTGGCCAATTTAATATTGAAGCTAAGGTATGCATTGTTGAACCAGAATTTGCCCTATCTTTAAACAACATCTTAGCCAGCTTCTAAACTGAGGCTTATGGTATCAATTTCCCTCTCAGAAAGGCATACGAAGTAAGTATCAAATTCTAGTTTACACACTCAGATAGTGTTGAAGATTCTAATATCAGCTACTTATTAATAAAAGTATAAACAGGACTTCTACCGGCTATCGAAAACCTTATTACGAGTATCGAGTCATGAAGGAATAAGCCCATAATCCTATACGTTTGGTCTTATGAATGCCAATTGCATTTCACTGATTGGAAGGATTCGGGGATATTAAAAAAATGGAAAGAAAATCAGTTCTTGCGGGAATAATATTCCTGATCTAAGGTACACGGAAATGGTCGCTCTGGTTCATGCCAGAAAGGTTACCGACCTCGATTCGTAAAGAAAGAAATTCATCACAATCTTGTTCACTACATATTGTCCATTTAAATACTTCGAGAAAATCATTGAAAGCAATTGCAAATTTTGCAAAAGTGAACAAAAGAAATTCTCCGTTTTGGAGTTCTTGTTGTTTCTTTTTCCTATGTAGTTGCCCGTGATGACCTTTCCTTTTAAGTATTTTTCGTTTTCGGGACAGCCTTGCGGTAATACATACTCCATAGTATTATCCGAATTAGGAACCCGTGAAGTTTACTGTGCGGTTCGTTAAAAGCTCTGTAAGTTTCAACCACGAATTTCTGCCTACGTAACGATTGCAACCACAAAGCTGCATTTAGCGACTGCGATTATTAAAGCCACAAATTACATGAGACTACAATGTAACAGAGAGAATTCTCTGCGCTGCCGCTCAACTTATCTCTACTTTGATTGAAGACAAATTGCAGATTGATTGGATGTAAAGAGCCTGCGCTATGATTTAACATTTTACATTGAAAGAAAAAGGCGTCCGTAATTTAAAAATTATACACACATTGCTAACTTGATTTTTCGCGAATAAAATTGCATTCAAAACCGGCGGTAGGGTGTTATTAAGTTAAAAATTCATATCCTTTAAACACTTATTATACGTTATTGCGTCTCCGTTCGATTGAAATAAATACCTTATATTAGTAAGAACCGCTTTCTAAGATAGAACTCTTGAACAAACGAATCCAATAATCATATAAAAAGAGTATTTTGATCTCAAAAATCACTTATAATTGTAAAACGGAATTGGATTTCTATAAGGAATACCGACAGGCTTTACTGACTATATACTATTCTATATATATGTACATGTAATGTCTGTTATGTCCGTTAATGGAAAATAGTGTAAACATACACAAGTAGAAAGGAACATATTTGTCAATAAATTGAGTAGCAGCTTTGCGTCCAATTATTCAGCCCTTCAAACATTGCAGTTACTAATTAATTACAACGCTTTTGACAATTTAAACTTTTCAAATCGCCAGCTAATTGTAGGTTACTGTAAATTGATACGTAGCTATGGATTGATTGGACTATTTTTTGTCAGTGCACTAGTTCGATATATAGAATTGCAACAGAAGTAGAGGCATCTATGTCCACAATATTAATGGTCATGTTATGCCAAATAATTATGCGGATATTGATAGTAATACCCCAAACATGACGAGTATATCAATGCTCAAATTATGCTTTGGAAAATCGGGAAATGTTACCAAGTATTATAGAACGCGTCCAGCTTACCGAGGATTAGCGAACTTTTAATGGCATGTAAAAATTTAGGAAATGTTGAAATTTCCGTTTTATCATAATTATAGTGACCAACAGCGCATACATATCTTTTATTGGCATCAGATACAGACAATATTTATCTATCTGCATATATTACTTTTGGTACAAAAGAAACCGAATGTCCTGCTTTCTCAAAACTTGACACAACATGAAATACATGTGAAATATCCTACCTCTGAGATAGCACATCATTCGAGCTATACAATAACCACGACGATCTTGCCCGTACAATTTCAAGGGATTAACTTCTTCTCTAGGTCCAATAATGCTTTGCTATGAGTTTAATGGTAGATCTATTATCCTTCATTTTTACATGAGAGATATGATTATGAAATTACATAAAGATCACGTTTTCTAATATTAGTTTGGTTTTAGTGTCACCCCATCCCTAGTCCTTTTCCTCAAGTGAATCGGAGTAGTTTCACCCAACGCAACGTTCTAATCGATTTATGTAACGCTTTAATTATCTCAGCGTAGAGGCCGGCGATAATTGAAGCACTACATGTTTTAAACAAACATAAAGATGCGAATATCCGTAATATTTAAGTCCATTTACGTTTGTTTATAAAACTACCTCTCGTCGGTCTGTTTAATTAGAACGAAGAAAATAAACAAATTGCATTAATTATGTAGGGAAAACGAGAAACGGAGAGATGCCGCACGAAATAGAAGTGCGGGAAGGGAAGGAGGACGAGGATGAGGTAGAACGAAGAGGCGGAAGGGGGAAATGTGCAGGACGCCATGCAGGAATAAGGGTGGCTGATAATAGGTCAGTCTGGTATTTAATTAGTACTAATTGCCACTCGTAATTAGTATTAGAACTAAGTCGTCACAAAGCAGTTTCGGAATTCTATCGCTTTGCCTTCAGTAACTAACTCGCAGCGACTAATACCAAATACGTTGCTGTATTACCTTACAATCGGATTCTCCTAGGTACACTGCATCCTATAACGATTTTCGGGGGATGGTGGTAATTTGTATCAATCTATTTTCATTCCGCCATTTTGTTCCGTCCAGTTAGCGAAAATTGGAATTTTTCATTATTAGTTATGAAATCTGCTTGTTTTTTTTTTCTTCTTAAGGGTGTGGTTCGTCGTCCACCGCACTGAAGTTCGTGGGCTTACTGCGTCCCTTAGATATCTGGTCATCAGGTCGATGTGTTTGAGATAAGCTACCACCTTGCTAATGGGGATCAGTTTTACCTGTTGTGCTTGCACGAACCTAAATCCAAAGTGTTTAAGTCTAACAGCGCTTAGTTCGTAGCATTTACCAAAACGTATGTTGCTTCCTAGCAATAGGTCCTGGAGATAGGATCCTTAATTGTTCGTATGGTGTGGCTATGTTTGTTAAACCGGCCGTGTCTTGTCAGCTCGCCATCAACTTCCATGTTTCACGGTTCGATAAGGATTTCAATCCTAGGTTCACGCCCTACTTCCGTTTTGCTTCTTCTTTAGGTATAAGGCTCGCCTCCGGAGTAGGTCAACTCAATAAATGGCTAGGACAATAATCCGAAATTGAAACAATCACCTCCAATAAATGACCCAAAGGGGCAAAATCGGGTTCGTAAACTAGGAAAGACGTCCCCTGAATCTTTAATCAAACAGGTAATTATGTTCACCGTACTTTAGCCCGACCCTTTCTCGAAGGTTGAATAAGGCAGTTTTCAATAGGGTTTTCTCGAATTAGTGCAATTGATAGAAATGACTGGAGTTTGAGAATGTTGTTGGAATTTTTTGATAGAGGGACGTCTTAGCAGAGGTGCTTTCTTCTTGTGATAATGAAGTAGGCAATTTTCGATCGACTTTTTCGATTTATATTAACGATCGTTACGAATTTTACTGGCCAAAATACCGGGGGATTGAGGAAGGAAACATATGTTAAAAGGAGTATGATACAATTATTAGTATTCTTGCCGGCCCTTTGTAAAAACGTATCCCTTCTCCTCTTTGCTTGGTTGATCTCTAATATTTATTCAAAACTACTCATTTCACCAAATTGGTTTGCAGCCGGTCGCATCTTTATTTTCTTGTATGCTCCTATATTCCGGTAATCAGTGCCAACCTTATTGTTTGCATATAAGCCATATCGAAGTATAGGTACTCAGAATTTGTACAGACCCTTCAAATATTCGGAACGCACAATATTATCATTTACATTGAGTCGATATCGATGTTTGAATTTTCCAAAACTAAGAGAAAAGAGAGTAATGACATTTAATTGTAAGTCATGGACACATGCCATAAAAAGGCTGAATTCCATCTGATCTGATATCCTACCGTTTAGCAATATAAATGAAATTTCTGAGGAAAGTATAAGAGAAAGGGACCAGAAAAGAATCAGACATGAAATTGACAACAAAACAATTGGAGATGAAACTCACGGAGATAACCATTTACGCTGGGCGGTTTAGCCACAACGAAGTTCCATGGAAAAATCTGACACGAGTATCTATGCGAAATATGTGGAACATATAGTCTAAAATAATTCAGAATCTGACACCGATAGGTGGAATATAACCTTATCTTGTAACTTGATGAATTCGCAGGAAACTTCACGAAATATCCTTTACTGGCTATACATACATATGTTTTCGTTGTTTACAATGACTAGTAAGTAGACTTATTGAAATATGCCTACACTTTTCTTCGAATGAACTAATCTCTCTCATTGTAATTCAGTTCAGCACTATGAGCTCCTTTTCCGATCACTGATTCTGTTTCTATTACTATATTTGTGAATTTTCATTGTGTGTAAGAATATTTCCACTAGCGTTTCCTTAATAATTAATTCCATTTGTAATAAATATAACATTAAATTACATCTTGTACATGCAAACACACGACCTAAGCATGTCTACAGTAATAATCTAATTCTCTAATTAGATAGTATAATATATTAGTATATACCCAGATTAATAATATAATGCAATGACCGTCGGAGCTTTTATCTGGGTAATTATTGCTTTTAGGAGAGAGCTGTTCATCATCTAATTACAAAATAAACTTACTGGCAACACGCCGAAATTCTATATTTAGATAAATAGTTCTCCTGGCCAGCAATTAAACTCCATCGTCAAACTCCTTACCACATAATTATTGTATCAGTACACTCCAAAGCAGGGTAGCTTTTCTTGAAAGTAAACGAATTAAAGGTAAAAGATGGGGAGGGAAACAAAAATGAAACGCTTACTACCCCCACTAGGCTTACCCACCCTGAGTAGCCAATTTGCCCGGACTAAGTGATAAGTTAAGAACTTAGTGTGCTACTCGCGGGTGTTGGAGACTCCAGTAAATCTTAAAGGCCTCACTCTAGAAAACGAGTAGGGTAGAGTATGGAAAATAATAAATGAAGAAAACAGAAAATTTTTAACCCTGTCCACAAATTAATGAAATCAATGTAATAACAATTCGAGTTGCAACAAGCAATTTCTACAAGATGTGGATAAAAATCACAAATCTACGGTGGTGCAACTGGACACCAGGTATGTTTGCTATAGAAAGCCTGGTTTACTGTAGTAGATAAATATAGTTGGACCAGTATGTAATTACTGTGCCGTACTACGAATTTAAACTTTCATTTTGTATCAGCCAAAATCATTTTTCTCTATTCTTTTAGACCTATACTGGTCTACAACATGTATTAAATTTTATTATTGGCTCTAGGAAAAGTAATACATAAAATAAATAAAATATTCTTTACTAACACATAATTTAAACAAAAAATTCCAATAAACATACAAAATGAAAAATATATAATAAAAATATAATTTATAATGTAATTAATCGCTCTTCTTGCGCTTCTTTGCTTATTTTTATCACGGTCCAACAGTAATCTACCAATACCTTAGAATTCCATTTTCTATGATATCTTCTCTCCACATTGAAAATGTCTTGATGGAATCTTTCACCGTGTTCATTTATTACTTCACCACAGTTATCAAGAAAGAAGATCCTCTCAATGTGCGGACATCAGTTTAAAAGAATTCTAAGCAACTCCCTCACAAGCTTTCAGACTGGCATTAAATCCGCAGTCTTTGGGAAGGTGTAGCTTTGGCAAACTATTTCATACGGGTCAGTTTTATATGCAGTATGAGCAACCTAGCAATTTTGGGCAACTAGTAGCGTGTTAGTAATGTTTTTTGTTCCTGGTGTTAAGCCTTGGCAGTCATATTATTCTTACATAATGCTCTCATCGTGCTCAACCGTCCCACTTTCAAAGAAAACAGTAGTATTCTTGCTGAATACCCAAGTACCAGGACAGCAACCTTTAGGTGCCCACAAATCTACCATTCATATTTTCTATACTATTTAATTTCCTGCAATAACTTCTATTACTGTAGGTTTCTATAACTCTATAAAATCTATAAAAAGCCTCCAATCATGACAAGCATGTTCTATGTCTAAGACTATCTAAACCTACAATGTCTTGACAGGTAACCAAATTATTTTATATTTAGGAAAAAGGTACCGTAGTAAATTCCATTGCATCAGCCGAGATGCCAAAACCGCTATTTTGTTTAGTGTCTTATAAAAGTCACTAAGTACCATTGATTAATTTTGTGTGGTTTTTCACCAGGTACGTCAGGAACAAAATTTTGTGTGGGTCTTGTGAGGTTGATGCCTCTGGTACAATGTCTTCCCTATTCTTCTTCCAAATTCAGACCATATTTTTGGGACAGATTAGGAATAGGTAGATCATCACTATGTCGAGTCCGGCGTGGGGCAAATAAATTGGGATGGTGTGTTACTGGTCTTTTACCTTGGTAATCTTAATGGGCGGTATCATGCAAAAATAGCAATCGGCTAGATGGTATTTAGGTTATCGCCAGATTATAGGTACAGCAAAAGCAATTGAACATGGTGTCCCACTTAGTCAACCACGATGATTAGAATTATTGTAATTAAATGGAAAAAATTACATAATTGATCGAGTGGTCTTAACTCTCAATTACTAATATTAAGCGTACTAAATAAATTATAATATTATTTTTAATATATACATCAAGGAATAGTAAATTCGTAACCACTACTGCTTGGAATTAAAATGTTAATAAACAAATGAATCAAAAAAGAAACGATACTGGTTTTGTTATATCGGAATAGAAGCGGGCGCGAGGAGCAAGGTCTGTGTGTAATTCCAATGTTACTGTCGAGCCCAATGTGTTGAGCTCGATGAAGTAGGTGTAGAAAAGGTGCCCACTCGATGCGAAGATCTTGGATTATAACAGCCGTAGTAAATATCGTAAGATCCTGGTGGTTACTTTCTACGTTATTAATATCTTATGATCTAGGGCATTATTAAACTCTTCAAGTTCTCGTAAATTTTGGTTATTACTTGAGACATAGCTCTATCTAGGTTGCTTTCCAATACGTTGGACATTTATTAAGATCTGTGGTATACTTAAGACCCCTAAACAACAACCAGTTATCAAAAGATGAACCAAATGTAATAGAGAGTATACCTCTAGCAGATTGCCGCACTACCATTTCAAAGACGACAAAATTCGACATCGTTCAAACCTCATAAAAGTTATGGAGAATAGCAATAGAAAACAGAATTTATAAATTACTTTTACCATCCGACGAATGTCCCTAATTGTAAACCGCTTCTAACACATCGGGATCAAAAGCCGGACACCAGAATCGAGCTGTCAGGGAGCAGGTACGACAACGCAATTAATCACAACAGCCCTCAGCACCAGCCTATACCTCCAGTCGCGTGTTGAATTAAATGATATGATATCCAATGATATGACGAATGGAAAAGGTTAGCATACTGTGGCTTTCGATATTTCCTTAAGAACGTCGGGGTATTCTGGATTACATGTAATTTTCGGATGGGGCATGGTTATTGGGATACGAATATTTCTGTATTTCAACAAGTCACAATCTTAATACGATATATGAAGTGCTTCTTCATTGGTGTTCGGTGTGAGATATGCCGGCACATAATTGATCCTATCTTCTTTAATACGATTATAATAACAATTGCATTTTAAGCGAACTAGATGAGAAGTAATTTTAAGACGGAGCGACGTCCACCACATAATACACCAGTATTTTAATTTTGGTAACCATGCTCGGTCGATCTGACGCTGCTTTATTATTTCTTATCGAGATATCTCAAAGTGATTTTAGAGAACGCAAATCATAGACGTCTTGGAAGCTAAAATCAAAGGGTATAATGCGGTAGGGTCTGCTTTGTCCGCATGCAAATAGTGGTTGTTTTCGGCATATGTAATGATGTTACCCTACTTGGGGTAAGTGATCTTTTCATTCCCTTCTAGTATTTTGCATTAAAGTTGAAATTATTGAAATAATGGTCGATTGGGTAGCGAATAAACAGCAACTATAGTAGTATAATAGTAAACGATATTTCATTACCTCAATATATGAATATCTGTGTGCAAGTTTGTTATCGCAATAATTGCTAACAAAAATATGCATACTGTTATTTAAAAATTCTCCTTTTGGTAATTATTCTTTCAACTAGCAATACATATCTCCACAACTCTGTAAGCAATTTATTCAAATACTGCTAGGATTTCAGTTTTAATTATTTTATTGTTCTGATTTTCATCCTGGTGCACTGAAACTTTCTATTTAAGCTCAATTAAGAACGTACTTGAAAAACGTATAACAATAACGAGAAATGCCAGTTTCAATATTAAAGTTTCAAAGTTGCAACTGGGATTTAAAACTTGTACAAAGTATGAGTTTCAACGGTCGAAACAATATATTTAACTATTTTGTTACAAGCACGCCCTTCGAGCATATGAAGTTGTTAATGGATCTACAGGAATTATAACATTCGTACATGTCTATGCCAACATTTCTAGAGCTACTTACCATATTAAACGGTTTAACGGGCTCCAGATCAAAGCCGTGGATGGCAGCAACCCCGCGTGCCTACACACGGAGAAAGACCACTTCAGCTTGTAGCCCATGTGAGGGCGCTACTTCAGCCTTCTCCGCGTCTGTAAAGCTGGAACTATTGTATTAAATTAATTGAGTATTACAGTAAATGTTTCCATTCTATCTTTGTATTTAATTAAATTTAAATACGTTAAAGAGTTCCAGCGTTAATTAAAATTAATTAGAACTTTTTATTGCCGCATAAAACATTTTCTTTGAATTAAATTTCGCTACGGAGCGCAAGAGATTGTTCTGAGTTGGAGGAAAGCCGTTGTCGTTGCTTTCCGTTTCTAACTTTGTTTTGTAATATTTTTGCCTTATATTTTTGATAATGGGGGCGCTCTTGATTTAGGTTTCGTTTTTATGGCGGTCATAATTCTTTTTCGGTTAATTCTTTCGAGCTTAATTTTCAAAGGTGGATAAAACTTTACGGTTTACAATGTACAATTACGTACAGAATGGATCAAGTTTAATGACTTTTTAAGTTAAGAAATCCATTAATATTTGCAGCTCTAATATTTCAAATTCTAGAATGAACTAAGACATTTTGTTTAGCTCACGTTCATTCATTCCTTTATCTACCAATACGTTTCGTTTGTGTTTAAACATTACCTGTGTGATTTTTTAATATAATACGTTATGTATAAACAACACTAGTGGATAGAAGATATTGGGCACATTATTAGTGCACTTTTCCTTCTCTAAATAACAAAAATAATACTTGTACCTTTACAATGGGCGAATTAGGATCACGTACTGGCTTCAAATAATAGGCATTAACCGACGACCCAAGTTAGGAATATGACTTTCAAACTAGTCAATGATGAGCGTTGGCGAAAGAAGGTAACACTTGCCAGTTAAACTATTTCGGACAAAAGATACGCAAATAATTGTTTTTTAATAAAAGGGATTTACGTGTATTGTTTATAAGAAGTGATAGATGTTACTTCAAATTACTGCGTCCTTCCTGATGGAGTTTTGAGTACGGGTTTAGATTTTTGTGGGTTAACGCTTGGATCACTTGGCATTCTCTTGCTGGAGTTCTTTCTTACTTCATATGATACTTTTGATATGTTACTTTTAAAACGAATATGTAAATTTTAAGATTCCTAGAGAAATTTGAGAGTCGACGCGCAGTACGATATTCGTTTACATACTTGTGATGTGCAATGTCGACACAAATATCAGACAATTTGGCAGCCAAATGTAAATTTATAGAGCGAAAGTAAACATTACACGGCGTAATTACTAGCAGTTATGTTTATAATTAAGCAGTGACAATATTTCCCCAAACAGAGTTCGCTAATTCTAAGTAAACAGCAACTATCGAAGGCGGTGGTGTTTGTTCCGATACATTTTGCATGAATCTTAAGCGAATGTTCGCATGCGTCGTTAATTAATGAAGCAAATCTTGAAGATTTGGCGACGAACATTCTTCATCTTCTTGATTACATGGAAATTGAATTGAAAATATTTATATATCTTAATTCATACTTTCATTCGTGAATGTTACAAAGTCCATTGCAAAAATATAAATATTGTGTAATATTATATGATAGTTCTCTACCACTAATTAGGTCAATGAAAGAAGACTGGTTTGAACGATAGTTATATTTCCAGAACGTTTACAAACGTTTACGAAACAAACTAAACGTTCTGGAAATATAACTATCGTTCAAACCAGTTTCATTGACCTAATTAGTGGTAGAGAACTATTATATAAGATAAGTATAAAGGTCACGAAATATATATATATATATATATATATATACATTTAATATATTGTGTAATATGATATGTAATTCGAAAGTGGTTCGTTTCCCAAGCAACTAATTATTGCATCCTAACCATTTACGAAAAAGGCTAAGTAACGCTTACACATTTTTCATTGGGGATGATAAGTTAACCGTCGAAATAAGTAGGCACATATGTGAAATATCTTCAGAATGAAGAGACTTAAGCGATTTTGTCGGTATATCTTCTTTGATTACCCGACAAAATTGGTCTTTAAGGTATGTATTATTGCAGTAGGAGGTAGCATTTTATTTGCAAGAGGATCCCACCTCATTATGGTCGTTTGTTCTTCACGATATATCATGAATAATCTATATGTGTATAGTACGATAGATGTAATATTAACTTCCTTGGTATCATTGCTGCGTGAGAAAATAAAACTGGCATTGAAAACGAAATCATTTATGTGTATTGCACAATAGTATCGTTATACGCCACAAGACAATCCTAATACGATGCATAACTGTATGGAATGCTACCGTAGCGACGGCATCTCGTGCTCGTTGCTGCCAACACGTTTGAAATATACATACAATGCATGTTACACACCGAAATAAGTTGATACTCGAAGGCTGCAGATGACAGTACAGTGAGTACTAGGTTTTCAGATCGCGCGATCCATCTGCCAAAGCGCATTAGGTTGACAATCACATCGTTAGTACCTCAAAACCTGATACGTTTTCTATTTTTCATTCGCGACCAGGTACGGACTAGATCTTGCAAAAGTACAATCTGTTCATCTTAGGCTAATTCTTAAAAGAAATTTAGATAAGTTGAATATACATACTATGCTGGTAGAGTTTTTCAATAAATACCAGAGGACTTCCTTGTTGCATTTGCTGCCCCTACTCTGACGACAATTGTACATTTCAAATCCCGATGTAACCAAAATTATTTATTTTATTCTGTGATGTAGCCAAAATAGATTTACATTCTACCGAAATTATTGTATTAACTTTCAGTCAGATAATTTATAATTTTAACGAAGAAAACTGCACGCCTTCTTCAAAATCAGTTATACCTGAAAATATAATGTGCTAAGAAAGCGTACTTCACACTTTAATTACATAAAATAATTGCTAGAGATGAAAGTTTACGGACATGATTTAATTGGAGTATGTACAAGGCAAGGAATAATTTAAATCCGACGTTTTTCGTCCTTATTACACTTGAAAGATGACGGCGGTTGAGTTTAAAAAGCAGTTATTGGAAATTTGTTCCCCATTAAAAGGCCATCTGAATATAAGGAGTCAGGATCTGGTTTCTGTGGCAAGCAGCAAGTTCATTAGAGACGGCAGTGATTTAACACTAGCACTGTCACAGCAGTCGTCATAATGCCGAGATCTCGACTCGGATTCCAGAACTCCACCATTAATACTAACAAGCCTCGTTATTTTAAAACGAAACCAGAATGTCGTTTTTCCTTCTGCTCTAAAAAGATGCCAATTTGATAATGAAGTGCATGGAAAAAATGCAAACTCCACTCTGTGACGTATAACGATGTGACCTAGCGACGGCAAGAAACGGTAGACATTGGAATGATTATGTTCGAAGTGTTACAGTTTTAAAGGGTTTTGTGCTTACTGAATAAAATTTTAAGATACACTTTTCCGTAAGAGTTTTTATATATCACTTAAAGATCTCGCTTTTTTTAATATACGTATGAGTGCCTAGCTTTCCGTTAGCAATGAATTTTTCTTGTTTATTGTGGATGTCATATGTTTTTTAATAATATTAATAGTAGGAAGTATTACGTTTAAGACAAAAAATAGTGAAATAACAGTTCGGTTTTCTTTAGTTAAAACATAATACTGATTCTGTTAAAAATTCCTTAATCTAATTTGGTACATGTGGTGGAGAATTTATATTTTATTCTAACACATTACTTTAGATTGTGATAATTAATGAAACGTCGTGGTTTCTGATTGGAGCTATCCAAGACCACAACTAAAAAGAATATAAAGACTTATGCGTGTATGTGCTAAATGTAAAATTAAAATGGAAAATGTGGAGCAGTTATCGTTCTTTTCTCTTTTCGCACAAAAGTTCAAGTCCATAAAAACTACTTTAGAATTTAACGCTATCAACATTTACGTCCAGAAATGCAACCAAAAAGGCGTGTGAGTGAACTGTTGCACCTGCACAACCAAATGACATTAAAGTAAGTCGCTTAGTTCAGACTGCTGCAAATCACAAATAGAACTTCACAAGTTCACGAGAAACTGACAAACAATCTTTTATCGAAGGAATTAGAAGGAAGCACATTTCCTAAAAGCTTGCTCGAAATTTTCAAACCTAAAGATCAAATTGTGTGGAACAGTCTCTAAGAAGACACTAATAAAATAATATGAGTGTAGTTTTTATTGGAGGCACATAGCTCCCATTGCAGACATACTTCCGACTGAAACAGGGAGGAAATGTTATTACAGAACTCACCACCCGTTTACTAAAGTTCTAAAAGAAGTAGCTATGATTGATTGCAGAATACTTGAACACACCTCAATAAATAAAGCAGGTATCTAAAAATTGTAACTGTAGGTTTTGCGAAATTTTAGATTAACACATTCGCTACCCATGCGGGTACTGTGACTACTGTGTTGGCTTAGGAGTATACTTGTGACTCACAATCAGTTACTATATTTCGTGCAAAACGCATAATATGCGTCTTCTTGATATACCGCAACTGAACTGCGACAATGCTGCTACTAACAATTAGTCAACCGAACTAAGAACTATTTCTCCACGGAAAGTAAGGAACTCATACATTAAAAATCTAGGAATCCAGCAATAAACATTAGGCACTTACCACCAAAGATCTGTGACTGTTGCAGTGATTGTAATAAAGAGGTTATCTGTTAGCTTTGAGGTAATCTAACTTTGCCTATTGTATTATTTGGCCAGAATATATAGATTTAGGATTAAAACAAATTTTATTTTATTTGTTTTGTACAACTTCAACTTGTTTGATATCGTTGTCGGTAACCAAAGTTTCCTCTTTATTCATTTCAGATTGATTGTTAAATTAATTTTGCTGAAAATCGTATTTAGCTATGATTTTAGGACTCAAGCGGGATTTGGATGTTACCGAACTGCATGAAGAACTTATCTGAATCGGTGCCATCCGAAAATGGGCGAGCTTTAAATGAAATTGCATTACATTTGGACATATATCGCATGTGATTTTACGTATTTCAATCGCACCAATCTGAAGAAATGTCTTGAAGTATGAAGCGAAACCAAGTTATTGAATATAAATGGTTTTAACTTCCATGAACGCGGCAGTAGTGTTACTAAAGTCTTTTTCTGTCAGAAATCAGATGCTTGCGGATGAGGTGACTGGGAAAGAGTGGAAGACAATTATCAAACAGCTCTGCTGAAAAATGATTGTTGGTAATTGATTTGCGATTCTTGCTGGAACAAACCTTACGATATTTCATTCAGAACGAATAGAACTTTCTAATTGTGTTCTAAATCGATGTTAGTATGTTTCTATTAGCAAACAGTTCTCATCGAAATATCCCATACTGTTTACAAAAACGGGGGAATCACAAACTACTAGATATATTTTAAATACGACAGCTACTTATTTAGAAGATAGAATATGACAATAATGATAATATATAATATAAGTAGAAAAACAACTAGAAGTTGCTGTCGTTGGAACATAATTAAATGGTAAAGTTCTTGGCGAATCGGGCACAAATAAGATGTTTTGTAAAATTTGATTCTTTACTTCTTGACGTCATTCCTTGAGGGCATGAGGATTTGAATCATATTTACTGGAAATATGGCATAATCTTTGTACAGTTTCCAGATATCTATTAACCTTCCTATACTCACGTCAAAATGAAAGACGTATACTATACTATATAAGCCGGTCTCACAGACCGTATGCATGAGTATAGGAAGGTTAAAAGAGAATGATAATGTGTCTTGGCCCCTGGTCCCTTTTTTAACTGATATTTCAAATTTTAATCTCATGATTTTTTAAAGGAATATAATTTTCCTGCTTTTATGGAAGAAAATAATTGTATAATTAAACTAAAATATAGAAACTGTTTTTATGAAACTCTTTACATAATTGAATTATAATCTAAATACATAAATTAATTAACTTTTCATTTACTCATTTTTTGACGTCTTTTAATCATCGTCAGTTTTCTACGGCAATCCTAAAATCATTTTCTGGACGATCGCTAAATCAAATTTTCGTATGCAATAGCGTATCTCTTTGATGACCTGATTAATATTTTGAGCTTCCCACCCTCTTTCATGCAGTTTCTGGCATGGCCTTCGACTGCTTCTGTTTCTGATATATTGGGACGATTGTCAAATTCGGGAACAAATTAAATGATTCTTTCAGCCCATTCAATTATCCCTTTTGGGTAATGAAAACTGATATTAATAAGCTAGAGAATTTTATGATTGTTATGACCTTTTTATAAGAAACATCAGTGTTTGTCGCTGGAGTTTTGTTTCCTTTGATGTAAAGTTCGAATCTGCCATATAGAGTAATCCCAATTCACATTAAAACATTGGGCAGAAGTTTACCTCTGGTAGGAATTCTAATGCCTGGATCATTAATATGTCATCTGAAGAATAACCAATGTGTTGTTTCTTCTTGCTCCAACAAAATGTAAAATATATTTCGTCATTTTTCAAGAACTTTCTTAATTCGCGACATTCTGCAGAAAACCTTTCCAGCAGCTTTTTGGAATATTTTGGTAAAGTAGTCCCTTTACCATATTTATTATAATTTTGTTCCAGATTCTGGCGAGCAGTATCCTGCTAGCTGTTCAAGAGATAGTACAAATAATAAAATCTTGTATAGCGGAAATTTAAGAATATATTTTAGTTGGAGACCTTACCGTAGAAAGTTCATTAAAATCTGAAATATATACTGCAAATTATGTTTTAACTTTTGGTTAGGTATGCAAATGAAATTGTAAAATTTGGATTTTAATGGTTTTGTGCATTAAATATTTATAGAAATATTTCTGCTATTCTGCAATCTATACAATAACGTAACATAATCACGTAACATTTAAGAAATATGCACGTAAGAGCATTTTATGTTAGGTTTAAGAAAGGAAAGAAAACAATTTTTAAAAGAATAAAAGCAAAATAATCACCACCTCATTACTTTTTCCATACTTTTGACTTAACTCTGGCAAACCTATAAATTGTTTCTTGTTCCTTCAGTACTCGTTCAGCTTTGAAAACAAACAAATGTTCGCACACTCCTACACCACTTGTAATAGTTACTGAATTACATCATAGAACTATTTCCTCCTTTCTGGGTCATATATTCAGTTGTCCAACGGTCCGGGAGTATTTATAACCTGCGTGTCGGAAAATATAAAAGCCGAAGAGGAGAGCAAACGGCACGGCGGAAGCGGCACTGGCAGCGTTATACTCTTTATACCGACGTAATTACAATATGAGTAAAAGATTTATAATATAATAACTCAAAGGACGTGTTATCTTTATCAATATAAGGTTCTTGGAGTGCAAGTGTCGATAACAGAAGGGTCCGTTCTGATAAACACGCGACGTGAAATATTAACGCACGTGGACATCGACAGTGGAAAGTGTAACCGTGACTTTCGATATAGTTTTTCAGGAACGGATTTATATGTTTAGTAACTGAAACAATGTGTTTAGTTAAGATCTACATATATTGACCGCAATTAATGATCGACTAACTCATTTGGTCTCTATTTAGAATTGTTTCTGCACTTAATGCCGCTTAAACCAAAATTGAAAATAAGTTAAAAAAGAGAAAAATTATTGGCTAGGTACGCTTATATTCCATTTGTGGTCAAAATAGGTTTTATTACATGAATAGTGACATCGAACATTTCGAACAGCATAAATTCGTGAAATCTACCGAATTCGGTTGATTTCGTTCCAATGTCCGTCGATTCCAAATGTTGACCTTTCTGTACGTCAAACGGGACCGTTATTGCGGCGGCAGCGGGCAGCGCCATCGAACTAGATAGACAGCAAATCCGAACGACTAGCGCCAATAGTGAACTGAACGGATGGATTGACCATAAATATGGAATACATTTTGGAGTCGCTTTACCGTCGATCGAGTCCCGTTAATGTCTATTTATTCATCCGTTTATGAATAAATATTTCGTGCAAGCGCTATCCGTTCATGAAAAATTGTATTAACCCGAAGACATCATATCTCTCACGATCGATTTATCGGTTTTCGTGTTGGTAGCGTGCCACATCTTCGACGAAAGCGATCGAATATACAATGATGATGAGATTACGGGCACTCGTTTATCACGAATGTGAAAATTACTATTTCATAATCACCACGTAATAGTACAAATCTAGAGATTAAAAGGAAACCGGCTAAATTCATCCTAATTGGAGATCAATTCTTTGTTCTTTCAATATCATCTGATAGAACAAATTAGAAAACATAATAATAATAATAATAATAATGCATATATTAAATAATAATCATTTTGCTAATATACAAAAAGGGATATAAAAAGACTGCGTGAATTACAGGAAAATCAGACTACTCAGCACAGTATCCACAATGTACGAATCGATACTAAACAAAAGATTTCCAGATGTAGGAGGAAAAGATCTGGCAGCGGATTTCGGAAAGGACGATCAACGCAACACCATATTTTTATAATAAACCAGCTCGTGGAAAAGCACGGAAAATGAAATCCAAGATATATACAGCCCACCTGAACCTCGAAAAGGCTTTGGACCATATGTCACAAAAAGGAGTACGTAGAATTATAAAGAAAAGAAATATACAACTAAAGTTAAGAAAGGCTATACAAACCCCTATACAAAGATAAAATATTATGTACGGAAAGAGGGTCTTAATTCGGACATGTTTCAAATTTATGATGGATTAAAACAAGGAGGAGTCTTGAGGCCCACATTGTTTCTGCGTATCATGGGTGATGTTATAAGAGATGCTTAATGTAAAATACGCAACCATTTGGTTATATTTGCGAATCAAGAAAAAGAACTACAGAGACATCTAACAATGGGCAGAAGGACTAAACAAGTGGAGGATGAAAATAAATTAAAGATAAAAACAAAAGTGATGAGCATTGGAGACAATATAAAAGAATTAAATATACAACGAGACAATAAGAGACTTAAGCAAGTAGAAGTACGCAAATACCTAGGAGTAAAAATAGAAAACGAGAAAGGTATAGAAGAAGAAGTTAATGAAAGACTGACCAATGCATCGCGCATGTACCACACCCTAAGCAGAGCGTTCATTAACAAGAAGCAAGTCTCAAAAGAGACGAAGACGACAGTGTACAAACTATGTTTATACCAATATTAACTTATGGAAGCGAAAGTTGAGTTCTAACATAAACACTGAGAAGTAGATTAAATCCCATCGACATGAAATACCTAAGAAGAGTGAAAGGAATCACGAAACGGGACAAAGTCAGGAACAGTACAGACAGAGAGAACCTGAAAGTGGAAGCAATCGACAAGGCAATCAAAAGAAATCAACTAAAATGGTTGAAACATATCTGTAGGATGAAGGATAACAGAACGGTGAAACAAATATGGGAAAGAAAAGTACCAAATAGAAAAGGAAAAGGAAAATCCAAGAGAACGTGGAATGACGTGCTAACAGAAATTCTTAAGAAGAGGAATATGCCGTGGAGAGAAGCAAAGAAAATGGCCCCAAACAAAAAGGAATGGACAAAATTTGTACATAGAATAAATTAAAATGAGATGCTATATATACCTTACAGCATTGAAAGGCACATTTCATCATATTATAATAGACACTGATTGGAACATGGTGAAGTATGTCCGCTAAATGAACTGTTAGTTTTCATAGTGGTCGAGTTAACTGATAAGATAATAATAATAATAGACGTTAGGTCAAGAAATATATGTTGCAATGATTAGTGATGATTTTTCAGAATTGGGCACTGAACTATGAAATAGGTTCACATTCTTTGCAAAAAAGATGATAAATACGACTATTAATTACTTCTCTGAGTTAGCTAAATCCCAAGACTTGAGTTCTTATCTGTTATGCCATATTTTTAAATTTCCCGTTATATTTCCTCTTTATACTTTCTGTCTCAAACAGATCTAAATTTGATATTTTCATATACCTGTTGATAGTCCAACAAAATTATAAATGAAACTAAGCAATTTTCCAGATAAATTGTGTGAGGACATATAGAGATAAGAAACACCTTATTAAGATTTAAGGGTAAGAATATTATAGGAGAAGTAGGAAGTAGTTTTATTCTTACAACATGGAAGACCTAATCTCAATCGTGTTACTCAGGGAAGATTGGATATGGAAAAGCAGGAGATGTCAGACTACAAAGTCTTGTACGACAAAGAGGGAACAAATAATTAATGTTAGGCAATAATTCACTGGTATGTAACTAAATGTTCTAATGCCTACGCAGGAGTTCACTGAAAATTGGTTCAGATTTTAGACGTCGCCTCTCGTTTACCTGAATACCGCTACACTGTTGCTCAGGGGTTCAACAAATGCGAAAATCGGCCGAAAATCGACCAAGTTGGTCCGAATGCCCGATTGTCCCTAATTTTTCTTAATTTTCTGAGCTATATTGGAGGAAATTAGGCGCGAATCTACTATCGCAAAAAGGATTGAAAAGATTTCTCAACTTAAAATTTGAGATGTAGGCGTTTTACAACACTGATTATGCTTTTGTTTATAAAATCTTCAGGATCCACCAGCAATTTTGTTCAACGTTTATATTCGTTTCTATATTCTAATCACAACTGTACCAGCAGGATATATCGCAGTGCAAAAGCTTTACATTCCTGTATGTCTAATACAATAAATACTTTTATTTTAGTAGACATAAATATAAAGAAGAAATTTTCAAACAAATACGCCATTTAATCGGGCCTTTTTCTAATTTAAACTTTGTCCCTTGCATATCAGTACAGTACAGTATAATTTGGATATAACGTAGCTGTGAGGACGAGAAGAAAAATATATTCTGCATAAGGAGACTAGACTATGTATGTATAAATAAATAATACAAGTATTAGTTAACATGTAGTGTGTTAACTAATACTTGTATTATTTATTTATACATACATAGTCTAGTCTTTTATTATAAACGCCCATCATTAATTCAAGCAAACTTTTATTTGGTAAAAGGGTCTAAAATAATTTTTTTATACCTACATTTAAAAAAGCCGTTTTTGTAAATAATGTTCCATTTGCAACGATAAATTCAATATACATATGATCATATGTAGTATCCACGCTTTCAAAATATTGCCACACCTCTAACGGTATCGTGGTATGTGGATATGTGGAACATCTTCAAGTTTTTTCTTGTTGTCTTCACTACCGCTTTTCTCCGTTGCAATCATTTGATCTGCGACATCCAAACCTGTTGGCACCTCTGTAATTATACCACTATCCACGCCAACAAAATTATCAAGTTCTGAAGCATCCAGGGGACAGATTGCCAAAGGTGCTATTCAACAATGTACGTAGTGATAAATTATCTTCGTCTATGTGATTATCGGTCTTCTTGCGAAACCACCGAGTTAGTGGTAAATTATCAATATTTTTAAGGGTGGCTCATGCATGTTGGTAGCAGTTTCTAATAGTTTGCTCTGACTTGATAGCGTTTATAATATACCATATATTCATTAGAGTAATTGTATAATTTGCATCTATAGCCTTCAAATAATCAGTTATTAGGAGACGACGATAATGTTATTTTAAACTATGAAATATTCTTTTGATCCGTAGGTTACAAAACGGAAGTAAAATTTAGGGGTGAAAGTTCTAGCCAATAATGTATGTTGGGACGAGTTGAGAAATTATCCATTAATGATAAGATTTGTTTGTTGTGTGTTCAAGTTCTTAATTATTCTTAAAAAATTTCCAACGTCATTCATGCCCGCCTGTTAGTTTTCCGACATATTCGCACATTACAAGTACTGTAATTCGAACTTTAGATTTAGACCACCAACACACTTTTCACTTTGAACTAATTTTGCTCGTATTGAAAATGTTTGGATTAAAGTTTTTGACTAATTCAATTAATGTATTTTTAGCCAACTAATAGAGTCTAAATTACCATTTGCTCTATCCATTAATTTTGCTGGCATTTTTGTTACGTTTTCTTAAATTTATACAACCAAAAATTTTGCAAAATTTCCGTTTTCCTTGAAAAGCACTAATTGGTACATATATTTGTTGTTTAAACCATTGCCACCGCGTTCGACCCAACAGCGTTAAGAAGTTCTGAACATATTTTATGGCGTTTAAAAGTTTTATATTTATTTTTTACAATAGTTGACACTATTACCTTTTTTAAAGATTTAGTTTTAGGATGTTTATTTGCTTCGCATCATTTTCAATAGTTTTAGTCTTCATCTTTCCAGCAATTATTAAAGATTTACTTAATCTCTTGACGCGTTACTAGTCGCAGACATTTTGACTACGACCACTAAATATACGCATACACACGGTACGGGATAATACAAGTAACTCTTAACCTTCCTATACTCACGCATACGGTCTGTGAGACCGACTTATATAGTATAGTATACGTCTTTCATTTTGACGTGAGTATAGGAAGGTTAAGAAAACTTAATGCCACAATAACAGAAAAAATGAGGGCACACTTAAATGTTCTTTTGAAGGTACCTACTGTATAAAACGAAAATAAGAAGTGATATGGAGCATGTACTATCAATGCGCGGTATATCAGGCGTACATTATATAGCCAAATATACGCTATAACAAAGTCCGTCATGATAGTGTTATAGATTTATATTTTTAAGATAAGCTATTTTACAATATTTATTCCTGAACTTTGGTCGAACATTCTATAACTTTTCAAATTCGTCCTTCCTCCTCGATGAAATTTAAAAATTTCTATTGATGCTCGTTATACAGCTTACGTATTGTGCTATGCACAAGTACAGTACTCGACTGGCAGTGCATTAATTAATAGTTCAAGACAAATGCAATTTATTAACGAACCGATCCGGGCGTTTCAACTTTCTAGCCGTCCATTTCCTGTACTATCAATGGTTTAGCAATTCCAGCGCCATTGGGGCAGTAATAGGTACTAATTGCGACAGGTCCGAGAGAACACTCATCCCTTTTTACCAATTAATTGACTCGCGATAATTAAGCCAACCTCGTTCTGTTCGATGAAACCTGGGACTGAGTTATAACGATTGCATTTGTACCTCCCTTGGCCTCTGGCCACCCCTTGCGTAACCGCCGACCATCAGTCACAAAGTCGAACGGTTCAAATCCATAATGCAACTTCCTTCCTAGATTCGTGGGTTGTACTAGTTAAACACAGATTGAGTCATAAAATATGCAACTTCGTGTGTCCATTGTATTAGGTCGAAACAAGAGATTGATAACTCAGGATTTACACTTCAGATAATTTCCTTTGGATTCAGCTCGAATAAGGTCTTTACACGTCTTATGAGTTGCACGATTTAAATTTTCGTACAACTACAAACGAAAGTTGTAATAATAACAAGTGGTTCGAATACCCTTACAGGATTCAGTACAAAACTTTATCTATGAATCAAAATCTCCTTCTAAAAATAAATTTAATTTTTCGATAGTCGAAAAAATCCTGATATTTTTCAACATCGACTTTTGTTAGTGTTGTGTGTAAAGTTATTTGCTTTATAAGAAATTTGCGTAGAAAAGTAGAAGACGGTTGGAAGATGGAATCTACGATTGTGTTAAACTTACAATTAGTAAAGTTTTACCCTATCAAGGGAAATCAGGAAGCATATTTGGATAAATCGTTTCCTCATACTCATACAAATTCCATTGTCAACGACGAAAATCGGATTACCCAAAAACGAGATTAAGAGAAGTAACATAAGTAAGGAGTTCGTAATTAAATTTAGGAAAATTGAAAATCACCTACGGATTAGTTGGGAATTAATTGCTGATTTGCAAAATTAACTGCGCAAAACACTTTGGTCTTTAGACTTAGCGATTGCTTCCATCACAGCTAATTTAGTCATTGTGGGACAGTATTTCCGCCAAAACTACGTTAGGGTATAGAATTACTGGATTTATTTTGACACTTTTTGCAGCAGAAAAAAGGAGGATCACATTATGTTATTAAGAGTGTCTAAACGGCAGTGACCTTGATCCTCAGCATTATCCGAAAACGCCGATATAAAGAACTCTACTTTTTCTCTATTTACCTCTTAGTTTTAAACTTTAATCTAGAACATCATTCAGGACTGGGCACTTCCACTAAAGAAGCAACTTTATTGTTGGCCATTGTAATGGGAAGATATCAGCCATTAGCTGATGATCTTGGATATCACTGTGAGCAGAATTAAAAAGAAGTCCAGTGCATTGATACAGCGAAATATTGCTTTAATTATCTATCCAATATTTACAAAATATTCCTAATTATAATACATAAATGAAATCGCAGATTTTTATCTTCAAAATTTCCGAGTTACAATTGCTTCGTTAGGCTTGTAAAATAAAATAAAAGGTTAATTCTAATTAAGCAATTAAACTTCTTCTTCTTCTTTGTCATTAGAAGCAATTTACCGTTACCGTGTACGCGGCCGGCTGATATTTCTTCTTCCGTTTGGTAATTTGTCTGTTGCTATCTTGACCAATCTAGTATCATCCGCTTGTGTGATCATTCTACCCTATTTTCCGGCTGAGAGTACATTCTTTATTCCCTGTAGGTTACATTTTCTTCTGATTTCTTCACTCCTTATTCGATCTCTAATTATATTTCCCGTAATTCTTCTCAACATGCTCATCTCTGCCGTTTTTAGTATCCTCTGTGTTTTGGCTGTATCGGATCTGATTTCTGAAGTGTACGTCATTACTGGTCCTACAGCGGCTTTATAAATTCCTGTTTTCGTGTCAATGTCGATGTGTCGGTTTCGCCATATGGTGTCATTGAAGCATCCTACAAACTTATTGGCCTTCTGTACTTGATTTCTGACTTCTTTTTCTATATCTTCATAACTGGACAGTGTAACACCCAGGTACTTTACACCCATTTCTTCCTCAATGTTGACGCCATTAATTTCTAATTTGCATCTAGTTGGTTCCTTACTAATTACAATTATTTGGGTTTTCTTAGTTGACATCATATTAAATTCCTTTGTCTTTGGGTTGAACCTGTGAACTAGTCTTTGTAAACTATCCTCATCGTGAGCTATCAATATTGCAATTTAACTAGAGAACGGAATTAATCGACTTCTTCTACTTTCAGTTCACCGGCACCTTGGGCCTCTCCTTGGTACAATTTCATCATTACCGGTGCCACGTCCTTTTGCAACTCCTTCAGTTTGTCTTCGAACTCGCCCTTCGCCGGCAGTTGGTTTCCATCTAGCCAAGGTAATACTTGCGAATAGTTTTCTTGGACTAATTTCTTATCGTCCTCTGAGAATTTATCCGTCGATACATCTTCTGTCACCTTTTTAAATAGAAATAAAAATTTTGAGAAAAGATTTCAGTTATTAGTCAAAGGTTCGACAAACGCGCGTCTTGTTCGCTGAAAGAACAGTCAATATAAAGCGAACAAGACACGTGTTTGTCGAAAGAAGGTTAGGAATGGTGTAACAATAGAAACTATTTTATTCAATATTACTTAAAAACAATGGTTTCCCTATTTTTGTTGGCAGGGGTTTAGTATGTACATGTAACCCTAAGGTTATACCCACGGTACTGATTACTATGTCGCAAGGACAGTAAAATTACTTTCTCATATTATCCTTTCAATTTTTTTTTTTGTGAATAGTCGGTCCCTTTCATAATTGCTACACGTGTAAATATAATTAACAAACGATTCAACAATTGTGTGAAAAATGTAGGGCCGCCATTATTCGTCGAGTAATCAAGCACAATTGACGAGAAGCTAAAAACAATTGCTCAACCAAATCATCCCGAATAAAATACTAGAGGGCCTAACTCGTCTAACGAGAGTTCCACGGCGCTTTGTCTGATTAGATAAAGGCATGCTTAAAACAACAACAGATACCTCGCGCTAATGAAAGACCCTCTTCACTCCTCTTTCCTTTCACGTTCGCGTCTCCATCAACTCTTCCCTTATCCACCCGCCTCCCGACTCCACTCACAATTTACCTTCCCCGCTACGACTCAACTTCGAAGATTTCATATTTCGCTTGATTACACAACCCCGACCGTAGATAAAGGAAAACTCACATATTAATTGCATCTTTAATGGGATACCATTTGCGACATTAATCCGGTAATTGGTTCGGTTCCGAAGGATAGCTCACTTGATAACGAAACTGTCACACCGTTTCTCTGAGGCTGATCCACTAGCGTGACGCGAAAGTTTCAAATCTCGAAGTGTCCTTCTTATACGAGTAACTTAAAAGAGGCGCAGGAAACAGATATTCGATCCGCAAAGCGAGTTATTATTTGGGACGTCATGTTCGGTGATGGAGAGAAAGGTCCCAGCTTTAGTTATTAAATTAACATTCTGCTACTGACACGGGTTGTCTATTCAAGTGGCGTCTCTCTTCCGCAACACCCATAATAATAAACATGATATACGCAATAATAATAGATCTGTAATTTTATCATCGGGTTATCATCTGCGGTGGACATGATTAAAGGGAAAACTGCTAACTCGCTGAATGGACAGCTCATTTAATCGGTGTAGTTCCTGCGATACGTTTTACCCGGATATTAATTTCGAGTAATTTGTTGTTGAATCTTCATTATGCGCGTGTCGACCCGCAACGTAAATTGGTTTCGGAAATGGGTATTAATAAATTCTTGCGGATAAATTTTAATTATGTGCCTGATACATGTAAATTATTTCATGGTGTGAAATAATTTGACACGGCATTGTGTTCGAATTGATGCATCATTTTAATTCGGTCTTGTTCCTTCAACAACTTCCATTCAACGCTGTAATTACAAATATGTAACTCGGGAATCAGTTTATCTCCAAAATTAATTTCGCCGCATTAGAAATACACTAAAACCGATAATAGACTTCATTTTAAAATCAGAAGCGTCATTCAGAATTGCGCTGAATCGAACAGGCTATGTGTAATTGCATAGCGCATGTAAAATGACACTAAATTGCATCAATAACTTAGGCTTAGATAATAACTAATTAAATCGGGACATGTACTTTGCTAGTTACAAAGTTAGCATTTTCAACAGTATTTTAACAAATTTGATTTGGTTGGGCTGCGTTCACGGTATGCTACTTGGCAAGCCCAATTAGCAGAGTCGGAATTGATTTAGAGATGGCACGTTACAGTTAGCAAAATCTTGCTAACTGAGAACGCTAGAATATCATTCTAGTTCAAAAACAAACCATGGAGACGTACGACCAAATTTTCCGAACAACAGGACCGGATGTCTTAGATAGGTTAAAAGTATAAAACTGATTTCTGTGTCTTCAACTTTGTCTTGTTTATTAAGTTATCAGGTATTACATTGATATCGCCGATCTCCGCTTGAATACCAGATTTTAGTACTGAGCTGGTTTCTGGTATCGTAGCCTGTTATAATAGTATTAAAATGTTGATACCCTAAGACTTTACTAATACGGGTTTATGCAAGCGTCAGCCTTTAAACTCGTCTTTTTATAAATCACGTTCTGCTTTAACGACTAAGAACCAATCTTCACTTCCACTTACAGGAATTGTGTATGATACCAGAAGACTCCAATTTAGTCGCACTAATTTTAAGGAAGTACGGTGACAATATTATGAGATCTATAAGCCTATCTTCCTATATCAAATTTTGTTAGTCTCAGAAACCCAATCATATTTTTAGAATATGAGCTTTAAACCTCGGAATTGCAGTACAATTTCCCTGTACATATATGTATTCAGGGGCTGCTTTTGTAAATGTAGGCTACTCGACTCTTGGAAATAGTTGCACTTACAAACTATACAATGCGCAAGATGTGCAGATACTATGAAAGGTGGTGATATTATCAACCGATTTCAATATGATCAATTAACAGCATGTTAACAGCTAAGTCATTTCTTTCGAATTTGTTCGGTGTTAGTACGTTTTCGTAATTGTTGTATGTGTTAGTTTGAATAATATTTGGTGTTTAAAATATGATATTTACTGATAAGTGGAAAACTTATACATAAAATTAGATCTTTTAGTGGTGTACACCAATCGACATTTTGAAAACATATATCAATGTGGGATCAAATAGAATCCATACAACTGCCTTACATATTCTTGGTGCGTAGAAACTAAATTGCGGTAGGTTCTTTAAATTTCATTCATACACTAAATATTACAGCTACAGATGCTGTAGAAAATAAGGATGATCACAAAGAAAATGTGTCTCAACCTGAAAATCAATCAAAATTGCAAAATTTAGTATATATTTCATAATCCTTAGATGCTAATTTTATAGAAGCGAGTTTGCAGGATAACACCCGCTCAAGAATCTCTTTTTCAGAGGCTACAGATTGAAAAGTTGAATAATTAGAAAGTAACTGAATGTGAAAATTGATTTGGGGTTCAATGGACCCATGTGGTAAACAAAAGCTTAAAAGGCTACTTAAAATTAAAATTGCTAGGCTATTTAATTTTCATTTTAATTTGTCTCTAATTTAAATTAATACTCAAAAAACTATATTTCTTTATCACCTCGCATAACATCAAATTTTTAGGGCAATAAAGAGGAAACCTCCAAAACTCCAAAAACTAGAATGCTCCATTTAGAAATACCAAATTTGAAAATATAAAAGTGGTTTAAAACGAAAAACCATATGTTTTTTTATAAATGTATAATGTAGTATGGCAATACTCCAATAGTAAAATTATCAATACAAAGATGTAAATTTTATAGAAAGCATTCTTTAAGAAATAGAAAAGCGTTGTAAACATAACACACACATACACTTGAAACATTTCAAAATCTAGAATTCCAAATTGCTATAACGACGTGCGGAAAAAAAAGAAAGTTTGTTTATAAGCGACGGAATGGGATGGTCGACGAAAAGAGTCAGACAAAAAATTATATAAAATACCAGGGTTGAAAAGAAGCAGACCACATCAAAAAAAGAAGTTGTTGTTTACAAACGACGAACAGACCAAAGAAAAAGAAGTACAATAAAAGGAAAGACCAAAGAAAGAAGTGAAGAAAGAATTCAAGAGGGAGGGAGAAGTTAAGGATTAGACAACAAATTATACTTATACACACTAGGTAATATATTTTGATTGTATTGTTCATTATTTTGTTAATATAATACTAAATATTAATAAATATTATTTGTAATAAATTTTGCTTTCTATAAAATTTTAACTAAATTCATACTACAATAAACATGTACATACATATATCGTGAAATAATATGTCAGCATGAAATTAGTTATTTTATTTCGAATTTGGTTAATTTAATATTATTAGTATACGTTAGCGAGCTATCGAACAATACTTTTATGTTATCGAGCGTTCCGTATAATCCTATATTACAACGTGTGTGTACACATTGGCGCAATGTTTCCAATATCGGGCATTTACGTTATCGAGCGTTAGCTGCATATGATTTGGGTATGTATCATTGTTGAAGGAAAGTGTCAAGTTCATGAAATATGCGGCGATTTAATTAAGACTCTTAACATCGCTAATCGTGAAATTCTGCCGAATAATTTTTTTGTTTAAGTTTGCTGCATCCGTTTTATTGGTTACGTATGTCTATGAGATGTGTGCTATTACCTTACCAACCAATTTAACAGAAACTGACGCCAACTTGTGGACAATGAATAGCCGCTTTGTCTAAAAGAATATCGCTTGTCTTCCAGCATTTGAAGACGTAGCCCAGGTGATACTTAATGTTTACGAAATATTGTAATTATGACACTATTTAATCCTTACATACCAAACGTCAATGTTTAATCAAATGTATTAAGAATGACATTAATCTAACTGAAATCGATAATAGAAACTACAAAACTAAGAAGAACATTAGGACAGTGACGCAAAATGCGATCCTTTTAAGAAATTGAATCCACGACTCCGCCATATATTTGCTTAAACAGGAACTCCCAGACCGGTAGTCATGAAATATTCACATATTATATTTAATAACAAGCAATAACTGTCCTGTGGCGGAGAAAATAAGACGAAGAAAAAGAAGTCTGATAATATATAGGTACTAGTACATCAATCATGATCGCATTTTGCACATCGAATATCTGTTTGATAAGGATCTCGTGTATGCCAAATATAGACCATAGCCGAGTAAAACAACAATCAAACAAGCATTATAGAGGACCGGACATGGCGCAGGACGCTATATTGAGTTTCCAAAGTCATATATAACCTGTCCAATATCCTGCTTTACCACCACTCAACCGAAAGACCGCTGCACATAATTTCTTTCCTGCTTATTTGAAATTTTACAAATATGCTATTGATTTTTGGCCGACACGTTCCCGGAATTTACTAGACGAATATTTTACGCTGTCAAACAGTCACTCGTCTATAACGTGCGTTAAATTCTTTTTCCGGTGTTGAAAATAACTTCATTTCAATTTTTAGACAAGAGACTGGTATCAAAGTAACTACAGCAAAGCCTTCCAATAACCAGCACTGATTGCGTAAATGACAGCCACATAGAGAGTACCTATATGAAATGAACTTTAGTAAATTTGTGTAATACGATAGCAACGAAAGCATAATACTTGATTACCACAGACGATAATTTAGTGAAAAAACAATTAAGTTAAATGTGCACAAGGAAAAGCCTATGAAGTTCACGTTTTCTTGAAACAGTTTACAATTAATGTCGGATTTACATCTTCATTACCGAAATAAGCATGATAAGTGAAGTCGTTCACTAGCACCAACCAGCAGTGGCGAAGGTTCGATACAACCTGCAGTATAACTGCGAGTCTTAATGAAATCTGGTGTGTATACACGTACGCTGCCGTAGATACTATTTCGTTGTCCTACGTTTGTTTTAAAAATGTTACCTATGTCGCAATAACGACCAATGTTGGACAAAGTTACGAAATGTATAGCACATATGCCTGATCTAACTTATGATGGCGTTAAACTACAATATGTATTTTGTGATATCCCTTTAATGTGTTAGTCCAAAAGGGATTAAGTGCACCATTTAATTTACTAGACAACGAAGTGTATGTCTTCCTTTGGAATAAATATTCGGACTGGGAATTACCAATTCCGGCATCGTTGCAAAGATTGGTGTCGTCTGCTCGTGCACATGGTGGAAAAGGAATTAAATTGGAGTTGAATGATAAAAAATTGTGGTTATCTGTAGACAAAGCAGCAGATCGCAAAAAACATTATGTGCTTAATGCAATGGTACCTACAGCGGAATCACGTCAATCATCGCCTGCAATTCTATTAGCTCCTAGACGAGCACAACAATGCACTTCCAAAGTTATTTTAAAGTTACTGTTAAATACTCTCGAAAAGTTCGAACTTTCAACAAACTAACTGTTAATGTTTATGAGTGATGGTGCTGCAAACGTGCTTTCTGTAGACCGGTCTCTTAAAAATCATTGTACTGACTTGTTACATGTTACGTGCAAGATTCATGCCTTCAGCATTGTGGAAGATAGTATTAGAAAATGTTATCCTGAGATAGACGCTTTAATAGCGCATACAAAACCAGTGTTTGTCAAATCGCCAAAACATACTTGTGAATTTCGCAGACTGTGCCCCCGCACACCTGAGTCACCAGACCCGATTTTTATACGTTAGGGAACATGATTATGGGCCGCGGTTTACTATAATAAATATTTTGAGAATATTGAGAACGTGGTTTTAAAATTCGATCCAAATGAAGATGCGGTTATAAAGGAAAGCCAGTCGAAATTTCAAGATAGCCAGGTCAAAACGGATTCAAAAACTATTCAGAATAATTACTGTGGACTAGTGGAGGCAATGGAAAAATTACAAAATTCTTGGGTGTTATTAGTGGAATCTCTGCAAACAGTGCTCTTGCACTGTGTTCTAGAAAAGGTTTGAAAGTGTTTTAGAGAAAGATTTAGATTTTTCCAGATTAACACAAATTTGTGAAGGTGCGTCAACATAACCGTTAAGTTGTTCCAAAGATTATTTTAATTACGCTTCACTAGATGTAGGACGTACGTATCCTGCATATAAACACATTTTTTCCGCGCGCCACTGCCCTGAGTTTGCTGAAACAACTGTGGAAACGTATCTAATGTTGCAAATATTTTACACTCGTTATATACTTTGTAATTTCACGGATGACTCTTAAGAGCGAATGTGTTTGAGCACGCCTTATAATTTATTTCTGACTAATTATTTTATGTATAAACTTTTGCGCGCCCGTCACTGGCTGTTGGTGCAAATTGAGTAACTCTAGTGGTAAGAGTGAAAATCATTCTGTTCGAATATCCTACACATAAACCAATGAATTCGCTGAGCTTATATTAATTAGATGGAAACTTGTTTCTTAATTTTACGACCTAATTATAGTAATTAGTTCCTTTACTGACTATTGGTTGGAGGAAGGTTTTATTAAATATTGCCAATTCTTGGAGCCAATATAAATTAAATCAGCGTATTTTGTGTCATAAATTCAAAATTTGTGCTAGCAGCTACACATTTCGTTCCATAACAAGTTATATTTCAATAATATCCTGCTCGTCATCTATATATTGACTGAACTCTAGCTATTCATTATCAAGTTAGTCGTGAAAGCGTACATCAAGTAAACGGACGCTTAAGATAATTGTCCATAATGGCAGCATTGAACCCCATAATGATCGACAAGAATGCGCTAGTCGAGTGTAGGAACCTATTTTCTCTTGGTATATGCCTATACTAGCCCTTTTCCGTCGACCACCGACAATAACAACATACTCATAACAAGCTATACTTAGGTGTGTAATATGTACCGTGACCGACGGTTTCCATAGAGGTTCTATTATGATACCGCGCTGTAAACTTTATTCAAACGACCCGTTCTCGTACGCATACAATGCGCCATTAAAGTTGTAAATAGTTTGCTATACTTCGGTGTGTGTAACAGCTACCATTTTCAACTTTTGTTGTTATCAATTACCTACCACACAGGAGACATCAGAATGAACGGTCTGAGACACTGAACGTCCACTACGCTTGTAGAAGACGTTCACTTACGGAAAAGCTCTCTAAAGGACTTGATTATGTATGCCTGTTATGTAGCCTTTGAGTGTCTGGATTTACGTACTAATGTTTATTTACTTTGCAGTAATGGAAACGTTTTTTTTTAACATATACGAAGTACGTATTCCGTAAAAATTTAAATCAAATTTGTCTGAATGTTTGGATCCTTTGGAAAATCAAAATGTATCGCTTAAACGTTTACTTTCATGAATTATTTTTACAAAGATGACGACAATCGTAGACTACTATAACGGACACTAAACTGTATCAGTAAAGCGATGGCACATAACTGTTAACCTGGACTTGTTTTTCGCCAGCGACGAAGTCAACATTTGATTTGATACGATACAGTTAGGTATATAGTCTTAGTTACCCACGAAACGCGCGTCTTAGATTAATTTAAAGTTGTGTACTGGAAAGTTATCGATACAGTTCAGTACCATGATTTACCTCGCTGAAATAGAAGGAAGCAGGGACATTTCTTCCGAGTTGTTGTCTGCCAACTTACTTCAAACAATAATACATTTTGTAAGCAACTGCTTCGTACGCATTTGTCAAGGTCTTCCGTAAGCCTAACGTTTTGCATCATTATGTTCTATACGATAATGGGCGGTTGCGGCGTCATAAAATAAATAAACTGTTAGCACGTGGTTTTCCCGTCATTACATTATTAAACTCGCGTGTGTAAGAATTTAAGGGATTATGTTGTTCAAAATTCATAAGTAAACACGACGTCCACTCGCTCAAAACGGTAAGTAAATAACTATAAGCCGGCGAAATCTCCGCCTATTTTATGTACACAAGAATTCTGAAACTAGTTAGTTTTACACGTCGACCACTACAAACATACCTGAAGGATATACCCCACCTGCTTTGCTCTCTAGCACTTTATGTTTGTGTTTTATAATCTACACCTACGTTGAAATTACACACGTCCATTTGATGGCATGCTAATGAGGTTATTCCAGGATTTATATTGTAATAAAATCGGTCATTTACCTAAGTTGCCATAGTAGTTAGCAAATGGATTCAATCTCCTGCGCAATTATGTGTGTCCTATAAGCAACTCAATAAAATAGCTTATATAATTTTACCAATAAGCTTAAACTAAGTTTCAAAAGTGTTAGACCAGGAATGCTCGAACGGTCGACCGCGAGAGCTGTAAAAGTCAATCGCGAAAATATGTCAACTTTGTCTCATATTAACCTAATTATTGCGCAATTGTGCAATTGTGATTCAGCGGCATTGAATACAGCGAGATCGTGAGCACGAAATATTGACTCTTATGTTAATTGAGTTACAGTTCAGGTTTAGTCGCATTTGTTTACATTAAATTATCAATAATTAATTGTCTATTTCTTACCAGAACTGTGTTGTACTTAAATGTGCTTGGTCAAGAAATGGTGTAAGTAATCTCAGAGTGTTCAAAGAGTACATTTCTGTGATGTTTTATCTCTAACACTATTGACGATACAAAACGAGTGCGCTTGATTTTAATAATGATTATGAGAAATTCTTGTTTACTCTTGCTTTGATAAGAGTGTTCGTCTCGTTTCTCGAGCTTCAATTGCATTGCCGAAACGAAGGAATTTGAGGGACATTATAAAACCCTGCATAGAAGCTATGAAAACGTGTTAAGAAGACAATAAATAAAAGATTTGAGAAGTAGTTTGAACGTAGAACTATTCATATTCACCAGATCAGCCAAATAATCGAAAGCTGCAGCAATCGCGTCTATTAAACACAAGAAACCCTTTCAAGATAGGACGGTATGAAAGAAGCATTTCTCGAAGCGGCTTATGTGTCATTTGGACACCTCCAAAACAACACAAATATCATATTTGCTATCAAAGAACTCCAGTTATCTCGTCCGACTGTCGAGATCATGAGTGAGGATATCTAGAACAAAACTGAAAGGCGTTATCATGGAATGCACATACTTTTCTTTGCAGTTTGCAGATGACAGATATCGCTCAGTTGCGTATTTATATTCGGATGGTATTGTCTGATATGTCGGCTAAAGAAAAGATTTTTACAATGATTCTTCTGATAGAGAAAATTTGCGGTAAATATATTTACGAGGCTTCCTTAAATTTCCTTAAAGCTATGAACAACTGGTTGACAAACTCGTCTTCATTACAACAGATGGGGCTCCAGTCATCAGTGGCAATCAAAATAGGTTTGTTCAATTGTGTCGAGCTAATGACGACTTTCCATCGTTTTTTTAATTCTATTGCATAATTCATCAAGTTCTATGTTCAGAAACACTAAATATGATGGATGTTATGAACATTCCTATAAAAATCGTGAACTAATCGTGTCTATTCGTATCCAAAGGTTGCGTTAAAGGGTCCCTAGAGTACAATTGGAATCTTACGAGTATGCTGGGCACACCGATTTACTTGTAAATACAGATGTTAGGTGGTTAAGTCGTGGAAAGTTTTTAGAATAGTTTCAAGAATTACTACCTGAAATAATTTCTTTCCTAAAGGAAAGAGGTGATAGCACTAATATACTTAAAAACGGAAAATGACTATGTGAATTAGCTTTCTTGACCGATGTGACCTCATTTAAATAGCATTCACTTGGAGCTAGTGGGGAAAGCAAAACCATTACCGATTTGATTAGCGCCATAATCGCTTTTAAAAGTAAACAGTAGGTACGAATAAATCAACTAAATAGAAAGGATTTGAACAATTTCGCAACTCTGAAAGTAAGGGCAAGTCCTCAGTTAAATGATGATATTTACGATACAGCCGTGAGAAATATTCTGAGTAAATTTGAGAGGTTTCTCTGATTTTAATAAATTGACGAATATTAGTTTTTCTGATTGGCCAGTGACCAGGAAACCTACGTAGATAGGTCGACAGACTCACGACGTCCCCCGCTCCTCATTTCTCCCTTCCCTTTGACTTTTGCTGATAGTACAGGGGTATGAGCACTTCTGGGCTAGACGTATAGCATTGCTTATGGCGAAATTCAAAATCCTAAAATAGTTAAAGCTTTTATGTTCAGAAAGCAGACAGCTACGTAGTACTGAAAGCCCCAAATTGGTTATATGTGATAACTGTAAGCAGACGCTTAACGAACCAGGGAATAGTACGTCAACCCCACCTGAATCCCTGGGCTTCAAACCCACCTAAGTTGCTATCACGTTAAAACAGATTCTCAATGAATTTCTTCATATTTTGAGGACAAAAACCGAAGAATCTCCTTCTTCCACTAAAAGATCTTTTGTCCTTTGTTCCATTTTCGCATTCTATAATAGTATGACTTTATGTGTAGCTATTATTTGATTCTGGTCCAAAACATGAAACTTCCTGATATCCTAGTATCCAAATGAAAGTTATTAGTTAGTGGCAGATAACTTTCGATTCACATATAGCTGATATAAAGACCTTTAGCACTGTTTGGTTGTCTGCGCCTTTACATATCCTTATTTTTAGGGGTCGCCCCGGATACAATATTTATTGCATGCATCTCCACTTGGAAGGTAACTGGGGAAATACACATGGATTGCAATAGGCGAAATCTGGGCTCAAATGACACTAGACTTAAACCTTTATGAAATTCGCACTCCTAGGACAACAGCATTAAACTTACAACAAGCATGTATTTGTGTTGGGTTTAATAAACAGCTATTTAAGCCTTTCAAAATGAAAATTTATCCACTCAGGACATCTCTAAAGATAAAAATGTCATAGTAAGTTAATTTCTATATTCAGCAGGACCAATTTCTATATAAAAATTGCTATTGTGTTCTCTGGACGAAGTGACATTCTAACCAACTTTTTAAATTGTAGGGATTTTCTAACAACAATTAGTTTAAATTAAAACCTTGCTCCTTACATTTCCTCAACTTTTCCCTAAAACTCCATCGATTTCTTGTTGAAAAATTACTCCGATTATATGCTGCTATATTTTGCCAGTGCACAGGTTTGATTATATTCGTATATAGAGTTGTTACCTTTCCTTTCTCTCCCTCACTTTTCTCATATACTCTAATTTATTAGAGTTTAAAAATGTATGAACTGATAAAACTTTATAGAGGCGTTTACGTCTTTTTGCCTAGTCTCGCGGGTAATATTTCGAAAAATAACCCCACTGAAATGACGGAATAGGCACGGGCACATGACCGACGCAATAAAATATTTACTTGAACTTGACCATTGCCAGTCTAACGTTATACACGCGGGTCGCATTTAACATTAAAGAGACTATACATACATTTATTCGCACGGTCATCGGCGACGTCCATCCGCAAATACTCAAGTCCTTTAGATAGCTCTGTATGTTGTGCAGGAAACAAACGCGTCATGAGATGTTGGGAGAGGAGACATGTCCTCATCTATCGGGAACTAAACCTGTTAAAACATTTATGTGGTCCGATAGCTATGGGGCGTCTGGCTTTCAGAATAGATGATGTTTGTCCAGAAACTTTACTGATAACGAATGAAAAATTAACATACATTACACACATTAGATACTAACAATTTTATGCTCCGTGGTGTATCCGCAGAGAACGTTTCACAGTGAAATCTTGCATAATGGAAAATGTGTGACTTTGAACGGTACACGTTTCTTGTCATGCATTAAATATCTAGGAATAGATAGAGATTTATGGTACCTATATATGTTGCTGGGCGCATAGCCAAAGATCCCAATGTTAAATTAAGCAAATTAATGTTATAGCGAAGAATTTTCCATGCAGGGGAACATATTTCCATGTTCGCTGAAACATTATATTGCATAGCATTTATTTATGTAAATATAGCAAACAGACATATGTTTTATTAGGAACAAAATAATTTGCATCTATTTGCTGGGCAGATATGTATATCTAAAAATCATCTTGAAATTTTAAACTCTGAGCCTTGAATTGACATGGGCACCATCTAGATCTTGTTCACTTTCTTCATACCTTGCGCACTGTTTGTTGTCAGTACGCATCTATGTATATCTCGCTATTATACTGAATCAAACGTCTTTCAAATTATATCAAGATCTAATTTCAAGGAATTGTTTCAAGCAACTGGAAAAGATATTACTTTTGTTGACACCCATAAGGTTTTTAATACAAAACCATAAAACAGTCAGCATATCAAATGTATCTATAGTTGAAACCAGAAAATATTGCACAGGAAAATTTCAGAAGTTAACTTGTTTTCTAATGGATTATCCAAAATTTGGAAGTAATGTAGTTCTTCGAGGGTGTCATGTATCTGTTAAGATAACTACTGTTAATGAAGTTCTACTGCCAAAACTGTAAGTAAATACGTTTGAGTTGAATTTTAATGTTTTCAAGAGTTGCACGGTGAAGCAGCTACACCGCACATAACATTATATTTCAGATATCGGAGTTTGCACATCCACCAAACCAAAACTACTGCGTTTCGATGAATTACCTTCCCCAAGAAGGACAAATAACATACAATAAGGAATAATAATGTTTACGATGGGAGGCTTACCTAGAAGTCACTGAAGAAATGTACCAATAGACTTTGATTTAGAAAATTCAGATTTCAGAAGATCAGTAGATGAAGAAAAGTGTGTTTCTAAGAATGGTTATTAAATTACATATGTTCGAAAAGGAATAAATACATATAAAAGAAAGCAGTTTCATTTAACACAGCTATTCATCCTTCTATGAACAAATGAATTCATATTGCCTCGAAGAACCAAAAATGCCAAGCGGACCTAATTCGTTTCGGCTCGTTTACAAGGAATAAACCGCATTATAGAAACCGAGAAGCGACCGTTGTTTCCAGTCCAAGAAATGCGTAAGAAAGCATACGCTAATTTTTGGTTAATTCAACCTTTGGAGACCTTCCAATTTTTAGTCCGTACGTATTTGGGCTTTGGGTTACCTATATTTCTTTACCTGCCAGTAGGAAGACTGTGAATGGAAATCCTATTCTACGTGAAGATATGCTCTCATAACATCAAGAATGTGCGTCCAGTCTCTCGGATATTGAGGACGAGTAGTGTAGTTGGAAGGAGGAAGAAGTTGCAAAGTGCTAGGGTAAGCGAAATTACCCCTAGATATTAAAAAGGAAGATGATGCGATCCAAATTCAGTGTGACTGCGCACTAATGTTCAATATTATTAGAAAAGGTGGCTTGTCGAAATAGTTTCCATTTCTAAGAAGGTTGCAGGTAAATAAGGGTTTAACCACAAATGATTGGTCGAAAGACACTTAATGCCAAATAATTATTTTATGGTCTGCAATCTTTACTGAATTTATTTCCTTCAAATTGTTAGTCTTAGATGGACTTCAAAGCACTTTTAGTTCGCTGTAAACTAATGCCTACTTCATTTGCTTTTTACCAAGGAGGTACCGCTGGTTAACTATTGCGCAACAAGTTATCCGGTTCCTGCAGCTTCATTGCCCCATCTCAATATAACGAATGAACAGTATTTGGGTATTTGGGTACTTTGTCATAAGCCGTTTCTGCGAAAATCGCTTATAAACGATGTCAGAGTTTTTCAAGTAAAAGTATTCAACAGTGGGAGTTAGAAGATAACTAAAACTTTGTGACCAATCATATGTACTTAACGCAGTGAATAAATGAAAAAGCAATTCTTTCACGCATGCTCTTTTTCCAAATTGGCCCATTACGTCCCTAAACGGTTTGTTTACAATACTATCTTATAATCTCAATATAGCAACGAACTGGTTTCAAGCTAGAAACTCTTAAGTGGTTATGCTGTTGTTTCTTAACCGTTTATATTTTTGAAATATGTTCTTGCATAAGCATGATGTTACGATTATTTGCGAATTTCGAGTTTAATCAAATAAACCAGATGTTGCATATAGTCCCAAAACGTGTAGTAACGAATTCGGTAAAATATCGTTTACATGGCCAGATTCCAAAGTCCAATAAATCACAAATGACCAACAGCTTTAAACGTAAACTTCGAATCGACAACTGTATTTAATAAATTTATACCCTCCCGTATAGGTTATCCACCTATACGTATATAAATTCAGCGGTATCAGTAACACGATTATGGCTTTCTATTTGCATAACACACACGGTAAACTGTGTTGACAATTTAGTGATCAATATGCCACACATTTATTAATGGAAAGTTATTTATACAAATAGACCACACCACGTGTTTATTATTCATTAATTGCGAATATATGCTATTAGAGCATATAAATGTGTACACATTGATACATATATAATACGTTTATTCGGAAGAAATATGTACACGAATTTGGATGAAAATACAATATGCTCAAAGCCAGTTTAGGTAGCTGACATTTTATGTGCCATTGCAGTAGAGATGGTAAAGTAAGTGAGGGAAGGCCTTTTTAATTACGTCCGCGGTTTTTTCGAGCTCGGGTTAAAGGAATTTAATCTAAACGTCATTTAAATAACATTAAGTGGAACATACGGGCTATCGGAGGATGGCGCATTCTGGGCTCAGGTAAATTTAATTTAACAAGATACAGAAAACTGCTCGGAGATGGGGTATTTAATGAAACAAAACTGTGCAGTCACATTTATGCATCATTTAAGCCACACACATACGTTCTTATATTTTATTGTATCGTTAATTGCGTGAGATCGGGGTTTCGACTTGAAATTGATCAAAATAAATACTTTTTGCATACATACTTTTGCACCAACACTTTTTACATTCAAAACGAGTTATCATTTATATTATCACTATCAGCATGAATTAGAAATTTATCTAATTTAACCTACTTATTCTCCCCTTTAAACTGTTTTTGCTATTATGTCAAAATTTCTAAAACCTCGAATTTTTCAATCATACTGAACCTAAAAAGGGAAACATTTTGAAACTACAGAAAAAAATGATTCATTCTTTTAACCGCCTTTGTATCTACATGCGTGCATTCGTTATATTATCGCCTGCTGTTGGGTCTGAAGCAATATACGAATACGTCGAACCTGCCAGTTAGGCCTAATTGCGTCGACGGCCGAGGGTGAACTTGGAATAAAATCAGTAACCCTTGGCACGTACAGCACTAATCCATCACTAACGAGGCTTCATTTGAACAAGAACTGGGGAACATCATTTCTTATTATCAGCAACCCACACACGCACCCACACATGTGCACCTGTGGCTGTATATTTCAATTTTCCGCTTTTTCGAGAGTTTGAAAGTGTATTACTGGATTTGTGTATTTTATCGGGTTTTGTATTTTTCATTTTAGACACAAGAAGCTAATAATGCGTAATACTTAGGATTATCATACTTTTCCCTGAGAAATTGTACATACACCTTCCAATGCATTTTAAAATAATTCCTTGGAAGACGTTACATTTAAATATAAAATTCATGTTAAAAGAAAAGTTAGAGAAGGCAAGTGGAATATGATTAACATGAATTGATTAATTCAAACGTTATGCCCTTAACCGTTTAACATTTGAATACATATGTTTCGTGAACGTGTTTGGAAAAATTACAAAATTTGCCTAAAAGTCAATTTATTTCAATACATTGCAAAGGGACTCCTTACGAAAATATTGAGCAACGTTTTAAAATATCCATAGCACCCAGTTCTAATTCAAACTAGTTAGTACTTGCTGATTTATTACAATCCTCATGTTGCGTTTGCTAAGTACTAACCTAAGCAGAAATACGTCCATGCTGATCAAGTTTTGGTAAATACTCTTAATCGATTTCAATATTTAAAATGTAATTATGCACGTGTAGGCCACAGTTGTTTGGGTAAATCTGGATGTAAGCTCTATCTATCTCTTATTTAGTAAGTTTATTCTGTGTGAACCTCGTACGAATATTTACTTGGCGGCGTTGGTCAATATTCGGCAAAGTTTATAGCGATGAAAATTTAATAGCTGACAGAATTTCTAATTAACAGATTTAATTTACCTCTTACTTGTCTAGGGTTTCCAATTAGTACCGTCATGATCTTGTTCGGGTAGCAACGCAAAACGGATAAGGTGTTTTCACTTCTGTCGACTGAAACGAAATAGATAAGAGGAGGTGAAATTATTTGGGAGTTTCACAATAAATTACGAATATGCCAGACTAATGCCAAAGCAAAAAGAGAAGAAAAGATATTAAACTGTTCAGAGTTACAAACATGGAATATCTAAATTAACCCTAACAACAACCGACGTATTTCAGACCAACGCTGTGCCCTCGACTTAACAACGATCAATTTCATTTTTCATGTCACCTATGTACGTTTGACGTACGCACGCATATAAAATTAAAACAGTGTAATTATCAATTATAACTTACCTGCTAATCACACCCGTTCGCGTTGCATGTGTAGTCCTGGCAACTAAATGTAACTTTAAATACAATTCATGTACATACATACATAGATGTGTACACGTAGGCTGTTTATTCGCGTGGTCTACATAGTACCTACATATTTGACACAATTATATTTCGGATAGTTGTAAGGTGTTTCGGTTGATTTTCCTATGAAGGATTTCCAGTTTTTATAACCAATGCAGATTATTATAGTTACGTTAAAAATTGAAATTTTAAGTTTACGACTTTGATAATTTAATTTTAAAAAACAGTGTTCTCTCAAGTGCAGTGCCCAATGTATTGATGTTTCAGTTTAAATAGAAAATACCTGGCCGAAAGACGTGGAGCGTTAAAATTTACGCTGGATAGCAATGTAGTACAATCAAGGATGCTGGATATAATTTTATACAAAAATTTAACACTACCAATTTTCCTTTTGTTAATTAGCGAACCAAAACTATGTTGGTTTAATAACTCGTCATATGAGCAACCGCGTCCAGGATAAGCACTAGTAATTTTAAAAGTTAAAAATTTCAGGAACCGTCGTTGAACACGTTCAATACATAGCTGTTGAGACCAGTACAAAAGGCACCAAACTACAGATCCATACCCTAATTTACTTTCCAAAAATACATAGTACAGCGTTCGTAATACGTTCACATCATTAGAATACTTAGAGGTTATGATAATAAAGCCTAAAAGTCCTGAGAGGTGACGACAAGTGGATCCAATGTGATCCGTAGACGACCAGTTGCTAACAAATATGATGCCAAGGTCTTGAACATTGTCTACGGTATTTAGTACGTGGTCTTCCATCACATATAACTTTACAACAGGATTTAATTTTCGGAAAAACCTCACAGAGAGGCATTTGTCAAAAATTAAGCTCAAGTTTGTTGACTTCCGACCATCCAACTAGAGAATTGATGGCTTCTTGCAATCTATCGGCATCAAACAAGATAGATACTCAGGCGAACAATTTGATGTCATAAGCATCGCAAGTGAATGGCAAGGTGAGGAAGATACAAGTTCATTAACAAACAAGACGAATAACATCGCTACAAAATTCGAGCCCTGAGGAGCGCCAAAAATTGAATAGAAATCGTAGGACCTGTATCCATTACAAAGAATCTAGTTGCATCTGTATGTAAGGTATGACGACATGAAGTTGACCGAGGAAGGTGCAAAACTTAAGTTGGTGATTTATCGAATCAAATGCCCTACAAAAGTCTGTGTAGATAACATCAACTTGCTTTCGATCATCAAAACCTTCACAGACGAGCTGAGAAAATGTTGCAAGATTCGCAATGATGGAGCGATCAGAAACAAAACCATGCTGCTGACGTGAAATGCACGGCTTCATAATTGGATATCTTGTCGCCTGCAAGACTTGTTCAAAGATTTTGGAGAAGTTAGATAAGATAGCTATAGGTCTGTAGCTAACAAAATGGGAAGTGTCGCCCTTCTTAAACACCGGCATAATTCTAGCTTTCTTCCATACTAAGAGAAAGATGGAAGTAGATATTGATAAGTTAAAGATGATTTTCGGCGGCTGTGAGGGAACAAATCTGGAATCCCTAATCAGAAAACTAGGAATCAAATCGTCACCAGCCGTCATACTATTCGCTAAAAAGGACATTATACTCTCAATTAGTTATTAGGGGCAGGAATGACGTTAAATGATGTTACATTCGTATTAGTTTAGGATATGTGAGAAATAGAATTTGACGTGCACAGATTAGCAAAAATGTCAGCATATTTATTGACTATATTCTATGGGCCATTGAATCTAATATCATTATAAAAGATGCTTGCTGGGAAACGGGATTTATCTTCTCTGTGTCTAACGTACTCCCATAACCTTTTAGGATTGGATTTTATATTACTTTGAATCTTAGTTAAATAATTATACTAGGCACGTGATATTTGGTATTTAAGGATTCTTCTTAATCGACTAAATTCATTGTAGTATATAATGTTGTATGTCTTTTGCATAATAAACTTTCAAATTACACCTTATATTACTATTAAACAAAGGAGGATATGATGAATTGGATGCAGATGTGTTGTTGAATAGACTTAACGTAGATTCTGTAGAGAGTTCTGTAGAAATGTTCAAGTGCTTCATTAACATTATCAAAGGCTTCTAGAAATGACCAATCAGCAATGGCAAGATCTTCAAGCAACTTTAAAAAATTAGTTTCACCAAAATTATAGCGCGTAACATGCGCAATAGGAAATTGAAAGGATGACATCGATGTAACAAAATATAGAAAAATAGCTAAAGCTGGATGATATATATCTTCGAGAACAGCAGGAAACTCATCACGATTGCTTAAGAAGCTGCAATTTACAGTTGAAGATTAGAGGTCCAGCAATCTACCACTTTGTTTCATCACATGGTTGAACTGCTGAAGATGAAGATATAGGGTATAAATAAAAAGTAAAATTCCGGAATATTAAAATTCCCGAGAATTATCCATGGAGAATTGAGAGAAAATACCTCAATTGCTTCAAAGACCAGTACAAAATCATCATAGTGATGATAAAATGCAGACGAAAGCAGTAATTGGTCATCTGTATCGAATAGCACCTTTCCATTCCAACCCAAAATCAATTCTTGCACAAAATGGCTAATTCGCTCATTCTGTTATTGAAAAGAATTATTTGAACCGCCACTGCATGACTTGTTTCGAAGTGTCTACCATTTTTATGTTCTTATCTTTAGATTAATAATAATAATAATAATAATAATAATAATAATAATTAGCTCTACCACTGCAGATCAATTAGAAAATAACAAGTAATTTAATAGAATGTATTTCAGAAAGTTTGATAACTGTTTTCGTAATTACATTAAAAGTGATAATAATGTAGATATGAAAATGGTTAGAAACCATTCTGAAATACATGCTGTTAAAGAACTTGATTTTTTTCTAATTGATCTATAGCGGTAAAGCGAATCCATAGACAAGTATTCCTTATTTAGGTTGAAAAATATGTATATATACATATATTATAATTAACTTTGCTCAAAAAATTTACCGTTGCACCATGGTCTACAGTGATATGGTCTTGTAGGTTATTGCTAGAAATACCAAAGAGGATCACATGGCCAATTGATTCCCATAATTCTATTTTTACAGTATCAGATATCGAGCGTACAGTGAGAGACACTGTTTCTTTGTATATCGGGGAGGGGAATTCAGTCTACTTCACGAATCACCTCCAATACCAGATAATTTAGAGTTCATTCTGCGGATGCATAAGATCTTTTTAGATATATCATTTTGCTTACTACCAAACCTGATACCGCCAACCGGTATAACCAGAAGTGTATAGAATTTGGTGACGGTTGAATGCAATCACCGAAATACCAATTACGAATGTTAACTTCTTGCTTTGATGTCCACAAAGCTTCACAGTTCTTATGGGGTCCTTTTGTACATAAAGTCTTATAGCTAAGTAATATATATTGAATGATTGCTCCCATTCCACTGTCCCCAATCGTAAGCTAGAATCTTATTTGCGGAGATATCCAGCCCGGAAGATAATGCTTTCCTTTCGGTATTGTTCGGGGAGAAGAGGGTTATCTAAGATTTTAAATATCACGTCGAACGATAAGAGCCAAGTTTAAGCAGGCCAACCAGAACAAGCTGAAACCATGGCGACGCTTCTGGATTACTGAAGTTTATAACTTCGAACACCTGGAAATCTTCGATCGGATCCAGCAATTCTTCCAAGCTCATTGAAGCTACAAGAAAAACGATGGTCTGTTCCTTATAGAGTACATCTAGATTTCGTTAAGAATGTAAGTATTGCGGGCAAAGAGACAGCTAAGACGTTACTACACACAATATTTCTTCAAATCATAATAACCAGTACGCATTTAATCGCGAGCGATTTGTGAATCTGAAAAATCCTGTGTAATAATGGATAATTGGTATTTGTTTCTTTAGGTTTTAGCAGAGAGATCCTGTTATTTAATCCATGTATTTACAAGAAACAAACAAATCACGTTAAATAAATAAATCGCTTTATAATAAAAGTCACGGATATACATTTTAAAAGTCAATACGTGGGCTATCTGAAGATAATTTCCCAAATTTCCCTATTCAAACGTAAAATCCGATTTTTAACCGACAAACGCAGTAAAACGAAGCATTTCGCCAATAGCTAAATGTAATTTTATTATAAGAATTTAACGACATCATTTCGTCGAAGCGAAATGTTTGATTTCTGAAAAATTTAAACGAAATAAAATAGTTCTGGCAGGTCAATCGGATATACGCGGCGGGCAATCAGCTTTATTTAAAGACGAGGAGGAAGAAGAAGCAAATTAGGGTTTCATCAGTGAACGTTTAAGTTGGGGGATGAGTTTAAACAGACATGGGCGGCCCTACCTAACGAGGTAGATTGGATTGGATTTGAATTGGTTTAGATTGAACAGCATTGGGGTGGATATATGGTTTACACAAGCTGAGACATTGAGGTTCGCTAAGGACGAAGGCACTCGTCCCATCGAATGCATCACCTCTGACATATACATGGTGAACTATGTAATTGTACGCAGTTATGGTAAATAAGTTTTATATTTGAAACTTAAATATAAAATTACGAGATTATTTAATACAATGTTAAGTGTAATAGGAAAGTGTAGCGGGCATGAGCGATGTATTTTACTTATTGGCACTGAGGCATATTAGGGGTCATTAACACTTCTTTAAAATGCATTATTTATTATAAAAGCTACAAGAAAGGTAGAACAAAACAAACTTGCTGAAAGCAAATTTCATCAACTTAATATATAAGAAACTCTAGCATTTTATTGCGACGCAATACAATATTTTTATGTTGTAAATTATAACCTACTGATGATGGACAACTTTGAAAAAACAAATTTGAAAATTTTCTCAAAATTAACCGTTTCCCTCTTGTAGCCGGCGAATAGTAGTCGTTCAGCATCAACCTAAGTAAATCCAATTTAAAGTGATTTTATGCCCATAACGAAACAATATTGCTCTTAGCGATACTACGAATCTTTCATGTCGAAATCTTATTTATGCTACGTTTATTAAAATAATGAGCATGGAAATGTCCAGTGGGCGCAGTTAGAAAACATGCATATCTGGAAGATTATAAGCGGAGTATATGAGACAAATTCCCTATATCTGTTACAAGTATATAGATGTAATATATTTCAGAAGATATAGCCCTTTGGATAATCAACCACATAATTATATTATGTTTTCGTTTCCATGAACGTTACAAAGCATATATACACCTCGTTTCCTCTTATTTTGTTAGAATTTAGCATAGCGAAGTTATTAAAGATGCGTACTTGAGTATCAACGAATACTTTGAATATTCCAATTGAATATCAAAAAATATTTCCACGGTAAGCAGAAAAGCGACAGAAGTTTGTAAATATGCATCCGGCCAGTAGCCTGTACACATAGTTGACCATTAGGTAGTGCCCGACTAGACGGAATAACAACAAGCGTGATCCGGTCGAGGGCCAGTTACAGCAACGGTTCGTCTAAATAGCCTTTTTAAAATGATGTAAACTTCCACTTGACGAAACACATTTTACGGACCTCGTTATATTGTATCGGCTATTTGATCCAGGTATTTATTTTCAATTTATTGTTGTGCCGTATTTCAATATTTCCAGTAAAAAGGCGAACTCGTCTGAAAAATCACTTTGAATATTTCCTCCCGTAGACTATCCTCTCTGTAATATCCATACTATACAGAAATATTTATTTATTTTTAATCAAGTATTTACACCAAGTTTAACTTACATCTGCGAATTAATACTGAATTATTGACCAACACTTTTAATACTGTACAGCATATAAAATCCTTCTCTTTGGATGTGAACTGAAAGCTATGAGGTAACAATTCTGCAGTGTTCCAAAGTAATTTTCACTTTATATTTTGTGTTGTGTGTTGTCTATACTATAGGTACAGTTGGCCAAAATGTTGGTCTAATCTAATATCTCAAAATATGCGTAAACCCTTAACATTTAAATCGACTTAATTGAGATTTACATTGCAATGCATGTGATGTTGCAATATAATTCATTAACTAATTGATGCGGGAATCACTCGTTGGAACTCCATAACGAAATTTATGTTAAATCAAAAAGTTTCAAAATATTTAATGATAGTACCACTACAATATTGTTTTGCCACACTCTGGCTTTATCAGGTGGATGAATATTCGTAGTGGTACTATCATTACGTATTTTGGAACTTAAAAAAGTCTTTTTGATTTATCATATAATTCATTTTCTTCTTGCAGCTGCCAAACCAACGTAGTAGTGTAAATGAGAAAAAGTTAAAGATTAGCGAAATAATCTGAATATTAAACATATTATAAACCAAGCTAGTCGACAAAAGACTTACTTTGGTTTATCAAAGCTCTGAATACGAGGTAATTTGTCGCTGGACGCATATTACTGAGGTACATCTAAGTTCCTAAGACCCAACCTAAGAAATAAAAATCTCATGGTTTGCATAGTACAATAATAAGGTTGGTTATTTTCAAGGTAATAAATCTCATACTTCTGATATATTGCAACAAATATTGTCCAACTAGCTTAATTTTTTTAGATTTGTCCAATATTTTTACAAATTTAGGGATAGCCCAAAAGCAGTAAATCAGAGAAGAACAACACCAATAGTATGTCTTTTAGATATAAGCAAGAAGGTACGAATAGCATCACCTGAGATATTCCAGAAATTGTACTGACTATTTTATAGTGATCATCAAACGTTAAGTGTTTAGGTCGCTTACAGAACAGGATGAGTTTAGGGGGCAATCATGTTTTCAAGTCTTTCAGATAAACATTGTACAGCTTCGTACGGCAAGTCAAACGTTGTGTTTCAAATCCTAATGGCGATGATGTAGAACCCACGGCCCCTAGTTCTCTTTCTTATTTTATACCGTCGGCTATTCTATGCCTCTCCTACCACCCTGAAACGCAAGCTTTGACTTACCAAGCTGTAGTATTTAAATTGGCCCATAGTCCTTAATGTTATTTTATGTAAGAAACTTTTTCATTACCGCCCATGTACTTGGCAAGAATCAAAATGCGGGTTTCGACAATGTATCATCTTCAAATAAATAAAACACACTTTTTACTTTGTAACAATATCACTATATTTCACCTATTTGCGACTGCAGTTTCGACATACCATGTCATTCTCAAACTGTTTGATATCACAAAGTAACGGCCAAAAGCGTTAATTATATGTATCATCTTATTTACCAGTTTCAGTGGAAACACTAAGGGAATTAAATGATCCACTTAACAGCAACTAGTTTGTGTATTTCCACTGGAGATGACAACTTAATTCTCTATATACGTGTACTTTGTCAAATGAAGGTGTGGTAGGGAAAAAAATTCCTTTATTTTATCTATTTATCAAGCTAGTGTGTACAGTTTTTCTAATTGCTTCACCTCATTTATATAATCGCTTTTGTGAATACATAACACTTCGTTATTTTAAAAGTTTCCAGAAAGTTCCATACAACAAGCATTTGATGTAGCTGATAAAAGCGCAGCTAATGACTTTTGTCGTAATTTTAATTGTAAGCCCAAAACGGTCTTCCACCATTGAAAACTTTGAGGACCACCTGAACATTGACTTTGTATACGTGCCTCTTCTGAAAATAGCATGCAACTGATATTCGAGTTATACTAGGTTTTCAAATATGTTTGCAAGCCTCATGACCAAATAACACTGAAAAACAGCATGTCTGTTGCATGAGATTTTTTACATGAATCTGAATAGTTTTTCCACGCTGATTTCAAAAATATATGCCGTTTTCATGTAGCAGCTCTAGTTTTGGAGTTATGAAGTGACAGGATTTTTCATTGAAAATGCACATAGTTTAAGTTTAAAAAATTTATTAAATATATTTATTCTGAATAAAATTTCCTTTTTTTTTTTGGATTTTATAGAGTGAGATGTTATATGAGTACTATTCTGAATGCTCCAACAATAATCAGCCATCATATGTTCATTCCAGTGCCACCGATACCTCTCCTCCATAGTGCGAATATCCTGGTGAAAGCGCTCTCCTTGTTCCTCGCTTAGGTCACCGAGATTTTCAGGAAAATAGTCTAGATGGCTGTAAAGGTAGTGAAGCTTAATACTCATGTTGCATCCAAGCCGCTGGAAGTGTATCAGCAACTGCTCAACGTGTTGAATGTAGCCGCCACATTTCCTATTGCCCAAAAAATTCCTCACTACCCAAACAAACTCTTCCCATGTACATTTCTCGACAGCTGTCATATGGTTGATGAAAATTTTATCATCTATCAACTTCCTGATTTGTGGGCCATCGAAAATACCACCTTTGATTTTCTCACTACTCAATTTTGGAAACACTTTTACAATGTATTTGAAACATTCGCCATCTTTGTTAAGAGCTTTTACAAACTGTTTTATCAACCCCAGTTTTATATGCAAAGGAGGCAATATAATTCGGTCGCTGGATACTAGTGGAACATTAATTACATTTTGCTTACCGGGAATCAAAGCCTCTCTAGAAGGCCAGTCTCTTTTTGTCCAGTGCTCAGCTTTCGCTCGGCTGTCCCATAAGCATAGGAAACAGGGATATTTTGTGTAGCCACTTTGTTGGCCCAGGAGAAAATTTACCATTTTCAAATCAACACATAAAACCCAGTTATGTTCCTTGTACTTGATTTTGTCGAGAACTAAAGATATTGTAGGATATTCTTCTTTAACCTTTGTAGAATGAGCAATAGGTAAGGAACCAAGTTTGTTACCATTATGTAAAAGTACACATTTCAAACTTCGTTTTGACGAATCAATGAACAACCGCCACTGATTTGGATTATACTCTTTTAATCCCATTGCATTAATTAGGCCCGGAGTATCAGTACAAAACACAAAATTATCTTTTTGAGTAAAGAAAGGAAGTAAATCCTTTTCCCTGTTACGGTAGTACGATATCTTCGTTCCTCTGGTCAACAAATTTCTTTCTTTCAATCGGGAAGCTAAAATTTCTGATGCCGTTTTAGAAAGTCCAAGGTCCCTGATCCAGTCATTTAGATCATCTTGATTTAGTGGTCGGGGACTACCGTAGCAATCAAAATCACTGTCGCTACCACTGTCGTCGTTTTCGGTTTGTCCGCTGCACTGGTCTGAATTTTGCGAAGATGTACATGGGTGCTGTGGTGTTGATGTGTCACTAATACTCAAGACTGGTCTTATGGCAGATTTTAAGTTTGGATATATCCACTTAGAGCAATTTTTATGGTTTATTCCTATGATTTTCGTTACACAGAAATAACAGTCGTCATGATGGTTGGATGGTTCACGCCAAATCATAGGAGCTTTGTACTTAAAAGTGGGTCTTTCTTTGTTTGCCCACAGTCGCAAAGATTCAACACATGTTTTACATACCAAACTTGGTATCCAAGGTTTAGCGTTTGACGGCAACGGAAACCCAAAGTAGTCCAAGTATGCCTTTTTCACAAAGTCCGACACATTTAAACGAAATTTTTGGAACATATATTCTCCACAAATAACACAAAAACAATCAGGATTATTTAAACACGTCCTTCTTGAGGAAGACATACTGAAATTTATAAAGGAACTAGTTAAGTTACACCGCTATTGATAGAAACAATCGACTACTTATGTAAATTTAAGACGGTACCTGTATCTCACTAACTAGAGCTGCTACAAAAAATGTGAGGTTAGATTTGAAATCAGCGCACCCAAATTAGTAAACAACAGTAGAAAAACTTTATGCAACAAAAAAAAAGTGTTATTTTGTTTTTGCGTAATATATGCAACCAAAATTGCAATTTTGCCTGTACTGTTTTAGTAAAAGTCCCAATCATCGTATTTTAATTTCGTTCATCACTTATAATATGATTTGACTTCTAAATATGACATTCTCTAATAAGATTTGAAATGCTACCGATCTATAAGTGATGCATCCAATTTAGAAGAGTCACAGGACTTACAAATAATCTTGAATTCACTGTATAAATTAGTTGTAAGTGTATGGTAGTAATACATATTAAGCTTGGTTGCTTCTACACGACGTACTTTGGCGTGATAGTCCTTTTAAATTATTTATATTAGCGAGAAACATACTCTTCAATGTTTACTTAAGAGGAATATGACATACAGGAAAATTAATGCATTCTGCAAATTTTGCAGCTTTTCCGGATTTAGCCTTTAACACCCCAGAATACAAAAAGAGAAGGTGATGTTGCGTTCATGGTTCAGGAAACAGATGAGTGTTGTTAAAAGTTAGTTTGTAAAGTTTGTATTCTGAATGGGGTTGAATACCAGAAAAGAATAATCAACACAGCCTTATTTTTGATTAAATGTAACCAAGCAAAATTTCTTTTTTCGAACAAATACTTTTTACATAGAAATCGAACTTTTTCTCATACCAAACTTATTTTTATCTAAACAAAGTCCTAGTTAACGGTAATTTTACATAAAAGAAGTAATAGTAGTAGTAAAGTTCCACATATATTTCTTTATTATTCATTTAAACAACTATAGAGATACTCCAATTATATCAAGTTACCTAAAACCTTTTCTACATATGCCTAATGTCTCTTGGAATTAAACAAACTAATAAAAAATCGCGTTTACGTTCAAAAAATATCACCCTTTCAATATGCATAATCAGCGTCAGATATATCATAGGAAGCATGTAATCTATTTCGAAAATGTTTTTCCTGTAATGATTTAAAATCCGCGCTGTAATTAGCATCATTACGTTGCAGGAATAAACGTAAAGTACCTTTTAGCGTGAACGACAAATGAAGACACGTATCCTCTGCATATGCAAATTCCAATCTGCCGATAATAATGATTTCGACGCGTGGACTACTTCTTATTGAACTAATTTGGCGGTGGTTAGCGAACCGCTAGTACTCTGCTTGAGCTTTCCTGCAGTCTACACATCTCAACCCTTGTCGCATACAGAATATACACACGTACACTTGCCCACATCTTGAATGACACGAGGAAAATCGCTTTGTATTTTATTCCTTCCTAAAACGCTTACACGAATAAAAAGCAAATGATGTGGCAAAAATTGAAAACTCTTACATATTACAGAAATAATAGAATGTGGATTATATCTAGACAAACTAATTTATAGCAATTTATAAAACAATAGCAAAACTTCGCAGATTGTTGGCGACTTATTTAGTTTGTACAACATGTAAAACCTGTATATATTTTTAATACCAAGCTCGTTTTCGGTGGTGGTTCTTTTGAAATAATCGCTCGATTCATTAACCGACTAGCTCATTAATGTTGAACTTCCAAAGCAGGCTTTGAACTTACTGAAGGAATAAACTTGTAATGATTACAAGAAAAATGTAACGATTTTAACGTCATTATTCTGAGAAAATTGGAGTTCGTTTCTGTATTTAACTTTAGTTAGAAGCAGTAATTAACTTACTAATGACCGAGAGAACAATTGCATTTTTTAATATGTATTGATGGTAGTAGTGATAATTAAAGAAAAATTTCATGTGCAAAGTTCATTCCATTTACATTTTTGTATTCTATTTAAATTGTTCCCTTGGTTTTATCCAGTAGACGTAGCAATAGCCACGCTTTTTCTATTTTATCTCTTGCGTTCACTAAATTTGGGCAAACAGACCGACCCGGTTTATTAGTTTCATTACTTCTTCCGACACTCTTTATCCCTAGATACAGACGGTATATTAGAAACGCGTATTAATTATTTCCTAATTATGAAATTTAAACAGCGGACCCTAGGCTGATGAGAGCAGTAAGTTACTCTAATAAGGAACACACTCGGCGGGGACTGACAGTTGTGTCATTATACTTTGTGTTGTGTCGCCTCTTACACGTGAGGGTCTCATTAAAGCTCGGGCTAGAGACGTCTCTGTACCGCCTTCTTATGCCGCATAGACAACTTTGTCAGATTCGTACTTCATTAGACCGAGGCAAAGAGTTTTTGGTGATTTCTATGCGAAGCAATTCGATGTAGCGATAGCAGACTTACAAAGTGAATTCGTCCGTTTCGATGTCTTACGTTATGGTATTGTTGTGATAAGTACGAAAGCTGAGCCTAGTAAAATGTTATCCACATTTATTTACAATTTTTCAGTTTTTCCCCATGTAAAACGAGTTTCTAAAATATTTTCTTTTAATCTCCTTACGTTAAGTTGCTTATTTTATTTCTAGATGCATCTACCGCTTCTTTGGCTGATGTGAAACCTAAACTTCGTAGCTTGTCTTTTAGACATAGGAACAAAACGAAATCCTTAAATACTAGGTATGGACTATATAGCGAGTGACGTACCGTTCCAATGGTTTGGACATTCAAATACTCGTCGTTCGAGCAACAATTTCATTGGTTCAATTCCATCAGTTTTTATGCAAGGCATCACTTTAAACTTATTGGGTCTATAATTTGAAAATAAGAGGTTTTCTGCAAAAATACGGCTTTCTTTCAATTACACATCAATGAGTACATTACTCAACGTATTGTCCATCGGAATCTACAACTTTTTGCCATCTCTCTGGTAATTTATGAATACTTGATCAAAGAAAACTTTCATCATTTGAGACCAAGAAAGGATCAAACCAATTTTTGATATCTTCAGTTGAAGTAAATCGTATTCCTGACGGGGTATTTTGCTTTGACCGAAACAAGTAAAAATCAGAAGGGGCCACGATTGATGAATACGGCGGGTGCGATAAGACTTCCCATACACAGTTCTGTAAATAGTTTTTAACCAGTGTAGCAACATGAGCCCGAGCATTGTCATGATGGAAAACCACGCACTCGTGTCTAGACGCATATTCTGGTAATTTTTTGCCAATGCTTTCTTCAAACGAATCAACAACCCCGTGATAGTTTCGCCAGGTTTTACCAGCTGGTAGTATATCACTTCCTTCTGGTCTCACCAACAACACATCACTTTCACACCATGAATATTCGGTTCCGGAGTGGATGTGCGGGATTGGCCGCGCTTCACATATGATTCCTGCGTTTAGGATTGTCACAATGGATCTATTTTTCATCCTCAGTTAGCAATTGATGCAGAAATGACTTTTTTGTGGCGTTCAAGAAGCATTTCTGACATGCAAAATCGTCTATCGACTTCGGGAAGCGTCAATTTATATGGCACTCAGTTTCCTTACTTTTGTATGAACCCCAATGCTTTCAAACGCTTGGAAATTACTGCTTGTGTCCCTCCCAACGAGTCTTTCCTGAGTAGTGTCTCCAAATCTTCGTCTTCGAACTTTTTCGCTTGGCCCGACCATTTCTTATCTTCGGTGCCAAAATTACCATTTTTCCAACAACATTCGATGACCTTCAGCAGCTTTTTTTCGAATTGAAAAAAGAGCCAGACTTCTCGCAAATAGTGTTTTCTTTGGCGCGTATGCTGGCTGTGAATGTAAATGATTCTGTGCTGCCTAATACAACTTACGCCATCTGCTGTAAATCCCTCATTTTCTAGTTGGACACCCGATATATATTTTAAAACTATCCAAATATATTTGTTAACTGTTACAGCCGCATGTCAACAACTACCTTAAAATGTCAAACAAACTTTGCTGAAAAATATCACAACCTGATAGAGAGGCTCGGGGTAGAACTCCTCTCCTATTTCTTTTAGAAAAAAATAAAGGTACAGTCACCAATCTGGTATTCTAAAGACCTGATTCCCAGTATAAGTTGCGTCAAATATCAAATACTTTTCAAATTAACAGACATTATAGTTATAGGTTTATATTATTATTATAGGCAAATATGTGTTATATTTGCTAAGATATTAATAATGAAATCATAAATAAACTTCTGCTCTTACTCTTTAAGTAACTCATCAGCACACAATACTATATGAATTTTGACTCCCCTTAAGTTAATTTTTCTTATTTTATATTTTGGAGAGTTCCTAGAGAATGTGATGTTATATAAATAGTATTTTGAAACAATGTTTTAATTTATAATTTACAAAATAAAGTTGATTTCCAATGACTTCTGGTGATTAAAAATAAATCCTTTAATAAATTTATTTCCTTGACTTTAGACGAATACTTGCATCTCTATGATAACTGATAGTTTCAATCTTCATATGAAGTTTCTGCATAGTCATTGTATACTATATTTCTCATGACACCTTAGTGATGTATACTTTTGTCAGAATGAGTTTTCGGTAAGTATGATTTATTTAGGTATATTGTCTTGAAATCCATTTTATAGTATCTATAGTTTAATACCATAAGCAACTGATCATCCAATTCTTCCATATTATTGCTTCTAGCGGAGGACATTTCTTGCCTAGAGCAACTAACATCAGTACGAGAGCCAACTTGTCTCAAAGAAACTTGTGAAGCACTGTCATCGAACAATGTCCATACTGATTCGGTTTCATATCACCATACTGAATCTTACATTGACATAATTCTGCAGAGATGTTGCTCTGTCCATGAACGCCATATTACTTTTATTTTACTCTCTACCCTCTAGTAACGATTAAGACATTTTATAATTTGATTAATGACATATTCCAATAACAAGTATTACTAACAATATTCTTCTTTTCTATACAATTATTTATTATATTTTCTCCATAATAACCACCATTATTAATATTATCAATATTGTTAATTCCTTCTTCCATACACATTCTTCCCACCAAAGTGATGATATCTGTGTGTTTCCTGTTGCTCACATACATATCTACTATTTCGACATTATCTTCGCACATATTCTCAAACAAATTTCTTTCTATCTCATCTGTGCCTACATTATTTTCGCACATGTTGTTTCAAGAAGTTACCTATGTTTCGTTATTTTTAAAGCATCTTTCTTCACATTATTATCATGTTTATTGTTATGAAAATATTTGTGATTCCCGTCTTCGATCACCACATTATTTTCACACATCTCTATATACTCTCTCTCTGATAGCTCTGGATTTTTAGATCAGTTGCATATATTTTCGCTAAAACTTATCACTATATTCTCTATATTTGCCAGTATGCTTTTCTTTGTTACTTCAAATTTCTTTTCCCACTTTTCTGTATTTACATCTCAGTCGCTCACTCACTTTTCATTCTTCTGCATACTCCTAAGTCTCTCACACTCTCTCTCTCTCTCTCTCTCATACTCTCGTCTTTTCCTTTCCATCTCTTGTTCCCATTCGTATCTTTCTATTATTCTCTTTTTCTAGCTCTTCCTTCCTCTTTCTCCTTTTTTTCTTTACGTTTTCTCTATTGATCTATGTCCCAATCTCTATAGAGCTTCTAAAGTACTTGTCCCCATTTTTCTCTTTCTATTGCGCCTATATTATAATTCGTGATTTCTATGTTGTCTACGGCATGTATGGTTCCTTTTCTAATTTCCCAAATTTAGACCAAGTGATATATCTGGGATTAATTGTATCCACTTGATATATAAACATACAGACATAATCTATCTAATCTAATCTAATCTATCTAATCCCACCTACGAGAGCGCCCTCTTTTATTTTGTCCGTCTGGCTTTCAGTTAAGTATTTGTTTTGGTCATCTCGTTTTGTTCATTTTTAACAAATATCTGGACCTCTCTAATGCTGCACTTTATCTGGTAATCTGTTTTAAGTCGTATTCCTTTCGACCTGACAATTTTTTTAATAATTCATTGCAACCACTAATATTTTTCTTCTTTTTGTGTCCTTAGAATCCACACTTCGCCTCCGTGACCGAGTGCTTTCTTGCTTTCAATTGTAGTCTATTTGGATACTCCATTGTACATAGAATTCATCTTCCATGTATAGACACGTAACTGACCAACATGCAAAGCAATTCGCTAAACTTGCACTCTCTGGTATACTATGAAAATGTGAGATTGGAAAAATCTAGTGAATGCCTAGACGAAAATTTTCAAGTTCAGTCAAGAAATGTCAATTCTGCAGCAACGTAAATTAGCGGGTATCAAAAAAGGTGGCTTTCGGAAATACATCTAGTTTTTCAAAACCTGCAAATATTTAGGGATGTTTATTATGGTTAGTACATTATCAGGCATATTTCTGTATGTTATTAAATACAATAACAAAATAATTTGAGTCAAGTTTCCATCTATTTAATGGACTCTTGATTTTATCAATAACTTAAAGTGCACATATTGCAAGTGAGGATTCCACAATTATTGAATTAGACTCAGTATAATAAAAATCTATCGGAGATGATTCAGACGCCTATCATAGAGCGGTATGAACGGATTAATACCGTAATAAATATTTTGATATCTCAATTATTTAATATCCGTTTATAGCTTTAACACACCTACATAAATGTTTGGATATCTAATCTATAATTAGAAAACCTATCTCATGAGGATGTTTCAGTGATATTAATAAATTATGTTCGTTGCGTAATGCAACAAAAAGAATACCCCACTGCTCTCTGAACATGATATCATCAATGCAGATGACTCCAATCTACGTTATTATTTGATTGCATACAGACTATCGTTCATTTGATTATCAGATCGAATTAACACAATAAAGAAAAGAAAACTCTTACCACACTTTGTCTGGGGAACCTCAGGTACCTACTTCTATACAAGCAGTTTGTCAATTTTAAGGAAAATAACGATGTGATCTGCGTTAATTGTTGAAGTTTATTAGATCAAGTCTATTTAAAAGGTAAATTGTACTATTCGTTGTAAAAATGAACTCAGTGCTTAGTGTATGTATCTCTAGCTTTAAAAATTGGACATGTTCATATAATCATCCAAAATGCGCAACTTCTGATTATTCCATTCCAACAAATGCCCTTTGTCAAAAGAATCTATAGCGAAAAAATTTAAACTGTTTTTAACTTTTACTAATACTTTGCAGCATCTATTTCTAAATAAAATATTTTGACTTAATAGTTTACTCGGTAGTTAATGGATTTTTTTCCTATAAATAAATAATTGATGGTTTTTGAAAAAGAAGCACCATTCTCTTTGGGAATAGGAGGAACTCGAGTTTTTAAAAATTTTGAAAAAATGTTCGGTATAAAAATTGATTTCCTCATGTGCAAAGCGGTTCGAATGTAATAGAGAAAACTTTGATAAGTGAGAACAAAATTGTTCAAAATCAATGAGAGGGATACATTATAAGTTTACAAGATTACTGTTAGGATAAAGATATGTTATAAAGGAGTTTCCTTAAGAGAGTGAAACTTCTTTATTTCGTGGGAGAAAATACTTTGAAAAGTCATAACAATTTCTTTAGTAGTGGTGAACATAGCGGGAGTAGCGTTTCATCAAACATAAACATTGGTAGTAGTATATTCTAGATGAATTTAAAATATCTTCGTGGAATTTGTGAAAAGGAATCCAAATTGTTCAGATAGAATTTAAAACAATTTTCAAATGGATAGTGAGGATACCAGCACAAGAAAAGTTTTCCATCACCAATACCCAGTCTACTACATTGTAACGCTTAAAAAACCAATAAGTAATATTTCAAATTCTAGCTCTCAGTTGATACTGCTCATTCATTTTGGCCTCAATTTTTCATAATAAGTTCTACCAACTTGAACCAAATGCAAGCATTATCTATTATCTATGGTGATACGCATTAAAGTAACAACAAATTGCAAGTATAATACATATGTGGATTTGTGCTTGTGTGTAAAATAATATGCGCGCATCGAAAATGTTGGTGTTTGGTTGTAATACTTGAACCTATTTCCAATTACTACAAACTAGTTTCAGTTATATTGCTAGTCTATTAATAATTTAACAATTCAACATATCTAACACAAAAACGGGAACTTTATCCTACAGTTACTTTATTTTCGCTTCACTTACATAGTTTCAGAAACTCCAATGGATACTGCAGGGTACCTATACAGATGAGAAAATACTAAACGAATGTTTCCACGTACACCTAAAAATCGTTTTACAAATCATGTTGTCAAACTAATATCTAGTTTGAGTACTGCATATGTAGGCAAATGTATAGGTTTACACCTAAGCATCATTCTCCTCCCGTAAACCCCCTTGTAGTGTGTCTTCCGCAAGTGCACTTGCATTTCTGTTCGTTTTTCTTCATGGAACAACCGCAGCATTCACTTTTCGTTCCACCGTTTCCACAGCATTCTCTTCTAGGTTTCTTGCAACAAGTACAACATCTCGGTGGTGGGCACGGATTGGTGATGGGGCAACACGGATTACATCGCGGTGGAAAACACGGTGAACGAACTTCCATTGGAGGACACGGTTGACATCTGGGCAACGGAGGACAATTAGCCCATTGTACCATTTCTTTACATCTTTGTTCCACTTTAGATGGAGTGTCGCAAAATTCAATCTGCCAACCTATGGGCTCGGGACAACAGCACGGAGTTTCTGCCACAAATGCTACTCCAAATCGTCCTTTGACTTTCTTATTTTCTGAACACCAGTCCGGGCAGCAATCGTCCTCGAATGTCTGCTCTTCCTGTTCCCAGCAGCAGTCCCACATGTTTTTTTCTCTTTTGTATTGAAACTTTGACACTAAGAATTTAGAAATTTGTTGTCAAGTATGAGTAGTATGCAAATTACAGTAGACAGCTGTCATTTTCAAAATTTGGCAACCTTATGTTTGTAGTGTTTCTAACATACATATGTAATGTGTGCGTAATAACTGCAGCTATGTTATAATTGGAATTCCTATTAACTTAGCTCCAGTAGATTCCAGGATTGACACTATTCGATGTAGGTGATTATAAGAAATTGAAATACTCATTTCCTTACTTACATAAAGGTCGGGACCATCAGCGCCCATATCTATAAACTCAGGGGAAATAGTTCGTTTGCAAGTTTACCTTCAGTTCAGATTGAGCCGGCAATCTATGTCTTGTAACTTTTCATTGAGTTTGGTAGTTTCGTTCATTAATCTCGTCACGGCAATATTTAAATAATCCAGCAACTTTAGGAATTCATTCTCCTAATTCGCATACCATTATCGATATAAGCACAAGGGAAATATGTGGTCTTTATGGGCGGTGCGCCACTTTATAGGCGAACAACACGAAACTAGAGTGGAGTAGTACGGAAAAACTGTTCCAAGCTTAGGAAAATATTATTTTTACGATACTAAATACAATCTCAGAAATAAAGCAAGTAAGAGTTCTCTGGTAATCGTCGATCAATTGGAATTAGGTACGACAGAAGTGGTTGTAGTTTCCTTCAGAAGGCGTGAGTGGAAAGAAATTGTCAGTTGGTGTTTGCCAAAATTAATAAGGACTATTTAGAAATTTCCGCCAGATTGTCTGATTGCAGACTTGAAGGCCACACGACTGCAAATTTCCCGAAATCATGCAGGTTCAATCGCTGAATAAGCATAGGAATGAAGTGTGGACTTCCTACTCGTCCTGTACTTCTTAGAAGATATCGAATGGCTAATGAGAAGAACTTAATCGGGGCCACTGATGAAACGTATGGAAAAGAGTTTCTTGACATGTAGTCCAAAAGAATGTATAAAAGAGAATCATAGAATTTATTTCAGAAAATTCGTAAAACTTTTTAGTCCCAATTCTAGATGGGTCTATATTTCTGCATGTAAAGTAGTACTTTTTATTTATTTGAGACCGTAAATCGATAACCATGTTTTAATCAGTTCTAACAGATTTGTTTAGAATGTTTACTACAAAATGAGTATAGATAAATAGATAGATAGATTTATTTAATTCAATAATCAAATTACAATACGTTTAACGTGTCAATAAATAAAAGAATAAAATAAATATAAAACAAAAGCACAGTGCAAAAGAACACCCTCAGACATATAAAAAATTACACAAGAAACAAAGGTAATTAAATGACCAATGGCGCTGTTCCTACCATAAAGCACTTAGATTAAAATTTCTTGGAGAAGTATTCATCTAGGCTGTAGTATACTCCATCAGATAGCTCTTTGTAGAGGAATTTCTTAAATAACCGAGTGTTCAATCGCTTTAGAGGTAAAGCTAAATGATTATGTACTTTAACAATTTGGGTTATAGCATTCTTATTAACTAGGGTTTCAGTTGTCTGTGGCGGAAGGATATTCCCGCTATTCGCTCTGCATGTGTTGTATTGATGTGTGAATTCCTGGTCATCAAAAAGGTGATAATTGTTTCGTACAAACAACACATATTCGTGTACATACAGAGATGGAAATGTAAGGATACCGCTCACAGCGAATACTTCTCCGCAACAAGCACAAGATGGCAGACTGAAGACGCTACGAAGGCATAATTTCTGCAGCCTGAAAATTTTGAGAAAATTGACGGAGTGATTCCTGCTTCGATGTTAATTGTTTGAGATATCGCCTTCAGTGCATGATTATACGAAGACAAGTTTGTGGCCAAAAATCTATACGTGACTTCCAGTACAGTTGATAATCGAGAGTCATACCTAGAAATTTCGAAATATCTGCTGAGGCAAGTACTTTATTCTTGAAAGGAAATTGTTCTTGATTATGTTTGAAGCACCCAAAATGTAATAGATGTGTTTTATATATATTTAGCTTTAAGTCTTGTTTGTCAAACTATGTATCAAAATCTTTTAAGGTCTTTGTCACTTCTTCATTCAAATTTTTCTTCGTTCTTGTAACTATAGGTATGTTATTCGCTTATAAGATAGTCTTATACCTTGAAATGTTAGGGAGATTATTTAAATATATTAGAAATAGCAGTAGCAATATTTTTGTTTCTTGCCGGTTCGAATACACCTTCCTCTCTACAACGCAATCATAACCCTCCACTCTTTGCATGTGCTTAGTTATATAAGATTTAATCAAGGCTAGACCATTCCCTCTGATTCTGGTATAGTCCATCTTATCATACAATTTATAGAAGTCTATGCAGTAGAATGCTTTACTTAAGTCCATAAACAGAGTTGAAACTTGTCCCCGTTGTTAATACCAGTAACAATGTCGTTCGACGTTTGGAATATTGCTCTATTTGTCTTTCTCCCTTGTATGAAGTCATTTTGCATAATACTAAGTACATTATTTTTTCCTAAGAACTAATATACTCGATCACATAATAATATCTATAACAATAATAATACCCTTTATTCCTATCAACTCATGAAGAGTATGGGAGACGTCAACAATGCAAAATCACATAACATATCAACACATAATAATATACAAAATCACTAAAAGACACCGAAACACTCACAAAGGGAACATTACAAGGTATAATTTAAAAATTTAATTACCGAATAGTAGCCTTTTTCAATTAGCAATTTCTTAGTTGTATTCTTAAATTTATCAATGGACATTGTTTTAGCATTATTTATCTTATATGATAGGTTTCTACCTCAATTAGGTCAATTAAACAAGAGTGATTGAAATAATAGTTATATTCTCAGAACGTTTACAAACATTATTTCAATAACTCTTGTTTAGTTAACCTAATTGTGGTAGAAAACTATCATATAGGATAAATATAATTGTTAACTCTCCGTGGTCACACTTCAATATAGAATCTAGATGGTCATATCGGGGTCCATTGGATCCCAGCCATTTCAATAAACAATTGCAAAAAACTATCCGTCCGATATTGATAAAAATTCTGGAACATACTATAAACATTTTAGATTAAGGACGAATAGTATATTTGCAAGAAAATAAATGGCAAGATAATGAAACAAATCGTTTAAAAAATGTCACAAAATTTAAACAAATTTTATTCAAAAAATCGTAGTCATGTCAATTTTAAATATGTTTAATTAAAATTTGAAAATTATTAAAATTTGCGCTCAAAGTGAAAAGTGGGGTCTAATAGACCCCACGTGACCACGGAGGATTAGATGATCACGAAATATATATACACACTTAACATTATTTGGCAATTTATTGTATAATTTAACCGCCAAATACTGGGTACTTTTTCACTAAAATCTAGCCTATGCCTGGGACTTAAACGAGAAATCGGTCGGGAATTTTTAACCAATTCCCTGGACCACTTCTTATACAATGGCCAACTTCAATCGCGCCAGAAAAATACCCTCCACAAACGAATTTTTAATTGTTTTCTATAACGGATTATAATCTCATCAATACAATGCACAACAACATTGGCACCTATACCATCGCAGGGCGAAGAAAATTTATTCCTTAGGGCCATGATTATCCCTGGTAATTCACATTCACCCACTGGGCTTAAGAAAAATATATGTCGATTCAAATCAATATTGCACTAAAGATCAATATTAGGTATGCACAAAACAATCAGTTACTTTACAGAAATATTTATTAATATAATCTGCTACTTTAGTGTGCTAGTTTATGTCATGATTGTGGTTAGTGTTCTCATTTATATTAATAATATTCCACACTGATTTGGAAATACTTCCGACCAGTTCTCTCTACCCAATAGTTCTCTAAAGCACATAATACTTTCACTGTCAGTCACTCTCATACTGTATTTTAGTCTTGTCAGAGCCATCTTTAAGAAAACAAAAACGGTATTTTTTGTGTGCGCAATGTTCCCATATACCATTGTGAATTACCTCACTTTTTTAGTTACTGGCATTGTTTTGAGTACATATATTATGTAAGTAGTTATTTCCACGTGTAGGTTCTTTAATAGTTATTTGGGGACCGTAGCAACTGATTAAATCAACAAATCTATTTATATTATAACAACCATTCCAGAACTTTACATTAAAATCACCACAAGTAATTATATTATGTTTTTTTGTATTTATTTAGAATTTCAAGAGCTTCCTCAAACTTATTCAAAAAATCGTATAGTCACCATCCGCTCTCCTATAAATGACAACTAACATGAAGGCCTGTTCGGTAACAATAAAAACAGACAACGTGCACAGTATTGCACAACTTGCAAGGTATCAATATTACTACGGCTACCACTAAATAAACTCTTAATAAAAATTGATGAGCCTTCATGGATAGATGACTGTCTACTAAAATGATTAACTAAGATATATCCATCAACTTTTATGTATTCTATATTCACTCTTGTGCACTAATGTTTTGATTCAAAAGTACCTCCAGTTCTCCTATTTTGTTGCCCAGACTTTAAACATTCTGGTGTATGATGAAAATTCTTGCTATGTTCCTTGCAGCAAACTGCAGTACGCCTCCATAAGAAAATCCTGTTTTTTTAAAGCGCTCGGGGATTTCATCAAATCTCCACCAAATCTTCACCAAATATGTGCATATATATTTCTTGGCCGGTCTCCTCATATGGATCTTGTTATATAAGTAGTAACTTGTTGATATTAAGTTATTTATGCAATGTATATCTACATGCTGATATCTTTTTATCAGGTTATAAATCTTGTAATTAATATGGTCGATGATTTTTATTTTCTCTTTTATTACAACGCTTATATAGTATACTCTCAAAAGTTTTTTATACGGCTGATACAATTGATATCGGTCTATGCTTATCGATATTTGATTTTTCTCCTTTTTATTTTGATATTTTATTATATACAAGAAACTTTCAACTGGTATAATTCAAACGATCACCATGTAAGTCGAAATTAAATTGTCTAACCCGCTTAATTTTAGAATATTAACCAATTCCCTTCTTGACTTAACTGCACAATTTATTAAAGGAGATAACAACGTTCAATTATTTCGATAATATTTCAAAGTATTTTAGAGTCGTACTAAATAAATTTCATATGGAACCTGACGAAGTATATCTATGCCACTTAACACAATGACATCGAAGTTCGTCTCTGTTTTTTTCATTCCTATACGAAAGAGTTGAAGCAAAGGTATAATTTTTGCGAGACGTTTTGAGCGCGCTGAAGCGTTAGTCAGAAAAACCGAAAGTCAGCGCTGTTTTATTCTCCCTTCGCCGAAACAACAACGCCACTAGGAAATTCTAATTGGACAGTAGCGCGGTTCGGTTTGCTTTTTGTCTCCGGTCCCATCTCATTATCAAGCTTTTATCGCGGTCTACAGATGTATCGGTTACCCGGTATTGGCGGACCTTTTCGCGATTTAATAACTTGCGTTTCTGTCAATTAATGGACGCCATTATCGCACACTATCTCTGCTCTTCGGCCGCTACTGTTTACAGTGGATCGCGTCCTCATACGTACACGGACACACACGCACACAGAAACACCCAACTAAATGTCTTTCTCGCTAATGAGGTTATATTTTTCGTTTCCTCCTCCTGTGTGTAAGCGATTCCTTTTGAATGTGTGTACAGAGGCCGGAATTTTGGGTTTTAATTACGGATTCGTCCTCTCCCAAAACCCTAAGGAAAACAACTGGAATTATGTTTCGGAGGATATAACTACTCCTAGCTATTAGCTTTCCAGTGTGTTGGTATTTACATGTAGTTATTTTGTATTAATAGCACTTTGAAAATATTAGATCCACTTTAAAATTTAACCAACACGAGCGCCCAGTAACCGATTTCATATAAATAGTTGGATTTCAAAAGTGGATATCGCCTTTGGATTCGCTATTTTTCTTCTTAATTCCGAATTATTGTTGGTGACCTAGTAGGCCATGTTTTTCTTCTAGTATTGCTGCACTGCCATCTGTAGATTAAAGTTCTATGAAAATGAATATTATCTACTAAGGTTGTCAAACTGTTAGTACTGTATAGAGCTAAGTAGCTTTTCCACTGAATTCACGATTTTAGTTAAATTTTTAGCTAAGTTTGAGTATTGGAAGTACCAAGCCCATGCTGTCAAGCGTTATTTCAAGAATGAAAAATCGAAGCATTTTTGTCATATGTTACTGCATTACTTCTGCAGAGAGAAAGAGGAATGCCAGCAAATTTTTGAAACGTTTTGTTTTGCATGTAAGTGACAGTATTAGTATTAGTTTGCAAAATTTAATTCTGATGAGCTTTCATGGGCAACGATGTTTGAGTCGTCCAGTTGAAAATTACAACGAATAAATGACAACAGTAACCGATTACAATTGTCACAGCACAACACATTGGATTGCAGGACACTCCATGTATGCATTGCCCAATACTTCCTAACCAGCGACCAGAATTGCGAAAGTACAGCGTACTTCAGCATAATAAGTAATACCACATATTTTTGATCACTTGGTAAAATTGTTTGGAGTAGAGTGGATTTGTGTATATAGTCCTCTTGCACAATCAGATGATGATTTATACTAAAGTATACTAAAGCGAGTAATTAGTAAGTCGACCAAGTATTTTTAATAAATTTTAAAGCGGTACGGAAGTATACACCTTGTAGTCTTGTCAGGTGATCGCAATTGGGTCAATCGTTCCTCTTCGTTTTGCTGCCCGATGACAATATTGTTATTATTATAGCTACAGTGACGTGTATGTACTCTTAAGTAGGTTTTGTGTTCAAGTGCTGTGAGCATTCTGTAGAAACTGTACTGCAATAAGGTCTCCAGCAAGAGGAGCGAAAGGAATAAAACAAAGGCAATGAAAGAAAATCGGTTTCCATATGGATAAATGAAAAACAATTGGCATGTAATAATGTAATCGTGAACTTGGATTTCGAGAAGGTAAAGGCGGTACATGCTGATATAGCAAGTAAATTGATAGATGCGGGGATGAAAAACGAACAAGACTTCAAAAGAGTGACGTCTATAGTTTTACGAGGTATGTAGAAATGTAGGTTTGGACTCCATGTCAGCTGAGGCGTTTGCTTACCATTTTCAAAAGCTTATAATTCTCGAGTCTTACCTACCACAGCAAGTTTTCAGTTACGATGCAGCGGGGTCCTTTTATGCAGATTTAGCAAAGAGTTTCTACATTACAGCAGGAGATAATGGAGCGTCCGGTCATAAATACACGAAAGACCATCTCATTCTCTTGTTATGCGCGAGCGGGAGCTCTAAAGCCACCCCTCACTCACGCATCAGTCAGAGAATTCACTAGCGTTCAAAAAATGCAAGGTATGAAGGATCAGTTAAACTTTACAAGGAGGTCCAACAGCTAGGTTTGATTTACTTGTATTTTGTGCGCTGAGTTTATCAACAAGATGTCAAGGCCTTAGAACGACTCACAGGAGTTCAACTTTTTAAGTGAAGTGTATTTATCCGTATTTCCGCCGAAATACGTGGTCAGAAGCAAGAGGTGGCAGAGATTTTGTTTGAGGAGAAGAACAGGATGTAGAAGTATCTTACTACAAATAAGAATAGTAAGATGTGTCAAATATGACAAAGACATTTATGAAAAAGCATCACATGAATAAGACTGGGACGCGGGGTGTTAAGGGTGGGTCATATTTCTAATTACCCCTTCATACTACTGGAACGGTTTTGAGCATTTGGCTATACCATTTTTTAAAAATACAGCTTATTGAAAGTAAAATAGACATCCCGGTATATTTCTTGATTGTGAAACGAATATCATCTCTTATGGGGAAAATTCCTTTGATATACCAGTGTTGTATATCACAAACACGAATAATAAAATTTATAAATTAAGTTATATATGTACTTGCTTTCAGTCTTCACAACAATGCTAATATTTCTGGCAAAGTTTTGGAAACAATGCGTTGAGGTCCAGTGCTTTAGAGCGAAACCTCCTGTATATTAAAACATATATAAACTCCAATAAGGGTCTTTAGGGCATACTTGGGTCGTCGTTATTCATAGCGTATATATTCGTATACATATTATATATTGTTGAGTTAAATACAGCAGAATGAACAGTACATTTGTTATATTCCCACCGGCTATTTCCTATTTTCCTTGACCAGCCTGTCGTCATGTGCTTGGATGGTCAAGCTCTCCTCGTTATACACACAATAAATACGGACTAATAGAGCCGTGCTGTACGCAAACATCGTTATTTCTGCCACATCTCCTACAGGTATTGTTAAATCTGGATTTCTTCATATTTTTCGTTATTTATTCTGCTTCTAAAATTTATTTTTAATATTCCAGATATTAGAATATAATCGCGAAAAAGAAAGACCGTCTTTAGTATTGTTGTATTACGAATGTACTAATACTTAGTTTATGACTCCTTATTATAGTTACTTAATTACGCATATTACCAGCGCCAGTTGAGTTTGCTTATTACCTGAAGATAAAAAATGTATTTGATATGTCGTAGATCAACGAAAGTGCATTTTTCAATTTCCGATCTTATTTTTTTCATCGGACTTTTCCCTTCAAAATTCGCCTTTCGAAGCAAATTCCCTTCTATCCGCCATCGCGTCCAAATCGATTCACATGTGTAAAGTTTTCCGTGTGTGATAAAAGTAAAAAATTGAAATCAATTTACATTTAGTGGCTTCGGCCGGGCATCACCAAATCTTATTTGGTCTGCGAGGGACCTTGGCTTCCTCCTTTCAGTCTGTGCACGTTCGCCAATCAATCAACTCGCATTTTCATATCCTCTAACTCGCTTTTCTTCTAGTCCATGTTCGTTTTATACTGATTGAAAAATAATAACGCCGTTTATACGAGATCTTTATGAATTATTCCCCCTCAACAACATCAATAACTTTATTGCATTTGCTTGCGTGTGTGTGTTTCTATATAAGCTGTCTCTATGTGTGTTAACCCCCGCAACGTATACTTGTACGTCTTGTGTATATAAATTTTTCTTCATCGATTGCGTTATCGAAAGAAAATGTGCTGTATAGCTAATACCTACGGAACGCGAAATCGCGATGTTTGTACAAGAAACAAGAACCTATTAATAAAACATTAATACAACGATGATGATGATCCTTGGTAAACAATGAAAATATTTATGTACACATGTGCGCATTAAATTTATTCTTCGTAGTATGATCAAGTATGTAAAAGGCTGTCCAAGAAGATGAAAAGTAAAGTAATAAGTTTAGCGCATATATGAAAATATTATAGTTAAAAAGACATTAAGGGAACAAAATAAAGTCAAAGGGAAGTAGAAGTTAATCAAGAACGTGATGGATACACAATATAGCTATAGATCTAAAGGACCGCTTTTCAAGTGTTGAATTATTCAGGTTGAAAGTGAATTTTATAATCATACCTATAATTTACAAAATTATATGATAATAAACAAACAAGAATAGGTAGGTTAAACTTAGTGGCAGTTTAGAATTCATTCTACATTGAGTCTCAAAATTTTCCCTATTCGAGTTTTCTGGCTATAATTCAAGTACAATGAAAAAGCAGCAAGAAGCTTGGGCAAACCAGTCTTAATTTAGCACTTCGTTTAGCTTTGAAGTAAATTTGGATAGATCATTAACGTGATAATTTGTGGTAATACGAACATTAACTTTTGAAGTAGAAGCAACAATTTCGATTACGTTGCCATTCAATTAAGATGATGGGCTTAGGACAGAACAAATGTGTGATCCTGTGCAATTTCGACTCGGTTTTTCATATATTTCAAGACTTCCATAGAAGATACAAATTCTCTGTTGACATGGAACGTTTAAAATAGAGTTTCTTTAAACCCTATACCCTCATGAAATATTTTTGAATCGATATTCTAGTGTTATGTTACAGTACCTTTAAGTTAATATTTGTAACATCTTAATCAAAATAGGGGAAGCCAGATTTCATCGGAAGAACGGGCTATCATCGGGCTATCATCCTTTAAACTTTCAGCATGTTTATAACCAAGCTTCTAATTCATGTTCGTTCATTTACATCGGTTTCATTCAGACGGAATTGGTATCAGAATAAGTAATTGGGAACATTTTAGTATCGTAAGTTTGCACTAAGGAAACTGAGGAACGCGTTTTAATCTGTAATAAAGGAAGGTTTGGATCGCGATAATTAGGCAAGGTGAGTAAATTTGCAAAGGAAAAGGGTAATAAAGTAGTTAATTCAAACTTTTTTCAAGTGAATCATAGAATTATACCTGGAGGTAAAGATCTTCCTCTTCTACCTTTACTTCTATTTCCTCGTCGCTCGTTTCCTCTAGTACCGTCGTTATTTAAACTTGTTTCACGCTGATTATTTGAACTAATTAAAATGTATCCAATTAACTTGTTACTGAAATAATATTTATACGCCCGGAACAAGATTCTCGAGCATGGCGCAGCATCGCGGCAGGCGAGAAGCGGGAAGGGCGAACGCGAATTTTGGTACAACAAACATCGCGCAATATTTAACTAATCTTCTAGTACAAATACCGAGTACTCTCGTCGACTGAATGCTTCATTAGGCGGGCGGAAAAATCTGACAGCGTAGATTAGGAGAGCCTTTTGTGCTCGAAAGCAAAGTGCGTGGGAAGCGTATCGGATAACAGCAAAACACCTAAAGCTGCCGGTTTATTCGGTCGAATTAAACAAATTTGTGTTTCGTACTCCTATATAGTACATTGTGTTTGGAATTAATCTTTAACTTCGTACGTAATGTTTCAAATGTAAAGTTTGTAAAGGGAACCACCTTCAGATTGCAGAACCATGTTTCGATTCACTGAATAACATTTGTTTAAAGTTTGTTGAACCAATCAACAACTACTGTAGGAAAATGTTTGGGTAGATTGCTAAAGGTAAGCCATATTGCTAGAAGGTCATCGAAAATAATAGTATCTTTTAAAAATCCTTGCAAGTTGTAGTTGAAAATCGCCTTTCCTTTCCAGAAAGCTTCCAGAAAGGTTTCGTTAAAGGTCTGGATACAAAAGTTATACATCACAAAATATCTATTTATATGGTTGTAACTGAAAGACAATCTCATTTCCTTTCTTCAGTTCATATGGATACAATTTACTGTAGCAAGTTCTGGGTTCGTTTTGTTAGCACATATATTACCGAATATTTGTATTTACATTTATACAAAAACTCTTGCAAATTTTCGTAGTAAAAAACCTTACGTCCCATACTTCACCAAACACATTTCATCCATTATTTAACCTTTAGGCGAGCCTAAATGGCATTTTTATCTTTTCTGCGCTCATTACAGAGAGAATCGCGCGGTGTTTAAGCTCTTTCTATTATTTGTTTAAAACGTTTGAACAAAGTTTGTCAAAACATCTGGAAATTTTAATCCAATTTAGCCGCCATAAATTTAAAATAAACCGTACCGAAAACAGAACATACTTAATGGATTAACGAATAGAATAAATAATACCCGAATGCCTGAGCACATGGGGTCCAGGAAATAACCGAAAGTAGAGGACCCTCACAAATGTATGCGTTTCGTTACCTAAGTTAGACACGGTTCAGTACTCGTGAGATTAGGAAACATGCTAATGTCCGTCGCGGAGGACCATAAAAACAAAAGCTCCTCATCCAAAAATTGTTTAGTTTCGCCGCGGAGCGACGGACAATTAAGTAGACTCTCCATTGAATTCTGGCTTCTGCCCCGGCTTAAATAAATACTGTGCGCGGAACGGTTATAGAGAAACTCGTTATTGCTACTTACATGTATTTCTCCGTCCCTGTATAAAGCCGCGAATGAAAGGATTAAGCAAGCACTGTATTGTTGTGGTCGATTAACGTGAAGTACTTTATATCCAGTACGAGGAGAACGCGGTTGAATGTGAAAGAATGTGGATGTAAAAAGTGTATACGGTGTGTAAATTATAATTCGATCAATAACCAAGAGAAAAGTTCAGAAAAAAAAGACAAAACAGTTGAGAGATGGGACTTATTCTTAGTTTAAAGATACAGAATATAGTGCAAACAGTCTGTCCCATTAAATTCCGTTTCGTGCCTTATTTTAATTTACATCTTCTCCTCCTTCTTTTTCTTCGTCGCCATCTTCTTCTTTGCCTTTTCCTCCATTGTATTCACGCGGTCGTTGTCTTTCTCCTCCGTCTTGTTCTCCTCACTTCAATCAAGCACCACAACTTTAGTGTCAATTTCTGACCTACCTTGAAACGTGGCAACTTTCTTGATCATATCTACAAATGGTGATAATTGCTTTTTCTCATCCGATTACTGAACCGAGCAATTGCTATTTAAATTTGAATACCTCTAGGGTAGTTCTTAAGGCATTATTGTACACGCAGCTTGGTAACACAATTTGTAAATAATCTAACATCCCGTTATGCTCCCTTAATTTTTTTACAGAAAAAATATACTGCGTAGCCTAAACTTACTGGTAATTTTTCGACTCTAACTAAAATGGGTCCAACTACTAATTAACCTTCCTATACTCACGCATACGGTCTGTGAGACCGACTTATATAGAATAGTATACGTCTTTCATTTTGACGTGAGTATAGGAAGGTTAAATTAGCTTTTCCACAAAACTTTTTTAGAAGTCTCTAACTTCTTTCAAAACTCTTTAACCCTCTAAGCATCTAAAATAGCTGTTTGACAAGTTAACTTATTATTTGTATTAGGAGAATATTATGATGAGACAGAATCTGTAAATAAAGTAACCAAACTGTTTTCGCCTGTGACGATCTGAAAATCTCCATTTAGGGGCTTGAGGCGCGTGGTAGATGTTCAGCGTAAATTTTAACTTGCTATTTTGAGATTTTAACTTTACTAAAACCTTTGTAGCGTAGATTTAATGTGCATGTATGTTGCATTTGCGATAAATATTTGGTAATTCACTTTTGCGTCAAATTTACAGTAAATAAATAGATGCATGTAGAATGAAGAAACCAGATGCTTCCTTCCTGTTATAGCGATGTTGGAAAGGAGGCAAGTTTGTAAACATCTAAACCGTGATGTGAAACCACAACAATCTCCAACTCACCCAAACATTTTCTAGTTCCTGGGTATCTGGAGAATGAATTTGCGATAGTAATTTTCAATTCATTTTTTTATGGGATCCAACTCAGGAAAAATAAATACGTGCTGAACGAAAACAATGAGTAATTGTGTGCATTCGACTGTTGCGAACGTGAGTACTATCACAAAACAGTAATAATTATACAGAAAAAACACGAGATTTAAACGCATTTAAATCACCGTTGTGGATCACGCCAATCTATTTATTTGCATACGAATACGGATTTATTTCTTTACTGAATCTATCACGTTATAATCATGTCTGTTAATATAATCTATCGCCTTTGAAATTTCAAGTCAGAAATCCTTGGGGCTACGATAGTTATATTGCAAACACTTACATGATGTTGATTGAATGTGCACAATAATTATCCTTATCCTTCTCCATATGTACATAACAAAACCCAAAGAGTTCAATATTCAGACAGCTAGTGGGGGCCTACTGAGATAAGTCTGGGGATACCCCTACGGGCGTCCTTAAGTCCTACTTTATTTCTAATATGTATTAATAACTTTACATCTTTGTTGGAGGACGCTCAGAGTTCAACTATAAAGTATGCTAATTACATTAGTGTCATTATAATTGGTTAGTGGCTGGATGATATTATACCAAGGACGGTAGCACTAGAACTAGAAATTTGTAAGCGGATTTCCGATAACAAATTATTGCTAAATAATGATAAAATCAGCTACCTGTTGTTGCGGTCAGTTCGATCCACCTATGATTTGAAAATAATCACGTTAAACAGTATAAATGTAGAAATAAATAACCCTGCTATGATTTTACGAGTTTATACTGCATGCTTATATTTCAATTTTGTTACGGTTCTACAATCTTTGAATTGTGTACTTGCGAACTTTCACTTTTTCTAGAAGCTGATATATACCTGATATCACGCTGTTCAAATGTCGTTGAAGAATAACCTAAACAACTTTGCTTAGGACAAAAAAGAATAAAATTGTTGGAGTTGCACGAAGATCAAAATATGCCTCTTCCATTTAGGCAAGATGGACTTTAAAAAATGAAGAAGATAGTATTGATGACATCGCTATTATAAAATATTTTCAGAATATCCGCATGTGGATAAGACAGTGCAAACTTACCAATACTTTTATGTAAACTTTTTATCTAGAATTCGAAAATTACGTGTAATTAACAATGGACTGTTGTTGTAGCCTCTCTGTTACAATATTGGAGTTAGTCCATTTATGAAAAACACTGTTTTTCACTTATTTTATTTTCAGCTGACCACAACGTACAAAGGAAATATAGCAAAGTACATGATAATCAAACTTATCAATTGCTATAAAAGCTTGCGAAACGCGTTCTTTCTCACAAGGCTGAACAATTATTACATCTCCCTGAGGTATTATATTGATCATGTATTTCTCAAATCCAACGGTTATTGTAAAGCTGTGATACGGCAGAATGGCCAACTTCTATATGCATAGGATCGACTTCTGTTCTTAACCTTCCTATACTCACGCATACGGTCTGTGAGACCGATTTATATAGTATAGTATACGTCTTTCATTTTGACGTGAGTATAGAAAGGTTAAGGATGTGTGGCTATCTACCTACTACAATATTAGCATTTAATATATTCACTTTGGCAGTGCTATTGATAGCAACAGTTCCGCCTCTGATATATAGCAATATATATAGCAATAATATCTAAGACAATTGTACTTTTTGGTAATACAATTCTTTCTAAAACCTGTTCCGCATTACCAGATGTACGTTTTAGATTTTCAGATCGAAAATGAATGAATTCGCATTGACATTTTATTTGAGATGTAACATATATTGAAAACTTCGTTTTATGTGTTCAATTTGATATTTCTTTTTTAAATGGCTTGTTATTCACATTACTTACATACCTTCTTGTGATTTTCTCACTTTCGGCTTAGTGAATCCAGTGGTATTTCTATTATCATTAGATATAACTGAAAAGCAAGAAACTGCGCATTCTTCTAGTTACGTATTCTAAGATTAAAGGAATTAAAAGTATTACAACCTGTCCAACGTTTAGTTATCACTATTCCAGTATTCCGATTAATTTATTGGATCAGTAAACATGTCCGGCTTTAAAAACACCACTAGTTTAACGGTTATACGGATATTTTAAGGCAATCGCTTTATGAAAGATTAGTGATTAACGGTGAATCAACTTTCAATCATTATAAAACATTCCATCACAAACTGAGGGATTAATTATGAAATGTAATATATAAGATAAATAAAATTAGAGAGTGCACACTCATTACAAAGTTATGACTGTAAAATGTAATTGAGACAATAAAAGCATCGATCACATGTTTATATTACGAGTAATTTGTAGAATTATCGATGAGTGTCTACGATGTATCAGACCAACGATCCCAATAAAATTATCTCATAGTAAAAAATAATTTTACATATGTGTTATAGTATTCCACCATTTAGCTCGAAATTCCAGTAGTTAATTACCAGAAACGTGGATTTAAAGAAGTCAAGCTTCTATACGGGAGGACATGGCAAAACGACGACAATGTAGAGAAATTAAAGAGAAAGGAAGCGGGCAAGGAAAAGCTTTATTCTTAACCCTCTCTCCCATAAACAACGGAATATACTTACAACGTCAGATTTGAGCCAAGGGTTGTTTATTGTAATGAACAACTCACAATAGCAGCTGCTATGCAAATTGTACATTGTTAATTGAAATTACCGCATTAAGATCGAGTCTTTGTTACATTTGGTTAATTAACGTCAAGTTTTATTACCTTTTGTGTCGGCATAACCCTACAGCGCGGAGTACGTGAAATAATTGCGCACTGCATGGCGTAGAGAGGCGGCATCCTTGACGTTTCCGGGGTGAATTTAATTAGATTTTTCGGAAAACCAGAAAGCAAATATTTATAGTTATAAATTTGCAGGAGTTCACTCCATTAAATAACCGTGTACGAGAACGCGCTTACGTGAATATGTGCGAATATGTATACATCGCATCCTTACGTTTATTGTACATACCGACTATACTCACAAATAGTTCCACTTGCTTTGGATTTACCGTGTGCACATCGTAAATAGAAAACATTACTTTAAACAGTTAAATCGCATAGTAACCGGTTAGTATCTGTTACTAATAAATTGACCGGTGGGAATATGTTCGGTGGGAAACTGTGTCGTTTGAAATATGTATTTTAATAAAACGCATCTCAACGTTAACGAAAGAAAGACCTATAATTGCAAAACGCTTCAAATTGACGGCTAAAACGATATGTTTCCAGCCGTATTAAAGGCCGAAGGTTTATTTTAATTTCATATCTCGACTTAACGCATACCCGGTTTTTAAGTGGAACTTCCTAATTAAAAAGTTTCTTCGAATGAAAGGGGTGCGTTTCAGGATAGTCAGCGGCTACCGGCAATAACAAAAATGTGAATCATTTCTGTGTTAACCAAATTAATTGCGGACCATTATAAACCTTTTACGTCCAAAAGGAAAATTGTAAAATGTTTCGAATGAATTTCTAACGCCCGTGCATATCTAAATTATTTATTATGTTCCGGATATTCCTTAATGCGTGTAGCGTTGATGTACCAGGCGCTCGACTACTTCGCTCCGAAATCTGCACTCAGGTTCACTACCGCGCCTGATTTTATGCAGATGATGGTTGGTGATGATAATTTCTGGAAAGAACATTAGTTGGGAAGTTAAGTTGACTTCTTTTTATTTGTCGATCGCTTGTGATTTCACTGCACCTCCGAAAAACTTTTATGGAGAACCTGGATTGCTTAAGCTTTATCTGCTGTTGCATTTGTTTCAGAATGGGTACTTACACTAGCCCGATATCATTCATCTTTTATAGTAGATGCGGCAATTCAGGGAGAAGTTTCAAGCCATTCCTTCCTGAGCCAACACATGTGTCCTCCACTTACCTTCAATACCTTGACAAGCTGCTAGGGTAATTGCTAGGATTGAGTCAAACGAATTCGTATAGCAAATATGCCCTAGAAAACGTATTAAATGCAGAAGTAATGGATCCAGTCTTTTCAGAGATAGAACTAGAAGTATCCCATCAGGTCCTTCACCTTGGACTGGCGTGAATGTATTAACATCATATTTAATAGTGTCTATGAAAGCTTTAACAAGTGCCTTCCAATCTGTTTTTTTATTATATATATTATATTAATTTAGGATTTCTAAGCCGGGGAAATATGAATTTAGTAAACATTTAAAAGTCACTTTAGTGGTATCTATATATGTATCAGAAGTCGCAAAAGTTCTTTCGCCATTCCCGCAATTATTGTTACTTTTATTTGACACCTTGAGAATTCCAAAACAGATCTACTTCTATATCTAATTTAGTCTCTGTTTGAGGATCGTCAACTTCTGAAAGATATTAAATAACAACGGTAATCAAATAGCTTGCCATCTTAACGAACCTCCTGTTTCTTATACAGCTATTTTTGATCTGGTGATCTGGTTTCTTTGGGATAGAATTTTTATTGAAATATCTGACCTTATCTTTACTAATTTTAGGATTATCACTTTTTTCTTATGTTATGCTTATAATTATACTAAAGCAAATCATCGATTTTTACGTGTTCTTATACAAATTACATAAATATTTCCTACTAATTGACAGCAATAAATAACTGGTTCCAAATTTTATCTAACATACTCAACGGGATTGTAGTTATACAAACTTTGGGACGCTATAAAGGAAAACAAATTGCAGAATTGCCTTAGATTGCCCTATATTAGTACCACAGGTAAGTCATACAGATAGCACACCCAATGCATTTACGTAAAATCACGAGAGCTGCCTACACTATAGGTACTTCTCCTCTTCTATCACATGGTTTAACATCGGAAACGTTTTCAAAACGTTTTCAGTGGAAGCCGATTGCTGCTGTCAATTCTCTAATAAGAATGGGCTTATCTGTATGACTTATTGCTACTAGAACTGTAAATATTGTATCATGCATTTGCAAAATTATGAATTAGAGTAAAATTAAACTTTATGTTGTGAAAAGTACTAGTATACAAATCATAAAACGACCACACACCACGGAGGTACAGATGCGGTTAATGTTTGTATTTTTATTATGACATCAGGATTTGCCGGGGACATATGCAATGTTAATGATATTAATTGCGATTATGAGAATATACTATACTTTTCAGGAACCTGTTTCCTCACTATTCAAAAGTTTAATTTTTTGTTTATTCATACGACGTGTAAAGTAATGAAGTAACTAGCAAGTTGTCACATTCGTTATAAGGAAGTTAACGCCACAAACAAAATCAAGTACAATTTTATCTTATTGGCATTACAAAACCATATAATTTACTTCCTCTATCAGTTTCTTCTAAGTTGTTAAACTAACTTTATGGCATTTTGTTATCCCCAAAACTACGTCACTACTATCTCTCCGAGATAGCAATAACTGAGGGGAACAATTGGCTAGAGTGCACAAGACGACAAGAACAAAACTAGAAGCGGTACATACGCTTGTCGCAACAGGCTAGTCAATGCCGTGCTCAGCTCAGTGGGAGGTCGTGTCGGTTCTTTTTCAAGCTCTAAATAACGGTCGTTGAATACAACAGGTCTTGTCAGGGAAAAGGATAGTTTGGGCGCCAACCATCAAATTTGGGTCAAAGGTCATAAGAACTTACCAGATATATTTTTCGTGGTCAAATAATCGGTACCCTTATATCGATCGAAGAACTGTCTAACGTCAGGAGCGACCAAGATCAGCTGGAAAATACACGTTGACTCTATATGCTTAGATTCTGTTACGAAAGCAATAAAATTCTACTTGAAAAACTACACCCGGTTATTCAAGAACTTGTGTATTTAGCCTTTAGTTAGAATTCATTAACCTTCCTATACTCACGCATACGGTCTGTGAGACCGATTTATATAGTATAGTATACGTCTTTCATTTTGACGTGAGTATAGGAAGGTTAAAAACACTGAACAACTACATAAAGTATGAGATAAAATGAGCTAAATAATGCGAACAGTGCGGTAACCGTAAGTCAACATAAGACGTTTTATCTAAACTTTCACAATACAAACTACAGAATGCGTGATGTTAATTGTTACTGTGAGTTATGCAAAATACGATACAGGTGTAGTAGGAATTTCGATATACATATATATGAATAACAATGAATTTTATAAGAAAATACGGCCATCTAGATAAAAATGGTTTTACAAGCTAGTGAATATTAACGTTGAATTTAGTTGAAATTATTGATACGATATATGAAATATTTGAAACAAAGAGAAAAGGTTTAAGAAATATAGAATGAATGCTTAGCTGTTATGGCTTCCGGGTCGTGTCATCGCATAAGGTTCTACCCTTTGTCTGCCTCGGATGTTGGAAATGGTCTTTCGGATTTGTCCGACGGATTAGACGATCGGTTTTCCTTCGTTTAATACCTTGATGGGGAGGTATAAAGACAATGATGTTCTATTAGGTACGACGAGGTGTAGGGGGTTCGATCTCGGGTTTCTTTTCCTCCGCGAACGGGAGATGTACTTGAACAATACACTAGAGGATTTGCTGGCGAATTCCCCACTACAGGATAAATACTTTCTTGATGATAATTCGATAAACGATACACACACTTAAATTTTCTCAGCCATAACCTCTTCCGGTCTCGTCACCGGTCTTTTACCACTCGCCACCTAATGCCTAATTCTCTCTTTTTTGTTACTACGCCGAAGCTAAGATTCGCTTCGCGTTCTCGTGATTGAACGAATTCGAAGAACTCAAGGGCAACTAACACGCGGCGATATGATGGGTTCAACGGGAATATCGTTAAGCGATATTAGGAAATAACTATTGTCCGAAAGGAGTAAAATTTGAGCCTATATTTCTAACAAGTTAAATGAAATACGGAACTGAACTAAGTGAAATTTGTGCACGTAACAGTTTGTATGTTGCTCATACGTATTGTTACGGTTTGATAATAACATGACCTTTGTCGAAAGTATAATCACGTTGTTACAACAAATAAGCTCTTTAAGTAATTTATCAACTACATATGCTAATTTTTTATAAAATGTCAAAATTGCAACATGCAAGTGTATATTGTACTGAGAATTTACTTAAATTTCTTAAATTGCACCGGTCTAGCTCGTAAATAATGATATAAAAAGCATAAATTATAGCAAATTATGTTTATAAATTTTGGGAAATATTGAACATAAAATATTTACCTAGTGTGTGCGTGTGTGTGTAAGTGTAATTTCTTTTCCGTTGACGATTCTTCCTATATCTCCTCTTTTCACTTCTTTTCTTGATGCAGCTTTACGGATTCTTCTCTTTTATAAACTCTTTCTTCTTCTGTGTGGTGAGGTTCTTTTTCTCACTGGTACTTCTTCTTAAAAGCCTTTTATTCGAAATATATTTATAGACTTATTTATTGACTTATCTATGTTCTCAATTAATACGTTGTTATGTACATATATATGTATCTATAGGTTAGCAATGTTTTGTTTTATATCCATTAATATATGCTTTTTAAGATAATTATTAACTTTATTTCTAGTGACATTTGTTATACTAAAATATACATGTATACGTATGTATATCCTTCCTATACTCACGCATACGGTCTGTGAGACCGGCTTATATAGTATAGTATACGTCTTTCACTTTGACGTGAGTATAGGAAGGATATATAAAGAATCCTACATTACACTACTTATTTTTGCTAAATAAAACGCTCTAGTTTTTTTATTTACGAATAAATCATAATATGAAATTATTTAAGATAAAGATTTTGAAATGATCAGACTGGCGCTTGTCAAAACTTTAAATAGATACCGCTTTTCATGTTTATATGCATACACAAATTATCCCGTTTGGAAGATTTAATATAACACATACTCCTACCTTTTTATATTTTTAATAATGTATATCAAACCTCCCCCAGACATACTCTGAGGTCTATTTGAGCAATGGTCCGTTTGCAGGACAAACGCAAGAGACCTTCGAACAATGTTTCAATAAAAGTTGATGCTCCTTGCCACAAACCTCAGTCTGATAAAAGATAAGGTAGTATAGAAGATGTGACAACGTTCGACTGTTATACACCTATACCTGTCAGTATTTTTTAAGAATGTTGTTGGTGAGGATTTCAGAGTTTGTACATGGAGGAAACCTTTTTGGAACAAAATTGGACAATTGTTTTCCATGCTAAAAATACAACACCGTTTGTTAATACTTTTTTCGTATTTTTCTCGGGGTGTTCGTGGTGAAGATTTTATAGTTTGTGTATATCAGTAAAAGCCGGGATTCTCGAACATGTGTTATTACGTATTGTTTAAATTTACAATTACAGTAGAAGCCGCTTATTATAATCACGGTTAATGTTATCAAACGGTTATTGTTATCGAAAACCGTTGGTCCCAAATCACTCTATTTAAAAACTCATTGAAAGAAAGCCGCATATTGTAATCAAAAGCCGCTTAATGTTATTAGTTATGAATAGTATCCTTTGTCGGAAAGTTTCTTCAGGCGACGGTGTCTGCAGCGCAACTCCTTTGAACGAGCCGCTTTTTCTCGCCGATTTCAATTAAAACTCTCATATCGCATATTACAATCTAACGAATTGTTATTTCTATATTATGAAGAGGTCATCTTTTTTTTTGATGTACATTATGTATAAAAGGTCCGTTCGTTTAAATGATATTCAGTTTCTCCTATACTCTTCTACGAAGCTCACGTTCTACAGTCTTGTGTACGGGTAAATTATTGAAATTTCGCATAAACCACCGTGGTCATGGCAGAAGTGAATAAAAAACGTCGCGATCTATCGAACGAAGAAAAACGACAAATTCTCGATAACTTCGATAAACTTCCGAAAATGAGTCAAAGGAATGCTGCGGTACAATTAAAAATTTCGCAACCGCTGTTGTGTAAAATTTTAAAAAATCGTACAGAAATAGAAACGTGTGCGCGTTCGAATGAAAACATAAAACGAAAAAAGGGAAAGATCTGGAAAGGATAATCAAGTTGAATCAGCTTTAAAAATTTGGTTTACAAATGTTCGCGAAAAAATGCCTCTGTGAATGGTCCTATCATGCGTCAAAAAGCAGAAGATATAGCCAAAACTATGGGGAAAGAAAATTTCATTGCAACAGACGGATGGTTCAATCGGTGGAAAAAGCGAGAAAAACATCGTTTATAGACCTCTGCACGGTGAAGAAAAAGTGCTGATTCGTTAGCAGCCGCTGACTGGATGCGTTCGGAATGGCCAGAAATTATTGCAAAATATCCGCCTCGGGACATCTACAATGCAGATGAAACAGGACTCTACTTTCGCGCGATGCCTAATCATACTTATTTGTTCAAAAACGATAAAGTAAGAGGTTGCTTATCTTCGAAAGAACGAGTAACAGTGTTATGTTCTGTTAATATGGAAGGTGAAAAGGAAGAACTTCTAGTGATAGGAAAAAGTAAGAATCCTCGGTGTTTTAAAGGTGTTAAAACTTTGCCCGTGGAGTATTTTGCTAATGCGAATGCTTGGATGACAAGTGTCTTGTTCAGCGAGTGGTTACTCAGGTGGGACAAAAATTGAAACGCCAAATCGTCTTATTAGTAGACAATTGTACTGCGCACAAAGTGAATGCAGTTTTGACGAACATCCAACTTATTTTCTTACCTGCGAACACTACGGCATTGATACAACCATGTGATCAAGGAATCATTCGAACATTCAAAAGAATACTATCGAGGGCAAATTCGAGCCCAAATTATACAAGAACTTGATGAGAATCGAGATGCACCTACTGCAGATGCGATAGCAAAAAATCAGTCTTCTACATGCGCTGCATTTGCTGGTGAAGTCATGGAGGCAAGTTCAACCAGAAACGATCCGAAACTGTTTTCGAAAAGGAGGTTTTTCCAAAACTGGTGATGAAGAACCTGATCTCCATGAAACGTGCGCTGACATTTTAGAAGGTATGAAAAAAGAACTTGTTTTGTACATCTAACTAATATTTTTTTAATTTTTTTGTAGTTCAAGGTCTGTCCAAAAGCGAATTTTCCGATTGGGTGGATATCGACAATGATGTTCAAACAGCTGCCACAATGACTATATCAGACATTTGTCGGGAAGTTGTGGATCAATCGTCCGAAGGAAGTAATCCTGAATTACCCGAAGTAGGAGAAGAAGAAGAAGAGGAAATGTCTGGAAGAGCCGCCAACTAATGGCCAGATGCAAGAAGCGTTAAATATTCTCCGACGTGGTGTACAATTCCGAGAAAGTAATTTTGATAGATATTATGATTTTGAAATATACATACAAAATCTTATTAATAAAAATAAACGTCAAACGACGATCGACCAGTTTTTCGAATGAAATCGTAAAGTGTAAATAAATGTACCTACGTATTGTATCGATGATAAAAATAAACAAATTTGGTAAAATATTAAAAATTGTTGATTAATCGTTAATTTTTCCCTTGAATTTTATTTGTAAGTCGTTAAATAATTTGATTACATACATACATATTTATTATTGACTACATCAGCATAGAAAAATACATTTATATTTACCTTCCGCTTACTGTTATCATTCGGTTAATGTTATCAAAAAGGGTTTGTTCCAAATTGATCACAATAAGCGGCTTCTACTGTACTTTCAATTTAAAATTAGGTTTGAATTGCATTCTTCTTTCTCTTGAGCTGATTTTAATCATAGTGACTAGTGCCTTAAACAGAATGCGTTTGGTTGTTCTCCGTATGGCGCTTGACAGTCGAACCTGATGGAGACCTTTAACATTTTTAATTTTTGGCGTTTTATTATCAATGTGGATGCTTTATGAATCTTTATAACACGCGAATATTAACATTATAGCGGAGCTCCAAATGTACCCCATAGTGGGACAACGGTGTCTTGCAGGAGCTGGAGTCCATCTCCATTGGTCTCCACTGCCGATTTAACTAGAAAATGTATGACATCTATTTTTGATGAATATTTCGGGATTTACGCGTCCATATACAATAGACGAAATCGTATAGCAAATTATACTTTAAAATAAGCTTTTGTTATCTTTTTTCGCTGATTCTCGTTATATTTTAATACAAATGATAAAACCTTGCACATAGCGATGTTGAACTTCATATCTTTTATTAATTTTTACAACATCACAAATTTTAAAAGTGCTATAAAAATATAAAAATTGCAAAACCATTGTACATTACTTAATGCCGTTAATAATGTGTTACGATTTATCTACGGCTTATTGGAAAAATTAATAATAATAGTAATAGTCAAAAAATTCGTATCTAATTCCCCTTCTGTTAAGTTCTGAGTGATTCGAGTAGCTTAGTAAATGCCGGTGCCCGTTCTAAGGTCTGATAGAGGACGAGGGTTAAAACGATGAGCCAGCCCCATGCCTTATGTGGAAAAAACACATGTTAAAAAACCTAAGCCAGGCCTCGAAACACTGGATGTATTTACTGGTAAACGAAAACGGCTACTGAAACGGACAATAGAGATTGGATTATGAAATATACAGGAATTTGTTGAGGAAAGTCTAAGAAACTTAAGAATGGACGTGGTTGTACTCTCAGAAACAAGAGAAAGTAAGACATTAGAAATGTTAGGTGATTTAATCCACTTTTACAGTGGACTATTCGAAGAGCAACAAGTGAAAAGAGAAGTTTCGGCATTAAAGGAAACTAAATAGGTATATAACTGACTGGGAAAATATTGATGAAAATGCAATAAGAATAAACCTTAAATGGATCCATAAGAACGTAACTATCATAGGGGTCTATGCTCCGGTAGATGATGAATCAATCGGTGTGAAAGATCAATTCTTCACTAAGGTCAACAAAGTAACTACAGAAAAAGAAAATGAAGCCAAGAGGACCCCAACAACTACCGAGGAATTCCATTATCAGCATTATGAGTCGCCTTTATGTAAAACTATTAAGAGGTTAATTCGAACAAAAGTATATCAGTTACGAAGAATAGGAACAATCTGGATTCAGAGCTGGAAGATTGTGTGCCGACAACATATTTTGCCTGAAACAGATAATTGAAAAAGAGAGTTGAACAAATCAAGAAATACATCTACCCTTGATGTAAATCTAGTATAAATCACACTATTATTAAAGCCTTACAAAATTTATCAGGAATCAATCATTAGCTAGTAACGAAGGGCTTAAGGCAAGGATGTTGTGTTTCCCGAGTATCGTTTACGGTATTTATGTAGCCCAAGTTCCAAAACCTATCAAAAGCAAAATGTCGCAGAATGGGAATATAAATTAACAATAACGGCTTATACACACTACAGTTTGCGGACGATCAAGCTACTATCGCAAACAATAAGAAGATATGGAATGTATGGTAAGAAAATTAATTGAAGAGTATCAAAAATGGGGACTAGATGTGAACAGAGAGAAGACTAAATATTTATACAATGGAACGAAATCTCAGACAGTCATAATGAACGACAGCAAGGAAATACAGATCTGCAATGAACATATACATCTTGGAATAACATTCAATAGAGATGAAACGAACGATCACGAAATTAACTCCAAAATTACTAAAGCAAAGAGAGCTGTTCCGTCTCTGAATGGAATTTTTTCGGAATAAAGACACTGCCAACAGAAGAAAGTACAACATATACGAGACGCTGGTTAAAAGCACATTACCGTATGGGAGTGAAACTTAGCGAGTAACAGAACATAAGAAAAATAGAAACCACAGATAAGGATGCGATAGGGCGCATTATGAGAATTTTGCGGACAGATAGAATTAGAAATGAAGCAGTCGCAGAACACGAGGGAAAAGTAATTAGTATGTAGTAGAAGTCCATATCGAAAGGAAAGAAAAATAGAGGATAACAGAATATGTGCTACATTGGATACCACCAGTGAGACGAAAACGAGGAAGACCAAAGGAAACATGGAAAGTGGGAATCAGGAACACCATGAGAATAAAAACATCTTGCAGAAGGTCAATAGAACAACAGGCAAGATTAGAAAAGAGGCATCGGACAACGGAGGAAGACGTTCTGAAGCGATTCATATATCCGAGCCAAGAATTTGAGACTGGAAATGGAAATACAAGAATGGACATTAGAAGAGAGATGGTAAACCATTAAAAAACGTTAATTAGACAGGAAAAACAAATATATAAAGAAAGCCAAACAGAAACATAAAGCAATGAAGTATTGTAGTAGCGAGGTCAAAACGGCAATAAGGGAATGGAAGTGACGAAGTGAAGGAAGGAAACATGAAAAAAATTAATACAAGTGGATACACAACAGACTAAGGAAGAATACATAAGACAACGAAATAGGGTCAAGAAGGACAGCTGGATATAGTTTGGTAATGAGATAAATGAACTACATAAAAACAACAGGAGAGCATTTTGGAATAGAATTAAAGGACTAAAAGGAGATGAAAGGCAGAAAATCAGAGCAGCAAACAACGAAAATGGCCAAATTAAAGTAACTCAGGAAGACACGCCGAGAGTATGGGAAATATTTTGCTCCGAAAAGTTCCAAAAGAAGAAAATGGAGATGATGGTGGGGTGGAACGCGAAATACAAATGAACCAGACTGAGAGAATGACGATAGAAGAAATAAAGGAAGCAATAGGAAAGATAAAACAGGAAAAACTGACTGAGATGTCCTAAGTTGATCAAGTGGATGGGAAAGGAACGAATAAGGTGGTTATGAGTAATTTGCGGCTAATGTAAGCATAGAAACAACTGCAGATACAGAAAACTGGAGAAGGAATCTCGTAGTATCAATATATAAAATAATAAGACTCTCTGAACTGTCAAAATTACAAGGCCATATGTGAGTGTTCAAGATGTACATTAGAATTGTAGAAAACAAATTATACGAGGAAGAAATGGCATTCAGACGTAGAAGACAAACAAGTGGTAATATATAAATGCTAAGAAATATTATGGAAAAAATCATGGACGAGAAACACTAGTAATATTAACATTCATAGAGCTACCAGCAGCATTTGACACAGCAGGCAGAAAAAATATTAAATGTCTTATGGATCTGGAAATACCATCTAAGCTGATAGAAGTCATCAAAAGTGTATATGAAACAGTCAAAGGAAAAAGTTCTGTATGTATAGAGAATATAAACAAAGATAGCTTAAGTGAATTGCTGTTCATAGTCGTTATGAACAGGATAAGAACATAAAAATGAAGATAAGAGAACTAGACACAGAAATGGGAAAATGAAATCGGATAGAATACTAAACGAAAAAATATGGTACATAGTACAACACGAAGCTACAATGAAAACTAATAGAGAAGCGACAACTAGGACGGTAATGACACATAATAAGAATGCATTCAGAAATATATAACAAGGAGAGTACACTAGACGGAAAGAATGAGGAAAAGCGGAAGAAGGATACCCAGGATGACCTGGATATAATAAGTAGAGGAATTAAGAAGGTCTAGAAGAAAAACTATGGGGATGATGAAGATTTCAATGAGGGACTGAAAAGAGTGGCATAGGGAGTAGTAAATAAGAAAAGGAAGAAAAATGAGGAAAAAGGCTGTAGAGCTTCTTGAATGGTCAAGGTTCCGATGAACCTCAAATGTTTGGTGAATATCAAATTATGGTGCTGCCCAAAAGATAGCAACAGGTCAGTAATCAAAAATTTACAATATGTTATTGACTAATGTTATTTCGTCCAGTAACTAGAACAACCACCAGTTGCCAACCCAATATTTGCTTCCTTCACGAGTTTCTTTAGTGGTGTACTATTAAAACAACTCTAAAAGAAGGTGTCCTAATATCTATCGTAAAAGAAATAATTGTAGCGATTATCTCAATATTGGAATGATTAAGGAACAATATTTGCTTCCTCCACCAATTTTTTTAATCATGTTCTATTAAAAGAACGTTATCACATTTATCAATGATATAAGCTGAAGGCGGTATCAGACTTAATGCACTTCTCTGGCTAATCGAGGTAATAACGCAATTACTAAAATACCTGGAAGACGTACACCGTAAAATGTCATCTGCTTTGGAGAGAATAGTAAGAACCGTGCAAAAGCAAACCACGAACTTTCATCGAGTGATAAGTAAGGTAAAAATTATATTTTAATACAATACTGTATTCAGAGTGCATTTCCTCTACTCAAAGCAGTTAACTGATATTTTAGAAACTGACACAAAAACCCTTGATTGGTTCCATGCGTGCAGTATGCGCAGCCCTTTCAGCAAGCCGTAGTGATATTACAAACTTCTTTGATTTCCAAATGTTTGCAACTATTGTTTGTCAAATTCAAATAGATCCCTAAACTATTTGTTCACAGTGTCTAGATCTAATTGTGCACCTTTCCAATTTTAAAGTATAAAGTAAGCCAAACATTCTTGATCTTGAAATTGACGTACATGTTGCCTCCTTAGAAAATTAATATTTAGAAAGCATATATTAATTATTTTGAGTTGTATATAAAAATGTTATTACATTTATTTAGGTGAAATTTACTGCGGCTGAAAACGGTGGATGTACAGCTGAGTTGAAAATCGACGAAGAGCACATAAATGCAATGGGTGCATTGCACGGCAGTATGGCTGCTGTTTTAGTGGACGACATATCCACTTTGGGACTAAGAGGTTTACTCGGGAACAAAGCTCACGTTTCGGTTGCTATGAATCTATCGTATGTAGTTGGATATTGTTTTCTCGCTGTAATAAATTATGATTTCAGATTTATGAAATCAGCAAAATTGGGCGACCTAATAGTTGTGGACGCAAAACCGCTAAAGATTGGAGAAAATTTAGCTTTTATTGAAGTATTTCTTAAAAATAAACATACTGGGGAGCTAATTGTGAAAGGAACGCATACAAAATACCTGTTAAATAGCAATTTGGTTCTTAATTGAGAAAGGCATTGACAAGATATAATAATCGTTGACAAAATATAATAACAATGTGAGATAGGTTATGCAACTTTCATATCATTTGTTTGTTTTCATAATCTTGGTAGGTAATTTTGATGGATACTTAATTTTGCGAGTGGTTGTATATAAAATAAAGTTTCTAGATGAATAATACTGTATTTCTTTATTATTCCTTTTAAGTTTATTATCACAGTGAGGTCCACATTATCATGTGATTTAAATACTGGGATTCATCCACATGTAGGCTTCGATCAAAGGTGACTAGTCTGTCGAAATTGAACAGTTAGTGCAAGACTCATAGATGCGAGTCGACGCGAATCTAAGGATCTCTTCGAAAAAGAGGGTGGTGGCCCCGTATGTAATATGCATTTAAAGTTATAGCCGAACTATTGCTCAACGTGTAAGAGGATTCACGTGTTCTTGCTGTGTTCTGGATTTATCAACTTTCTTCCTATTACTTTGTACTTTGCGCTAACAATTTAACAGAAATGGCATTATTAACGTGTTTTGCCTAGCAACTTTCTGTTTGTAACTTAACAAGGAGTAGTGCCCACAGTAGCAAATTATATTCTGTAAAGTGCTATTACTTTTATTTCCGCCAATATAACTGGTTTGTTTTCAAACCAAACTTTTTACGGGTTCTCATGCTTACACGTACTTCTATTATATTTTAATACCGATGTAACGATCTCCATAAAAGTTGCATTCATTTAAGTAATTTGTTTTCGACTTCCAAAGACGGATAGAACTAGTGAACGGGCGCAGCAATAAAGATAAGCGTATAAAATATTCGCGGATCGAACTTCGGATGAAGTTGTCTGACGCCCACACGAACGAACGGCCAATAAGTTGGAAAGTGTTTGTGTCGGATTTTTACCGAATTAAGTTTTTAAAGGTATAATTTAAGAACCGCTTAAAAAGATACGGTTGAAAATGATATTGCGGTATCGCTTTGAAGGGAAGGAACTAAAGAGATGTGAAAGCTCGCGGTTAGAGACGATATGGCAATGTATCATTACATTGGCGCAGTTGACCTAGAAGAGTTTGAGACATGAAGCTAGGAAGTGTAGACTTTGGGACGTGATCCCACTACAATTTTGCGAAGTGCCTCCGCGTTATAGTGATGAGATGAGTGACGCTTTTATTTGGCACAGTTTGATTAATTTTTGTTATGAATATCTACTAAAGAAGTATCCATTGTTGCTAGTCAAATAAATTGTTGTGCACAATAGGGGAGCTACTGCGTATATAACATGAACCTTTTGAAATGTAACATAATATATTTTAGACGTACACTATTGTTTCATCCCCTATAACAAAAATTCATGAAAATTTTTACTAAATTTTGTTTTCATATATACTTCAGCTGCTTTGTCGATTTTAAGAAGGTATAAGGATTCGGTGAAATGAAGGAAAGTGATAGAGGCGATGGATGATTCCGGAATACTTGAAAAATTGCGAAGACTAGTAATCTTGGCAATAAGGAAAGCAACGTGCAACATAATAACAATAGGATGGAAATCAGACGACTTTATAGTAAAAACTGGCCTTCGACAAGCAGACCCACTTTCAACACTGCTCTTTAACATGGTGCTAGAAAAGACAGTAAGGAATAGTAAACTCAACAAAGTTTTATTGTATAAGACATAATAAATTGTAAGGTACGCGCATGACCTGGCCTTTATAAACAGAGACGGAAAGGAACTCAAAGAAATAAAACAGACATCGATAGAGAAGGCATGGCAGTTAAGACTGCAGATAAATGAAAAGAAAAGTAAGGTTATGAAGGTAGGAAGAGTTAATAAAGAAGGAGCAGAGGGTGGTGGAGGTGGATCAGTTTGTGTACTTGGGAGTGTGGATGACGAACAGGTGCGAGGAAGGAAAGGAAATTGAAACTAATAGAATTGCCCGAATTATGAATTACCTACTAAGCAAAGCTCTGGGCCTAAAAGGGCCGCAAATAACTTATAAATATATATTTCAGCTGTCTGAAAAACTAGGTTCAAGGAACCGTAACCTACAAGTGGTTTCTAAAATTATTTAAGCTTATTGCAAGTACAAGTTTCGGTACAAGGTTTATACATATTTACATTCGTTTAAACTAAATGTTAACGAAGTTATTCCAATATTCGGTCAGGATAGTTAAAACTGTCACTTTAAGGACATTTCCTGCATCTTCCGGTGACTATAACCGTTAACCACGCAGTCTATTTTTGATCCTTGGGTATATAACAAAGTTAGGACTTATTGTTAGATCAGGACTGTATGGGTATGATCTAGTAATTAATTTAATATTTTGCTGCTCTAAGAATTCAATAATCCTTCGAACTTGATGTGAATCGCCTTGCTCCGATGGAGAAGGATTCCTCGTTGGTCCCGGGTGTAACACATAACAAAATTAGGAAAATCGAGAGGGAAAGCGATGGACGATATGAAGATTTTGGGAAGAAACTGAAAAGAATGGAAAAGTGGGGAAATTGGGACATGGACATTGGCTAGTTTCTCAGAGCACGGTGACTATTTCTGACAACAAACGGTGGTATACCCATCATCAACCTTCCATCGATCTTGCAAAGGATTTCTAGCTACATGATCTGTTCTCCAGACAAAGGTGACTATCATTTACTTCGATATACTACTTGAATGGATATGTATTCTCGGATTTCAATCTAGAAGCATGCAAGAAGCAGATTGATGTTTAAGTTTGGGATCATATAAATAAACCCATGAATCGTCACCACGCACGATGCTGCAAACGTTCTTGACCTTTAGGAGTTCAACGTGATCAGTTTTTCGGCAGCCTTTTGCGTTTCAGTTAAGAGATGCTGGATCCAACAAAAAATTAACTTTTACATCCAATTTATCGTGTTGGGTTCGTTGAATTGAGATTTTATAAATATATACCTAGACATCTTGCGATTTATCACATTTGAATCTCCCTTGATTAGTTGCCTCACAGCTTCGATATATCTCTGGGTGACTACTGTCCCTCATTGTCGTGTTCTCGAACCATCAACGGCGTCCATGCTTGAAATCGCAATATCAGCAGAAAATTATCAATTGATGCGGTGCTTCGTCACTGAAAACCTACAACAACTCCCGTAACTATTGCGGTTGAGATACTTCCCGAAGGTTGTAAGAAATTGTTGCAGATAGTTCTCTCCTTCCAATATTGTAATAAATTTGATATATATCAGTTCATTTTTGGCGTGATATATGAGAGTATGTGCAATACTAAGAAAGCATTGTTCATACAATTGGAAGTACATGAAAGAGCTTTAAGTGCACGACATGCAATTTCTATTAACATTTCGCTTTAATTGATTGCAAAACAGTTAACAACAAAAATAAAGAAATTATGTGGACTCTCTTTCAATGTATTTAGTGGAAACACAACATGGAGGCACCGAAACAAGAGACAAAGTGTCTACATACGAAGATGTATGGTATAATAGAAATACATACATAGATCTATGCTGCAACAGACCGTGTCCTTCAAATACTTACAATTACAGGTAAACATATAAAGTCCGAAATGCGTGCTTTCGGGAATATCCCTAATAACTACATGTTAATAGCAAATTCGAGGGTAATCCCAAAAAGAGGGTTTCCTAGTTTCTTAGAGATATTAAAAAGTTTAGTTTGAATAATTGATACGTCCCTTCAAAGCGTAGTATTCCTCTATTTTTCTACATAATCGTCGTTTTGGTCGATGGATTTTTGTAGGCGGTGTGGTAGTGTCTGTATGCCGCAATGTGGTTCGCGAAGCATTGAATCGCTTTCTTTTCTTCATCGTTACTGAAGCTTAGCTTCAGCTTCGGAAACAAGTGTCAAATCCGGATTATAGAGTGGGTGAGTGATAATGTTCCACCCAAACTCTTGCAGGAGAGCATCGATCATACGGGCAATGTAGAGACGAACGTTGTCGGGGAAAAGGTATACGCTCTCATTCAACATTTCTTTTCTGGTGTATGCATTTGAGTGTCTCACAATATTTATCAGCGATGATTGTGGTCCCGTGAAGTCGACCAACAATGGCCCATTTCGATTAGAAAACATAATTGCCATTTTTTCGACAGACTGTGCCTGTTTGCATTTTCTCGGCTTGAAGGAGGAGCAATGTCATCACTTACGTGACTCTTGTTTGGTCTCAGGTGTGAAGGAAACCTCCCGGTTTGTTACTCGTGACAATCGAATTTCTAAAAGTTTTCCTTTTCGTTTACATAGTGCCGAAGGAAGGGAGGAGTCAACGCGTTGCCGTTTGTGGTGTTCTGGGACCCATCTTGTGCACATCTGCCAATATTTCAAGTTTTCGGTCAAAGTCCTCTGAATAGTGCTTCGAGAACCACAAGGAACTAAAATGTTGAGGCTATCGAGAGTGATTCCTTGATCTGTAAGCATGCTTTGTTCAACCTTAACGACTGTGGCGTCGGGAATTGAGGGTAAGAAGGGTCCTCTGCTTTCTTCTTCATCGTGAATGTCCATACGACCAAGTGTAAACTCCCAATACAATTTGCGGACGTTTCTGCGGCTCTCCATATACTTCTGTCAAATGGAGATGAATTTCGATTGGTTTAACGCCTTTTACTGTCAAAAACTGAATAACTGCGCGAAATTTGCATTTAGCGGAACGGGTTTAAGCGAGACGTCAATTACAGACAGCTGCCATGCAAAAACTGAAAAAACAAACGCATGCTAAACGATGGCTTCCTTGAGATCAGGCATTCTCAAGCGGTGAGAGCGGGGAAAGCAATAAACAGGGTAATATGGCGAAGGTTGCCTTCGGCTCCAGAACAGAATTATCTTTGTAAAATTCAAATACATACATAGATGAATAAAATACCCACCAAGAATAAAATAAGAGGCCAATAAAACAAAACAGCCCTCTACAAAGCCTAAAATAAAAGTTTTACAGCTCATAACCGAAAACACGCTAACAGCTAGAATATCAAAATGTTCTTGATCAATGCGAAATTTAGCACATTAGGAAGTTCTATTCCCAAAAACAATTTTAATGGAATAAACAGGAAATGCCCAAAGAACGCGGAAGAAAAGGAAAATTCCACAATTTATTTGTCTTTTCTTTATCTTTTTACGATCATTAAAATTAACAATATTCAAAGATAGCTTAACTTGACGTCCTACTACCATCTTAACGTGCCAGTAACTGCAAGAATAAAATTCTTAAAATATTTATATTATTTTTACGTAGCCATGTAGGTATACAAATGATATCAATATTATATTTCAAACAATAGATTATAATTGATTTTATGAACGAATGATGCAACTCTCTCGAAAATCGTATAAATTTATTTATTTGTTTACTAGATAAAAGTATCTTAACCTGCTCTTCTTTTTCTGTATCTCGTGATAGGTAAATATGGCAAACGTTCCTTTTTTTGTTGCATATTGTACATTATTTTTTGCTTATTCGATGTTTTTTGCCTTACGGCGAGGAGATTTTCGTTTGCTATTTATTGCCAGTAGTAATCGCGAAGTGTCCGTGAGTGATATTTTACCGTGCGTTCTATGAAAAATGGTTCGATCGATTTCGCGCCTAAGAATCTGCACAGGTAAGTTTCTCATTTAATAACGCAATTAATGTTAATTCCGCTCGGTCAATAATTGATTAACAGTAATGTTTCTATTATTTTACTTTTGTGCAGTTTTGACGATGAAATTGCAATTTTAGATGCACATTTATTGATGGAACCCAGAAAAAATGAATATCGTTTATAATTTCTCATGTATGGATTTTCTTAAAATTTTGTAGCATTTCCATACCACATTTATCTCATTGTTAGTTTAGTACGCACATACCTGACTACGGAATACTTAAGTTACTTATTCAGTTCTTTTGTCAATCGCTCAGTCATATTTAGTTTGATAATTGCCATTATTTGCTTTCCACTTTTTCTTCTGGACGAAAACTCATCCATCATTGATTCTTTCTGTTTTGCTCAGAATTTAAAAAATATCTGTACGATGTAAAACTCAACTCTTATATATACACTAGCTGACCCGGCGCACGTCGTACTGCCTTAGAAGTAATAAATGTTGTCTTAAGTTATTACCTGAGTTTTATTAACCTGTTTATATTAAAATGAAATTAATTAAGTTGAATAAAAGTTCAAAAAGGAGCAAATTCACGTGAGAGCAAAGCAAGCTCTATTGAATGTAAACGAAATGATTCGCGTATACTTGTAGCACAACTTTCTGTTAAACTATTTGCAGAATTGATTGCACTCGTATCGATTATCTTCATTGAAGCACCATGTGATATACTGTATTTTGCGACTTAATCTATTGTCGGAGCGTTGTATTGTCGTTCGTGTGTTCCAGCGGGGCGTTTATTTACTCTGATCACTACTTTATAGTCATCACTTGGCATGCGATCCAACGCAGTTTTGAACAACCGAATCAATGCATGATGTTCATAAAGTATTTGCTACAAATCCTGAAGAATTTCTCTTTTGTTGCGGTATTAATCGTTTGACGCCGATCAAGTTGGTCATCCATATTGGCCATGAAGCAATTTGTAACAATTTTATGCTGTGCGTCTTCAACCGGTTGTAACGATCCAATTCTATGGTGAATTTGTTGTTGTATCTGTATAGTCGAAAGGGAAGTGATAATTAGTGATTTATGATTAACAAAAATAAAGGTTACTCTCTTTTTAACAGACATTAGCCCGAATGTCGGACTGAATCTGCGTTCTTCAATAATATTTGCTCCAAATGAAGTCATTTGGAAACATGCGTTGTACCTTTAAGCGTTCGAAAGAAAATGTCGTGGTTCTTGAGCTTCGCCAGGAAGCAATGAATGCAGTGGCTCAGGTGGCGGAGGCAACAATGACAATTTAACCTTTCCACTGAGACAGCACAATCCAGGCGTTTCTCCAGCAAACTTTAATGCACTACAATGGACGCACACAACCTCCATAGGGCCAATTCTAACGAAAGGGTGCGAGCTGTAGTCAATTATGGAATCGTATTGAAACGCTTCTCGATCAAATTAACACTTGAAACCTTTCTTCTTGCGGCTCGACGTTGTTGATCTCTGTATTCTGCTCTACGATATCTCATTGCCAACCGAGCTGTTTCACGTATGGGCTCTCTTTCTTCTTGTGTTTGTCAAGCACGAAGTCGGGCCGTACTAACACGGCGCCCTTCTCTCGTGGGATTTCTTCTTCATGTGCAGTGGATTCATTCGCAATATTCCGCGGTCTATGTGTATTACGCCTTCGTTGTGAAAGATTCAGATCTTCTCGCTCGCGACATTGTAAATAACACTGTGATGGAGATTGCTGGCTTTGCTTCTATTATGACATAACAGTCATTCATGCGCGCACAATCACAAACGTCATAACCTTAATTATCTTTGCGCGCACCATGACAGCTGTCATAACGGAAAATTAAATTGCCGTTTTTAGTATTTTCCGTTACTTATTATTTATGTTTCTCACCGTTTAAACCTTCTCTGAGCTTCCACAAATATTTCAAGATCAGAATTAGCCAAATCGGTCCAGCCATCAAGTTTTAGTGAGACAAACGAACAGCAATTGATTTTTATATATATAGATATAGATATAGATTTATATTTACTGTAAACTTTATAAATTAAATTTAATTTATTATTTACATTTCTTTTAAGAATGTTAAGTTTTCTACGGAAACGGATGTTTTTAGAAAACAAAGCTTAACTATTCAATTTGACATGTAGTAGATTTTATTAACATAAAGCTTGATATATAAGTCTAAGAAACGTGTCAATCAGTTTGTGTTTCTGTTAGTAATTTAAAAGCTCCCCTAGGTCATTATTGCTGCGGAACAAATGTTTCGTTTCCAACAATGGCGTATCTTATTGAAATACAAATACGTATTTTCGACACCAGCTAAGAAGTCAAAAGTTTGATTGTGTTTAAGAGCTGGTTTTCACCTTCTACCTTGCTTGTCTATTGACCCTAGACTCGAATTCTTCGACATGCCGCGTAGATTTGGTCAAATTAAGCAGGCTCAGTTAAAATTTTGATACCGACGATTTTATATCCTTCTTCCTGTAGTACGCCATCAAAATATTCTGTTTGAAAATGTGTCTTATAAAAACGTATTCACACTTTCTTAATCGTGCTAGAGACCGGAAATTACGATGTTTTCTTTGTATTTTAATATCTAATTCCCTGCTATTTTCCCGGTATGCAATCAAAATTGTTGCAACAAAGAGGACCGAAACACTAACCGTAACCGAGTTTAATTCGCTTCTTGTGAATTCCAGAGCGATTTCTAAAGTGAATTTAGAAAAATAAAGTGTAATTAGAATTAATGCAACAAAATACAGTGAATTCAAGATTGGTTGCAAGTTAAATTGATTGCATAGCGTATAGATTGGTAGCACTTCAAATGTCATACTTAAAGATTAAATCATATTTAGAGGTTATAAACGAAATTAAAATGAAATGATTGGTACTTCCACTAAAATAGTACAGGCAGCAGCTCAATTTTGGTTGTATATGTTATTTGGCCAGGTGAATTGCAAGTATCTTTAATCATTTTATTATTCTTATATTATATGATAGATATCTACCACTAATAGGTCAATAAAACAAGGCTGGTTTGAACGATAGTTATATTTTCAGAACGTTTACAAACGTTTTCGGAATACCTTCTTCAGTGAAAATATAACTAGATAAATATATAAACAAACATTTGTTTTTTATTTGGGAACTATCAACAAAATGACTAATGACTACGATTTCTTGATATAGAGGATGTGTAATCAACTTTTATATATATATAAATTATAAAAACTAAATTAATGTGTAAACATACATGCAAATTAAGTAAAACCTTATATCAAAAAATCTTTGTCGAAACCTTAACAATTCTGTTCAAGGACTAGGGAAAACCCAAATTTAAAAACCTAGCCAAAGGTTTCCTTCTTAAGAAATGCAAATGTCATTTTAACAAATTGCTATATACATTACTTAAATTTTGAATATCGGTTCTGAATTTAATAGTTTTAGTGTCTTTTGTATATTTATCATTTCATATATTAGTCTTTTTATAATTATTCTCTGTTTTTAATATAATTGTGTTTTCAAAATCAAAGTAATGCCCAAGATCTTTGTAATGCTTTGTTACAGCGGTCATTGCACCAAAATCATTATTTAAAGAATACTTATGGCTATACAACCTTTTCTTTAAATATTGTTTCGTCTGACCGATGTAACAACCATCACAGTCTTTACAGTTTATTTTATAAACTACATTACTTTGATTTTGTTTAATTATTTTAGATTTAGTATTAGTAAAAGAGATCTGTTACTATAATTTGGAATGAAAGTAATGTTTATGTTGTTTTTATTAAACTCTTTTTTATTTTTCGCTTAAACCTTTTTTATAAGGAATAGCGTTATAAGATTTATTGATATTATTTTTAATTCCTCTATTGTATAATTTGTTAATTCTATTTTTTATTATTTTTCATAAAAACTATTTGGATAATTATTTTTATCTAAGATTTCTTTAACTTTGTTTAAATTCTTTTCCCTAAATTCAGGATTAGCTAATCTAACCGCTTGATCAACTAAACCGGTAACTACATTAATTTTATGTAATTTTGATGTTTCTGAAAAATAATTTAAATGTCTTCCTGTATTGGTAGACTTTATATGCCAATTTGTTTTTACAATGCCGTAATTATGCATGACTGTCACGTTCAGGAAACTCAATGAGTTATTAGATTCCCTCTCATATGTAAATTTTAATCTATTATGATAACTATTAAATGAATCTAATATCTCATCAATACTATCCTTTCTTACGGAACAAAAACAGTCATCCACATAACGTCTGTAAAATTGGCATATAAAGTCTACCAATACAGGAAGACATTTAAATTATTTTTCAGAAACATCAAAATTACATAAAATTAATGTAGTTACCGGTTTAGTTGATCAAGCGGTTAGATTAACTAATCCTGAATTTAGGGAAAAGAATTTAAACAAAGTTAAAGAAATCTTAGATAAAAATAATTATCCAAATAGTTTTTATGAAAAATAATAAAAAATAGAATTAACAAATTATACAATAGAGGAATTAAAAATAATATCAATAAATCTTACAACGCTATTCCTTATAAAAAAGGTTTAAGCGAAAAATAAAAAAGAGTTTAATAAAAACAACATAAACATTACTTTCATTCCAAATTATAGTAACAGATCTCTTTACTAATACTAAATCTAAAATAATTAAACAAAATCAAAGTAATGTAGTTTATAAAATAAACTGTAAAGACTGTGATGGTTGTTACATCGGTCAGACGAAACAATATTTAAAGAAAAGGTTGTATAGCCATAAGTATTCTTTAAATAATGATTTTGGTGCAATGACCGCTGTAACAAAGCATTACAAAGATCTTGGGCATTACTTTGATTTTGAAAACACAATTATATTAAAAACAGAGAATAATTATAAAAAAGACTAATATATGAAATGATAAATATACAAAAGACACTAAAACTATTAATTTCAGAACCGATATTCAAAATTTAAGTAATGTATATAGCAATTTGTTAAAATGACATTTGCATTTCTTAAGAAGGAAACCTTTGGCTAGGTTTTTAAATTTGGGTTTTCCCTAGTCCTTGAACGGAATTGTTAAGGTTTCGACAAAGATTTTTTGATATAAGGTTTTACTTAATTTGCATGTATGTTTACACATTAATTTAGTTTTTATAATTTATATATATATAAAAGTTGATTACACATCCTCTATATCAAGAAATCGTAGTCATTAGTTATTTTGTTGATAGTTCCCAAATAAAAACAAATGTTTGTTTATATATTTATCTAGTTATATTTTCACTGAAGAAGGTATTCCGAAAACGTTTGTAAACGTTCTGAAAATATAACTATCGTTCAAACCAACCTTGTTTTATTGACCTATTAGTGGTAGATATCTATCATATAAGATAAGTATAAAAGGTCACGAAATATATATATATATATATATATACATTTAATTATTCTTATAATAAACTAAGTAGAGAACGCCATGCATAACACTGGTTTCAAATTTCAATTTTTGCGTGTTTCTTTAATCATATAGAATCACTCTTATTTTTTATTAATTTTTTATTATTTTCCCCACTGATTCTGAATCTGCTTTCCAAATTTTGAAATGTTATACAACGTGTATTAAATAGGTTAAATTCCTATATTCATGACAGTTCAAAAGGTATTTTTACAAGATTTTCTTCTGTATTTTGCAGCAGAAATATCTCTTTTTAATATCCAACAGTAATCGGCCAGCATGTTTATATGTCCTAGTGCAATCGCTTACAGTGCTCGTCGCTGACGTCAGCTAGGTTTTCAGGGAAAGAAATCTAAACGTGCATGAAGAAAATATATCTTCAGTGACATACCGCAACCAAGTACTTTATACTTCTGAAGTAATGCATCCACAAGCTCCTTATCGTTGTCCGCCTTGTTATTTCCAAGAGAGTGCTGGACTACTTTCTTCAATGACTCCCATGCCGGTGTTTCTGGCTCATTTAGAGTGGTATCAAACTCAGGATCGTTTAGTAATTCTATAATTTGAATGCCAAGCAATATGCCTTCCTTGATTTTTGCGTCACTGAGAAGTGTAAATTTGTTTTTTAAAAAAGCTAAAACCGTCACTTTTGAATGGATAGATTCCTTCAACGATTTCTTTTCAATCCCAGTTTCTTGGTGCCCGTTGCTACAAGGGCAATAACTTTCAACACTCCGCAAGGGTGCCAGACATATCTTTCACACTGAACCATCCGTAATGCTCGAGGAGAAAAGGCTAACCAGCAAAAATGGAAAATGTAATTGCGGAAAACTTGTGCCTCAAAAAATCGCATCAAAAAATATATAAGAAACAGTAGGTACTCAACGTCCAGGAAACAAAAATATTGTTTACCAGTGTAATTAATATATCATGAATACATTTAGAGCACTATTTCTCAAACTTTTTAAGTGCGTCGGTCTTGCTGATGTAACCGCCTGTAGGATGCACCCCCGAAATTGTGATTTGCAGATTTTGACCTTTAGATTTTTTGATACTTAGAATCGTTTTGGCTGGCGATGTTTCATCTAAATGACTTCAACTTCGTCAGTTTAATCTTTGATTAGCATTATCAGGATATATTTCGATGCAACTGTAGGTTTCTTCCACCCCTCTCATTCGTGATTCGAAAGGTAGTGGATCCATAGATATTTGGAATTGAAAATGAATGACAAAACGTTCCTGTTTCCCTCTCGTTCGATTCTTTATGCGCATCATACACGAGAGAACTTGAAAATATTGTTATTTTTACAGATCTATGTACCTACTAAAGAAAATCGGAACCTCTGATGTTTAAAATCAACTCAAACTAAATAGTTCTTACTCATAACATAGAGTTTCATATTACGAAATACGTATTTCGACAGCTAAATTGTTATCTTCAATGGAAATAATGTGAAAGAAAGGACACGTCACCCATAAACTTTTGATAGCGATTCCTGAAAGAGCACATTGTAGTAACCCACAATTGACACGCTCTATTTTGAGGTGTTCAAATCGTTAAGGCGGAAATTACGAGTTTATTCAGGCTAGGTTGCGGTAACAGTGTCTAATTATATTTGACTTTCAGTCATGGAACACCATTCATCTTTCAGATTCAACTCTGCTTGTTGTTTTCCTACTTCCGTCGACCGTTACTACAGGTATGGCATTTCCTTATCCACATTGCCAACTTCTTCAGTAATACTAAAACTGGATTTCGTGTTATTGCATGCATATGTATCACCTTCTTCTAAACATCTAGGCCAAGTCACCTTATTTAGAAATTCCATCCCAGTAAACTATCGAGAACTTTCTTATTTATTGACATATGCATATATATATGAAATAAATACGTTTCGAGGCTCATACAATTATTAAATGTCTGTAAACAGTTTGTTTGTTTCATCAAGAAACGTAATTTCCCGTACATCGCAATTCATCCCACTCGGACATGTTCAGTTCAATCGGGCAAAATGAACGTCGGATGCCCAATCAAATTAAACATCAATTATATAATAGAAAACGCATCAAATTAGGGAAAGATACCCGGGGGTTAATGGCGAATGTTCGGGCGAGACGGGGACTAATCACACAGTTTAATCTAAAACCGACCACCATTATTCTTTAATCGGATTAATAATAAATTGGAATAGATAAACTAATTTATGGACAGTAATTCATTAGGGAGACATCAGTAACAAGCAGATTTACAATCCAGGTAATGGAATTACAGTTGTACAAATGTCATTACATAAGTGTAACCGCGCTGACTATTAGCTAATAAAATCGATCCGAGCTGTAATCTTCCTAAAACCCCGTCGAGTAATGGAATAGAGGTACTGCCAACGCAGAGGAAACGCTCCCATGTTCGTGTGTTCGGGTGTATTTCTGTGTGCGTTTGTATAAAGTTGTATTTGTACTATTGTGTGTGTGTAGAGGAAGATACAGCACTGCAGTAATTTAGATACATTAACTGCACAATTACTGGGTATTTTTGTAGACACTTAAATACAAACGACTCAAAACAACGGCTTTTGCTTTGAATAATTAGCTACTTACTGGACGTGAAAATATTGATCAAATACACAACATATACTTTAAAGTGGATTTTTATCGATGGAAAACGAAAGTTGATTGAACTTGTCAAACCTCATTTCTGTTGATTAAGTTTCGAAATAATGCATGCGATTTGCATAATCATAAAGTACACATACATTATGTGAATGCAACGTTCTTTGAATTTTCTGAGCTCTATAGTTATCTTATAAACTTGAAAGAATATCATTTGCCTATTGTTAGTTACTCCTTGCTGCTTCTGAGCCAATGTCCACTGAAAAAGTTGTAGTTGTCCTTTTTCCTAACGTATATTAGACCATACACTATTTCTAAACACGCTACATTGCGTTTCGTTTCCAACAAAAAACCTGCCAACAAGTGCAAAAATTTGCGGAGATTACGAAGTTATTTTTTGAGAATGTGGTTCATCGCGCACTGCATTGAAGCTTATTGGCTTATTGCGTCTTTTACCTCTTCCGGCTGCAGGAATCGAAATCCAAACTGTTTAAATCTTACAGCGTTTGGCTTTTGATATTCACGAGGACCATGTTGCAAAATTTTCTTTTCCTCACAACATGCCTTATAAGGTGTTCCACTATTCCTATTATACGGAAATTTTTGTTAATCTTACAGTATCATGTCAACAGACCCACTGCCTTCCCAATTTAGTTCCTGCCCCTTTGCGTTTTGTCCTATGAGGGTCCCGTGATGAACATGCCAGATAATCCCTGCAGTTCTTCGGTGTTTATCATGTTACTCCTTCGGCTAGTTTCCTAATATGGAATTCCACGTCTAGGTTTAGCGCTTACAAGCTTCCTCCTTGCTCATTCCCTTGCCAGGCGGTTGACCTCTTTTTCCCTTATATCCCCCGGTGTACCAATACACACCACAGATACACTCTATTGTTCACTTTGCTAAGGAAACCAATGTATTCCTTCACAGTCATTCAGTGCGTTTGTACGTTCTGAATTGCCCTGGGAGCTACTGGTTTTCCAGTAAATGATATGGACGTTTCTGCATCGCATCGGCTGCATCTCTGTATTATGTCGCATGCTAGGTTTCCAGGTTCATGCTAACGCTTTCTTTCGCTTCAATTTTCATTGAGTAGTCTTCGCAGTTCCAACTTCACATGCATATCGGAAGAAACTACCCTGAAAGGTCTTTTAGCTTCATATATGGTGCTAATTTTATCGAATCCTATCTTTGTTTCTTAGCAAACTTCCAAGGGATTTAGAAGACATTTGAAGAAGTCCGACTTAAGCAAAAGCTGTATGAAATTCCTTGGTAGCCAGAAAGTAAGCGACAAGGTTTGGAAAATTTAGTTGGTTCTTCGTCATCAATCACCCCAGTGTAAAAGTTTAAGGAGGGTGGTAATCGATGTGAGAGATAAGTATTCATATAGGTACATATATAAAACAGCTCTTCAAGCTTTTATAGACTCAAGCTTCAACTGCTTTTGTTCTGCTTGGTACTCCGTCAGCCTTCTATTTCAAATTGTCTCAAGTTATACTCTATGAATGTCTTCCACCTCATTTACATCTCCAATACGTCTGTCAGTATTTCTGCTCTTCTCCATTCTTAAGATGGCTTTATCATCTTACCTTTCTTACTCTCGTAATACCACCAATTATTCATTGGTTGCAATTCATCTAGTTCACAGTTCGTTTCTATTGCTTACAATTAATCCTATGAATCGGGTAGGCGCTAATACATTTTTGCATGTACAAAAAGTCTGCGACAGGCCACGGAGGGCGTTCCTGTGCGCAAACTGTTTGTGCGGGAAAAATACTCTAATGGGTACGCGCTTTGCACTCACACAAACAAAGATTTTCCTTGGCGTTATAGCAATACTTTAGTAATTTCATAATTATTCGATGTAGTGGTCTGAGCACTGCTTTTTGTTATAGCCCCTGACTCAAGCTCTTATCTACCTTTTTTAGTTCTTCGACTTTACTGCTTAGTAAGGACTCTACGATTAGGTGCACATCCCATTTCTTCATAACTATGAGCTTTATCTTTTACTCATTCATGTGGTTTTTCTTTTCATGGACCTGAAAATTCCTCCCAACTCCGTTCTTGTCGTTACTAACATTACGTCATTGACATAAGCTGAGCATTGATGACCGTCTTAATAAATTATATCACTTGTATTCATATCTCTTTCCTTACATATCATCCCTAACACTAAATTGATCAGTGCTGTAAGGAAATAGTCTTCTTTTTCAAAATCAGTTTTAATATAGAATGCATTCTATACTTTTCCTTCTCATACTTCTGCTTGTTTTCAGTAAATATATACGTATAGACCCGTAAATTATACATCTTTTATAGAATCTTGAGCTTGTATGAAATTGCCTAGATACATACATCTCATATGAGATTTAAATTTTGTTCACATGTGTTTCGTTGGAGTGGCTTTATGCCCGTCAATCCTCAGATCCTTGTCTTAGTGGAACTGTCACACTGGACTAATTACGCGCAAATCTATTACCCCGTCTTTCTGTACGCAACAAACTACACGTAGCCATAAAATCAATTTGGTTAAAGGAAGAAATCGATATACCAACAAGTCTAGGCTGTATATGCGTTGCAGCTTCAAGCCGGTTCACCAGCCTCGAAGGTTCAAAGGGTTGAGGTGAATCTAGATGTCTTCTGAGCATTGCTGCTAATGTTTTATATGCTACCACTTTTATTGATATTACTCCGTAATTAATGCACTCATGTTGTAACCGTTCTTATGAACATGATACACTTAACACTTCCGTATTACATATCTTATATTTATTACCACTGTTCTTCTGTTATAGGTCAGCACTTTGGCTGGTATATCACTACCTAATGACATTTACTGATTTTCAAGTAATCAACAACCTCTTACATTTCTGTTTTATTCAGCTTTTCTACATTTCCTTTTATTGGTTCTTGGTCCCCATTACGTTACAACTATTGTCTTTTGTGCTACTTTCTCCCGAGGAGCTCCTTATAGTGCTACATCCATCTTTCCTCTTTGTTAACGCATAAGGATTTAAATACTATATGTATTAAGGTTTTTCTAGAAACTCCCTCTTTCTTTTCTTTGTATCTCGATAGAATCATTATAAGGCAGTGTTCAGTGTTAGTGGTATCACGGTGACACAGCAAACAAAACATTACATTTTCTTCTGAATTTTCCTACATATTTGCTTCGACGATTTTCTTAATTCTTTCCTCCGTATGTACTAATATATATCGTGTTTTCTCAACCTTAAATACTGCGTGGTAGCACCTATCATCTGGACTGATCTGAAATTGTAAAGGTAATGTGGTAATGAGTCGCTAAGATGGACATTCACTCGCCTTAGAAATTGTATACCTGCATTTTGTAATCCTTTAAAAACAACCCCTTAATTGGATTGCTTTTCTTCTACGTTCATATATTACACAGAGATACATACACGGCTAGCCAAGGTTTTTGTTTGTATCTCTTCTTCGAATGTAGATGTTCAGTATTCTTTGCATCTTTTGGAGAATCGTTCTGTTTTTGGTTTCTAGATTTCTCATTTATTTAGTCTTCTCTCGTCAATATGTGTATGTGTATATGTTCGTTTTAATGCTTTCATTCGTTTTCTCGCATGTTATTATATTCTGAATGCTCTCCACAAATGGTTCTAAAAAATGCCATTTCTACTGCGTTTGGCGTTTGTAAGGTTTGAGTAATGTCCGATCTGGGTTCAACTTCATTGATTATTATTGGTCTTACTGTTGTTTCATACATTTTGATCTTAACATCTGTACTCATAAACAAGCATTTTGTTTCATCGTTCGTCATTTAAGTCGCTTTCATTATTTGATCTCTTGGATATCGTTTCTACTACATGCAAACTATGCCGGTCAGTTGGAATGATAAATAATATTGTAAAGAAGTATCTTATTTACAAGATTACCAAATATTTACTTGCAGATATTACATCAAGTAGTTCACTGTGATAGGTCTAATTGAAGCCAATTAAACTGAAAACAAACAAACAAAAACTATTAGTTAATTAAAGCAATCTTGCAAAAATTTGAAGGAGTCAATTAAAGCGAAGCCACCTATTTAAAACAAAGCGCGGCAATTTTAATTATATTTATTGACTTAATGGCTCTTGTCCAGTCAAACGAAGCCCGGTTGTTCCTCTCGCTTTTGCTACGGTTCGTACTCCCTCGTTACGCCGTTATTTTATTTAGAGACGAGTGTAATTTTATTTAGCATTCCCCGGGTTTGCGTTAATTTCAGTTATAATTAAATACAAAACGGCGAGCTTCTCTGCCGTTCCATTTTTCCTTTAATTGAAGTACGTGGAACGCAATTAAAAGAATCTGAGGAGATTGACTAACACTTGAATTCCTCAAGATGTTTATTCTTTAGTTACAACCCTTCCGTGATTCTTTTCTTTTTGTTTTATTAAAAGGAGTGCTAATTTCATTATGGGGACCATTTATTTAAGTTGGCCGAATTTACATTTTAATTTAGGAGGAGGCTTTTTAATTAAAAGAGTGTTCTTTTAGGTATTTTAGGTTCGTCCTGAATCGTATCGACTTATAAATTTATACCCGGAAAATGTTAAACTGATGAGTATACTAAGCTGTTCAATAATAATGAATATAGCGAATTTATTCACTCCTATTACTAAAAATCTGTATTTTCTTATTCTATATTTCTTATTAGGCGTTTATGAATTCACTTTCGGATCGACAGCACTTCAGTTTGTGTGCTATCAAAAATAATCAACGCATGTACATATGTTAAAAATGTAACAATTATGATCGGGAAGCCTATCATTTAATCTTACTAAATTAATGCCCTTGTTGTGCTTATTTAAAAAGGGTATAATATTATTCATCGACTTGTCATACATACTTTTAAGTTTTACTCTGCTTAAGCTGCTTTCATCCAACTTATTAACTCTCGGAGACTACAGCGCACCATTCTTATCGACCGCCCCTAAGGCCTTATTTTCATAAACGAACGTTATTTATAGATCGGCAGTAAAGCAAATTACAGAAAGCTATTAGTTCTAAAAGAGTGTAAGTGGAGGAAATGAGAAGTCATTTGTAGGGATGATTAAAACTTGAAGTACTGATTTATAATTAATGTGCCCGTCTGAAATGCTATTCGTGCCAAGCTAACGGGTGAAACGTAAAATAGTGCAGTTTTGACTTTCTAATTAGCTCTAGAAATTGCATTTCGATCGGGTTTCAGTGATTAAGCGTCCGTTTAAACGACCTAGCTATTTTAAGTTTCACCTAAATAATTGTTAGTTTCTTTAAGATTAAGTTATAACGAAAACTTGTTGTAACTTGATTTTGTAAAGTAAATTTTCTGTTAAAGAATTAGGAACATAGGTGTGATACGGGTACTACCTACTACTCTATCGAAAATACCATTCACGCACTGTGGACTTAAATATGGGTAGTGGCACAATCAACTCAGACCTTTGAAGTTCTATCGCCATCGGGTGGGGCGCCCTCGAATATTCAAATTTGCCCACTGTCCAAGCGGTAATTAATTACGAATATTAGATAGGAACGCAATGAGGTATTTCTATTTTTCATTAGCTAATTTCCCGTACCCTGCCCTCTTGTCAACAACTGTAAATAAGATCTATAGAGTAATGAGTACCACTCACGTATTTCTCATCACCACCTCAAACGGCGTGTCAAAGTGGTCGGTATAATTACACATGTGGTATCATGAATGGGTAAAACCACCGCATCATAATAAATTCGTACGTTTATGGAGTACATTAAATGAATTAAAAGGAAATATTGTTGTGGAGACACTATCAGGCTATCCCATAAGTTTACAGCCAGGAAAGGATCGGCAGTATTGCCTTTACGATATTTGTTCTACGGCTCGTACACAACTTACTTTTTACTTGCAATTAAAATAATTTAAACTATTTTATTTCTGATTATTTTCTCGAATTTCCTTAAAAGAGAACTAATTTCGCCCAAAATTCGTCACAGGTGGAAAGTCTAAAGCAGAGGGTAAGAATGCCTTTGGCGGTTATTTAATTGTTTCTTCATATTGCTATTGAGAATATAAAATATAATCATCTTAACCTTGAAATCCCTCGGGATTACTGCTACCACTAGACGCTTAGACTTCAAACGTTTTCCGTCCATTATTTCTTATTCCTGCATTGAGTTTTCCAACAGTTGATATTCATCGTTCGTACGCCTCCATCAATGTCGTCTCACTTCTTCTGGGCTTTTCTCTGATTCTAGGGCTTTCAGAATTCTTTCGCGTACTCTCTATTTTTCAGTTCTTCCTACGACTAATCGTAGATCATTTAATGTTAAGATATATGATATACTAAGAGATATGTAATTGTGAAGCAGTTAATTTTCTAATTATTAATATAAGAAACTAGTTATCTAAGAAGTAAAATTGTCCAATACTTCCTATCCTAACACTCGCTAGGTACATATCCGAATAACAATACCAATTGCAATTTCAGTTTATAGTCGTTCACCTAGGGTGAACACATATACAATACATTATACAAAGCCAACAATCTTTTTATTATTATCTGAAGGGTTTATTGAGGTAATAATTTTAATGGGTAGTGAAATGTTGCTGGTTCCTGGCGTGACATTAAGCCATTGCAGATGAAAAATCTCATTCTGGAAAGAAGTAATTCAAATACCAAAAAGGAGCTCCTCAGATAATAGTAGTACATTAACTAGTGCAGTATAAATGTTGCAGTAACTAGTTGTGAGGAGTTTTAAATGTTATTTTGCAAGTAGAACAAGAGACCACGAAAACGAGTTAAATATAGGTACTTTTGCTTTATGATCTTAAAGTTAATCACAACTCGACAAAAGCAATCAAAAACATTAACAGAATATTGGTATCTAATACGTAAAATTACCTTAGCGGATAACGTATCTACATAGCTAGTTGTGATCCTCATTGGAAAATACACGAAAGAAGGAAAGCATTACTTGTAAGCTATGATTAAACCGAAGTTTCCTCCTGGAAAAACAATGGTAATTACTAGGTCGTTTGCGATTGGCACTATTCATGAAATTCCAGTCCTTTTTGAACCACCGTGAAACTACTAACGAAATAAAATTCTACGTTAGTGTACTTAGCCTTTGTTTATTTAAGATTAAAATATAGTGATGTTCAATTTCTATTTTCATCTTAAGGTGTAAGGGAACCCCTTTTTAAGGCAGTCAGATTTAGGTTAGAACTGCAAAATAACCTAATGAAAAGGGTTGCACTTTCCACCTAATGTCAACCACACTTGCTTTTTGCATTGTATTAGTACTTAATTCCAGGATTTTCTTGTTTTCCTTTTTTGTTTAACATGCCCTCTAGGCAGGATTTTGTTTAAAAGGTTATAATTCAGAGCATTACTTTCAATATAGATCTAATTATCACGTGTTAAATATTATTAAATTCCATGCAATAATTTTGTTTCCCTGCTAAACGTGTGCAACACCTACCATATATGTATATATTAGTCAAAATTCACCTTTTTTGGAAGAAATATATTCCGTAATAATACTTTCAATACGGTCTAGAACACGTGGAAGCAAAGAAAAGATAAAATGTGACTGTGGCTCAACCAAATAGATGGTCAATTTATTTACTTTCATGCGGTATGAAACTTGAAAAATTGAAATAATATAGTAATACATGTGAAGATCTTTGCCAAAACTCCCAAATGTACCCTCAATTTCAGAAAATTATCTCACACCAAGTTCACTTTCAAACCACAAATTAAACAGAAAAAATTATGCATTAAATTATGCTAGAGGATGAGTAGCGTTGGTTTCAGAAAGGAAAATATGACCTATCTATCACTTATGCAAGATCTGGGAAGGTTAGTCAGTCAGCAGCCAATTATTTTTATTGGAAATGTAATAGATAACTTCTAGGAAGCTTGGCTGATGCTATAGAGCGTGATCACAGAAAATTCCACGCGTTTTCCAATTACATCCATAAAAAAGTGCCCAAATTGTATGAAGAAATATTTTCACGTATTTGTTTGGCGGAAGTATAGCTTATGTTCAGGAACTATATCAGAACTACCAAAACAGTTCCATGGTTTTGTAAATGTGTAAATGAATATGCGATTGATATCAAAGGATCAGAAGAACGTTATAATATAAATCCTTTCTTATTATTTCATATTTAATTAGTTTTCCCTCGATTGAAGGAATTAAATCAAAGACATTTTAGTGAAATGCACTAAATATAAAGTTACTCGCCAGAGAATGAAAAGCTGTATGATTAGGCATACCGTGGGATATGGAGACATATACTCAGGAGTATCGATCTTTCGCAGTAATAAGTTTTAGTTATGATTGTTCTGGAGAATTATTGTTAATAATGCAAATGGGTCTAAATCAAAGTAACAAAATAACGAACCGGTACTATAGTGCTTTATAGAACTTTAAACTTTGTTCCACTTTTATTCTTCCTTTGATAGCAGTTACAGACGCGTAAATACAGATATAGTTTTGAAATTTCGGGCATCTCTTCCTATTCACTAGGATTCCTTCGTTTTATCTTCAAACTTGGTAGCAAACGTGTGCACTATCAACCCAGAAGGGGATAACTTCGATGAACACCTTCACAAAATAAACTTCCTTTGGACTTTTGAGTTAATGAGCCTTTGGAGATCAGCCTAAAGATCAGCGACAATTGTACCCTTCAGGATTTTGAACAGCTTTGATGAAAATCTTGTTTACAAAACTAACCTCCACTTGAAGTTAACATCTAGTTCCTTACATCTTTGTGGATTACCTTCAGAATCAGCGACAACTATCAGATATTTGAGAAAGCTAAGCTAATCTAATCTAAATTCACTTTTCAAGAACCAGATTTTGAACTACCTTGGAGCAAATCTACCCTGATTAAAGGAAACTTTTTCATCTCGATCTAAAGCCATCTTCTTTACCAGAATCTCGGTTGGATCCTTTGGAACTTCTGAAAGTTATCCTATCCGAAATCTTCAACAATTCAAATTCCGCCTAAATCTCCATCGACATCATGATTGCACGTGTGGTACTTTTATCTAATGTTGTGGAGATTGCACCTGTGTCATAACTAATCCTTAAGACGTCTTAAATACATCTTTAAATATATGATTTTGAATGAGATTTGAATGCTGGTTTCCAAATATCGTCTTCACATTGGGATCTGAGCATACAAATTGTAACATAACAAATTTGTGCTCGAAGGATAGCACTTTATGAAAGATCTTGAGGTTACTAAAGATGTGTAACACGGATGAAATTATCTGGCTAGTTGTCATGCGCCCAGTAACAACCTTATTGTAAAGCAGATCCATGGCGGCGGATGTAAAAAATTAAAAAGATCATCACGTAACTAAGTACAAAAAATTCTTCTTAAAAACGGAGGGAGAATAATGGTTTTTGTTGCTATCTCATTAGTAATGGCACAAACTTTATCCCAGACAATACTTCATATCTTCTGCTAAAGTTTACCAAAGCACTTCAATTTATTTTTGCAGGAAACTATCTTCGTTTGATTAATCTAGAAATACAAGTTTTTTTAATAATAATTTCAATTTCCTATTATTGGAATCAGTATCGTTGTACTCATACAATAGCATTTGTCGCACACAAAGAGAGTGACACAGGGTAGCTAATTGACGATTTCATTATTAGATTAAAAATGTCGGAAATTATTTCAAAGTGCATCTGGCAAATGGAACACGCATTACTAAAATGACAATTAACGTAAGTAGCCGTTCACCCCGCTCATCCCACGGGATGCGTGCAGCACTTCGATACATATGTATGTGTGTGTACATTGTATATGAATGGTATGTATATATTATAAATATATGTACGTAGCTTCCAGCATCTTGGATAAAATAAGAACATGAACTTTGGAAAAACATTTTTTGTAACAATGACACGATCAGAAGGTACGTATATGTAATTTGACTGTATTATTATCCTACTTGTCCTTTTCGGGCATTCTCCTTATACGTAACCCCAAGCACTATCGCATTCAATGCGATAAAATACTAATAAATCTACTCATACCGAAAACGAAGAGTGTACCTAAATTACTGCTATTTTTGAGATATCTCAACAAATACGTTGTGCAATATTACCTAATGGGTAATATTGTCACATTGTAGTCAAGTTGCCTGAAAGAGAAAACGAAAACGGGATATAAAAAGACTATAAAAGAAGTATCGTGAGGTCGCATGTAACCTAGACTGATGCGATGCTGTCCAGCGGAGGATGCGTATATTTATAAAGTTGACAAAAAACGGTTAAACAGAACCATCCTTCATCATTATCGCGATTATTAAAATGAAAAGACACCGTAGAACGAACATCACATGTGGTTTTGGTTTATATTAAAAGCTGTCGTTGTCCGAAAAACCTGCGCGAGTATCATATTCTCTTAATTAAGGCTGTAAAACCCGCCAAGAGCCCTCATTAGGGGCTTGTCACACCGACGTCCCATAATGAATCTTGACGAGGTACTTTTTATTATGTGCGCTTTTAACTAGATTTCAAATAAATTTAATTAAAATTATTTTTTGGCTCGTAACAATGCCGTCGAGGAGTGCCTCTCGTTTTATTCTATTTCAATTACGTGAATTATAATTAGGATTTTATTTATAATTCCCATCGGAGCACCCACAGCAATGAATCATACCGATTATAAGGTAAAGATGTTTAGTATTTAATTAATTGGCGTGCTATATTTCGAGAACTATTTTGCAATCTTTCATACAGAATGTATTTTTTTATTTTGCAGTGACCGGATTCAATTTGTTGTAGTACAAACCGCAACAATGGCATTTCGATACTTCGATATACAAATATGCCGGTTTAGCAACGCTTAATACTATATAGAGCTTTCACAATTAATATCCGTTTTTAGTGCCCCTAATTGTATAATACTGTGTTATTATTTCTTGCTAACAAAAACCGGATCGCAACATGAACCTCGCAGTAACACACACACATTAATATCATCGATGAACCATCAATTACCTTATTATTAAAAAAGAAACTATACGCACCTTAAGATTTACTCCAGACATTTGAATATATGAAAGAGAAGTCAATTTGAAAGGCAGTCTAAGGACAAGTTACCAAATATTACATCAGGATTAGAACCTTTAAATATTAGGCGATCTCTAAAGCTTTCTAAAATTTTCCGGAAAGTAGTCAAGTAAAAACAATGTTTTCCGAATGTCTTTGACGCTAAAACTGAATCTTAATTTTGTAAAATACATATTATACCTACCACATAAAATGTGAGCATCTTCTGCCATGACATTTTTCAATAACCTTGCTTGCACACACATTTAGTGGATTGGTTACTTATGCCTCCTCCTCCTGCCTCCTGCACAGAACACCCTAAATTGAAAGGTAACTCAAAATCTGAGTAGGGACCATGTTTAGCGCCACCTGCTGAGTATACTGGTTGTTAAATTTCGCGCGGATTATTTAAATTGTTGTTTGGAGTGTTCTTATTATTAATTCAAACTGGAATTCATGAGACTTCTTATATAATACCGAATTGTACGATTTTTTGAACTTGTGTAACATACAACAGTACTATTTTAGACGTCTCAAATCTCTTGAGAAAAATACTTGTTTTGTTGGAAGGGTTTAAATCAGAACAAAAGAAACGCGATTTTTTCAAATATTATTTAGAAGATAGTAAGCTTACATTGATCATTATTATATCATACATTTTAGAGAACTTATTACACACTCACTTTTCATCGAGGCAGAATTGATAGTCCTGTGCAAAACCCTCGTCCTTTTTCAGCCGGACTTGGAATTAAAAAAAAATACACCTGGCTCTTCACCTGCACGATGTTTCAATGCATGTAGGAAAGATGTTTCTATTTTCGCCTCTCCAGTAAGTCCTAATAAATACACATTATTTACTTTTTAGTGTTAAGGTTATTATCATGTTTACTAACCTGGCATATTTATTGTAGGAAGTGAATTCCTTACTAAATAAGAACCGTTCAAGCAATTTTCAACAAAATGCTTGCAACATATAAAACAAGTATTATAGAAAGTTTCTCTGTCATATTCTGCGATATTTGGATTCCCTGCCCTATCAATCTATATTTTGCACTGCTCGTCATTATTTACAGGAAATCTATGTCTGGAAAGCATATAAATATTTCACATATGTTTGCATAGAAAGAGTATAAAAATTACCAATGGGAAAACTCGTCCTTATAATTAGAAACAAAACACTTTTTACAATATTTTGTTGCCATAAACATCTTTGAAATTTTTTAACTCAGAACTCACAATCAGTACACACGTGATACACACAAACTTACTGCGATTGAACCTAAGTTGAAACGGAAACGCAGTACAATTAATAAAGGATAGCTGTCTCCAGTTTCTAGTATACTCCGTAGAGGCGCACTAATAGTATTTTAAAAAGATAACAAAAGTCCACGTTCCCTGGCCTCCTGGTAACGAACTCGTAGCCAACGCTAGAGACAAGCGATTCTAAACAGACGACCCTCACCAAATACTTTCTGCTTCGATGGGAGTGTTGGAGGGTACATGCTAGGAGTGCAATTTCCCGCTCTCACTGTGCAAGTAGGTGTTAGAGTTTGTTTTTTGAGAGAACAGCACATTACGTCATGAAAATATGCGCGAAGTGTGACGTTTCACTAACTTTCGCTATTAGGTTGCCATGGTAACGTATAGAGAACACCAAATTTGGTTCATTGCGCCGTTGACGTAATGTGCTCTTTTTAACGAAACAAACTCTAGCCGTCACGTCACTCAAAACTGCTGGCTGCTGTTTCGCGAATTAACCAATGTACGATGTTTTTCACAACTTATGCATCCAACTAAACCAAAAGAAAGTTCAAACAAAATAAAACAAAAAAAGCCGTAATTAATTTTTTTAATATTAAAGCTTCATATGGCAGTTTTTGAGAATCCCTAAGGTCAAGTAAGATGTCTATTGCTTAGACCTAGAAACATAAACACTAGAAAAATTCAAGCCATAGCAATATGAAGTTTGATTCTTCTCCTTCGCCTCCTTTGAATTCGATCGAACTTCAACTCGGAAGGATACGGGCGGGGTCACGACAACATACTATTATCGAGTAAAGCCGAATGTTACAATTTAGAGAAATAAATGTATGTGCTAGTAAAATTAAGTACATACATTTTTTGACAACACCATCACCGTATATATACAAAAGTTTTTGTATTGCCTATAAAAATAAAGAACAATTCTGCGGGGCAGAACATCAATACGAAATCCGCAATAAAAACTATACACCGATGGTGGACAGGCGTTTCACTGCAAAATACCAGAAACAAATTTATTACAATGCTTATAAATTTTTTAATCATTCAATATATTTAAAACATAATCAAAGAACAATTAATTGGGAGGGCGATTTACAGCATTAAAGAATCCTTTGGGTTTTCCTAGTGAGAATATATGTTTGTCAATAATTTTTTCGTGAGAATTTGTATAATATTATTTAACGTATTAAGTATTTATTCTTTTATCTATTTAAATGTTTGTTTGTCCATTTATGTTTTCTTACGTGTAATATATTCTTTTACTATAATCTATTGACATTGCGTATTATTTTGTATGCACTCAGAAGAATTATATCTTTTATTTTCTCTATATATACATATATTGCAAATGAATAATGTAATGTTGACCTTATTTCAAAAATATTATTGGTCGCGACTGTTTTTGAAAAAGTAAATGTTATTATTATTATTATCTATATTTAGCTCTATTTTGCGCTAAGTTCAACGACGGTCACAAAACAACGCTTTTATTTAAAAAATTTCTTTTTAATTATGTTTTTCTTTTACGCTCATCGGCTTCCTCATGGGCTCAGGGGCTATGATCGGCCGGACAGATATTTTCCTAGCTACTCTTCGTACAGCTACGCTACCTGGAATTTCCAACGCTAAAGTGCAAAAGCTTGTGAAACAGGGCCAAGATTACATACAGGCTAAAGAGACATAATCAAGACCAACTTCACTGGCAAACGGCGGAAGCTACTAAACGTAAGAAAAGGACGGAAGTCCAAAAGGCTAGATCGGAGGGCAGTACCCCGCAGGTCTTCCGAAAGGCAAGGGGGCAGAAGACTTAACCTTCAAAGAGGCTGCTTTTGGAGAGGATCGCGGTAGTATGCAACGACTATCCAGCCACCCAGAAGAAGCCGGCAAAGCTTAAGGTAGCCCGGGACTCTATTATGGAGGTATATAACATCATTGCGGAGCAAGGGGTTTCAAGTCCGCTTTAAACATGCTCGTATATGCGGCAGAACCGCTCTCAAATCTGTTAAGTCTAATTAAAGGAATAAAGCTGGAGAGCGTACTCTAAGGACGCATGAGGACCACAATAGATCTGGAAAGGTCGCAGTGGAACAGGCATCAGTGCCACCTCAAGTAATCTACATCTACATCTACTCTCATCGGCTTGCGCTAACTCCATGTAATCTTATAAACGAATTTGATGCATTAATTATGACAAAAACGATGTATGCCCAGGACGATATTTTCTTTATCTTTTTTGATATTTCCACAGATCCTCAAGATCACTTGAAAAAATTTAATAATCTAGTTTAAATTTTTGAAATGTAATGTGCATATTCCTTTCCATGCATTACCAATGGATCTTTACAAAGAATATGTCTTTATTTCGTTTACACTGTGTGATTGCCGAAAGAAGAATAGTAACGTAAACTGTAAAAAACTAATTAATTGATGCGGGAGTCACTTGTTGAAACTCCATAACGAATAACTTATGATAAATCAAAAAGACTGACAGTATTCATTCACCTGATCAAGCCACAGTGTGGGGAAACAATATTGTAGTGGTACTATGATTAAATAATTTGAAACGTACAACGCCTTTTTGATTTATCATAAGTTATTTCTAGAAAACTATGTCCAAAGCAAATAAACATTAACTAAGACAGAGTACCGGTAATTTTTGCTAAATTGTTATTCTCAGGTCCACAAAGGCAATGAAGTACTTCCACAAATCTACTACGTCGCATAGAATTTTCGGTTAAGTTGTTGTAAGCATTTTCAGAATCATATCCCGTAAAGCAGAGCATAACAGTGATTACATGTATTTCATTGATACCAAGTTTAAGCTTCGAATTTTCTGTTACTCAATAAATAATACTACACCTAGTACCTGAAAAAGCTTGTTATGATACTTGAGGAGAGCTATGCTTAACTCCTATCCTTACCATACCATTATTTGGAAAACCATATGCGCATTTCTACAACTAAGCTGTGACCTTCAGCGGAAAAACCAAGAAGGAACTGAATGCCTGTTATCATATTTGGCCAACATGTCGTGAGCATCATACCCTAAACTAAACACAGCGATCGCTACCCCCATAAATATAGCACACTACGCAACGTATACGTGCCTGACATTACCAATTCATTATTGACGCTAAACACCTTTTACTGTAAGTAAATATTAATACTAAATGTTACGTTCTCGTGAATAAGTCACAAACAGTAACTACCATGTACTAAAACATGTTCTTTCCGTTCCCATGAATATGTCAAAATAACTATTAACACATTGACTGCCCAACCAATCTTGCTGATATTCACCGGGAGGCCACTATATTGTTTTTTTCGTAATACATAGTATCCAACATTAAATTTAAGTAAAAGAATAGTGATGAACTTGATTGAAAAGAAATAGCCGCGACTCCCTGTGAAACTTAAACACAAGTTTTTCAGCACGAATCATGGCTATCATATTTGAGCACGTCACAGAGAGGTCAGCAGTCCAACTTCTACAAAATTTGTATCTAAGTGATAGCTATGGCTTAACATGTAAATACATTGTGGCTATCGTATTTGATAGCCAAAGCATCAACGAAATCATCACTGACTATTAAATATGATAGCCATGGCAGTCAATGTGTTAATTACATTGTGTTATGTAAAATGTATGTGAGGTAAAAGTTTGGAAATAAATATAGATTGTTATCAACTGACTTAGGCATTGCTGCACTTAAACTATACTGGAAATGCTGTATTTATTACAAATTATTGAAAACATTATTTAGGATCTAACAATTGGTAGCAATCTAAGATGTGGTAAGGATATCTTTATTATGTTTTCTAAAAACATAGAGTTTAGACAGACTGCTGCGTGTATTATCCACCATGGATACTGCAATGATACACAAAGACTCATCACATTTTTGTATGGGTTCATTTGATTACTTTTAGGCCCATCAAAATTTAAATTGCATTAACAAAATCAACATAATCACCGAGAATTAGGTTTCGATACTTGGAAAATAAAACCATATCATCCACACAACCAATAAGGGCCGCTCCTATTCCTCGAGCTGAAGCCGAGGCTTCACATCTCTGGTGTGGAGGCTTCTTCCTCAATACAATTGGTACCAATTTAATATGTGGTAAGGATATCTTTGTTATATTTTCTGAAAAGATAGAGTTTCGACAGACTACTGCGTGTATTATCCACCATGGATACTTCAATCATATGCACTCATCACATTTTTATATGGGTTCATTGGTTAACTATTAGGTCATTCAAAATTAAAATTTTATTGGATTTTTTAAATTGCAATAATAAAATCAACATAATCACTAAGGATTTAGTTTTGATACTTGCAAAATAAAACCATATCATCCATACAACCAATAACTCGTTATGTTGTTGAAATAGTGTAGTAGCATGAGAGACCATCTTAAATAAATATTCCCCCTTTTTTAAGTTCCAATTTATAAAACAGAAGGAATTTTAATGTTTTTATTGCTGATTAGCAGCTTTCTCCCATTCTTTATCCAGAGCTTTGTATACAATAACTTTAAAAAGGACAGTGCGTATCTATTCCATATAAAAGTCTCTTCTCCTGATGTAAAAGATATAGTATGTCTAATACACCGTCTTTACTCATCGACCAACATCACCACCTTGTGCGATAGCAAGTCACGTTCCGAACTAGCCGTCCGTCTTTACTTACTTAGACCCAGTCGAGGGAAAAAACGTTCCAACCTCATCAAAACATAACGAAGGCTTTCCTCCGGGCCAAATCATATTATAACTAATTGAAGTGGGCTTGGTAGAAAGAACCCTCGCTATTCTTATACAGCTCCCAAGTTCACTTTACCTATTTTACTCTCTCCGTGTAGGTACGCGTATATGTACATACGCCTAGCGCTAACCGATAAAACCCAGATAGGATAAATGTAAACGTAGCATTATCCTAGATTAAAATTTGGCGTGAATGAATTTGATAGTAGTTGTAAGAATGGTTGATTTAGCGTGCATGTGTATATGGTCTTGATAGAAAGCATTAGGCATCAAAATGTTTCAAATAAACCATCTCAAGATATGAACCCACAACGATTTGTGAACAAATCAAGATCTCTTCCAATTAATCTTAGGATGATATGATGATATGGAAATAAACTAGAATATTGTAAAGCACCATTAGAAAAAGATTGAAAATAATAATAAATTATGAATTATTGAGAAGTCCCTGGATTTAAAATTGAAAAGATACAATTAGCGACACTGATCTCGTTACAAGTGAAAAGTGTTTCGTCCGGTAAAATTGAAAATAGTTTCACCAATACTCTCGAATTGCAGCATAATGAATTTGAATGAAGTATGTAAATAGTTACAATTTTAGCCCTTATGTTATACCCAGCCATTACAACTTTACTCAATAGCCGAGGTACCCTGGTACCCATACAGCAGATTTGTTTTATAAAACGAATTTAGAGTTAATTTTTGCTTATCTACTGACTCACAAGACGAAGTCCCATTACCTACAATAACTGCTTCATGGAATTGTGATGTGTGACAAGAAATCAAGGTTCAAGTCCCATGCTGTAGGTGTTGTTGTTAGGTTCATGCATACTAAGTAGTTTCGAAATGGGCAATTAAATATAGCACTACACCTAACACCATGCTCCAGGCCATTTCCACTTCAAAATCTTTGTATTTTGTGAACACTATGTATTTGGTATTTGTAGTTTATTACGTGTTTCTTTTAACGGTACTAATATAATTATGAACATAAACAGACAGGAATATGCAGCATGCATGATTGGTTAGGCAGTAAAAGTAGCTTAAATTTCCTCCTAAATGACAGAATGCTACAAGGTTTCAGAGATAGTGGGAAGTCATTATATTTAAAGTATATCATAGTAGATATATCGCGTGCATGAATCAGTCAAATCTCTTTGGCTGAAATTAAGCTTTTTGATCATCCCTTCTCCGCAGTAGGTTAAAATGTGAATGAAGACTACCAACATTGGTCGCGTTTTGTATTACAATCTGTTGGTTCGGCGTCAGTTTATATCGTTTACGGCACCGCCTTAAAAGTCAATTACATTTTAATTACTAAGCCGATTAGTAATAACACAAGCATAAAGAGCTAACTTTACCATCTCCCAAAGTGATAGCAATTTTTGCATCTTTTTCTTCAACTGCAGAAGTCCTTACTTTAAAAAGGACGCTCACAGCAGTAAGATTATTGCCGTTATTGCCATTTCCTGAAACGTGGCCAAGAGATGTTAATATTTTCTTAACATCATTCCCAATCCAGAATTCCAGTCGTTACCGACTGCTAGTTTTTGAAGTAATTAAGGTTATCATACCCAATGTTAACCAAAATTGGAACTACAAACCTTTCTTACTGTCCAGTCGTTATCATTACTAGCGTAAGGAATCCTTGCCTAGAACGTAGCTGAATAGAATGATTCTTCCCATTCTTATTCTAGAGTTGAAAATCCTGACTTAGAGCTCAATTATGAAGTCATGAATTGGCCCTGACGCACTTATGATTACTTGCGATTTTACCCCTTTGCGTAGTGTACTGTTATGCTACTCTTGCTAAATTGCTTACCAAATGTGTGACTGAACACCCATAAAGTGACAATTGCGAATGTGTTACGGTTAAGGTTTGATAAAAGAATGGATGAAGTAGTGTAAACCGGACTGACGCTCTTATTTCTCCGAACGTTTATGTCGTCTCTTGCACGTAAGTGGAGACAAAGACCGATTTGCATTACTTAATGATAACACGTCATCCACTCTTTCATGAAACCTTAGTCATGGTATTTGCCAAGATATTTTGTAATAGTATATCAATCAACAAGTGAAGTTGAAAATAACTACGAGAATACAGAAACATTCCTAAAATCAGGAATGGTTAAATTAAAATACTGATTTTAAGTTTCACTTTATTTGATAACACAACCTAATTTTTTGATACGAAACTATTTATTTAGCATTTAAAATTATTCCAATTTCGCCCAATGGTTTCCAAGAATACCGGCTTTAATGTGTTTATGCCATAAACAGTTTTCAAGATCGTACATCATAAACGATTTATGAAAATAGCGATATAATTGGTATTTAACGTTTAACTTGTCAATAATATCTGCATAAATAATTATAACGATATCTACGTGTCAACCCTCGATTCAGTTTAAACTTAAGCTTTCTTGCAAGTATGTTTGTTGGAAAAGTGATATTAAAATCATGGCTTCTACAAGCAGACGTAGTTGTGTTAATCATCGAGAAGTTTTCTGTTATGTATGTGGCGAATACATATTAAGAGAGACTAGAAAACCAATTTGTGAGTTGAGAACCTGCGCTAGTGGACAAAAGGACAAAGAAAGTGTCTGAAATTTGGGATTCCAATGGTATGGGGGAACCAAGGAACCATTTTGACGATTGTTACTTTTGTCTAGTGAATATAAAGTGTATTAATCGTAATAATCGACGTAAGTGGAGATATCCCTATTTGGATTCAGCGAGAAGACCTATTCACATTCAGAAGAAATACCACTTCCAATATTTAGTAACCTACGTATATTACCACAGGATGATGTACAAATGTCTTCTTGTGAACCTAACAATAGTGAGTTTGAAGGAGACTCAAAATGTCCAAAAAGGTTTACCCAGCTAGAACTAAATGACGTCATGAGATATTTAAACGTTTCAAAGGAATCTTCGGATTTGCTTGCTTCTAGACTTAATGAAAAAATCTTCTTTTTCCGGATAAAAATTTACGTGTTATGGTAACAGAGGAAAAGATCTTCTGCCATTATATTCTCAGGAAGAAAACTTGGTATTTTGCAACGACATAAAAGGACTGTTACAAAAATTGGGTATATCACATACACATCACACATCAACTGATTGATTACAAAATATGTGTTGACCAGTATAATTGATGTTTGACCAACACCATAGCTTTCAGAGGTCAAATCTCATCCCTGCTCTGAAGAAGCCATCGTGTTAGCGGAACATCTCCCATCAAGTAAAGTGGAAATTATAGTCAGGATGACTCACCGTATAACAACTTAATTAAATAAGGTACGTTAAGGGGCAGCTATCAAGTAACTGTGTAAAAGCTTACTAAGTACGTACAATTTGCATTCAACAATAGGCCATGAGAGGAATTATGCTTTGTCAATCGCGAACCGCAAGCGCAGGGTAATTAGATTCGTCGTTATTGCAAAATTGTGCTTACTTAGTAAACTTTTGCACGTTTACTTCGTAGCTGCCCCTTAACATAAGTTACTTAATTAGCTCCTTATATAGAAAGTTATCCAGGTTTTATTTTATTAAATGAACATAGTTTGATCCTAGTGTGTATTTATGTAGAACCAATTTATTAAATGTTTTTCAGTCGAAATCAATTTGAATCTTTGAATTGAAATAGTTCGAGAATAATCTATCTATTATACAACTTCCGTATATTGTCTCAAATTTTTTCTTCAGTTAGCTAGTATCAAATCAATGCTGATAATTGTGAAACGTTAGTTATAAAAGTGTACTTCGTAGAATATAAAGACAGTGTACTAGAGGGGAGGGAAGGGATTATTCTCGGCCTTATTAGTGCATTATGAAACAAGTTGCAGACAAAATATAGTATATAAGTAGAGTATAGTCACTGTTAGATTATTATAGCATTCATTAGAGTTTGCTAATTACTCCTTGCTTTAATGAATAAGCTCTAATGAACCACTTTCTGTTAATTAAAGGGAGCGCCCGAGACACTGCCAACTAGATGAAAGTTGGCAGAATACCGTGGATCGTGAAAAAGAGAGCGCCGACCCAACTTAAACTCAAAACTGCCGCGTCGCGTCGCTAGGGTACGCCGTCGTCACCGTTTTAGAACGGCTGAAACAATGCGGCCGTGTCCGTAGCGGTTCCTCCTTTCAGCATTATTTTTGAGGCTATCGTTTGAGAGTTTTATATTATAAAATTTTATTCGACATCCTCTTGTAGTGTGTTGGATTAAAATTTAATTATTTCGTTAAGGGCGACGTCCGCCGCACGGCTGCCATTGACTATGTTCGTCGTTGCTAAATTAAACCGGCTTATATCCGATGCTATTTAGGGATTTTTGTTAAGCGGTAATTGGCAGAACTGCTCGGTTACAGCTGTCCGCTCCGAAACGGGTTACTTTCGAATATCAACTTCGTCTGGGCGGGGGACGGAGCGAACTTAAATTAAAAACAATAAAAGGGATTTGAATTCTAAATTGTCCCATCAAGTATAAAGTGTACGCCCGTCGTATTCCCTCACAATAACATATCTTTCACTCTTTTTATCGTCTCCCGGCGTATTAATTAAGCGACGGAAAATTAAAAACGATACGGTTTTTTTATGGCTAACTACATTAATGAACAAAAACAACAATTCGCTTTTTATTGGTGAACGGCTTTATGGTAATCGAAGCAATATCGCCAAATGAATAATTTAATTAGAAGCATTTTATTAGCTTTTTGCACTTGTAAAAAGGGAAGCTAATCGATACCGGTTATGAAATGGAACAAATTATCTTTTTGTTTCATGGCAACTATGTGTTACAACATATTAATTTTAGTATTATGTATGACATTATACTAGAGGACTTTTGCAATAAAAGATTATTAGTAATGTTGTAAAATCCATTTCCATCAATACTTTCTAGGAATCTTTAAATGTTACATTACGGAAGTACCAGTGAATTTAGCAATTCCTTTCTTGCGAACGGTGACTAGGTTCAGTATCAATTTCGAAACCTAGTTATTATTATTATTGTGACTATACACCCCCGAAGGAGTTGAATATCCTAGTCGGATCTCTAGATCATTACAATTTGGGAGATCAGCCCCTTCTTCTGATCAAATTCTTTCACATAATTTCTTCCATAGTTTTTTGTTTTTCGCTTTTTGTTTCCAATTGATGCCTCCGCTCCTTCTTATATCCTGTTCTACTTCCTTCAGCCATGTACTTCTCGGTCTTGCTCTCCTTCTTCTGTATCCTAGCTTCTACTCTGTCACATCAGAAATTACAGCTCCTTGACCCGCTCTTCATACATGTCCGAGCCACCTTGCTCTTGATTGCTTAATTTTTCTCACTATATCCATTTCTACTTCTGGTACCGATTCATTGTTCGTCCTTCTTCTGTACTTATTCTTATTTAGTCTAATTGGTCCCAGCATAGTTCTCATTTCTTTTTCTCCACTATTCTTAGGTCCTCCTTATGTTTCTTTGTCATAGACAGCGCTTCCGTGAACTAATTATTATTTTGTGGATCTTCAGTTTGCTGTTTTTGGTTAATGTCTAACGTTTTAATAGTTTCTTTTTGCGTAGAAACTTTTGTTGTGATTATCTTCTCTTTGATTTCTGCTTCACGTTGGCACTTATTGGTAATTGTCACTACCAGATATTTGAACCTTTCCACCTCACCAAAAGCATACTTCCCTATCTGGATTTTCTTCTTTTTCAATCCCACTTTTGCTTCCTCTGTGACTATTTCCTCCAGCACTTCTTTCATTCTATTTCTGCTTTTTGTTATTCATGCAATGTCACCAGCGTACGCTACTATCTGTTCTCCTCTTGTCCTTAATGTCCCCTCCTTTTTTCTTCGGAGTACATATTGCAGAACTAGGTTAAACCTAGTTACACTTTTAAAAATACTACCTCACTTCCCAACGTAAAGCAGCCAACTTGTTACCAGAAAGATTTCCTCGTGCCATTTTGAGGAAAAAAAGGGTTTCTTTGGGATATTATTTATCATCATTCTTGCTTCTAGTGTTTTACTCCCCCTGGAAAAGGAGCAATATTTTTTGCCTCAAAGTTTGCATTTTAATAGAAAAATCTTAACTAAAAGTTACAAGTCCCTGTATCCTTTCAGTCTGTTTTGTGATATGCAAGTGGACGTTATTCTGCTCAAAATAAACTCGTTGCCGATTGAATAATATGAAGTATTTGTTTGCATCTATGATTAGACTATTCGTAATCATCTCAAAAATCTCTACCATGCCCTGAAAAGGGTTTGGTTTTTGAAATATTCATCTATTGTCAACTTAACGAATGTATATCCCCCGAAAACCTAATATTCTTCAAATAAAACAAATTCTATTGTCCGAACGGTCATATTAAGGTGGAAGAAGCGGCTGATGGCAGATTGTGACCGAATCGTGGAAATTACACACTCCCAACATTTTCTTCTTTATCTTCTACCCGTCTACACGGTTGTGTATAGATCCTTCACTCTTCCTCTGATATCATATGCAAGAGTGAGTCAATCATTACGGACAACATGGCTATAAAGGTTATCATCATTCACCATGATTCACTTGCCTTTTAAGACTCATCTTCCGCCATCTTCATCTTCCGTCCTCAAAAAGAAAGCACTCTAAATAGCATAGGTCGTTATATATGAGGTGATAGCATGCAGGGATAGGAATTCTACAGTGAGCAAGTCAATATCTCGCAGAACTCAATAGCTTAAACGTAAATGGACGAGTATTGTGCAATAACAAATGGTGTTGCGGTGAGATTCTTAGTGATACACCATGGGCTGAAGCAAACATCGAGGGCACTTTGCTGTTATACACCCTCTGTCCCAAAAGTAACCGCAATAGTTCGAAATAAAGCACGCTATGTATGTTATGTCCACAAAAATCATTGTATTTATTCGAAATATTCTCCATGTGCTACAATACATCGATTTGCACGGTCAACGAGTGCTTCAAACGACTTTTTCATGTCGATCTCTGGGATGGCCTTTAGGATGCCGGTCGTCGATCTTTGAATGGCGTCTACGGATGCATAACGAACTCCTTTCTGCTTCAAATGAAGACGAGGGAACAGGAAATAATCGCATGGGGACAGATCAGGCGAATACGGTGGGTGCTGTATCGAATATATTTCATTTTTCGCCAAAAAATCGGTGACAATCGTTGCTCGATGACACGGTGCGTTATCGTGCAGTAATCTCCAGCTGCCTGGCTCGCGATATTCGGGCCGAACACGACGAATGCGACCCAGCAAACGCCTCATAACATCGAGGTAATATGCACCATTAACCGTTCAGCCGTATGGAACGAACTCCTTATGGATAATTCCCTTCGAATCGTAGAATGAAATCAGCATTGACTTGATTTTCGACTTCTCCATTCGTGATTTTTTCGGATTTCCTTCTTCTGGTGACCTCCACTCTGCGCTTTGACGTTTGCTGTCTGGTTCGTATTGAAAGCACCACGTCTCGTCACCAGTCACAATCGTTTTCAAGAAGTTTTCATCTGCACGGGCTCGTGCAATAATGTCTTTGGAGTGTTCGATTCGAAGCGTTTTTGGTCGTCGGTCAATTTGTGCGGAACAAACTTCGAATTGACTTTCTTCAAACCAAGGGTTTCAGTCAAAATGCGCTGAATAGTTGTTTTAGGGATGCCAAGCTCCATTTCCATAAATCTCACTGACGATTTCTTCGAAATTTTCACAAATTCGCGCACTTTTTCCACATTTGCCTCGGCCAAAGTTGTCGAAGGACGACCGGCTCTTTCGTCATCGTTAACATCTTCTCTGCCTTTACGAAATCGTCGATGCCACTCGAACACTTGCCTCTTCGACAAACAATCGTCGCCATAAACAATTTGCAGCATTTCATACGTCTCGGTTGCAGTTTTTCCAAGTTTAAAACAAAAGTTAATATTGACTCGTTGTTCGTGACTCATTTTCTGACCGTTTACGAAAAACACTCTCACAGGATGCGTGATGTATCAGCTGACTATGCACCAAATGTCATGAAAATTTGTCAGGTTGGTAAGGAAGAGCCCCACTACAATAATCAATCAACTATCAAGAGATGACGCCACTGGTTTCTGATTTATAGACGCATTGCGGTTACTTTTGGGACAGAGGGTGTATAACAATGTTCAGGAGCATATACTATTGATAGCTCCCCGAAACACAAGTGTAATATTTTTTTATTTTCGTTAGTTCCAATTCAAACTACTACCTATTCAGTCCAAAGCTTCCCCTCCAATCACAAAGTTGAGGGAGGGGCAGAACGTAAAGGGTCTTGTGCGACGATAGAAGAAACGTGTTGTTATTCGTATACAGCTTACAGCTGGATTACGAATAGATAGATAGATAGATAGATAGATTCACTTTCATACATAGCTCCTGTATTTTATTTTCTGACACAACAATTCGCCCATTGCAGTTATTACGTGGGTGGATCAAATTTAAGCTAGACTCGCTCTACAGTCCAAGAAAGGTGGAGCTGGGCAATCTGACGTTAAGAAGAGATTGACAGTCTGTTAAGAGCGGGTTGCTACAATAACAGCGTTAAGTCCATACGTCAATTTGTAACAAGACGAATGAAAAGAAGGTACATCATGGGTTGACTCATGCGCTGCGCGAAGAATAATAATCAAATTTCTGACGAAGGACGGTATGCCACCAATGGAAAGGTATCCAAAGCTTACATACACAATTTAGGGACTCACAGATCCGTCTGCTTTATTCACCTGAAACTTTCGCTGAAGGGTGAGAAAGGGTTGGAAATGAGAGCCAAGTTTGTTACCGTAAAAGGATTTAAAACGTATGCTTCTACTGGATTTTCTCTACGAGCAAAGAACAGTTAACTCGACCAATTATTGCAACATATTGATCAAGATAGGACGCTGTTCAAGCCAAAACGGCGACGTTAATCGATGAGGAACGTGATTTTGCCCTAGAGAACTCGTGACAAGTTAGGGAATACTTCTTAAGTTACACTTGAACATCTATAGCCCCGATTTAGTCATGTGACGATAACGGGTTTGAATTGGTAAAAGAAGTTCTCGCGAACCAGAATGTAACAAATGACGCGGTGGTGAAGACAAATTTGGGCACTGACGACTCGCACTCCTTTTTCTCACAATGGCGGTATCAAGAGGCTTCTAATCAGATGAGGAAAATGTGATTTCAACTTTGGTCGTTATACAGAAAAATGTATCTCTATATCGAAAGCACTTAAATCAAAGTGGCGAAGGCTGAAAATTTATTAGGTAAATCACTAAGGTACTGACAGCAGGATAGGGGTACGTAGATCTTCAGTTTCGCACCAAAACAGACACTATCATGCGTATAGTTGACTTTTATATAATGCAAATTATGAATAATAAAGCTTTATTTTATGAAAAACCACGTTCAATGTAAGTCTTAATCCGGTCGTATTTAACCCTCCGATGAAATCTGGTTTTTAACTTGTATTATCGAGACAATACATACGTATTTTTCTACACACGTTCTAAGCATCTTGATTAAGGTACTAATTTCCACCGGAAGACTGGGTGCGGTAGCTTTTGGTTTGGATATTAGGTTAGACGACAGCTTCAAGATATTCCTTTATTAAAAACGTAGATGATCTGCTTAATATGTAAACATTTTCTAAAGCGACAAAAATTAATAGCGCATCGTATATGAGATATGAAGATTTCATACCTAACCCGCTTTGTACAGGCTGAACAAACGCCGAGTGTTCGTTTAAGATATATTGCATATATTCGAGGATGATGTTGCTGTTTTATCGCAATTAAACTTTTAATTAATTCATTAATGGCCTTCGCACATGAATTTCCAAACTATCTTATTGAGAGATATTAATCAGGAACTAATTAAAAATCTCGAATCAAAAATAAATCAAATAAATAAAAATTATTAATCGTTACGAAGATTTAGAAGTGAACGCTGTTATATGCATAACCAGATGTGTTAATACAGGCGGCCTCGGTGACTACACAAAATAGATACATGCAACTAATATTGCGATAACATCACTGACATATGTAGTCCAGTCTCATTTCCTTATCTCAACGTTTGAAATTAACTGTTACTATTATTTATGTATACCGCATGCGTACGTCCATATGTATTTTGTTTCGTATGTAGATACGTACTCTGTACCTTTTTACGTCTGTTCCAATCAAGTTTATTGTTAGATATGGCATATTAATTAGTTGTTTCTGTCGTAATGCTTAATTGCTACTTTCTATGTACAATAAGCGGTATTAGTTTGTGAACGACTTCCTACGATAATAATGAAGTGAAAAGGACTGTGAACATTATACGCATATATACGAGGACGATTCTTAAAGTACATGAAAAGCTTTCTATTATATATGTATAACTTGAAGCTACTACTGTAAGCTATTTCTCTACATAGTTGCCATTAATTTGTCATAGCGATGAAAAAGTGCTTTAATGCCCTCTTCATAGAACTGCCTGTGAATCAAGCCATGCTGTAAGACTGTCACGCACAAAACTGAATGGGTAAGGCACTCAGTTCTGTGATTGTGTCCGTCACAACAGTTGGTCTTCCAATCCGTTCTTCGTCATGGACTTTAGTTCGTCCTCCTCGCAACATATGGCACCATCTTCTAGCCACACTGTCACTCATGACATTTTCATCCTAAACAGAACAGGAAGTTTACGACGAATCTCTGCAGCTTCGTTCTTTGTACACAGAAATCGCATAACAGCGCGCAGTTCACAGTCGGCGGGATTTCCAATTTCTGCAGCCATTTTAAACGACCAAAATAGCACGAAAGGGTGTCCGAACGTTTCTCTTACTAGCACTGCCACGCTCACATTAAACCAGACTACACCGCAGCGCTTCGATCGCGCCGATACACTTACACCTCTACTCACTAAGCGGAAACGGAACTTACTTTGCGAGTTGCCATCGTACTTAAGGCATAGTATTTCACTGCTCCACACTTTTTGGTGTAGTTTCGTTTAATACACATTTCTTCGTTCAAGAGATGTATATAAATTAATCCCAAAAGTAAAATTTGCATCACAAGTTAAACATATCCATTAAAATATATGTATAAAGTTTAAGTTATTCTTCTGGTTGTATTTTGGGTTTTATTAAAAACAACGATCAGTAGTCCGTATGAAAACTAACATCCCATACTATGTCTAAACCTCCAAAGAAAAAGGGTAGTCTGAAGGAGAAACAATCTCCAGGCAATTATGAAATTGTAGGTATTGTGCCTCTTCAAAAACTTATAGCGTTTAGGTTTAAAAATTCTAGCTGACTGCAGATTAGGGCTAAATTACAAAAGTTATGATAGATAACCGACCTTGGTGAAAATTACTTCCACAAAGTAATTCCAAATTCGATAAATTACCCACTCATCAAAAAATCAAGTCCCACATCTGAAATTCAGATAAACACTCGTCCTCCTCTATTCCTAACTATGAGACAGTCTTACCATTAGTATCTAAAATTTTAAGGCGTTGACGAAATTACTTTGACATTTACGTTTGCGCCTTCTTGTCTTTTCAATATTGTCTCCCACTTTTAGGTCAATCAAACAACCAGTTAGAAATAAACAACTATACTTTCATAACTTCATAAATAACGTTTTTGTATCAAATACGTTATTTATTAACGTTCCGAAAATATAACTATTGGTTTCCAACTTGTTGTCTGATTGACCTACAAATGAAGGAGAATATTTATAAGGTAACAAGAGTCTAGTAGTTTACAATCATCATTTGAAGGCGTCTTTGTGTTGTTTTCATTTAAAAAGTAATTAGTAATTATATATCGAATGCGTTGACCTGTGTAGTGAAACCTAGCAATAAGGTATAGCAATTAACATTCCTTCTCCGAACATTTTTATACTGTATTGAAATTCTAAAGTGACAAAATATCTTTGTCTCCATATAATATGATAGTCGAATTTGTAATTTATTCAGCCATCCACAAATATGTAATTAATTTTAATAAGCAACATCTTCCCTGGAGGATAACGGAATAAGAATGTACCACAGTGTTAGGCGGAATTAATTAACGCCGTTTTAAATAAACGCTTCGGTCTCCAAATTAATTTAATTACATAAATGTCACTTCATTTGGCGTGCCAAGAATGCAGAAATTCTAATCCCCAACTCTCCTCCAATTAAAGTTAGCGCATAAGATGATGGTAATAATGGCGAAACAAAAGCACTAATGTTAGTTTACAAAACATTACCTTAATATGAGTTTGAGAGTATTATTTTGCACATAAATACTTAGAAGTTGAACGCTTTATCGCGTCGCCCTCTATAACGTCGCAATTAAATTAGTGAACTCTACCCATCTATTACTGTTGTCTGTTTAACTAAACGCACGTATATTGCGTCTTCGTTCAGATTTAGAATTTATTCAAAATCATGCTATGTTAAATATTCAATGACTGCATGAAAGTATAAGTAAGTTCAACTCAACAGACATTTGGTAAAAGTTCTGGATTATGGTTACTCCGCTCTATGTTACTCTTTCTTGAGCTCTAAAGCTTATTATTTCATGATCCCTTTACGCCAATCAATTTCCAAAGGAAATTGCTAATATTTGATATCTCAGACATTTTGTGTACTTTTACAATCATTAACACGTGACAAGTAAATATAAATAAAACACCAAAACTAAGCCCAAACATTAAGGCTTAAAACCATACACTTATTCGATTCTATATATTTCTTTAGTGTCTTCGACGGACACCCATACATATATGCACAGCTCTTCCATTTACAATAATCGACGATCGTAAATATCAAATAGGAAATATAAAGGAATCCTCTAAAGGTTAAAGATTTTATCCAGCCGACACTGAATACTAAGAGAGTGTTTTAAAAACAATAAAACTCGATGACAGGAAGTGGAATAAAACATGTCAAGTCCCCGAAAGTTGAGCAGTCGCCGTCCTAAAGCTCTAACTGAACGCGAATCTCGTGCCGGTTTTCGCTCTCTCCCTTCTTATCCCGCCGTTACGGTCCTGCAGGATCGGTATAAAGCAGTAAATTCGCCTTCGCATGCATCCGCATCATTCAATATTAAAATGTAATCACATTTGTAAAGGCCTTTTAAATAAATATATTATGGGTAATCATTATTTTATGATGGGAGCGCATTATGGCATTACTTCTAAATCCATGAATATTATATCGTACATCTTTGTGTAATCATTACTTCATTTTCTTTCTGATGTCTAAAAAACCTGGAAGAAAACTGAATCGATCAAAATGTTTATGAGAATGAGAGTAAGAGAGACCTCAAAAGCCAAAAGTTTCGTTTTGTCTAAAATCAGGATACAGTTTCAGATAAATATCAAACATTCGTTAGTTCGATAGGACGCCGTTTAATGAAATCAACATTTAAAATTACTTGTGGATCCCATCGATTTGGTTGATACACTACCAGATATACCCGTTTTTCATGTTAGTCATGTATTAGTTTATTAAGACTACAAGTACATATTTATTTTTGCTCTTGGTTTATTTGCTAATTTGAATGGTCTCTTCTTCTCTCTTACATTATTGCAGAGGGATATTAAAGGAATGGACGTGAAACTAGATGATAATAATCCTAAGTTTAACACTGTGGCAGATTGAGTTCTAAATGTACCTTGTAAATGTACCTAAATGGTTTGCCGCAATCTACCTTCAATGGGATGTATAGTATGCAGTAAGCATGTGTATTATCTGGACTAGATTAGAAGAACTCTCAGCTCTCTATCAGTTTTCTACAGTTATCTACATCGGTTCTACCGCAATTTCTTGGATTTTTTAAGTTAGCTATGAAATAGTTATGGCGGAGGATGCTGATGTACCACAGAGGATCCACTTCTTGATAAACGTTCGTATTAAAATGTGAGGTATCCTTTTGCCCTGTATCTTTCTTTCATCCATTACAAACTACAGGTTTTCCGTTCCAGTCCCAATTTTAAATTTGCTACCCCAGTATTTTTTATGAGCGGTAAACTATATAGTAATACAGTATTTCCTCAGATAAACTGAACAAGACGGAAAAAATTATTTGTATCTTAACAAAAAATTTAATTTTTTCTAAAATCTTTTGCTAGTTTCGAAAGTACCAATTCCGAAAACAAAGTTTAAGTATACCTTGTAGCAACTGAGGGAATTTTTAAAACGCGTAGATAAAAGAAGAAAAATTTTCCGCTGATCATATGTATATATCTTCCGTGACAGAGTTTACCACTTCGGTGATTTTTTGTTTTAAAATTTCGATATTGTTATCCAAATTATTATTATAAACCTGCTGTTTAACATACCCTCATAGGAAGGAGTCTAATTGGGTTAAATCGATGGGATGCAGTAACAGATGGGTTCATCTGTTACTGCAGGCAACGCAAAGATATGGAGCAATTCCAAATATGTATGCATGTTGATTCATATTTTCAGAAACTCTGGACCGATGACTTTCCCATACATAATACCACGCCATACCTTAACCTTTTTGTAATACTGACTTCTAGTCGCAATTTTTCAATTAGGATTTTCTAGTGACCAAAGTCAAACAGTTTTGCGTTGAAACTGTCCCATTAAATGTAAATATCGCTTTATCAGAAAAAATAATATGTTTGAAAAAATTTCGATTTTCCGACTGCTTGTCTCATGGCAAACGTCTTGACGTAGAGCATCATCGCCACTTCTTGGTTCATGTTCCAAAGAACCGAACTTTGTACATGAATATAAGCTTTCATTTTATTTTCTTAAAGAAAAGATTTTTAAATGTGATTTGCTAATGTTTAACTGCGTAAACCTTTCTCGTAAGGATAATTTTGGATTTATTCCTACAGATTCTAGACCCAATATTGTAACAGCATCTTCTCGATCCCGTTGCTGTCCTGTTGTTATGTACGCTCCCTGTTTGAAATTTTTGTACCGAATTTCGTAAAGTATTAACACTCACGGGAATATTAGGAAAGTCCTGTTGAAATTTATGAATTGTAAAGTTATAATAAACTTCACCAGTGCTCGTAACACAGAACGGGGTAAACTCGGTTTTAAAGTTACCATTACCATTAAGTTACTGGCAGTGCACTTAGTTTGACTCGAAAGTACCGTTATTGACAAAAACACGTAGCCTTAAGCTATGAAACTAAATCAGATTATCTTCCAAGATTTTACTTAGTAAAAAAATATAAAATTTAAAAACTTCTTTCCTACAAGTTTTGTTCTGTTTTAAATTTTCTCAGCTGCTAAAGGAATATTTAAACGTTGTTTTCAGAATTAGTGGTTTAAGGACAAACACACTTTTTCACAAAAACCAAATTTTTTGGTTGTTACAAATAATTCTTTTTCCCTATTGTTCAGTCTATCTGGTAACATACTGTATATGTATATATCGTAGGAAGTTACGAGTTGGTAGCTTCCGAGCGGGTAATTGTGTCTTGTAAACACTGTTAAATATTAGAATTCCGACTATTTGTTTTCACAAACAAAAAAATCGTATAAAAAATTTCAATGTGGTGTACGGTCATGTCTTGCATTGTTTAGAGGGTCGCGCCAGAGCCCTACATAGCAACCGCACAACGGCATATTACAAAAATACAGTATACCCGATTTTCCAGTACATTCAAAATTCGGAAACCGTGCGAGAGACTTTTTTTACGAAATGCGAAACGCAAAGCACCAATACTCTGCTACAACTGCAATAGAAATTAGCGCGATGTTATTATTATTATTATATACAATCATAGGAGAGGTCAACTACTTTTATTTTTGAAGAACAATAACAAATCGACAAGAGGAATAAAAGGACTTTGATCATTTGCCCACTTCGGTTAAGAAAATGTTCAGATTTATAATCCTTTCTATTGAAATTGAAAAATATTCTTCATTTTTAGCGCAAATATGACTTCACGTTTGAATTTGGAAAAGTAATATTATACTTGAATAGCACAAGGCTTATTCCCAATGAAACATTTGATTTATTAACATTATTTATTAGAAATCATTTTTCTTTCTTTGTACATATTTAATAAACAAATTTCACCAGTAATATTTGTTCCAATTTAACAACACATATGGGGGAATGACAGCTTTTATTAGTACATATCTACGATACAGTAAAGTTTACTTCTCCCTTCGGAAAGTGTATTTTTCAATTATAACATAATAATACAATAATTTGCTAGCATAACCAAGATAGTTTCCAAAAAATAATCGAATTAAAAGAAGTAACACGATTGATGTAAATTCTTAAATTTGGTTGTCTTTGAATTCAAAAATGTGGCACAGAATGAAAAATATTGCCTTTTAATGTACCAGCGTTTAGTTGGGAGGCAATATATCCAAATTTCTTATTTGCACCTAAGTGTCCTATAACCGTCTTTGGTATTAGAGCTATTGGAATAGGCCAATAAAAAATGATATATAATGTTGTTATAAAAGTAGATATCCTTATTATAAATTAACGCTGCACAAAGAAGATGCGTCCATATGCTAGAGCTGACACTCAAGGACTGTATGACGCATCGATAAGTCTCGCTTGCTTTGCCCTTATTCGTATCTCGAAAAGCAATTCAGCTTTTACTTAAAATTTTTCGTTTGTACATGATTTCCGCGGGCCAATATGTTTGTCGTTTGGTTGTCATCATCATGACCATGTTTCTTTCTTTCTGGTAGTAAATAATAAAAAATGATACCACTGGTTTCGAAACTGTGCATGTAACGATGTGATATTTGTGACATGTAATACATATGTTTTGCAGGTTTTTGCTCTGTTTGTCTTCTGCTTCCTTTTTACTGTAATCTATCGCGGATAATTGCTTTGAACAACATTGCACCGATATCTAGTAATGTTATATCCTCTTTGTCAATGAGGATTGCCAGACTTTAATTAAGTTTCTGCCATTACTTGAGGATGATCTTTCTATTCTTTGCGGAAACAGATATAGATAGGCTTTTAGAGTGGGCAACAGGTTGAGCATGAGTAACACCAAGACACGACAAGTCATATTTACGACAGAAATCATTACTCGGCCTTATGCTTATCAGACGTGTAGTTGTCGGGAAGGAGCAGTTTCGCACAGCATATTCGTAGATTGCTCAGAAAACTATCGCCAATCCTTTTCCAATTAAGTTGTTTGGTGTCCGTGACTACTTTTTGTACGGGCAGAGAAGCTTGTATCGCTATGTTCTATTCACTCTGCGCGAGCAAGGGAGCTATTCTCTCAACAAGGAGCTGCTATTATACGACGAACGTTACCCAAACTTCTAGGAATTTGACTATAATTTATTTATTTCGTCAATTTTGATCAAAGTTACAACGTAGTTCTTCCATACAATCTCCTTTAAAGTACTCTTTCGAGGCCCTTACAACTTTTACAGCAACTTTTGCCCCATTTAAGCTCTTAAATCGGACACCCCGTAATTGTTCCTTCAAATTTGGGAATAGGTCAAAATCACTAGGAGCAATATCTAGTGAATAGGATGGATATAGGAGTAATTCTCAGCGAATTTTATTTAAAACATTCTTCCCTCGTGGTACAATAGGGGTCTTGCACTGTCCTATTGCAATAACTGGCGCTTATGCAACCTCCCAGGCTGTTTCTTGCAAATGCCCTACCGCATTGTGCCAGTTAAAGATTGGAATAATACTCTGCGTTGATTCAGTTGATTACAGCAGCCTTTGGTAGTAAAAATAATTCCTCCGCAGTCCGCGAATACAGTAAGCATTACTTTTCAAACGACAGAACTGGATGTACTTTAAGCGGTTACCCTACCCCGATACGTTTACGCCATTCTTTTGACTGATTGTTGGTCTCAGAAATGAAATAAAGGGCCCATGTTTGATCAGTAGTGACAGACTGTGATTCTAGAATCTCCAAGTTCACCTTGTAAATGCCGAACGACTTCTTAAGACTTCACATCCTCTTTAAATAAAAGGAAAATATATTTTTGTAAGTTGGTAGCGCATTCCACAGTTATATAGGAAGTATGTAAATAATATTTCACGGAATGACTGCGTGAACGTATCAAGACTTGTCTCTGGCCTATAGCAGTACACAATTTAACTAGAGCCTTAGGACTCTTAGGACTTGTGAAAAATCTTTCGTAACTTAGATATTATCCTTATTATTTTCCACCATTTCCGTTTCTTCCCACCTTGAAATTTTCTTATCTTATTCCCCACCCTTCACTATTTTGTTGCTTCGTTTGTTGAGGTTGTTTCTTCCCTTTTCTCGTTCTTTCCATTTTCTCATGCTGCACATATGGCTCAGTTCTTCATTGTGTCATTGATTTCAATTGTCCTCATTATGTTGTAATTTAGAGGTTTTATCAAGTCATTTTCTATAGACTTTTCACCTAATGTTTCTCAAGAATTTAGTTTCTGTTAGAAACTTCTTTCGAGTTTTATTGGCGTTAACGAATCAGTAAACGGTGTTGGCAAAGAAGCTGGCAATGTGAATGAGGAATCAGAGTCAAGCTTTCCACAATTGATACCGGTCATGGAAATCTACGAAGGTAATTCTATATTTTGTATTTAATTAGCTCCTGCGTGTCTCTATTTTCATCTTAGTTTCACTTGAGAATAATATAGTTGCTTCCATCATATTTCTAAGCATTTCGTCGTAACTTCGGTAGGTATCTCCATGTTCATAAGAAACTTTATTGTTATCATTTCAGAAAGTTATCCTGCTTTGGTGGTCTTTTTCATTTATTTCCTTCATCTTCCCTTGATTGTACCCAAATAGGTGATTTCTGAAATTATAAACCGATTGTGCGTTGATGATTCGTTAGGAAAGGCAGTTGATTTCAACATCCATTTCTGCAAATTCCTCTTGTCCAAGAAATCGAAAACTAGGAACAACATCTTCGTAAAATTCAAATTCCTTTCCTCCATAGTCTAAAAATTTCATTTTGAAAACTATTAAGTGAAATAATGATGATCTAGGCGTAAATTTCTTTACTCTGCTGTACACATATCTAACTGAAATTATCTTATAAATATATATAAACTATCCTTTCAAAGTAAAAGTCAGCATAAAGTTAGTCGTCGGTTTTTCCATTTTTATATATTTTCCCTATATTAATACTCTCGGTTATAGACTTAATTAACATTCCATAGGAGCTAATTCGTGTCATTCTCCTTTTTTGTTCAGAACACTGTGCTCGTTGCACATATTTTTGCATTAATTTATCGTAGTAATAAAAGCAATTTGCTGCGTTTTTTAACTACGCCCTAGGCCCGAAAAATAATTTGTAATTTAATCCCTGCAATCGATTTAATAATTTCGATTCAAGTTGACTTAATAAAGGCACACATCCAATTACATTTTCAAATTACGTCGGCATGGCCTACTTAAAAAGATATCCAATTTATTTTGGTTAATTGCTCTGTTGTATCATTCGAGCAGCGCGCCCAATTTACTGTTACAGTCTTTTTTCTTCTATGCGAAACCCTTTTATTATATAAAGCAGTCGCCAGCTTTCACTCTGTACGTTATCTTATTGAAAACTTATTGTTTCTACTATCTCGTAATTTATATACGGTTGACGTATATTAATAGGCGGTAATAAAATCTATTATACGATCGTAATGTGCACTGTAATATTAAAACTTAAACTAAAGTATTGCATGTATTACAAATAGTATAGAAGGATTGCTGGATATTAAATACAGTCATAAATTTCGTTCTGGGAAAACGAAATTACCTCTCTATATTGGATTTCAAATGAAATAAGGTGGATGAATGTGAATTAGGAATACCAAACATTCATAATTACCACCGTAATTGTGTACTTTATACCTTCGTTTCGTACCAATATAAAATATTAAAAGCTTTTTACGGTCTAGACCGTTTATTCCTCTGCGTTTCTTCGACAGCTACATAAGCAGAGACACGACGACTTAAATATATGTTAATAACAACGAAAGCAGCGAAATAAAGACAAATTAAGCGTGGAACGATGATAAAGCGGGTTGCGTGTAAACTCGGGCGCTCAGAAAACACGTGACATTTCCCAGGCTACTGAACGTCCCCAAGTGTTTCATAATTCAGCTCCCACTATTACTCATATTGACTCTGTAACGAGTCTGCGAACGAACTGATAACTTCTAGCGCATAGAAGTTGGCCTTTGTCATTTTGTAGCGACGTATTTGTTGCTTTCTCTTTCAAATATTGTGTACCTACATAACCGAAAGGTGATAATGAAATGGTCACTTACTGGAGGATATTCTGGACAATTTAGACTTGCTACTTTTATGCGGAACTTTTTCGTTCTGATTTTTTCATGAGCTTTCACACATTATAGTCTTAGTCCGGTTGTTTGGAGAACTAATAGAAATCACTTTTGAAAGCTGTCGTATTGGACACCTTTCTGCAAAGTTTAAACTTTCAGGTACAATGTTTTTGCACTTACCTTTTACCACTGATCTAGTCATTTTCAAATACATATTTTGACAACTAGGTCCTTATCCGCTACCGCTGTTGAAATGCGTATTTGGAAGGATTTTTATAAAAATCGGCATAGAAGACGACGCATCTACACCACAAATGAATAAAGCACGCGTCAGCGTGAGCTGTATGCTAATTGAAAAAGTTGAATAAGGATCACTTTATTTGAATTTATTTGAATACTACGTTTTGTCTTATTTCGTTTAATTCTACACTGTGGTGGCTCTTTTATATTGTAAGTTCCAATGAAATCACAAATTTCCCAATTTTTTTCTAAGTCTATGTATTTCACATCCCTTTAGTACTTTTCTTTGTCCCTTGCGATTTTGACTTGAATTATAGGCAACACTTATTCCTTGGGCATAATTACATCGGGGTATTACTTGATATTTTGTTATAGTGGTGTATTAAGATGGTAGTGTTCGAGAGTCATAAGCTAATGTCAAACGTGAAAGTATAATATAAAATTGCTGATGATTTTGAAATTTTTACTTCAACTGCGAGGCTTACCTTCCATGATCCACTACTTGAAGGATTCACATATAAACAGTTGTTCTTTCAAGACACGTATACGATGGAGAACTTTTTGGTGTGCTCATGTTTAAAACAGTACCTGTCTACTCCTTAGTATTTTAATTCTTATCGAATTCTAGGTATGTAAGAGTTGATTTCGTTCATAGTTAGTTAAGACGTGAGTAATAAATGACTGCACGAGCCATACCTGCGTTTTAAAAATTTCACATTTTAAATTCTAGTAAAATTTTTGAGAAACTTTTATTCGTGACCACATATCTAGTCATAAATTCATGTTTGAGATATCTGTATTTTGAAATTTAGCAGTAATTACGTACACAGTTTTCGAGGATGGAATTAGGAATTTTTAAAGATTATTGCTACTATCAATAGCTTGCCCTTTCTTTTCCTATTTGAAATCGCATAGGTGCTAAAACCGTTGGTATCAAGACTAATCTTTTGTTATTCGTTCTTAGCATAAATGCTAGCAGTCATTAATTGTTCTTGCTTACCACATGAGGAAGATTTAGAAATTCACTATATAGGGTGAATGCATCAGTCTCGGAACATTTTACTGCCGCGAAATGTTCGAATTATCATTGTTTACGGCTGGTACATGGTTTTTTTCAATAATGTGAATTTAATTGCATATTTACTTTTCTTCTTCAAATATGTGAAGTTATTCATTACCAGAACATATACAAAATTATAATTAATGGTTTTGTTCCGAACACTAAATTTCGTCAATGTCGGAACTAATGATTTAGTGTTGGAACGAACTTGAGTCAGTGTCGGAATCGCGAGTGAAAATTCATACCTCCGTCAATTATTGAATGAAAAATAATCTATGAATGTTAATAATCCATATTAATCAACGTTTGTTAGCATATTTTCTTTCCGGTATGTCTTTGATATTTTCCACGTCTTGACATCTTTTCTTCTTTTTGTTTCTCTCTTTCTTTGCCTCCTTTTTCGCAAGCGTTTCTTCTTATTTGATTTTTCTTGCCGCTTCGCGAATTTGTCGTTTTCGCAAAATTTCGCCCTATTTCTGAAGTTTTTGCTGTTCTTTTTAATTGAATATTTCTCCAATTTCCTGAAGTTCTAGCGAGTGATACCTTTTCCGCCCTGACTTTACTTTTGCTAATTTTTTTTTTTTCTACTTTTGGCCAGTGCAAATGTTCTTGACACAATTGTTCGGTGAGCTATTTTTTTCAATTGCTGTCACATTTGTGTACTGTTCGTTATCTGGACTTCTTCGCCTTTCTTTATCCACGTGTTTCACTGCAGGAAGACCTTCGATCGCGATTTCTTCTATTTCATTGTTTATATCGTTGTGTTTCTCAATTCCAACACCGGTTGGGTATAACTTTTGTACTTGCATGTTCTTTAAAGAACGAAAAACATCGTCCATGGCCAATATGAAAACGTCTTCTGTTGTTGTAGAAAATTTGTGAATTTCTACGCTTGGAAATGAATTATTTGGGTTAGAATCACTTTTAGTTCCAGAATAGTACATTTCGATTTTTAAATTTTTTGATGCTTCATCTATTGCAGCAACTGCAGGAAATGCATTACCGAGCCATTCATTTGATTCATTTCCAAAAACAATTTCATTCTTGGAATTTATTCAGTCTATTTGAAATCCTGACGTCGGCAAAGTCAATATATCATATGATAATTTGCTGTGTTTGGTGGTCAATAAATGTTGAAAGGCATTGATGATTTGTCGAAGAATCGCTTTCTTTAATAATAATAAAAATAATAATAATAATATTCAATATCCAACAGATAAATAGTCCAATTACAGGACAAAGACAATAGTAAAAAAGAAAAACATATGCAGCATAGGCAACCTTAACTAAAAAAAAGCAAACTTATAATTCTAAACTTAATATTAATAGTAAATCATATAATACATTCGTCTAAATTACATTTAGGAATTCATGATAATAGCGAAAGTGAGAGAAAAAACAAAAACAAAAAAAGAAAATAGTTATAGGTACTGAAAAGATGAGTACACTGACTTAGCAGTGTCGGAAGTGCTGTGCAGTTAATGTTAACCGCTGGATCTGAAATATCGTTGTAGTATTTACGTAGTCTGTAGAGAGGCGACCCAACCATAAGATTCGTTTTTGGCTGTTGCAAATAGAAAGTGTTAGTAAATCTAGTCGCCCGTCCAGGAACCAGAAAACTTAATCTTGACAACATATCCGGCACATCAATTCGATTGTGTAACAAATAATATAGGAACCTCATGTCGCTATGATGTCTACGGAGCTCCAACGGCTCGATACCAAAATCACTCAACAGACTAGCGTGACTATAGCCTCGTTGGGGTAGTTTCCCGTTTGGCGAAAGTAAAGATATTTTAGAAAGCGCCTTTGTACCAATTCTAGTGTATATATATATATATGTGTTCTGTAAAGCGGAGACCATATCAATGATGCGTGTTCAAGCTTGGATCGTAGGAAGGAAAAGTAGATAGGCAGTATAGTGTTAATCGAGGAGAAGGATCTAGTAGTTCTAACAATAAATCCTAAGGTTTTTAATGCAGCATTAGAGATATTATTGATGCGATCACAGAATGACAATTTAGAATCGAAGGTGACACCTAAGTCCTTAACAAGGTGGCACTTCTCGAGCAAGGAATTGCCTAGGGAGTAGTTAAAATCAATAGGTGAGGTATTTCGTGTGAACGTGACATATTTACATTTAGATATGTTCAAGCATAATTTATTATCAGCGCACCATGTCTGTAGAACATCCAACTGCCTCTGAAGATGAATGCAATCATTAATGTTACTTACTGGGTGAAATATTTTCAGATCGTCTGCATATAGTAGTAAAATCTGTGCAATATCATTTATATATAGAGAAAACAGAAGAGGGCACAGGTTAGATCCTTGGGGAACTCTTGATGTTGAGTAGAAATGCCGAGATTTATGGCTTTTGTAGTGGACATAGTTACTTCTATTGGATAGATAGGATCACATCGAAAGAACAACTGACGGAGAGAAACCAATGTTTAGTAGTTTGTGAAGCAGCAAAGAGTGGTCTATTCGATCAAAAGCCTTAGTAAAATCCGTGAATATAGCGTCCACTTGCACGTTGTTATCCATATTTTCACTGAGGAATTGAGTAAATATTGCCAGACATTCATTGACAGTAGAATCTGCTTGGGTGAGGAGCTCGCCGTTCACATTTTTTAAGGAATTAGGTAATCCATAATTGCTTTGTCTCCGCAAGAACTCCAAACTTTAAAAAGAGGACATAAGGATTTTGTTTACGTTTCACTTTTAATGCAAACTAAACGATCTCTTACACATTTTTCTTAGTCAATCATAATTTCACTTTCCAGCAAAAGTTCAAGTAACTTTTTTTTTTATAATTATTTATGAATAATTTGATCATGTTTCGATAGAGTTACAGGTGAGATATCATAAAATAATTATCATACTTTTCAAGAAAATAATAATGTCTTGTTGAATAATTGTAATAATTATTTTACGTAAAATATGGATGCGAGTCATTTTAATAGAAGTCATCATAAAACCTCTTGTTTTTTTTTTCTGCAAACATTCACTATAAAAAATAAAAATTCAACGAAACGCAAGAGGAACAAATATGCGGAAACTCCTTATAAAAAGCTGTTCCGATACTGACGAATACCCTTTTCAACTGACTCAATGGTGGAACTCGTATTTATAAATTGCATTTTTTGATTATGTGTGCTAAAACGCCAACTGCCCATCTGCAATATACTTTAGACTAATGAAAAATGAAAAACACCTATTGTAAGCGGCTTATTTACGACAAAATCATAGTTTTAACGAGAACTTTTACAAACATTTTCCGAACACTTTTCCGTTGTCACTTGTTTTTACTTTTTTCTCGGCGTTTACAATAACAATTGAACGAACAGCTGTTCATCACAATGCTATCTACATATGATAAGGTTCCTACTTATAGCGGGAAACGTGTGGATTTTTGAACAACATAATAATAATATTGAAAAATATATGTTCGGTCCGAGACTGACGTCAACCTTGGCACTAATGCACTCACCCTAGGATGACCTCATTCTTTTACAAAGCAATTTTGATCTATAGCAGAGCATTTCCAATAATCAACATCTAAAATACCTTCTTTCAGAATTTTTAAGTTTTTGGTATTGATACTAGCATTTATACCCTCTTATTAGTCACTCTTAGAAATCATAGGCTGCAGTTACAGTAGAAACGAATTCACGCAAAAAAAAGGTTTTTGGTTTTTCAGTTTGCGCGTGATACAAAGCCATCTTATGTAACACCTATTATAGAAAGCCTAGCAGAGAAGCGAATCGGACGCGGATTTCAAACACTTTGCAGCATGGATGTTGCAGCGAAATTTATCAGAAAACTCGATATTATATAAAACTCAAACAAAAAGAAGGACCAAATGTGCAACAAAAATTACAGCCGTACACACGTGTTTCGAACTCGTTCGTTCCCATCAGTTCGGCGTAACTTGGGTAAATGTGGACGGATCCAAGATATGGAGAAATTAATGGACAGCCTTCAAAGACCGACCAACACATTTGTTGTTTAATCTCTTGGGTCTGTCCACTTTTATCCAAGCTGCGGCGTACTGATGAAAACCAACTTTCAACGTTTCTATTGTTACTAGCTACATCCCTCTATTTGTATCGGTTTGCATCTTTGCACTAAAACGGGGATTCTCGTCAAAGGAAATTTCCGCACGAATCCGCTTCCAGTGTAACCATAGACTTAGGCGATCGTAGTTTCCTCTCGCCTGCTACCAAGCTACGTGCTGGCAGTGACATTATCGCAAGCGGAAAACGGCAAGTCTAGCAGTAGTTGTTACCAAGGTTTGATAAAAGAGTGGATGACGTGTTATCATTAAGTAGTGTAAACCAGAATTTGTCTCCACTTATGTGCAAGCGTGACATTAAAATTCGCAGTAGTGAGGGCGTCAGTACGGTTTACACCACTTAACAATAACACGTGATCCACTCTTTTATCAAATCTTAGTTATTACTAATAGCCAAAAGATCACTTAAAGGTGGTGATCTTAATCCTTAATCGACAATCAGATTATCTTTATATAAATGTATAAATATTTATTGTTTTTTTTCCCTTATTTTGTCACTACTAGTTCAATCTATTGTTATAGTGACAATAAAATCTTCAATTTTTAACAATTAGCCACAACTTTATAGGTAGTATATGGCGACTTTTTTACAAATTACGTCCACATATATAAAACGTGAAGAAGGGAATAAAAGGAGGAGGCGAACGTCGGTCGCAAAATGAAACACGGTGTGCTTCGAATTAAATTCGTTTTATTGCGGAATGCACACAGAATGAAACAAACTTTTATATAGAAATATATTTGAGCAAATCATTTTCAGTGTACGATCTTTATTAGACGTGAAATAAGGTGAGAGAATGAAGTTTATGGGCTGTACGATTGTGTCGAGACGGGAAGGCCGGGTCGGGTTGGTTTATTGCGGGCAATTTTTAAATTTTAACGAAGTAGACTTTGCTGTCCTTTCAATCAACTTTATTTTTGCTTGCTTTTCCTGATTATTACAAATGTTTCCGTATCACACCTTTTTCATGCTATGGACTATACTTCATATTGAAGGAAACAAATCAATTGTAAGACGTTGAAATGAACAGAACAACAACAGGTTATACACCCAATTACAGGAAACATTGAAATACAGGGTTTCTTTTTATTAACTTATGCATCAAATTAAAACAGAAGAAAATTCAAAGAAATTTACGTCTTTTCTTACAGTTTCAAATGTCCTTTTAAACGTAAAAACGGTTCATATCTGGAGCAAGGTCAACTGGTGTGTTCTACGGCCCCCTCGGTTTTTAAATGCTTTTCCGCAATGCATAGCGTAGTGATTTTAAAATTACACTTTTATTAGCACAATATTTTTTGTTAATTTTTTTGTCTTTTACATCCATTGACTTACTTTTACCTCATCTAATCTTGTAAATAAATTTGACGCATTAGTTATGACAAACCCTGCAAATATAATAAAGTAACAGATATTCAAGAATGTTAACAAACATTTCAATGAGTGGAAATGTATCAAATATGTTATGCTGCGAATCAGAGTATTTTACTAACATTGAATCTTTTTTGGAAGACGCTTCCCGTATCTGGTTTCCAGTTTGCAATTCAATAACGCAATTTGTATTTAAATCATCTATATTACAATACCTGCTTATGAATTTCATGAAGTCAATTCGAAGGTCAACAAACTCTACCGTAACAACGACAAATAATAAAGAATAACATAACCGACATCACATCGTATGAACAGAGTTTTAAATACAGAAAACATAATGTGAGTTTTACAAAATATTTACATTAGAACCAGATTTCCTCTCTATTATAATACACGGTGAACGACATTTCGCCAAACAGTTCTTTTAAGTAACTCAACCCCTTTCTGTTCACACATAAAATAACGTATGTATATCACACGGGTCCCTCCATTGTCATCATTTTTATTTATTTTTACAAATTTCACTATATACACGTTCATTTTTATCAGACACAGTAGATAGACAACTTGTCTCTTAATTTTACGACTTCTGTCCTGAGTATGGAAGGTTGACTGTCCAGTAGTCACAAAATCGTGGAAAATCTGTCTCTCTTACATCGGTTCTTTTCTCGAGATGTGCATATATATCTGAAACAAAAGGAAGCACGGTATTATATTTATGATCTTTCGTTTTGTAAACAAAAAATTGAAATTCAGGGTGTCTATCGTCTTTCTCCTTTAATTTTCCAGTAGAGTGGAGCCTATTCGTCGTGTGTGATCCCCAGATTAATTAAACAGTTACACATTAGAAATGATTTCAGGCACTAACTTCAGTTAAATGCTGAGATATGTTAAAGAAACAAACGTTTTCTATGCTATGCTCACTGTAAAAATATTATTATATTTTAGTGATTTCATTGTAAGATATTTCAAAGGGTTGAACATGGGTGGGAAATAAACGAAGGCGATACAATTGTCTCGGGACATACGTACTTTCGTACATATACGAGTAGACATAATTTCTGAATTTAAAACAAAGACAATACAGGAAACGCGTTCGTATGGAGACGAGGCGAGCCGAAAATCGTTAAACAGTATCAATATTTGAAGAGGAAATATTGATTTGTCATGAAAACGATATCGAAATTAATAAAATATGCTCGCGAATGAATTGAAAACATTTCCGTTGTAGTCGGGGTTTATTTAGTACAAAGTAATCTAAATTAATGTGTACTGATTCTAGTCAGTGTGCGATATCGACACTTTTAGTACCTAATGGAAAGTAAACATCGTTCAGAATCTCGAATTGAAATTGTTTTGTTCTCTCGTTTCTGCCTTGTTCCCGATCTTCGTCGTTCTGCTGTCGCTATCGCCGACGCCGCCGCTTCCAACGCCGTCGTTGCCATTGCCACCCCGTCGCGTGTATTATCTTTGTAATTGTGTCTACTTGACATTAACAACGCTGCGAAATTGCTAATGAATGTTTGGAGAAACAAAGATATGTGCATGTATAATATACGTATATATTTATTTTATGCTATAATTCCGGCGGAATTAGCTGAATATTACCCTTTTGAATCGATAACACTATATTTTATTTAAAAGAGTAGAATGTTGTAAGCCATGCGCACTTCAATTCATTCAATTCATTCAACTCGTTTCATCCGTTATGTGCTTTTTTTTTTGGATGTACAGTTACTCGCGAAAGTCATCGTACCGCTATCAAAAATGCTCTTTTTGCAATATAAATATGACGGTCGTTACGGAAACGTATATATTAGAAAAGGCATAAGAAACTAGTTAGAATTCGACCAAAAATAAATCTTATTTGACAATAGAGTCCATTAGAGTCAAACTAATACAAACGAGAAAACGTAAGAATAGAATCTCAGAATAGTGATAGTACACTAATAAAATAATTTAAATAGCACGAACTAAACAAAAATTAATATTTTGTAGGGCCTCCTTTTCCTAGCTTCAAGGACAGCAGCTAACCTTCACGGCATTGAATATACTAATTTATTCGTAAAGTTTGCTGAAATTTGATCTCATTCTTCTATTAGTAGACGTTTTAAGGATTTACAGCACGATTTTGTAATTTTCTTTTAGATAATCCCATACATCCTCGATGGGATTTAAATCTGACAACTGGGGCGGATAATGATGTTGTCGGGGCATATTATATAATAGCCATTCACGCTCGATGAATGCCGTATGCTTAGGATCTTGATCTTGTTAGAATCTCCATTGTTTTCCTAATTACAGTATTTCAACATCAGTTTTTAAATGGCTTTTAAAATGTTTAGATATGATTTCTTATCCATAAACCTTTAATAAACACCAAACTCCCCATTCCAGTTGGTGACATGGACCCCCAAACCATAACAGCTTCTCCTACATGATTCACTCTAGGCACAGTATTTTCAATATCAAAGGTTTTACATGATTTTCACCAGACCTTCCCTCTCCCATCTAAAGTAAAAATAGTGAATTTACTTTCATCTGTAAATATACACCGTTGCCAAAATTCCATGCCTTTATTTTGATGCTCTTCGGCAAACTGTATTCTCTTTGAGTTGATTAGTAGCACTAACTAAGGGTTTCATGCGAAGAACTCGGTCATTATAACCACGGTTCCTTAATAATCTCCTTACACACTCTGCACTAGCATGTTTTCCTGTAAAATCTTTTTACTTGTCCGGCTATGCGTGGAGCACTTGTTCTCAGACTTGTTATAAATTATCTGCAAAACTTTTCTTTCGTCGTGGTGTGTAATTTCTTTGGACGCCCTTTTCGTGGTATGTTTTGAATATTTCCGGTGCTATTAAATTTATTTGTAATGCCTTACACTGTAGAATGTGCTTTGCCAATAATATGACTAATTTCTCTCAGATTTCTTTTCTTTGTAGTTTCATCACTAATTCACAAATCTCTTTAGGCGTTTCTTTTCGCGTCTACAGCATGTTTGCAACTATGTATAAATTCTTGTAAGTAGTTGTCTGATATGTGGGATGACACACACAAGGTATGCGCCAGTTATAACTGGAGGAATTACAGATTTATATTTGTATTTTATTAGTGTACGTTCACTTTTATCAGATTCTATTATTACGTTTCTTCGTTTTTATTAATTTGAAGGGACTCTATTGTGAAATAAGATTTATTTTTGATAGAATTCTTACTAATTTTGTATGGCTTTTCTAATGTATCAGCGTATTTTTGATAGGTGTACGATGACTTTCGTGAGTGACTGTATATATTCTTAGTAACTGAAGAGTTATGAGGCATCAAGAGAAAATCTATGATTTTCACTGTTTTATAATGAATACCAATTCATGATGGATAAATAAGAATTTCCAACAACAATTACAAAATTATTAAAAATAGTCTCGTCATGACAGACCGCATTAGTATTTAAACAAAGGAAATTGTTGGAAACATAGTTGTTAGTTATTTCATTAGGTAATCTTTAAATCAATATTTATTACCAGTTAAATTCATAAAACCACTTATTTCTGTCCAGCGTTTCTCCTAATTCAGTTGTTTTATAGTCGATTTGTACCATCAACAAACCCTACTTATCTATGACACCGGTGTAATTTCCAGAAAATCCTGAATTCCCTATCTGCACCATAAGGAGGACATGTAATCCATTCCCATTCTAGTCGACTTTTCCCTGTTGTTTACTTCTCTCTCGTCTCGCTAATGTTTTTTATGTTGTCTCTCCATCTTATCCGTCTACCAATGTTGTACCGTCCAACTTTTGGTCTCCATTTCAGCAACAGCTTGATGCAGCTGTTTCTAGTGCTCAGAACAATGTGCCATGACCCTTTTCATTGTAGGTCAATGATTCTCTCAATAATATCTGTTAATTTAATGTCTTTGCGATCTGATATTTAATTCGCAGTATGAGCCTTCTATGGGCCTTTTGTGTCTTAGTTAGTCTTAATGCGAATTTATTAGTGAAGCACCATGTTTCCACCCCGTAGGTAGGTATCGGAAATATGCCTGGTTGCGGAACTTCCTGTTCAAGTAATTGATGGAAAGGTATACTTTGGTTTTCCAAAAACCGCCCAAGAGGGATAAGCTCTTTTGGTTATTTTGGTGTTGTCCCTTTCAGTTGTTATCTTTTGCTCCAGATTGGCATAACATTCGACATTCTCCAGTTGTTGTTCTTCGAACTGTATGTTACTATTGATTTGGATACTTGTCATTATCTTGATTTTGCTAACATTCATCTTTAAGCCAATGTTTTTTGTATAATTGTTCAGATCTAGATTCATATCTTTTCGGTCTTGAGGCTTTCTACTTACTATATCAGTATCATTCGCAAAACGGAGATGGTGCAAGTGTTCACTGTCCAGATTGACCCCTTTTTCTGACCAATCCATTTCCTCAAAGAAGGCGTCGATGGCAGATATGACTCAGACAAACTTAGGCAAAGTGCGTGCACCTTACGAGGTTTTAAACTACATTATTTCTGTTATTACTGCATGAGATCCCAACCATTGTTTAAACAATTGTTCTATCGGTGCAGAAGGATAATAAGTACCACTCGTTACTACAGCAGACCGAATAGAAGCGTCTAAGAATGCTAGATCAGGATCGTGAAGAGAATGCTCCAAAATCTTTTTTCTTTCTAAGGAGACCTTCATTTTCTGAGTAGAGGATTTCGCCCCCGTGGGGTGACACTAATCTTTTGTTTCTTCTCGATCGATATTAATGGTTTCACACTATATCGTAAATTCTCTAGGCATGCTAAAAGGGAGAAGTCATCGTTACTGTTGTAGTTGTTTGTTTTATTATTTCCTGTTTCTTTGTCACGGACATTGCTTTTGTACCCAACGTGCATTCCACGAATACTTACTTGATCGGATATTACGTGAATTTTTAAGCATCTATCTGGGCGCACAGCTAGAAATTGTTTATCTTCAGTGATATCAGACTATATGAATAAAAGTCATGATTTGAATACTGAGTTTCACATGATTTCCAGTATGGCACAGATATCCAATATACAGGTAACAATTTTTGTACACTTTTACCGTTAAGTTTCGAGGCCGGTGGTCATATTTTCTTTTCACAACGCAAAAGTTGCTGTGATCGATTTCTTATCCCAGATTCTTTCTCTTTCTGCAGGCAGGGTGTGTTTAATCTCAACTTTTACGAGAATGTTTCTAATGTGGACTACCAACTCCGTACCCATGCTTTTTAGTAGTCTTTCTATGTTCCTTTTTCTCTTCGCTTTATTGCCTTTTGCTAGTTTAGTTGTTCCTCTTCCATCCTTTCTACAAATCGACACTAGTTTATTAAATATCGAAGAAAAACATGGAATTACCGTTGTTCTCTTCGATGTTTCATAAATTTACGTTGATCTCATATAGCACATTATTTGGTTGGAATTATGGCTTTAATGTTTCTCGTAGCTTTAAACTTGAACACCGAATGTATAAGTGTCATTTCAAGATACAAAACAGATAAATACACTTAGTAGTAGTACAATTAGTATAACGTACGTACATAGATATCTCCTAGTATTAATATAAATGTCAGAAATCGGTTTTACAGCACTTCACGTTCATATTTGAAAAGAATGTAAATTTCATAAAGTTCACTGGAAATTTTCAAGTACCCATGCAGAAAATAATTTAATGGCTTTTGTGAAATTCAAATCTTTTGGATCACTTTGCTGTGCAGTGTCTTACTGCATTTCAAACCTTTTAATCTGCTTTGACCTGAAGATCATACTTGTAGCGTTAAATAGGTAGTAGATGCCTTTTTACACAAGATACCGGACTCATAAGCGCAAATAGACGAAGTGACTCCAGAGAAATTTGTTTGCTAAATAATGTGGTACCTATGTATATACATATGTTGTGCTCCGATAGATGCATAGATTTTTATATACGTTCGTATTTCGGCTTGCATTTATCTAGTGTTATACGGACCCCGGCGGTAATTACTGATTCGTTCAAACGAACGAAACGTTCAGACTTGATAGCCTGAAAATGAGAGAACGTTAATTAGCAATATAGATCGTGACTATAAATAAAGTAGTTGTAATCCCGTCGACGTCGGTCTTTTAATTATGGAGCACCCTTTGGGCAACGAGGGCGGCCATTAGTGAGGACCCGGGGCAATGGTACGCATTCACTTCGTCCCCCTACCTCCTACCGCCCTTCTCTCTTACTCTATTCCTCTGGTCACTTGGCTCCGCGTTCATACACACACACACCAGTGCCCACTCACTTATTCATTACGAGACCCAATTACCTACGCCTTTATGTGCCCTCTTTGTGAATATACATTGCTGCGCAACAACGCACCTACAATGCCGCCGTCCACTGCGGCCGTCTTTCTCTTCTACAAAACGCGTACACGTAAACGAATGTGCAGCTCTGGGCGGGCAGGTGAAGCGTTAAGCTTGGAAAGACGAAGGATCGCCAGTGAAACTCCTAACATTCCGCTCTTGCTCCTGGCCGTTTTGTCCCGAATCCGTAGCTTCCACAAATCGGGGAAGGTATCAAGGTAAATGATCACCTCGGAGAAAATTAATATTACAAGAAGGGGAACTCATATAAGAATTACCTACGAACTATAAGGGTAGGCGCTTTTTGTAGAGCTGAACTGTTGTTGACTTCAAAGTAAAAGCTTAATTTATTATTGCTTTTCCACCGAAAGGGATCTGTTACTTCATGAAAGCGAATTGCTTATATTTCTTTTGTTTAAATATTATGCCGAACGAAACACTTCACTAGATTGGGCGAGATAAAACTGTAGATGTAATGCTGTTTGTGTGATGTAATTTATTTAAATCTAATGTGAGCTACATATCTGCTGATGTATTCTAAAAGTGCAATACTTCGAGCTTCTAGGGAATACTGGAGCCAATAGAAATGTATCCTATTTTTTATGCTAGACAATGTAAAAGTTGTATTCAACAAAGATCAATACTCTCTGTCATCCACACTTTCGGCGGAAAATTTTGACTATAAAGGACTTTAGTTGAAGAGTTCATAACGCTACGAACGAATAAATCATTAGATCTAAACTAGTAAATGGTGCCAATACGTACATACTTTATCAAAAAGGTCCTAATGTACTAAATAAATAGTTATCCTTTGACTATTTGAATTTACCTTTATTATCTACAATATACTCGTATCGAAATATTAGTGCTGTAAGTGAAGTAATTATCTGAGGATAAGTCAAACTTTGGCTCCTGTTTCTTACGCCTTAAATTTGGTCCATAACTCAACCGAGGAAGCTAGGAAAATTAACAATTTAAGAATACAAAGATAGTTTCAAAAATATTAGTCTGTTAACATCAGCATTGAAAGTGAACCCCTCACAGACATCATTAATAACGAGAAATTGGAGAGTTTCACCGTATTCGAGCTAGTCGTTATAACACTATTCCAAAAGTCAAAACCCTGGTAAGTGGATCTATTGCCTGCTCATTAAAAGGATATCACACGTAAATTATGGTGAAATGGTAATTGGCAAAATTGAACCATTAATCTGGAACAGTACTACACTACGGTGGTTAAAAGGCAACCAAAGCTCGTGTAACTTAAAATCCAGAAGTTTGGTTGTCGTTGCACGAAGACGTTGAATGACCTGCATGTTCACCCGATCTTGCCCAATGTGGCTACTTTCTCTGGGGTCACCTAAAATCTAAGGTCTATGTACACCGCCCAAAAAGGAATGACGAATTGAAAGAAGCGCTACGCCAAAATATTGCAGCTATATCACTTCAAATGATGACTCGAGTAATGCAAGCCTTCGAGATTAACCTACCAATGGGCATCGACAAAAATCTTCGTCGCTTGGGCAAACTAGTCTTTCAAGCCTAATGAAACAACGGCATTATACACATTTTCATTGAAATAAATAAAATTCTAAATTCACTTTTAGCCTTCTAATTTAATCTTAAAATATAGAAGGTTTTTCTGTCGGATCTTGTAGTAGGTAAACGTCAGTGTCTCGAAACATTACCTCCACCAGTATTAGAGTATTATCGCTTTAAGAAATATTGAAGAATCGTGCCACACTACCACAGAGTTTTGTAGATGATTCCAAACATAAGAAAATGATGGCCGGAGAGATAAAGTTGACGAATATTGGAATCAATGTTATGTGCAATAAGATTGACGTAAAACAATTGATAAGCAGCGAATACTGAAAAGTCCTAAACACATTCATAAGAATCGTAAAAAGCGGTTGGTGACCAACATTTGGTACCGTACTTAGAAATATGGTCAGACCTTCTTAGGTGTGACCATTTTATTTTTCGTCGTTCAGGACTACAGCCCATCTTATCAAAGCAGCATATAACAAACGTATGTTTTCAAATATCAATCGATTATTATAGAAATATAGAAACATTATCAGAGACACCGTTGGTGGGGATATCTACTATGATTTTAAAATTTCAATACAATTATTATCAATGCATGTAAAGTTCACATCCAATTGTGCTTTTGTGTTCCAGCCGCCTCTGACCATATCCGTTCTACAAGTCTCTACTTGATTAATATTCCCCAGCCCAAACAAAATATCGTTTATCTCTTGAAATAATGTAAAAATTTTCTAGTTCTCTACCAATTGAGTAATCAATCTATACCACTGTTTGATGATCTTGCTGCAAAATGATAAAAATTTGCTCCACATGTTCTATACCTCTTTGTTTTCCTATTTCCTACTACTTTAGAGAAAGAGATGCTATTTATACTACATATCTTGAGTCAATAACGTAACAGAAATGAGTCTTTTTGATATAAACAACTAGAAAGTCGCAATGTATTCCTGTACGTCTGCATGTCTGTATATGCTTATTGTTCTGTATACGCATTACAAAGCTTGAACATTGTATACATATGTTATAAGCAGGTGGAAACAACAAACGTGAAATTGCGTCATGCCAAAGTGGCCTGCACTCTAATTTATGAATTACGAAAAGTTAGGAAATAAAAAAGCACTTCTCTTTATATGCGGTAGATTAATTTACGAAATCTTTTTAAACACAAAGTGGTCTGGACCATTAAAGCGATAGACCAACTTAAGAGATATTGAAACTTTTTATTGATATAATCCCGGCGAACCCATGTGAGGATGTCAGTTGCCCTCATTGCCCATTAGTGAGATTGAACCCTCCTTCGCCCCGATCCCCCACTTCCGGTTCTCCCTTCAGGCTCCCAACGAAAGAAATTGTTTCCTGTAAGCTAGGAAATGAATTAATGTATTATGCGCATACATTATTGATTACTCCTAATGTTAATGTTTCGCGGAAGGGGACGCGTTGTTAAAAACGTAATGGTTTCTTTGTTGTCGTAATTAATTACGTAATTTAATTATGCATAAGGGGTCGTCGGTGTCGCTGGTATTGGAATCATGCAAAAATTCTTTACCTGTAATAATCACATAATTACACGAATTCATTTCCACCCATGAAAAATGATTCATAATAAAAGAATAACTAGAATTTGTAATCCTTACAAAAGCGCATCCATAGAAAACCTACCAATGTATCAGTTTCTGTTTACTTATAGCTGTTTGAGTGAGTGTTTGACTAAGAAGCATTAACAATTACCTTTTCATATTAGAGCTTTCTATGTTTCTATGTTTTTATGTTTTCAAAACTGCACTTGCACTTTTGTGTTTCTGTGCCAGTGTAGGCTGCGAAGTGCAAATTCCCGTCTTAGAGCAAGCGCTAAAATCTTCTCCATTGTTGATGACAAATTAGTGGTTAAAATAATTTTCTGGACGTATTCAAGTCGACAGGAACAGGTTCTTTTACACTCATTTTTATTTGATTTGTATTAAAGGTTGCATAATAATCAGAAGACACACTGGTAAATCCATAAAAAGATGGGAGGTTCATGGACTAAGAAGATCAAGCTACTGTTCGCAATCGAATGAAGTAGAACAAGTTTTCAAGAAAAAATGACTGGTGCTGTCTGTTATTTCTGAATCAAATAGGCGGTAATTAATTGTAGAAAAGCATCATCAACTCTGACATTTCCATAGTATTAATATGCAGAAGTTTGTGTAAGCAAATACTACATAGGAAATAATATTTTATAATCCCATTCCATTCCATTCCATTCTAACGTAATATCCAGCGCACGAGATATAATAATAAATTGTCATATACCATTTGCAACAGAAACGTATTACATCAAAGTCAAGAAGTTAATTTCCTATCCGTCTTGCGCAAGTTATTATTTTCTGGATGCCGTGGTCATTTTCCGCGAAAATTGATTGATGATATATGGACAAAACAGTGACATTCAGAATTAAGAGTTATTACTGAGATCGATAGTCGCTGTTAGGGTGAGCTCATTTTCAATATTACAACCAGCACATGTGTGCATTAATGATTTGAGATCAGTGTTTAATAAAACGATAGTAACAGTAGTAGTAGTAGATTGAAGAAAATCGCTTTAAACATAATTTTGTCTTCCTAACTGAGCAATCAAACCCTATAACCCGAGAAGAAATAATACATTACATGGAGCATTATTGAATCTTAGAGCAGGTATTACATGATGGATTGAATTTTTGTTACTCTCTGATTTTTATTTAGTTCTTCAATCAGTCTCAATGCCACCATCAAGGAAAATAGTTAATAGTTAACATCAAGATAAAAACTAGAAGCTCCTGAAATCGTACAGTGTTTTATTACATTCCTTGCATCAACTTATATCGTTCAATAACCGAATGAGGAAACCCCAAAGAAAAAAACACTTCTAAAATAGTGGTTATTGAGGAAGAACAAAGACCGAATTTCAGTCCTATCAATCATGTTAACGATTCTCCTGCTTGGTCCTCCTCCTCAAATCAAATATCCCTTAATATAACTCTTCGTCTTCAATCAAATCATCTATCCTCATTGAGTTAGTTTCCCCAGAGAAAGTTCCGAGCATCTTTTGGAATCTTCGTATTAAAAATTAACCGCGTGACACAATAAATAGTTCTTACACTAGCAGTAAGAATAGTAATAGGAAAGATGTTTTGCCTTCCAAATCAATAATGCACGCAAAGCGATCTGTAGACCGTCACCGGCTTGCTCATCGATCATTGTCCATTAGAATAATATTGTGAGAAATCATATAACGGAACATGAGGCTTGCTCTAGCTACAAACGGAACATCTTAAAGCCATCACAAACCAATTATATTAACTCAAGTCTTATAAATAGGCAAGATGAATACCTAAATCTGAGATATTAGAAGAAACAATAAAAAAGGTGAACAAGAGATTTAAGAAGAACATTTACTAATCTTGTGTCGATTTTGATTTGCTTTTGTTTTCCTTTAGCCTTCTAGATTACCATAGTATTGCTCCTTTGGATACACATTAACGATTGATGAACTATAAGATTTATTGTGCCCTTGGGCTTCTAAAAGGTATATCTATTCTGAGGTTTCGTCGTTCGCGGCGTTCGGAAATATATGATGTAGGGTGGTGTCACACGCACCAGTAATATTTTTACAGCAGTGCTCTTCCTATATATCCACACCAACAGTACGATTGCGCATATTGACAAAAGGGAACTATAGAAGTACAGTAAATTGTTTTCTATTGTTTGAGGTAGAATCTGGTGCAATGTTCATTACTCTGTGGACAATATCGAGAAGGAGTTTCATTGTCAACGAATATCTGATGAATACAGAGATGTTTCAGAAAAGTACATGAACTTGAACGGGTTCCTTTAGGTAAATAGTTGACCATACAGCAAATCACTTGTAAATCGATCGAAACAAAGTCGGGTTTCGGAGGATATGTATAAGATGGATGTAATTTATGTACGGACACAAGCAAATCGTTTGGATACCTGTAAACAAAATATTAATTGATGGTCTGATGAAGGCTAATGTTTTCAAGAAGATTTTTTAAAGATGACATGAGAAGTGGATGGATTACAATGATCCTGAGAGTTGACGGCCAGGTATGAAATGGAAACTTCGTTAATTTCCATACCATACAGGGTTCTAAAGGCAACTTCACAAATCAATATTGGAGGGTTATCGGGTAAAAGTCGAGTGACCTTCAAGGCTCATATTTATATATATTTTCATTTTATATATATATTATATATATTTATGGTCATATTTATTTTAGGATTTGAACGAAAGATTTGTTATCCAAAGACGTTGTACGCATGCAGTGGAGCAGTGAGCAGTAGACTTACTCAATTTGCGCCAATAGCGCTACAACTATTTGAAACGGCTGTATTAGAATAGTAACATTGCGCTATACGAATACAGATGGCTTCATACTATACATTGAAACTGAGTGTACAATATGAAGCCATCTGCCAAACTTTGCCTTTAGATGTTAAGATATTCTTCTAGCAGCCCTGAATTTGATTAATAGAAGTGTGATCTACTAGTAATATATAACATATACATATGTACATATGTATTTTAATGTAAAGAGTTAAAGGGAATTCAGCACAACTATTTTTCAAATAAATAAAACACACTTTTTACTTTGTAACAATATCACTATATTTCACTTATTTGTGACTGCAGTTTCGACATACCATGTCATTATCAAACTGTACAATATTTCTTGCTAGCGACTAATATTTATTTGAACCATGGAATATCACAAAGTAACGGCCAAAAGCGTTAATTATTTGACAACTATTTTTGTTCAACTACCAATCATCCATAGAAATTGAAACCAATGTTTCATCCGTTTTTGATTTATCGTAAATTTAAAAAGTTACCTTCCACCGTTTAGAAAAAATAAAATAATCCAATATATAGTATGTTTAATGGTCTTTTACATGATTTCTGCTACGGTTTCTACTATCCTTATTCATATCTTTTTGCCCTAAAGAAGAAATAAAGTATTGGCTTCAAGAAATAAAGAATTATATGAAGTTAAATTGTGTTGGATTTCACAAGAAGTCCCTTTTTAAGCCTTTTCCAACAACAAGGACTCCTGGTTGTATTTATCGTGACATATTCGATGAAGTTTCTTTGTTAATGGTAAAATACTCTAATCCACCTATATTGTGCAAGTCACCAAATTTCGTTAAATCTGAACATTTGCTTCTCATAGCAATAGAAACACTGTGCTGTAGAATGTGTTTCATAACGTACTAATGGTAGAATTTATGATGTGTTAATAAATAAAATAGAAACAGGACAGTATCATAATATTGACATATTATACGTGACGACTCTATTACATCGGCATCGGCTTTACCTGCCCGCAATTCCGCAATGATTAAAGATGAAAACTAGGCTGGCTCGGAGACGTATTACCTTTTTATAACAGTGATAAAAAAATCTAATTTTACCAGTAGTACCCATTACGGAACTATATTTACGTCCACGTCTCAATTTGTCCCGTCATCCACCCAGAATGAGGACAACACGCCAATATTGATCTCTCTTTTGTGTGTGTCGCCTTTCTTCCACTACGGTTTCTTATTTACGATCATGACATGGGAAAATATTACAAGTTAGGTCATAAATCGCTCCGGCTACTTGTTTCGCCAATTTCTGCGAAAGCCAAATAACGCAGTGAAGAGGACAAAGATTTTCAAATACATGTGTATATTTGCTAATGAGATGCGAGCAGGTTCATTTCAATTATATGCACTATCGAAAAATCTTGAACAATCTAGTATCAGTGCTTTGATTTGATTGTTTTCTTGGAATGTTTCATACGAGGACCCGTCTTAACTTGTTACAAAAACTATGAACGAAAAATTTTTTTGGAACAATCTGTTTTATTGGATTGCAAAATATTCGCTTTTAAGATTTATACACTTTAGGATGTCCTCAAACCAATTCTCTAAACATTTTTTCCACTGTGAAATTGGTATCTCAAAAGTATTGGGTTTTGAAGGCTTCAACAGCTTCTTGGGATGCTGAAACTTGCTGTCCACGCACTTTTGTTTGAAATTCAGGAACAGAAAGGAATCGGTAGGCGATAAATGAAAAACGATGTTATAAATTCAAAATGTGAAATGTATTTATTGTAACAATGGAAGGTTTAGTTAAGAAAAGAAGTAAAGTTCAAATAACTAGGTAAATCTCTAGATACACTAATACTTGTATGATATCAGTTATAGAAGCTTGCAATCGTACTTCGTTTGATAGTTGTTTCATTTTTCGAAGAATACATATAGTGTCTTTTTGTTCAACAAAGCAATCTATTTGGAATTTTTATTGGGTAGTTTACTGCATAATTTTTCGTACAATGGTTGAATTAACCAAACGCGAAGGAATTGAAATTCTATGCGTGATTAGTTTTAAGAATACGATGCGTATCCAAGATGAAGTAGTTGATTTGTTATATGTAACTCATCCTGACCAACGACATATCAACCAAGGCATGACAAGCAGAACTGAATTAAAATTCTGAGAATTTTGACATATTTGTGACCTTCCCAAGTCCAATTGACCTCATCAACATCCGAAGGGCGATCAGCTTAATATTTTATTAGCTGTGCAAAAGACAATTATTACGTCACTCTTAAACACCTTGTACCTAATTTCTACCCGGCAGCGTCTGCCAACCACAAAATTTTAAAAGAATGATTTCTTCTTTCCAAGCTACCTTTTGGTATTAGCCTATCGAGAATCCACAATGGGCGATTGTGTATCGTACTCACTACCCTTAAAAAGTGGATGTGTGATGGGGCATAGTCGATGAACGAATTGCAGCTTCCTATTTCTTTGGTGAATCCCTAATCAGTGCGAAAAATCAGATTTTCTTCAAGATAACCTCATTCCTGCACTAATAACTTTGTATGCAGATCCAAGATCAACCTAATCTTCTCGTTGAATAAGATAAAGCATCATCACTACGCACTATGCGTACCGTTGGATAGGAAGACGGGGATAATTTGGTGGCTAACCAAATAGCCAGATTTGAAACCCCTAGATTATTATTTGTGAGAATACTTACTAAAGTGTACCTTAACGTATTCACGCCAAAGGTGATTCATCTTTTAACCCGTGTTCTTTCGTAGTTTGGAGCAAAAATTGAAATCTTGCTGCCAGAAAATTACATATGGCGGATTCTAAATTAAAAATTAAAAAAATGATTTATGATTTTTTTTTCACTTTGAACTTGTGTAAGAATGGAAAATCCCACTCAACCATCGTTGCACACGAGATTGTTGAAATTTAATAGGAACTGATTTTCATATTGGATTTTTAGAAGCCCAGATGCGACAATTGTGTTTGTTAACGTAGCCATTCAAATAGAAATGAGTTTCATCAGAAAAGATGATTTTGTCTGAAAATCCAGTAAATCAATGAGGAAATCAGCAAATTGTCGACGTTGATTATGACCTGGTGGCTTCAACTCTTGCACTAACTGGACTTTATAAAGCTTTAGAGCAAAATCCTCGCGTAATATACGCCATGTTATGCTCGCGATCTAGCCCAATTATTGAGAACGCGGTGAAATTGATAATTTTGGGTTCTCCTCAACACTATCCCTCACAACAGAAAGATTTTCTCTAGAAAGACCAGTACAAATACGTTTTGGTGTTGTTATGTTGTATTCTGACATAGCTGACCAAAATTTTTTCATTGAATTCTTATTTGCATGCTGTAATTAACGATTATGAAGACAGAAAATTTCAACGATTTTACAAAATGTTGTTTTTACAAATCGGCCATTGTCAAAAGGAATTTGAATTACTTTCTATCTGATTTTCGAACGAAATAGAATTCATTTTATTGAACTGTAGACCTTCTACTGTAAACATAACAACAAACTGAATGATGTATCTCTCATATTAACCAAATACCAACCTATGGGAAAAAGCTCTTATTGAAGAACCCTTTATATGTATACTGTTAGGACATTGACCATTAGCAGTTGGTAGTGGGTCAAGGACGACGATTGGTACAAATGCGTGGGGGTGTCACTTATATTACTGGGCATGTACCTTAATCGTTAGTATTCCATGATTGTTGTTGTTATATTAGTTGAATACATGTAGCAGCAATTCAGCAGGTGTTAGTTAACCACTTACAACAGACCTTGCTTACATGGTGCCGAAACCCAATTATATAAATAGAAAAAAGAAACCAGGAAGAAAAATACGAGTGGAAATGGCTAACCTAAAACTACCGACCTATTTAGCAATTAATTCCGAAGTAAATATGCCGATATCGTGGAAGCAATGGATTCAACGACTCGTATGGGGTACGCCACGGCGACGCAGTTATACAAGGAAAGTGCGAAAGTATAGGTAACAATGTTCATGTTAGTAGTAGCGTCTGATGTAATAGCAATATTTAATACATTTTCGTCAACTGAGGAAGAATTAGAGAACTTAAGAAAACTAAAGGAGAAATTTGAGGCATATTTTGTACCTAAAATAAATGTATCATACGAGAGGTACATATTTAACAAGTTACTGCAAAAAAACGAACCACTCGAGAATTTTTTGACAGCTGCAGGAATTGTGAGTTCAGTGATGTAGTTGATAGTTTACTTACGGATAAAATAGTCATAGAAATAAATAGTGACAAACTGAGAGAAGGACTACTGAAAATAGTAGTTAATAGATATAACTTATATATATATACGTATATATCAGCACAACAGGCCTTAACGGCCCAGGGCTTGTTCGGAGCCACCGAGCCGTATACGTGCGCGTATACCGTACCGCTCCTGGCCCGTAGGTTGCAGATCCATTTTAGGATTTTAAACTACTACGCTACCGTCGCGGCCGAGTTTCGAAACCCAGACCTTCTCATTGTGAAACGTGTTTTTTACCTCTGAGCCACTAGGGGAATAGATATAACTTAACCGATGGTAGAAAAAGCATGTCCAACCTTTCAAAGAATTGTAAAATATGTGCCTTCAAGGGACATTTTGCAATAGTCTGCAGGTCAAAAAAATAAAAGAAAGGTAAATGTAGTGGATATGGCTGGAATTTATGATGAGGATTATGGGGAGACTTTTCTGGTATGGATGATAAACATAAAAGACAAAGAAGTAACCAGATGGACAGAAGTGATTATGCTGGGGAAAAACAAGAGAGCCAAGTTTAAACTGGATACAGGAGTCGAGTGCAACGTCATCACAAAGCAAATAGCCAATGAAGCAGGTCTGCGGATGGCAAAATCAAAGACTGTGAAGTTAGAATCCTACACACTGCACCATCAAGAAGTATCAGGGGAAACTCATTCGATATTGAGGAATAAAACGGGCGAACAAATCACAACAAAATTTTTAGTTGTTTAGCCTAGCTCCTTTAGTCCCATTCTGCGAGGTTGAGAGTTGTGTAAGACTATATAGAAAGAATTAACAGAATTTCAAAAACCAGTGAAGGATTATTTCCAATATGGTATAGATTTAGTAGATAATTCACAGTTGTTAATTGCACCAGTAAGTAGGATTCCTTATGCCACAAGAGATCACGTAAAAAACGAACTACACGATACGGAAAGGGACAAAATAATCAAGAAGGTAACAGAGACTACTCCGGCAGTGACACTAATAGTTGGAGCAAAAGGAAAAATAAGAATTTGACTGGATCCTTCTGAGATCAACAAGAACTTAAGACGACGGCATTTCCCACTGAAAACGTTAGATGAGATAGTGGCGAAATTAAATGGTTGTAAATGATTCACCAAATTGGATCATAGGAAACGTTTTTGGCAAGTGAGGGTCACTCCTAGAATATCTAAGTATTTAACATTTTCTACACCTTAGGGAAGATGTAGCTCTCTGAGATTACCTTTTGGATTGGCGTCAACTCCAGAGATGTTCCAACAAATAATGTGCCATTTGCTAAGAAATGTAAAGGGATTGGAATGTGCAATGGATGATATTCTCATTCATGCGGGTGATGAAGGAAACTCAAAGCAAGTGATGAAAAAATAGCAGAGGCGGAATTAACTTTAAATTCAAATAAATGCTATTTCGAAGAGCAAACAATTAAGTTCTTGGGTCATTCCTCTTCCTAGTGCTAACCTCATTAGTACGAAGATATGCGATAGTGCAGTCGCGTTGATTTCTGGTCATGTATCGGAACTGTACTGCATTTCATTTAAAAAATAGATAAGTAAAAAGAAATATTTATCCGAAATATTCCAACTACGCCAGTTTCAAATATATCCTACACGTCTATGCTACCGGATATTGCCCCCAAAGATTCATTTCGTTTTCTCCCTTCACTATCATTCCTTATTCTCCACAACATCCACAGGGATGTGTAAATAATTCCTTAAAAGATTACAGTTATCATACCGGAACGTCAGATGTATTACAACAGCCATTACGGTGGTTAAAGCAAAACGATTTCTTTAGTTTCGCAGTCAATCACGGGAAATGCACGGGTCGTTGCTTAATTTTCCGAGTACTATCTCCGTCTCTCTTCAGTCCGTCACTCAACTACCCTCGAAATATTTTTTCCGAACGAGCTCCATCGCTGCCGCCTATCCATAAATTTAATCAACGCGACCGTTTCACTTTTCCTCATTTATTTCAGGCGAAGAGGCAGAACCTTCGAACTCTTATCCAGTCGCGCATTCCATGATTAATTCTATCGACACGCAATTAGGGAATTAGCGAATCAAGATCGGCAGATTAGCGCGCGAAATTCGAAGAAGAGTTTTTGACGTATATAAGTGCGCACGGCCACGTCCATGCTAGGGTTCACGTGAAATGGAGTGTAGCAGTTACAACATTGGCTTGTAGACCCGGAAAGAACTGTTCCATATCGGAGAGAGGCACTCAACTTAATGAAACGAGTAATCCTGGAGCAGCTCTCCGCCTAATCCATCTCGATGCATTCCTTTACGTTTTAATATTCATCTGAAACACTTGAAACTTATCCGGACTGTGACAATTGCGGGAATAGCACTCACGCTAACTACGTAGGTGTCGCTGGAGATGCGGGTTCTTCTCGCTCCTTATATTCTTGATCTTGTACTACATTCCGACTCCGCCTATCTACGCACTGTATACATGCACGCCCAGCATATCTGCAGTGTATCCGGTAAATTATTATGAACAGTGGATGGTATTTATTTCGGATGGTTTTCATGATGCAAACCAGAACGCTTCGTTCTTGCACTATTTTTAATTGGAAATAATTGTAAGTGCAGTCTATCCAAGAATGGATATAGACATCGAAATGTTTTCTGCACTATCACTTAATTCCGAGTAAATGCTTTTGTTTGATAGGAATTGAAATACGTTTCTACCAACATCGCAAAATTTCCACGTTATGGTATTTGTAAGTAGTAAAACTTCGAGTTTACATTTATTTTTTGAATTAGTGACTTTCGAGTTTTGTCGAGATCGTTTACTATAGCTTGACGTTTCGCTGCTCATGCGGCAGCTTCCTCAAAAGTTCTGCAAAGACTGATGTCTTCTGCTCCTCGTTATATATCCTGTCCTTGCTCCACTCCGTTGGCGCGTAACCGTCGTGATTCGTTGGAATGTATCTGTTTCGTTTCTTCTCTGGACCTGCGTCTGATAGATTTCCTCTCGATAAATGTGGTAAGAGCCCCTCATAAGTTCTATCGACTCCCTTACTATCCCTTGATTGTAGTGACTACTTCTGGCCAGAATCTTTACGTTGTCGTCGTGGATAATGTGATTAGTTCCCACTTTCGTTTGTTCGACCATTGCTGATTTCTCTGTATATCCTCGTTCTGCATCACTTCGGTTCTTCTTTACTCTACAATCAACACTCCACCCAGTTTGGCCGATGTAAGATTGTTTGCATTGGTATTATATTTGGTAGATGCCTTTAGTGTGTAGTTTCGGCAATCGATGTTTGTTGGAAGGAAGAAACTGTTCGATCTTCGTGCTGGTATTGTACCTGATTTTGATCCTTTTCTCCTCAAGGATTTTTCCCAATCTGTCGGTGAGACCAGCGATATAAGGTAAATGAATGTATCCTACTGGTTCAGGCTGTTTTCCATCCTTCCTTTTCCTTTTTACTCATTCTCCCTATCTCCTTGACTCTATACCAATCCTTTTGTAGTGCGCATTATATATATATGATTCCTTCGTTCTTGCTATCTTTATTGCTGATCTTTGTAGTGTAGTGACGACATATCTCTTCTGTTGAGGATAGTGATGCAAAGCTGCATGCATGAAGGTCAACATGGAAATCAACCAGACCGAGTCCAGAGGAAAAACGAAATAGATATGGTGTAACAAACCACCACGGTTATGCGCCAACGGGACGGAACAACGACAGGATATATAACTTTTGAAGGCATGAGCACCAAAACGTTCTAGTAAACAACCACGGCCAAACCGGGAAGCCACTAATTTCTTAGACAACAGCCGTGAAAGCTTACACTCAACTGTTTATGATTTTATTTTTTGTAATTTGATATATATTTGTTTATTGTTTTGGTTGAAATGGATATTGAAGTCTATTGAAGTAGATCCCCAAACAGATAAGAAGGACGCTTGACGTGTTAAATATGTTTTTGGAAGGTGTGGTATGGAATTATCCTGCAACGAAAATGTTGCAGTATTTCTCAAATCGTTTTCTCACCTTTATGAATAAACTACTATTGCCGTTTACGAAACTTGTATCCTCTACAATTCGTCTTGAACTTTTCAAAATTCAGCATAAGAAATATTGAAGACCGTGCTTCCTGCAATAAACTAGCAAGCGCTCACAACGAATAATTTCGACGATATGCCGACAAACATAATAACATTGATCTTAGTTTCCAACTGCAGGTGAAAATTTTATCCCAAAGACATCTACTTACAATCGCGAAATGTGAAGAAAACTTGATTAAAACATCTTATAAGCTATTTACTTAATTTTGATTTCTTTCGGAATTGATTAAGACCCAATTCTTTAGTCAATCTCTATTGATAGCTTTGAAATTGCTTCGTATTCTGTTCTTACACAGTTGTCGATCTTTTGATAACGAAAGGCACCTTCCAATGCTTCATCTCCCCAAAACATTTCCAATGCAAGGAAAGTTCCAACATTTGCACTTTCTTCTTCTCCTTTTTCTACAATTTTACATCGTTATAGTTAACGATGGAAGGACGAGGAAGCTAAACTAGCTAAGCCGCAATGATGACTGTTGTCCATCCAACTACAAAGCTAAACAAATTTTGATTGACATTACATAGTACTAAAGCAATGCTTAGTGCACTACCGTATAGCCACCAGCATTATCTTCCAATGCAAATTTAGTTTCCTTTTCAGAAACCCGTTTGGCATTAGATTTCATTGAAATTCATTTATCAAATAAGTAGTATTGAATGAGCAGTGTCGTACGTTTTGAAGTGGGTAGGCAACCAGGTAGCTGGACAACAGACTTGAGTAGTTGGACACAAATATTTTATGTCATCTAACAACCGTAGCAGATTATTGCATCTAGAACTTCTAGTTGTACACAAAATAATTTTTCACATGGAAGCTTGTATTTCATTCGAAAAACACCACCAGTATTACCTTTCGAGAGCATGAGCATCGACCCTCAAGCTTATTACCTTAGAATGCATGATAATTTACGAAAATCAAAGAAATTGGTATTGCTAAACTGGTCTAGAATAATGTTGTACTAATGAAATTGAGGTTTCACTTGTGCTATCAATTTTCGAGCGATTAGTACCAAAACAGCAACTAACTATTCCTATAAAATGGAAAAACAAACATATTTTTAAATTCAAGCAATCATTAAACTCTGTGCTTCAAATTTGTATCCACGCTATTTCGTCTCACATTTAATGGAGCGACATCTCAAAAGCCTTTCTGCCGAGATACTTCGGGAAATTAAACCTTTCTTGGCAATTTACTTCTAGGCTGCATATTATGTCACACAGCAACCAATTTAAATGGTATTAATGTTACTAAAGACAATTACCATTATCTCATTGCTCCCATAAGTAAAGCTATAAAAGGAACCATCTCGGAGTTTCGTTCATAGTACGCTCAATAAACTTAATTAGAGATAGTCATTATCGAACCACAATTCACCATCATACATATAAGTAAGTCAATATTGTAAATGGACAACAGGAACTTGTTAAGAAAACACAAGAGGCATTGCAGTGCAACGGTGGGTACGGGCCGAAAACGGAACGGAACGGTAGGAAGCGAGCGACGTCAGTGGGCGCGGCGTTACTTCGCGTGAATTTAGTCAAATTGCGAGTGCCCGTGGTGAAGGACGACTTCCCTAATTAACTGGTAAACTTTCATGGCTCCCTTGCATCGAGGGCTAATTAATGTAGGGGCTCTTTCGCGGCGGCGGAGGTGGCGGTGACGGCGGCGGCGACGCTAGCGTCGGCGGTGACGCCGCTTAACCCGCCGGTCGCGGAATAAGTAACGCTCAGTGTAAAACCGGAGACTTCGAGCTCCGGGTACCGGAGAATATATACAAGTAAATTAATACAAGGCCCGGAGTGCGGGAATTCATAAATCTTCGGGACTTAGCGTGCGCAAGGACACGCTTGATGAATTAAATGGACCGAACTGAGGTTAAGTTAGACTTATTCGAAAGCTAATTTCAGATGAAAGTCTTGAATGTTTCCCTGCTAATTAATTGCATGTTTCGACTTGCTCTCTCTAGAACGCTTTCCGACCCTTTCTAATTACCTCCTAGGCGCGCTCCTTTCATTCTTAAAATTGTATGAGAAGTGTTACGTTAACGCGTGTGTGTGAATAAAAGGCATCTTCAAAGATTGCTGTCTCTCATTCAGATGAAAGCTCCTTTATCAACTATATAGACGTAATTCTTGTCGCTTACACTGAAGTTATAAAGCAGGCATGTTGGTGTGGTTGAGAACACTATGCTAATTCTGAAGATTGTTTTAAAGCTGTGTTTAGGTACTTTTTCGATGAAAGATGAATGATCTACTTCAATGCAATTTGCAAAAGTAACGTTACCATCCTACATGTGTAATTTGTCACCAATGCGGATTTGACATCGATTACGCAGGCCTGCGAAATTACAACAATGGCAGGGAGTGAATCTTACATTTGTTTACGTTGAAAAAGAATTCGTCCACAGAAATTAGAAACTTTAGGCTAAATGGTCAAAAAATGTGCGATATGCAAGTTTGAATTTAAAATACTGGTAATGCGTATTAAGGATCTGTCTAATATCCTGCTTTAATAAACATTCCCAGACAAACTTTAATAACATTTCCTGATAATCTCGCAAAATGACTTGAGTCACTGACCACAGTCAAAAATTTTTTGGTAATGGTTTAGGAGCTAAAAAATCATAATTTAAGGAAAGTCAACAACGTTGAAATTCATTGTACCTATCACCGTTTTCTGGTAGGTAGGAAGCACCACTTGGCACCAAAGTTCTCGATTGATTTCCTCAAAACATTATATACGGCTTAAGTTACGTTTAAAATTGTAAAAAATTAGAATCGATAATGCTCTTTCCACAATCCGATGATTTCTTATGTAAAGAATCACTTTAGACATATGGCATCTAAAAAATCTCCGAGTATATCTGTCAACTGTTGCAGTCAACGAACTACATAGCTTAAAATATTAAGAATGTTGGGTAGTTTTTTCAAGATCGGTTAAACTCATCTTTTTATTGGTTTAAAAACTATTTTGAAAATTGTACATCTGACCTTAAAAAGTAGCGTGTGTAAGGATAAAATACTAGTTTTTACAATGTTAAGAGCTTCTATAGCTTTAATTTTTTTGAAATCATACGTGAAGACCCAGTAAGTTTACGGGCTCCAAATTTTACATACCATGTATTCATTAGGATAGCTACGTCTTGTCATGGAACGTTTTCTAAATTCCTTGTTATCGTTACTTTCTTCAAGTCCAAAAAAGATGATAAGCCGATGGTCACTTTTCTATTCCTTAATTGAGGTTAACTTCAACAACAAACAACAAATTTACAAAAGCTCCATGACAAGTCGTAACTATCGTAACGAATACACGGTATGCAGAATTTTGAGCCCGAAAACTTACTGGTTCTTTACTTGTGATTGTAAAAAATTAAAGCTATAGAAGCTCTTAACATTGTACAAAATTAGTATTTTATCGTTATACACGCTACTTTTTAAGGTCAGATATATAATTTTCAAATTAGTTTCGGAACCAATAAAAAAATTTAAGTTTAACCGTTCTTGAAAAGAAGTACCCAACACCCTTAAACAAAATTCGTTGAAATATATAACTTGCTAGATAGATTCACCGGAATCTCTTACATTTGCAAAGACTCCAATTACAGAACATTGAAAATTAGTACTTTTTCCAAAAGCACTAGAACTTTTGGGCAGCACTCAGGTTCTCGTCAGTACGAGAAAAGAATTTTGTTTTAGATTCCGTCTTTATACTGCAGTACTTACTAAAACTATGCAAATGCTGCATACTTCGGCATATCCGCAGTATTTTTTCTGGCGATGTCATTAGCAATAAATTAACAATGTTATAGTCGCAATAAAACCGTCAACTTATTTTTAATAATACAAATAGACGTGGGTGTAACAGTGCTTAGCGTGCTAACAATGGCATGCTGAAAGTAATATAATAAAAATGGTTAAACCTTTCTCTCAAACAATCAATAGAATGACGAAGGTTCCTTTCTTCAATAGCGATTAAGAACCGCGCATTCTTTATACCACAAATACGAAACTAGAAAAATGTTCATATGTTACTTTAACGTTTCAGGCTTTATACCTTAATTATTCACGATAGTAAAGATACGTAATATATGTTAATAATATCAGTGCCCTGTCATACGAAGATTAATTTAAAAGAAATAGAACAGCGAAAGGAATTTATTAACTCCGGTGTACAACTACTATTAGCACCATTAGTTTAGCTGATAATATCTATTTCGGATATGGGCGGCGTCAGTGTTACTTCATTCAATAAAATATACATTACGTAATCTTCTCTTTCCCATTTTCTATCTGCAGCTATTTATATCTATGGTATGAGACCAATATATAAAACGTAGACTTCCACGGCCGTCGTCTAATGTAAAAATATTATCGAGGTAATGGTATGGTTGTCGAATAACCTACTTAGTTTTCCCTGGTAATGTTTATAGTTCATGTTGCCGTTAACATCTCACTGTACATCAGTTGTTCATTTCGATCCACTAGTATAATTCTCTCATCCATAAAGTATCCTCAGCGTCTCCACGTTGCTCGATAAATTGCGGAGGAAAAAAGTTAGGAGATAAGTTTTTAGATATGATTTGGTGTCACTAAACACGAAGTATCACATCAATGTAGAAACGACACTGACACGTGAAACGACAAAAAGAACAAAGCGATGAATTAAAGGAAATCCACCGAATTCAACTAATTAATCACATCCATTCTACATACTGAGCAAGGCCCAAAACGTTCACTTCACCTAATATTCAATTATCCTAATGTGTATTTGCATCTCCGAGCCAATTCGGTCTTTGTCTTCACGTTTACTTTACCTAATTGCTCGGCGTCGGCCTCCGCACCTCTCCACCTCATTTCTTCTCCCCGCCCTTTCGCCTTCGCGTCCCGTCTTTGTCTATCACGTGCCTGATTTGGTTATTTTTCTCTCTTCTCTTCCTCCTCTCTCTTTCTCTCACCTGCTCACTAGTTATTCTCTCTATCGCCATTACCGCATTGCCAAGATCGTCTCTCGTTTCGTACTTATGTGTGTGTGCGTGTATGTGTGTACCTGTGTTTTACATGTATGCCGCACCAGATTCTATCTGCCTCTAGTTAAATCGGCTATTTTTTCCGCGAAGAAACCAACGTCAATTAATTCGAAGTTATGGGGGCACACAATACCCGGCTTAGAAGGTAATTGCTCGTCCCCTTGGAAACTCGATATTAGTCGAGATATTCAGCACCGGTTGTGTATAAATCATTTCGTTTCGCGACGCGACTAAACGCTAATTTACAAGACAAAACGTGTACGCTCACGCATGAATGGAAAACGCTTTTACGATCAGGACGTAAACGGATTTTCGTATTAATTAGAAGAATAAAGTAGTGATACGAATTGGAAATGGTGCTGGAAACTATATAGAAGAATTATTGAACTGTCTCACCAGTCGAGACGGTTGTTTACAAACATCAAGCGATCAAAGTAATTGGCGGTACTGGTGTTAGGGATCTAATGAGCTATGTCATATTTATCTAAGAAGTGGAAATTTAGAATAATTTATCGGAACTATGGTAGAATTCAGTACAACTGTGGCTTGGCACGAACCCAAATAAAATGATTTCTACCACATCAACCTAGATTCTTTCGATATGTACATACATGCATGTTTCTAACACTAAGATGCTCTATCTTAAGTGAAAAAATCACAATGGGAAGAAACGTCGGCAGTCACTCAAAATGTATCCATAGGAACACAACCAACAGTATCAGGGGTATATAGCCAAATATTTGGTGATTCGTACACCAAAGCGTCATAACAGCTTTTCTGTGGAGGTGTTCTTATGGAATCCATTATTAACTAAGTAAATAATTGCAGAAAAATATCATTTAGATATCTTAATAACACCCGAGGGAATGTCAGGAACAGTTTGGACTCCTAATATCGAATGAAGTTAGTTATATATAGACAGACACCATATGCTAATAGACCACTGACAAATTTGGACCCAGAATGATGGCGAGGTTTCTTACCAACAATCGATTAAAGTAAACAATTTTTTGTTAATTTTCGAAAAGTGAGAAACGACGGGTTTCATGCCGTGATTAAACATTTTTATTGAAAGGAAACACACCAAAGAAAATCAAAGCCGAGTTGAGTGAACTTCACGGCACATCTGCACCAGCATTTAAGACTGTCTACAATTGGCTCAATGACCTGGCCGTACAACAAATTCAATTAGCAATTTGGCTTTAAGTGTTTGACGAGTCAAAGTGCCGCAGGCATATCGTATGGCTCAGTAGCTTTGATATTGAACGAAAAATTGAATATGAAACTAATTTGGCGTTTTTCCGTCGCAATCCCAATGAATCCCTGCGTTGATATGATATGAATTGTTGATGGTGTACGTATCCACTCAATGAAGGCAAAGGAACAGCCACAACAATGGACTTCATCAGACCAAGACAATCACAACAAGACAATCAGCTCCAAGACAAGCGAAGGCAGTGAAGTCGGCCGACATGATATCCCCATGGTCACGGTTTTTTAGGAATGCGGTTCCATGCGCATTTTCAAAATATACATCCACATTGACTGCTTGGAACGGCAAATGGCCAATATTATGCGTCGCTATGGGCCGCATGAGCGAAAATATCAGGTGAAAACCATTTGGCCAAGAAGATAGTGCTCCTCCATCGTATACGAATTAAAGTTCGAATTGTTACTGCATTCACGGTATTCGGCAGATATGTACCCTTGCGACGATTTTCTCTTTCCAAACTTGAGGAAGTGGCCTGCCGGAAAGAAGTTCGTCCCGAACGAAGAAGTCAATCGCCAAACCAGAGGCTTCTTTGAGGACATTCCGAAATCTAACTTTTTGGATGACTTGAAAAACTGAAAAGCTGCCGACGGAAACGTATTAACAACCAGGTTGTTACCTTAAATGATAAAATCTATGGATTCAGACTAATCAATGAACTGATCCCCCTCGAGCGCAAAACACACGAACTGAGAATAGGTTACAACGCAACTGACACTGCGTACCACACACAATCGTATTCCATTCGATCGTTTCCAACGCTAGTGCAGTCTATGGTGTCATTTGTACACTGATCTATTACCATTATGCGATGCTCTTCACGTGGCCAAGATTTCTGCAAAGCAAATCCCATGGTTTTATTACTGAAGATGACAACTTGTTGGAGCACGTACGTATACGCATTTTTCCAAACTAGTTGTGGTAAGAGATGAAATTTAAACTTCCTTAACCATAGTCGGACGGAACAGGTACAATTGTAACTTTTTCGTTTCTAATTGTAATAACTTCTTTTTGACAAGCAATAGAGACCTCAAATTTTGTGACATCTCCAAGTCTTAAATTAAGATTAAATATGAGATGTTTCAGAAAAATATCTCAATGCCTTCCCTATTATATAGAGCATTCAAGATCTAGCACCTTTAAGAGACTGTGTAAGTACAATTATAACTTCATATATATCTTATGAGGAGCACGCAAAAACAAATATATTTTTTTATTTTAAGTATTTTACTATAATAACACGCATCTTTACATACATAAAGTTTATATAATGTATTTTGCTAGTAATATTAACGTGAAACATACTATATTCTTTGAGTTTTGAATTTGAAGTTTTGCAGATATGTAGTTACATACATCTTATTGAAATGTGCAAATAATAGTTTTTATAAATAGTAAATGAACAATGAGTTTCCTTTAGATTAATATTTATTATTCTAGCATTAAATAATTTTAATGTTTTTACTACGAGATGTCTTATTTACATTGATAATACAATACAAAGGTACAATTGTACCTAAACCGTCTTTTAAAGGTTTTAGAGGTATTTCCAAAATATCCAGGTCTAGTCCTATCGTTGGGATTTTAATTACTTTCGATACTCTGTCCCCGAAACAAGATTTGCATGAAATTATCAAACAAATAATAAAGTGATGATAATGGGCGCTAAAATGTTGATTAAAAGCTACATATAATACAAGTACAACTGCATAAGTTAACTGTATCACAAGGAAAGCACGTAGTCTATTTCGCATCCAATTTTACTTGAAGCTGCAAGACCGAATACCAAGCGGAAATGAGAAAGATTCATTTAAACGTTGGAATAAATTTACAAAGAGCTCGCCCTATTCACTTAATTGCACTACTTTGCCACTTCCGTTTTTCGGAAGCGAATGAACTTCCCAAATTTGAGCGTCGCTCTGTACATTAATTTCAATAACAATTTCGATTCGGAATGGATGCAGCCTGTAATTAACATTAATTTAAAAGCAATGGCAATTTCCTTAATGCGTTTTAGATTTTCATTTCTCATCAAGGAAAGTAATCCAGATATCGCTTTCCTATATCAAACTTCACACCCTCCATAAACCTCCTATTGAAACCTTCCTTCCTCTTCCTGACCCCTCCGCACCTTTCCCTTCAGCCAACTTCTACACCACCCTCTCTTCCACCACTTACCCGCGCGCGTCACCCATACTAAATTCTCCACCTTCTCAATTAGAAAATTTGGCTTTCACGTTCAATTTTACATCAGACATAATTTATGTTCATAAATATCAACGTGAGCTTTCATTAATTTAATTCGCTCTTTACGTATTGTATTCGGTATTAGGAGTGGATGAAAAAGGAGGTTAGACAACAGAGAGGAGAGGAGGCGGTAGATGAATCTTTCCTGATATACGATGTTTGGAAAGATGTTCGTAATTATTACTTATGTTACTAATTCCGGTCAATTCATTATTTGCTAAATATTATGCGATCTTAAAGAGAATTAGAATGTTCATAAAAAAGAAATTAATCAAAAAACGCCTTGCAGATAAAATATGCATTTATTGTCAAACACAAAGGCGAAAATGATGCAGTTATGTCTAAGTGCATTCACGATGCTTGCCTCCGTTACAGTGACTTCGAATGACTACGGCAGTATTCAGTTATGTTCCATTGAGAAAAATGAATTTCACTCAAAAAACGGCTTATCCAAATTTTTTCTTCTTATGTTTAGACACCTAAAGTTGGCCCGGTTGAGTTTTTCAGTTCTTACCGTTCCATCCTTTTTGAACACGTACAATATTGTTGAACGTTTGTCATTTTCAACTATTATTCATTAATATATTATGTCAGGTGAATGAAAAGACTCTCCGGACAACTATACCAACAAAGTCAATGTGATTACCTATGATTAGATCGACGCGTGATCGATTCTAATTTACTGAAAAAGTAATCCAGATTGCTTGATGGTAACAAAGCATTTAAAGGTTCAAACTACGTCTAGAATTTTATCCAGCCACCTTCCTCAAAATGTTTTGTATATACACTTACTTTTCCTTGAACGCTCGGTTTTCTTTCTTGGCGCGTTCTACCACTTAGCAGGCAGTAAGCAGCACTTGTAATGATAACTCACAAGTAGCGCAGCATCTCCTTCTAGTTCGTTCGGCGGAGCTGTAGCCGTTCCTTGTTAGCCCGCTCATTTCTTATACGGGGTTGTAGTACATTCAGAGCCTATAATGGCATCCATTAAACATTGACCACCTACTCAAACCGGAGCTAAAAGTAAAAGCCGAATTAAAATATCACTCGCGATCACGGGTTTGCTAATGGATGAAACTTTTATTAGTCATTTTGTGAGGACGGGGTGAAATGCCGTATATATCGCGCACCACCGCCGCCATATACCGTGTCGGAAGGACGGTAGATGTATGTGAGCACGAGGATGAGGATTTTCCATGTAATTTACTTATCCTCGCGTACAAGAAAATAATGAATTGAAATTTATTTCGGGAACGACTTTCGAAAACAATAATTGCGTTGCGGTGATGGCCCAAAGCGTTCCGTTGAAAGACCGCGTATGATCTCTTAATGGTAGTCGCATTAATGTATCCGACTTTATAATGCAGTTTGTAATTTAATGTTGCGCTACCCAAACTTTGACTTCATTAGATGAATGATCAGCTGTGTCTGCCTTCTCTAATCGCACGCTATTGACTATCTCTACGAAAAGGAAGTTGACATGACAGGTTAACCATCCCGATATCCTCTTATAAAACGTTTGGCTCAAAAAATCAACCGTCCCATCAGAGCACTTTTAACGATTTGAGGTATCTCTTTCTATCCAAAGCTCTTTAGACCTTTCCTATTGGACTTGATATAATTATTTCTCGCCGGAAAACGTACCCTAACACTCAAGGATGGCATTAGGGCAATTTATGGTATCAAAGGACCAGAACAGAAGTCGCCAGCCTGAAATTAAAGACGAAGTCCTCCAAAATCCCAAAAACGTTTTTTGTACATAATAGTCTTTATGGTGAATCTAAATTTTGGTTTAACAATTTCTATAGGTGCACTTTGTTTACTGACTAGCGCTAAATAAACGCCATCATAGAAGCAATGGTAATATCTAATGGGACATTCAGTATATCGTGATCCCCTGGAAACCTTAACATGGAACTTCCGACATGCAGCATCATTATTGGTACTTCTCAACACATATATAAGTTCAGCACACACTTTTTGTTCATATACTTAGACAGGAAATTCGCCGTACATTTCCTTCCCATTTTGAAGTTAGACCCCTGTCTACTCATTTTCCTTCGTAGTCTATAACTTTGCAGTGTTGTGTGTTTGATATCCGTTGGCCATTGAAAATTCGCAGAAAGAGGAACGTATGATTTATATATTATTCATTCCCTACACATGAAACTGCGATAACAGCATACACTTACGAAATGTATGTATGCTGTCTATTGTAATTACCGCTGTTTGCTGCATATTTGTAAAACCTGTCGTACCAATTTGGTTTGTATCTATTTTTGCCTTCAATCATAAAACTTGAAAACTGTCAAAACCTAAAGTTTAATAGCATAAATCTCTGCTTAAAGATAGTTGGAATGATTCCTATGGATTGTTCATTCTGGCTGGTCACCGTCCAATCCTTCATAGTGTAGAACACATTTAGCTAAATTCATTGTTTAACACGAATTCAGATAATTTTATGAAACATCAATGTGAAACTAAACGTAATTGAAACGAAATTTCATAAGAATATAGGATTTAGGTGTACGGAAAAGATTAGAAATGAGAGAATGAAAAAATAAATCATCGAATGTAAAGAGCTTGATTGGTTTGGATCCATATTGTTAGTAAGGATGAAGAGAGTAAAGTAGATGAAAAGAATTTGGAAAGCGTAACCACTGGAAGAAAGAAAAAAAGATTAAAAGGCAAGAGAAATAGTGAAATACAAATATAATCCAACAATGCCGTAGATGTTGGAAATTGACTAAGGAGATAGCAGAGAAAAGGAGAAAAACGATTGGAAGGTAAGAAAGTTTAGAAAAGGACACGTTCATGCGTTAGGGTATGAGCAAGCAACTTTTTAAGGTCGTAAAATAAATATATGTATGTTACTGTGATGTATTAGAGAAACGCACAAAGTTTATTTTATTTCTTCCACACCTGTTCCTACATACATAGCTACACGAAGAATGCCTCCCGCGTGCTGCGCATGCCAAATGTCCTGTCAGGGGCATCCGCCACTGCGTCTGCGCACTGACTACACTGACTGTACAAATATACATAACAGTTACCAAGATCTTATGTGGCACAGGATTGACGGAACTAACTTGCAGAGAGTCGAAGATTGAATGTTGTCTGGATGTGTGATGTTAACGACGATTACATCTATAATTAACGTATGTCGGTTTGCTTTTGTGGAAATGAACCATAGCATCATGTTAATTGTTCATCATCAAGATGCTCATTCTAAGATATACCAGAAGAAGATTTTGTGTACATATATATATTTGACCATTTCTTCTTCCGACAATAATTTCGATAGGATATAATTAGATGTTTAGTGGCACCATACTCCACACCCAATATTTTATGGCAGTTCAATGCATAACTTCAAGGTTAGAATATTATAAATCTGTAGACCTGCGAGAGTTATAGTATGTGCAAATCGACTAGTGAGAGCTTTATGAACTACGAGAGCAATACCATAAAAAGACTCTTACAAATGTGCACAGAATTGACATACTAATTCGAATGGTTTTAATGGACTTTTAGTTGAACTCTAAACTAGAACTACATAGATATTTCTGGTTCAAAGTTCCGTATATAAATAAAATGTTTCAAATTTACTTAGCATGGAAATTCGAAATTAATAATTTCATCTAGATAACCTATGTGCTACGCCAAGATTATTTCCATAACTACATAATACATATATGCAGCCATGCAGATCGGGAACCATAATTAAGGAATGGGATGCACTGGTATGGTTAGTAGAACACGGTAGTGTGAATCTATGGTGAGTGTCAAGATACCGGGGCATATAAAGAAGCAAAGAAGTTAAACTCTTGGCAAGAGAAGGCGCACAAGGGAACCTTGTAGTGCCTTAAGTTGCATGTAGAATTTATTATGAAACCGTAGGGACTGAGATGAAGAACTTTCCAACGGATCACCATTAAATACACTGGATGACTGTTTCAACGCTAACACAGTATCGCTTACAGATGACAATACAATTGCTGTGAATGAGCAGGAAGCAAATTGGGAAGACAATGATTCTGTTGACTTGACACAGCCAGCTTCATAGGCAGCTCCGTACCGTAGGAATAGTAGGGGTCCTCTCTATAGACCTACAAGGAAGAGAATATTTTGCAACACGTCCTCTGTGAATGCCAATGGTTGAGAAGTGTAAGACTTTAACACTTTGAATTTCGGTTTCTGTAACCAACCGACCATTCGGAAGGTGGTATATTTCATTAAGGACACCGATGTGATGCAGTAAATTATTTAAAGCGCACTATAAACCAATAACCTTTAAGGGCTCTGAACGATAAGCCACATCTTTCAACTTCAACTTCATTATTAACAGTTAAATACATTTAGGATGCGCGGAAATTTGTGAATAAATTGTATTCTGATTGTATTTTTTCCTTTTTGGCTAAATACTAAACGATTACTTGACTTATTTGCAGCTATTTCAATAATGGAAACAGGATCTAGGTGGTTTTATAAAGGCAGAACCGTTCTGGTAAGTAATATATTCTGGTAATCGTATTTTAAGAAAAACGGAATAAATTTGGTACCCCTTTCGAAGCTGAGGTAGAAGATATGTATTTTTAAGCGCAGTTATAACAGTTAAAATTTCCACGTCATCCGTAGGCAACGACGTTATAATTTAAGACGTAGTTTAAATGTCCAAATTATACCCGTCAGTAGGTATCTTTGTTTCCGACAGTTTCCATCTTTCTCTGGTATAACTGGGCGTTGAAACATGTAGTGATGGATATAAATTTACGACTTAATATCTTTTGGAAACAAGTTTCGAAATAGTTTATCAGTAACTCTGTATATTTTTAACGCCTACTATACGACGGCATATGGTATTACTTTTACTTAGGGATATTACAAGGTAGTATTTTATGGTCTTAGAACTATTAACATTTAGATTTTCTATGCAATAATCTCGTTGAGATAACGGGACAAATGGTAACATACGAGGCAAGGGCGATAAATTCTCGGCCCGGTATATAAAAAAATAAACTTGGTAAAATATAGGAATACCTTTCCTACAACGATCAGTTAATAATTCTATACTGCTGTAAAAATAATCTAAAGCTTTTCCCCTAGAATGTTCTTTTATAGGTACTTGCAACTCACTATCCTCATCATTCCTTAAGACACCTCCCCTAAGATCTTCTTTATAAAACAGAACGATTGTTGGATCCTCTGTGATAATGGATTCCAAAATCCGTTTGGGGTACTTTCCACACGTGTAAAAACGAACGCGCACACTCGACCAGACGTTGACGTTGGAAAACGGAAAGAAGACACGGTATCCATATTACACTAATCTTATTTATATCAAAATGGTCATGGAGAATTCGACTTGTTTCAGAAATATTAGATATTACTGCTAATTCCTTCACTGTCAAACCATTTCTTCAATTATTGCAATTTTTATTAGTTGTTGAGTTATCACTTCAATTAGCTGGAGCACTCATCATCTTCAAGGGATTCTTGTCCCAAACGGAAAGATTATCCCCACTTTTTTACAGTGGAACTTGAAGGACATAAGTCACCATCAACACTCTCTAAGCGTTGTTTAAAGTGATTACACGTGTGTTCTTCTTTTCTAAAAAGTTTAATGATCGCGCGGTATTCTGTTTTCGTTAGCTGCGATATTTTCATGCACTAGTCACGCTGTCTGGCTGGCCACAAGGAACTAATACTCTGCGAGCCGCAATATATACAATGTAAGCCTCGCACGTGTGCAACTATGACGCAATAGAGTTTGAAACACGCTTAAATCTTTATAAGCCGATCAAGCCGAAAATTTATGACGCCTACCTCGTATGTAATAATATTTATATTTCCATGTAATTGAAGGATAAATTGCACTATATTTTCTCTAATTGTTTGACTTTGTTGTATTTACGGTACGACAGCATCTCATTCTAGTTAGTACGTTGTATGCGAGTAGTTCTGTGTATATGTAGACTGTCGTAACTTACTTCGTAAACACCGCCTTTTGTCCAAACAAGTGACAATGAAAGGTTTTGCAAGCAAACCATTAGGACTAAAATGAAAAGAAAAATCTAGAAGAATGGAGCAAAATCGCAATGCTATGGACCTAAGCGTTTTGTGTGTACAGATATTTATTGTTTCTTACTTGTTTGTTGCTAGTAATGTTGAACATTACAGAGATATCCAAAAACCGAAATTTATATCGTTGCTCAAATGCACATGTGTGCACTGAACAAATAGCAAGAATTTCTCGTATCGCATTACGGAAAAACGCGGCGAGCGAACGGAATTAATAAGGACAACGCGCGTACTCATGTTCGCGAAGTGAAACACGAAGGATCACAACAAGATCGTCGCCGTAGTCGTCCTCGTTTTCGTCCTAGCCGCCGCACTCGATTTAAAACGATATAGTTTATTGTCCCGTGGGCAAGTAGCTATTAGCGGCGCTTATCTGGCGGCTTATCGCGGTGTAGGTGGCTTCCCGGCTGTTATGAACTGCCATAAAGATAGCGGCAGACAATAATACCCCACGGTTCCCTGCAATCAGGGAAACCCGGCGTGCTCTCGATTTATATTAAACTTAACTGTAAATGACTGAGATAAGGTGACACAATGCAAACGAAACGATCTCTTCCTATTATATGGTTTTATTGGAACGGGACGTGACTATCTTATGTATAAATTTGATGTCGAATTCAAATAACTTCCGACTTTCCGATTTTTAAATTTCGACATTCAGAACTAACTATAAAATTGAAGTTGCATTAGTTAAGACTCAGCTTAGGGAAACGTGACAAAATCACTTGTATAAACCAGATTATAAATACTCAAAAATATTGTCACACTAGGTAAACATTTTTAAGTTTTCGTATGCTAGTTGAACTAAATGGACTACCAAGGTATTTTATGAAGGAGTGAGTGAGGCAGGTTCGGACATGGGGTACCTCCGAACATTTCAAATTTACCGTTCTAAAATTTAGCTAGGTACCTCTGCCCTTGCCAAAAGCGTTAACCCGTTAAAGTAATTCATCGGTGCTTGCAACTGCTGTAATCAGGCGAATGATAATTTATTAAATCTGAAGTGTGTCATATCATAATAAGTGACACTTGCGTAAAGCCAGAGATGGCATATAACAAAATCTTAAGCAAGTATCATTTACATACATAAAATAGGTGCTTTTGTGAACATTCGGACAGCTTTCGTGGGGTAGCTCAGGACGGCGTCCGGACATTTAATTATCAATGTATCTTTATTTTGAAGAATGGTAAGAAATTATATAAAAAGGAACTGTCCTAAAGTTTCTGCAGCTGTATTGAAAGAGACAGTCAATAACGTATTGCTGAAAACTCTGTCGATACAGGTAGCATCTACTACCTTTGGCACTCCAAAGTCAATTATTCAAGGTAGTGTATAATGAAAAATAAAACACAAATGGCAAAGAGGACGAAACTACAGTTCCAAAGTACGCAAAGTACATAGTTCAGTCCTCCAAAATTCTATACGGTTTAACATACAAAACTGCTCGTACCTTGGCATACCAATATGGCCGTAAATTGGGCAAAGTGTTCCCTAATACTTGGAATGTAGGGCAAATTGTAGCCATTGAATGGGTGCGTTCCTTCATAAAGAATAAAAACCTTTCCTATATAATACAAGAAAATACCGCACAATCTCGTTCAACAAATCCAATGTGGATGGATTTTTAAGAACTATGATGAGAATCAAGCAAAACATACATTTTTGCCTGATAGAAATTGGAACCTAGATGAAGCTGGTGTTACCACCGTTTTATAGTCTCCAAAGATTATGTCTGAGAAATAAGGAAATATGTCTTCCAAGAAAGAGGTACTATGGTAACCATATTCCGTGTTATTTCTGCGTTGGGCATTGCAATTTCTGCTTTTTATGTTTCCTTGAGAGTAAGAATGAAGGATACCTATGTGTACGGCGCTGTAAATTAGGCACCTTGCTATGCTGAAAATCGGGATAAATCAGTTCCAGCTTATGTAGAAATTTTAGAACATATTAGACGACATACAAATTGTACTGTGTCAGATAAAACACTTATAATCATGCACAATCGTGAAACTTATGTATCATTAGGAGCGATAACATTTGCTCGTGAAAATGGCATTATAATACTTTCGTTACCTCCGCACTGTATCCACAAGATTCAACCTATGGATAAAAAAATATATGGCCCATTCAAACATAACTGCAAAACCGCCTTTAGTGATTATACATATGTTGTCTAATCCCGGCAAACCAATAAGCATATACAACATTAGTAAACTGACAGCAGAGCCATTTCTAATGAACATTATTAACAGTTTTAGTCATACAGTATTGTGGCCTATTATCAGACTTACTTATACTGACGATCACTTTTCAAGCGATTCTGCGACTCATGGAGCTCTTTTTGTACCAAATCTAGCCAGTAATATTCTTCGAAATTAACGAAACCGAAGCAATTAACTAGATACAATCTATTGTGGAACAAAGTAAAAATAAAGCGACTGAACCCACATCCAAACATGATTTTGGTGGATCTCATTAAGCTATCCGATATAAGACCTTTTCCGAAAGCGACGAGGAAGACAAATAGAACATAGCGCTTGAGAAAATTACGTATTTTAACCAGTTCCCCAGAAAAGCAAAGAATAGAAGAGGTAGGAAACATTAGAAAAACAAAAGCCATAATAAAAGCGAAAAGAGATATTGCTATATCTTCTAAGCATAAGAGGTCCATGTCTAAAAGAAGGTAAGGACATCACAGAAACAATACAAGGAAGACCTTTCTTCTTCTGATTCGATGAGATTGAACATTTATTGGATGATCAAAATATTTCTATAGACGACTATTTTCTAGTGAAATTCACGACAAAAAAAGGAGAGTAGTTCATTACGTTAGAGAAGTAGCAGAAATCTACGGTAGGAATGATTACCAATTGAGTTCCTTAGGAAACAATCGTTTCTATTTTCCAAATATAGTAGTTTCTGCAACAATTTACAGTTACGAATTACCTAAAGCAGGTACTCCACGAATGGCCTTATATTTAAAATTTAATGTGAATTTTTTAAGATAGTATATTGAATACTGCAACATATTTTTGTAGTTTCAGAATAAAATTTAATTTGTAACTAATATTATAAATATAAATCAGTCATACAATCTATATCGTCTATAAAACTTTCTACTTCTTACTTTACAAATTCTTTACACAGGACGGATGTGCCCCTGTATATGCCCCGGTCTGCTCCATGGTGGGACACATTCGGATAAATGTCTTTTTTTTAATAAAAAAATTTCAAAATTTGGGTAAGGTATTTCATATTGTAACCGTAATGCATCCAGAATATAATAACTAAATAATAATTTTCGGTATTCGCCACGTGAGTACTAACAAACAAAACAATTTTTAACATTAATTCAAAAGCGTTATGGAGCTGCAAATTCAGTTTTCAATGTTATTAATTTAAGATCGTGGCGAACCCCTGGTCGAACAGGTCCGGTGGCAAAACACGTTATAATTTTAATATTAATTTAGAGAACAGACGCTTAAGACAACCCCTCGGTTATTAGTAATTAATTAAGGGGAGAAAATTAAATCGATGATACCGTCGTCCTGTATTCGTCGACGTTTACATGTGCATGTATACGTGTGTGCGGATCCCTTGATATTTCCACGTCAATGTGCGCGCACTGACCATCCAGGTAGCCCGAGGGCTCTGTGAAACCGACAGCCGCTCCGAAACCACTTTGATGTTGTACTTCAGGAGGTAATTAGAGTTTGCCGATCAGGTGGTAAAAACATGCACGAAGCAGTTACGGTGGGGTCATCTATACCGAACCACCCGCAGTGTACTATAGCTTGTTCTATCAAAACGTGGCCTACAGAATTTTTCTAATAAATGAAAGAAATCATATTGACAGCCATTCCTGCAATGCTTCCATTAGAAATTACCATTTAAAACTAATCCCAAGCTAGAGGTCCATTCATTAATGGTGGCTTCTAAAAGTTTTCAACTGGCGAGCTCGGAACTTAGCAGTCATCGAATAAGATCCTGTAATGAGTGTTTCATATGCTAAAGTCTCGGCATCGCTTATAACTGTTTTCCATTGTAATTTTGGAGATGTTTTAACGTTTCTGATAAGATCCAGTACCTACAGAAATCTGATTAAGATTATCCCGAATTGTTTCCGAGTTAGTAGTTAGCAATTAACACGTTGAATGCTATGGGGGTAACAGGTGACTGGCAAAGCGAAGATTATACAATATATAAAAATAGTTTTATTTATATATTATAGAGATATGTAAGGACTAAATTTTAATTGCAGAAGACTTGTTTAGATGGCATTGCTTAAGTATTTTGCTGAAGGAAAAGGAAAGCATCGGTTGTGTTAAATATAGGACAACGTGAAGATAAAGTGTTAAAACTTAAACTAAAATTGAATTTACGAGCCAGAGATAGGAACTTTCATATTCTGAAGACCTCTGATATAAGCAAAATATGTTTTAAGAGTATAGTATAAGAAACACTACCTTTGAGTTGTTTAGATGGTCTAATTGTAATTATAACGTAAAAAGGGCTTTAAAAGCTGAATGAAGTTGCTACTAAATCTCAATCGGATATCGGAATTTTTAATGGCTCTGTCTTAACGAAAGGCATTTCCCTAGAATAAAACGTCGTTAGGATTGCAAAAAGCGTTGAGTTTTTCTGTCGAAATTTTCCAAATTGGCGTTGTTGTCTCAAAATTGAATATGCGTTCAATTTCTTATGCTCAGGAAGAAAGAAGTAAGGGGAAATAAAGAAAACCCAAACGCGGACCAATAGTTTCGTGGTATCCAAATAAACAAGCAGAGTCAACGTTTAAATATTGCAACTGCTAGACCACTTTTCGGCAAGCTTTTAGAACTTAGTAAATTTATTTGATTTCGACCAGATTTATTAGTGAACTATTGTGCCACATTCATTATTTCTCTCCTTGTCGTCGTACAAGTACCTATTAGCAGTCGGGTAGTTCCTGTTACAATCTTTACAAACAGAAACAGAACGATTGAGGTTAGATTTACCATTTTGGACATAATTTGTATAGCAGTAGAAAGAAGTCTAAAGCTTAACCTGTACCATTAACATGTTGTATTCCCAAAACAAGTGTACCTGGAAACTGAACCACGCTAGTTTCTTCTTTATTATCATAACATTTAATTCAAATGTTCAAACTGTAATTTTGTTGGCAACACTCTTCTCAATTCACACCACTTAGACACAAATTTCATGAAAATACTATGATCGTTTCTCTGTAATTAAACTTGAATGCTTCTCCTAGTCCTACCCATTTGTGCCGTATAACCTGAATAGTTGATGCGCGTAAAAGCTTGTGTTACGTGCTCGAAAATTGCAAGAAATGCTGAAAACCAATAAAGAATCACAAACATCTCAGTTGGGTCCTAAGTAACCAAAAGGCAGGACAAGTTCAGTTATACGTCAAAATATTTGCTAAGCTGTAAACATCGATTTTCAATCAAGTACTATCAAACATATTATGTGTTAATAAATATAACTTGTATAAAATTCAAATATCAAACTATATAAGGAATTTCATTTAGGATAATACTAAACGAAGAGAATTTAATAAGCTTACTATGAAGATAGAGAACATGCATACTTTAGCAAAAATACGAGTCGGTATCCAAACACGACACGCCCTGCTCTTTGTCGAGGAGAAGGAGTGGCTCGAAAGAAGTTGAACCGATTCAACTTTTCTGAATTACACATCATCCCTCCAAGTGCACCAAACTAGAAGAGAACTAACAAACCCGTCCAATCCTACTGTCGAACCGTTTCTTTATCTACAAATGCCACCTGAGCCTTCCAAGTTCACCAAATCGGGGAAAACCCTCTTCTTAAATTTTACCTAATCTTTTGATAATAGTGGAGAGCGTATGATTCAAAGTAGTGGGGAGGATTTACCACAACTTGATTGTGATGTATAAACGACTTTTTTGATCGTTAAACGAATTGTAGGAAACTATAGTTTAAACGTATTGCTAAATGAAATTTTGTAGTAAACAGATACCAGTGCAATCGAGAAACAGAAGTAATTTGTAGAGTACAAATCTCAGAAAACAAATATCTTTTTTTTTTAGTAATATCATTAACATCGCGAAAGTGAACAAGCTAGTTGACCATATCAATTTGAAATGTCATGTCTTTTGGGAAAATGTGTACCAAACATTGCAGAGTTTGAATATATTGCTATGAATTTTGATTGACATTGACAACATTTTTTCTTGAAATTTGCTTTCCCAACGTATATGACATACTTCAGATTTATAACATAGTGAACTCCCAGCTTGATGAAGAAGATCCAGATGCACATTTCAAACTTGCGGTCGATAACTACATAGAATTCACGCATTGCACGTGAAACTTGGGCAAAAGCAACACAGAGAGCTTATACAGACAGCACTACCGGGTGCTGAATACGATTTAGTTGAGTGCGGCTGTGTATAGTATGCCCGGTGATTTCTACAGTAATTTGTTATCATTATGAGGTGTCCTTTGGGTGCTTTTCGCTGTGGCTGTAACACGTGAAACCCTTGAATTTGCTCATTTGACTATCGAATTACATACTTTTCCAAGGAAGATATGGTAAGGTTATTTTTTTTTTTATTTTATTTCTCGGAGACGTTACTTCAGTAATGGGTAGGGGTAATATGAGTACTTAAATCATTGGTCTCCATTGTTGGCGATTTTTTTCTTATTTTGTAAAATATAGAATTGTGCAAATTCGATAAGACAGACAAAATCCACCAGTTGCAGACAAGTGTGTTAACACGTAAAAATAATTAGCGCTAGAATTCTGAGTAAGTTTTGTAACGTATTTGAATCCTTTGTTAACAAGGAAGCGACACTGTTGCATTTTTAGGTGGTAACACTTCGCCATTTCAGTGACAATCCATTTTGAACATATTTTTGCCTATTTACTTTCAAGTTGATTTCAGCAGATTTCCTTTCCATCTAAAATCCTCTGTCTCTCACACCTCAACTTCCAAAGAAAAAGAAATACGCAAACCTTACATTTCTGACGCGACTTGTTAGTGCAGATCATATTTAAAATTGCCTCTCTGTCAGTTACAAATAAAAATTAAATATATTGGCGAAAAAAAATTATTGGTAACATTTGTAATTAACGAGATTGCATACATCTTTATCATTGTAAATATGTATGTTGGGGATAAAACTTGTATAATATCGACACGACATAAAAATGGATATCCATTTCCTTTAATAAATGTCATTGCCCGAAGCATTCGTTTACAAAATATACTAGTAATCATCAGTCGTAGCGAAACAAAAACCTCTCGTTCGATGTGTTTTAAAATCACACCCACATACGTTACATTGCGTAACTTCAATAGGCATATCTATACGTAAACGCTCACACAAACGCCAAACCAACCATACATACATACATGGAAAGTGTATTGCTGAGAATGTGGACGACGTTCCATTGTAATAAAAAAATACAGAGTGAAATTTTTTCAGGGGAATTAATTACGTTGGCTGAACAGGATATCAATGCAACATTTCTCATTGTTAAAATACCAGCATCTGACATAATGAACTAGCGCGTGTATATTTTATAGGTTTTTCGCAATTTTTAGCCTTGTTCGGATTTAAAACGACTCTGCCTAATTAAGGTACACAAAGGGGTTTTCTATCTCTTACTCTTCCACGTTCTCTTTTCCTCGCGTTCGCCCTCTCTCGCTCAGTCCATGAAGGGAAATTGTTAACTATCTATTCAAGGTTTTAATTAATAATTAAATTGAAAACTACGCGAGCTAATTATCTAACTTTATTAATGGTGTATTTATATAGGGAGTTCGATCAGCGCTGCGTAGGCTCTTTCTCTTGCTTAACTGTCAGCAAAACAAATACGAAATCGTTTATTTTTCGGAGAAAAGTTTCCTTTGAGGTAGGATAATGATGTAATTATTACACAACTTCCAAGCCCTAGTAATCTCTGAGAGTGAATAAAGTACAGCGCACTACAGCAGAAGATTGGTCTTAACTTACCGTGTACTCGCTCGCTCTAATATATGTAGTTTTCGTTGCAGATATATATTTATTGCATTATTTTGATTATATTTTCGACAGAAAGTAGGTTGTATTTTGAATGATATCTCATAATTCTTCTTAAAATATATGATATGATAAACAGTTTTCTTCGCATGAATCATAGAGATTAGTAATTCATTTGGTGAGATTTGCAGATGTTGGTTTTGTTACCAGGGAAATACGTGTCTCAGAACCAATGTGGTGCATCGTTTAATCAAGTAATCAAGTCTCGGTAATACTACATCAATCCGTTTCAGTAGGATTTGATCGCTATGACCAATGTGGTGCATGGTTTAATCAAGTGATCAAGTCTCGGTAATACTACATCAACCCCTTTCAGTTAAATTTCAGTTTTTGTGACTATAAGTATGCAATAATAATCCTTACCCAGCTGGTCTTTAGCTATTGAATTCCAATTAACAAAAGAAACGGTTTTTGCAATTACACCATCAAAATCAAACTTAGATGTCCTTTATATAAGCATATAAGTTGAGTAGCGTAATGTCCGTAGTTGACACTTACCTGGTCCGAATTCCTCATCTTATACTTTCTATCCTACCTATCATTTTATTACAAAACACATTCTCTTCTCAGCCTATAAATAGGATCTAATCAAATCTCCTATTCCTAATACTCATCTATAACACATAAATGTCCATCCTACGCAAAACACCTGAAACCGGGCCTGTCGTATAACTAAACTATTCAAGTATTAATTAGTGAATTCTATAGGTTACCCGTCGCGTTCAAAATCGAATATACGAATTGTTTCTCATTCTTAGAAAGTGGCAATTAGTTATGGTACTGAATTTCGTCAACGCGTTCTATGTAAAAAGAAGTTAGGTTACTGGCCTGCCCGTTTATATTACGGGAACATTCCTTAATTAACCGTTATCGTTCATAATTTCCAATATCGATTGTACCACGTACGGTCTCCAATTTGATTTCCAACGTGAATGCTTTTGTTGGTTGCCACGTACGCGCTGCATACGTATCTGCATTTACAAAGCGCCACTTGATTAGTCGAAACTAATTGCGTTGGATATTGTAAAAGTTTCGCATTCGTTTAACTTACGTCTGTGTTCAACAATATTTTGCGAATATTCTTTTTTTTTTTTTTGGGGGTTAGGAATTGTTCTAATTTTGGGTATTTTCATTCAAACTAAATTTCCTTTCAATAACTTCGGCAAGATGACATTTTCAACTCAAAGGAAATCCGTATTAGTTTGCAACGCGAGTTCCCATTTGTTTATTATTCAGATGTTTTAAAGAAATGATAGTACCTATCAGGTTTCGACTTTTCCCAAATATTGACGAAATATAGGGAAGTCGTATGTTAATATGGGACTCAGCAGCAATAAAAATGTCAGTTCGAAGGTGAACATAATAAATCAACGAACCATGTGCGATTGGTCCAAGTGCTTTTCTGATGGGAACATAAGTTCACAAAATAAGAAATCGAGGTTTACAATCAACACTAAGTAATTAAATTCTATACGCTGTGCTGAAAAGCAACTCAAAGCTGGCAGTTGCGAATTATAAAGTCTTAATGTCTTCAAATAACGTGTGCATTTTTCCTCTTCACACTGATCTACTAATATGAATTAATCTAAAATGGTGTCCATCGGCGAGTTGAAAACTGCTTGAAATTACAACTGAAAATTGCTTTTGACATCAAACTGTGACCTTGTATAAAAGTAGGAACATTGCATTTGACATCAAATTGTGATCATAGATAAAAAATGGATCTTCTGTATCAATACTGAAGTAAAAAGATAACAATCCCTCCTAAGCAGTGACCTGTACTGGTCATTCTAAAATATCGCCTCGTAGAGAAAGTTATATCTCAAGCATGTGGTGCAACTTTAAAACTACAGTGAGCTGATTCCAGTTACTAGAGCTGTACAATCATGAATTGGATGGATGTGTGGCGTATTAACATACTCTTCGCGTGTCGAAGAAAATTGCTACGGGTCCTAAAATAATAGTTTTAGGTGGTGTGAAACAGCAGTACATCTCGTTGCGTCCGATTTTAATTTATGCTATTTAGTTGAGTATCATTTGTATATACAGAGATTTCGTAGTGTTAATCGGTGTGCCGGGTATTTCCTGCGTCTAATTACTACTGAAATTCTCAAAATCGCAGAAAAGTGGTGTACAATCCTGGGAAACGATGGCATCTGCTTAATGTCTTTAGTTTGATGGCCAAGATACCAGGGCATGTATACAGATGAAAGCGAATATAGAGTGATGTCAACTTTCTTGCAGGATTTCTTACCAAGCCGACAAGGAAGAAATGAAGATCTGGCGGAGAATCGACACGAAACATGCGAAAATTTTTTCGAAACTCAAATAGACTCAGATATTCACTGCAGGTCTTTTAGTGACCAACATACAATCATTGTTGCTGATGAGCAGAAAACAAGTGGAGAAGATAATGTGTTAATAGGACAGTCAAGATAATGACTATATCTGCAAGGCGTGCTTTATGGGGAAGGAAACATCACAGCATGTTCTTTGTGAATATCAGAATTTGATCGGTATGACGTTGAAGTACTTCGGTGGTTGGTTACAAAAACTGTTAACGAGATGTCCCATTAGAAGCGTACTAGACTTTAACCACGAGAAGGAATTAATAGAGTAGCTTTAAAGGTACAACAAGTCGTTGGAGCGTAAGTTCAGTTGGTTCAGAATCATACCCTTATGAATTAAATATTATTTAGGCCCGCCCTTCAGTTTCCTATAAGGAATTGAAAAAATCGTTAGCACGATCCACTAGAAAGCCAAAGATACCAATAAGTTAGATGACAATTTATTACATTTTCGTTAATTATCGAATTTAATTGGTTATGGAGGCCACTCTTGGTGCAATTAAAGATCATCTGGTTGGTTTTCTCAAATTAATGATACATCACGTTATTGGCATCCGACTAATCTAAGGTGGTCATGTCAAGGCCAACCAAATTTTGATGAATACAAAGAAATTAATTACTTGACAATTGGAGTTATTTATACGTATCTTCCTTCCAGAAAGACATTCTTTGTTCTTCGTGATGTCCAATTAAATGGTTCTTACACTAACCACTTTAACTTCAATGAAGTAATATAGAAATTGTCTACTGCGCGATAGCACTCTACCGCAATTTCTTCATTGAGAATGTCAAATTACGACGAGCTAATGAGTGGGAGTGGTGTGAATAAAAGCCATTTCATTTGTATTCGTCCCAAACTACGAGTGTTTCTATATACTTCCATGTGGATGATATATATTTACCAAAAAAAAAAAAAAAATTAAATAAAGAAACAAACGAATAAGAACATAATCGTCTTGTAGAGATTTATTTTCGTATCTCATTTACAATAAAAACTTAAAAATATACTATACATAAAAATATATACAACAAATATATACATATACATTTCATTCCGTCAAGGATGTGAAGTACCAATTGCATTACTTAACCAGGGACAATAGATGCTGATTCTAAGTCCATCAGCATTCTATCATTCACAAAATAACGATGAGGATTCGATAACAATATACAAAAGTTCAATAACACAATATGTTCGCTTGTTTCTCACATTGTCTTCCATATATTTACAGGTAGGTAAGAGAAAACTGGGTTGCAATTTAATTATCATAAAAATGTCAGAATTTTTGTCCAATACGGTGAGAATCCTATGTAAATCAAATCACACTATGGTAATGTTTTCATCTTCTGGACATTTTCGATAACTGTGATTAGTTTTTTTTTTGATTTTCCGCAGCTTAACGCTTCGTCAACGAGTTTCGGTATTTAAATATTTGAGAATTCTGAAAATAAAAAAGAGAAATAATTTTCTACATTGTATACACTCCAATTCACATTACTTGCTATAATTGCTAACCTCATCCACTCATTTTTATTATTAGTCATAAGAACAGCTTTGGAACACAATTGTTAATAAGATGCCCCAATAAGAAGAATGAAATTATACAGTTATTATGGTACTCCGTATATTTTGAATGTTTATATATATATAGTATAGTTAGTATATATAGTTTATAATAAGAAAGTGACGTTTTGAAACCGCAACGATAGAAGGCATGAAGAGGAATAATCTATGTACACATAGTGGTAACTCAAAATATCGGACTGTTTTGGTTACATTGTCAGCAAACTATTTTAATGTCGCCGAACAGGCTGCGAAGATTTATAGGGACGAGAATGTTGAAACTTGTGTTGTATTTATTTTATATTATAAATTATTATTTTTTAGCGCAATGTTGCTTTCTGATATAGTCGTTTATGATAGTTGTAGTACTATTGGCGCAAATTGGGCAACTATAATTCACCCTCATTGTTAATAACGTCTCCCAATCGAGATGAACTCGCATGGACTAAAACAAATGTCAAATTGTACGAAGCTAGTAATAACACATCTGGATATCACAACCAAGTGGTTGTTCGCAGAAACATAAGAGGCACTCCTCGTACAGCCAAGATATTTAAATTTTTACCTTAAAATGTGCGGTAAGATTTGCAACTGGATTCAGGTCCAATTTATCCAAACTTGAACTATTCTTGGGCTGAGTATGGGAGAATTGTCCTGTTGGGATTCTTTAATTTTAGTCATTGGTATTCTATTGTAGGATTGAGTCTCCTACTTTCAGTTAATATTCCACTTTAATTAAAACTTCCATAGAATTTTCGCTAATTTTAATTAGTTTCTTAGATAACTTTCAATTTCTGTGTCTCGATTAGTTTCGTACAGAACTTTAGACTTCTCTCTAATTTTAATCAAGGCCTCCATAGAATTTTAAGCCTGCTTCTAATTTAGATCATAGGTAAACAGATTTTTTATCGTGGGATTATGCCATTCGTCTGTCCAGTCCGCTTTAGCTTAGCGAGCGGAAGACTGGCGGTGTTCTAAGATTGCAACATTTTTAAATGACTTCGTACACGAGTTGTTTGAGATTAGTTTGATGCTTCTAATATTGTTGGGCTTGGCGACCAATACAGTGTGTTCTTCGAAACAACTTGCGCAATTTTCTGAATCCCTAATTCAATTGCTCGCAACCGTCATATTTTTCCCCGTTATGACAGTTATCTAAGAAAAGTGCTAATAACCACACACAAACACATAAGAACCAGAAAAAGTAATTAGAGGTCAAAGCAAAATATCAACGGGAATGGTAGTTCGCGTGCCTGTCATCATATTCGTGTTGCGTTAGTCGCGATATTAACGAATCGTGTAAGCTTTGCTAAATTTATTATCGTTATTTTTTCTATTTTCACCCCCATTCCAAGGTCATTAAATTGACCGTTAATATATCGGTGTTTTGACCACCATTGGAGCTAATGAGGCATTGTCGTGTTTCACGCGAATTAAATTGTATTATACTGTGTCAAACGTGCAATTAATCAAAAAAATGCTGAGGTTTCTTGCATGACAATTCGCTAAATTACAATTTTACAAGTGATTATAAAATGTTAGAGCCTTCAAATATTATACTCGACGAAAATAGGACAATTGCAGCATTAATTTCAAGTTGGTTTGACCGTGCGTTAATTATGATTTGTATAATTACTTTCTTTAAAGCAGATATTATTGGAATTGTCGATAGCGCTCCTCAAAACGGGTTACCCGTCCTCATTCGACGGACTTGATCGTTTACTAGTTTTCCGAAGAGGCCAGCATTAGCAATAATTAGAGTATAACTAAAGAAGGAAGGCCATGCCGAAGAAATACTTCAAATTTGAAACAGGCCTAAAGGTTTACCATTGTCTCTGTAAAGTTGTAAAAGGAAGAATTGCACTGGGTATTTGAGATGTCATTTCATGAAAATGGGAAAATTGACAAACTTCAAAATATGTATTATGTGAATATAATAAAGGAGTAATATACATAACTCCGCTTCGTATTCGCTGGGAAACTAATAAGACATTGATGATAAGTTTAAAACTTATGAAGAGTGATAGTTTAGGACACGAAGGAATCGATGCGATCGAAGAGAAAATTTCAACTGACAAGGAGAAGGCAAGGTAATCAGATTTTTGTAATTTTTGATATTTATGGTACGTGTAGTTTGGACCTTAAATAAGAATATTTTGGAGTAGTTCGACGCAACATTCATAAATTACCGAGATAATCGATGTTGAAGTTTCACCCAGCATTTAAATTCACTAGATATAATACGGTTGTCAATTGGTCTCGTGGCCTAGTCGATAGTGTTTTGGTGCGATCAGGTGCGATAGTCACGAGATCGCTAGTTCGGGTCTCGTCACGGGACATTTCTTTTCTTCCATTCAAAACGCACCATATGTTTTTTTCATTCTTTTTCTCATATCGAAAATTATGAACAAACAAAATATATGAACTATATGCAGGAACATTCTTCAAGTACATCATTACTTTCTCCTTGTGAGATAGTTATATTACATACATCAGCTGAAGTTCACGCGTGAATTTAATGTTCTCTGCTGAGAATAATGATATTGTCGCCAAAGGGCATTAATAAGACTACATGTGAGCCAAAACCGCTATGTATTGTTAAGTCAATTTGAGCACCGGAACATATCGAAGTTGTACGTCATCCATCTTTTTAGAAGTGTAGAAACAGAATACAGACCAGAAACATTGTGCAAGTATTAGATATAATGTAACATCTGCAACACGTGTTGGATACATCTGGAGATATGTGGGCCTAAAGATCGCCACCTTTACAAATGAATTACCGCTTTAATTTCCATTGCATTCAAGAATTCGTACTTTTAGACATCTTCAAACATAAATCCAAATCTATAATTCAACTTTGTTCCTGAATACCTACTGCAAGCGTGTATCTTACACTCAGCTACTGACAAAATTCATTTACTCCATCACTTTGATTTAGAAGTAAATCAACATACAAATATTAGAACACGACTTTCCAAATTAAACAAAAATTGAAAACATTATTTTTCCTGCTCAGCCAACGGTCAAACAACTTTCCCATTTTTCGTTTCGTATCCGCACAAAAAGCGAGGCATTTTACTTTGCCCTCGCCCTATAAACTCAACCCTAATCAGGAATACACTTCGACCGACACGCCAAATGCGTTGTTTTACCTGAGGTGTTTTTAATTTATCTGTTTCTGAGAGAAGGCGCGCAATTAGTAATTCCACCGATACGCGCTATGTGGACGTGTGCGTGTTTCGGTATATATTTTTTACTTAATTCTCGCTTCACTGGTTTTCGAATTAATTCAGTATGAACGTAAATAGTAGAGCGCCCGCCTTCGTTTACGTCGATTAGCGGTGCGTACCTTGCTCGAGGCGACTGATTCTCTAACTTTTCAAAACTCGGAATGAATGCGGTGAAATGAAGTACGGAACCTAACGTGTAGTCAACGTATTGACCACCTCAAAAACCGTAAAAGCAAAATTTCGGACGCTACCTTGGTATGTTAAAAGTGAGGAACGTTTGATACAAACACTAAAATGACCTATGGACACGGATAGTAATATCTCCAGTTGTTAAGGCTTTAAGGCACTTTTTCAAGGTTGTTTAACTTACTCTCTAACTCTATTTTTACGGGTTCCAAAATTATTTTGAAAGGTGTATATATCAGTTTCAAAACTAGTATGTCCAACAATAAAATAGTAGCTTTTACAGTGTTAAGAGTTTCTGCAGCTTTAGTCTTTTGTCTGTAATAAGTAAAGAACCAGTAGGTTTGCGGGCTCGAAATTTTGAATACCGTGTATTGAATACGATAGTTACTACTTATCGAAAAGCTTTTTTGGAAATCCCTGGTTTGCTATTAAATTTAACCTGAATTACAGAATAGAAAAAGACCATTTGCTGGCCGTTGTTTTTGAATTTACAGAAAACAACGATAACATAGGAATGTACAAAAATGCCCTTTGGGAAGTCTTAACTACCGTATCAAATATATCGTAACTAAAATTTCAACCCTGCAAACCTCCTGACCCTTTGCTTATTATTGACGAATAATTAAACCTGTCCGAGCTCTTAAAATTGTAAAAAATTACTCTTTTATCGTTACACATACGTTTTCTAGAACTAAGATATACGGCTATCAAAATAGTTTTCGAACCAAACCAAACAGAACTTTAAGCGATCTTGAAAATAAGTACAGGCGTCCCTAAATTTAAGTGAATTTCCGTTCCATGATTTTTTATCGCGAATGAATATAAAAATTGGAAATAAAAGCTAGAAGCCAAGTTTTATATATATTATGACATAGAATAAACTGCAATGCATAGCACCACACGATCAACGACCAAAAAATAACAAGAAAATTCCTATACACTAATGTCCGATCGCTTTTTGTTTTCACGTTACAGGCTGTTGAGCTTTTTAAGCTGAAGCTGGTTTTAGTCGCGATGGTGTTTTGAACATGCATAATATGCATTATTGGACTCATGAAAACCCTTATCATACTGTAATACGGAATCACCAGTATGGGTTTTCCATTAATGTGTGGGCAGGTATAATCGATAATTATCTAATTGGTTCAGTTCGATTGCCCAGACGATTGACAGGCGAACTCTACCAAAATTTTTGGAAAATGAACTGAACACTTTGTTAGAAGGTGTCCCATTGGATATTATAAGAAGAATGTACTATATGCATGACGGTGCGCCAGCTCACTATTCTCGAAGAGCAAGGGAATTTCTTCAAAGAAGATTTGGAAATAGGTGGATTGGTCGTGGGGGACCTATATCATGGCCAGCTCATGGTCCCGATCTTAATCCCCTCGATTTTTCATTTTGGGGGTTTATGAAAAATGAAGTGTATGCCGTAGAAATTAATACTGTAGAGCAATTATGGAACGGAATTGTGGAGTCTGCTGATACATTTCGTAATAATCCGAACATATTTCAAAGATGCCGTCAATCATTAATACGAGGATTGGAAATGTGTATTCAAGAACAAGGTCACCAAATTGAACACCTTATGTAGAGCTAAATACCTTACATTTTTAATGTTGTTTTATTAAATAATAGCCTTTTCAATTAATAAGAAAACTTAACAGCCTGTAGCTTGAAAACAAAAAGAATATATATATATATATATATATATATATATATATATATATATATATATATATACATATATATTTCATATAGCTTAACAAAAACTATTATGACAATTCAGGAAACAAAAATAAAAAGATTTTCTTTAGCGAGCGTTTTGAGTTCAGCCAAAGCCATATTCTTAGGCAATTTAAAATAATATTATTTTGTTTCGAAGCTTCGGGAATCGTGAGAGATTAATCATGTTCTATTTTATAAACAAATTCACTAAAAGTCCGTTTAATGTAATTATTTTTAAGTTAGCAATTATACATCGATCAATAGGCTGTATAATATAGAACTGAGTTTCAACATCGCCGAATAATCGTAATTAGCTTGTAGAAAACACACGCAACTGGTCTTCTTATCGGCATTAGTGTATACGCTTGTTACTTTAATCTATATATTATGTTGCATATAAAAATATCGCGTAAATACTGCTCTAATTTACGCGTAAAGAAATTCTCGTGTAAAAATAGTGTCGCCTAAATTCAGGGACGCCTGTACCTTATACCCTTAACATACAGAGGTGCACTACTCAATAAAGTTGGGATAGCTGTCTAAAAGAGAATAGTTCTTACTTTTACCACACCGACTTAGATACTTCTAAATATTTATTTCGACAACTAAGTTGCTATCCTCAGTGAAAAAAACAAATAGACGAAAGCGGGTTACGCAGTTCTTCTCTTACCTTTAATCTCAATAATTTAGTGTCTCTTTTTAAGTACTTGTTTAGCTTAGTTGCCTAAATATGTTTTGGGTACGGAAGTATTCAAATCGATGTCGGAAGCGGGAGAACTTCTTTTATCTAAACTTAAGCTTGAGAGGGTCAAGCAGGATGAATGGAGCGCATTAACGAAGTTGTAGTTAACAAACCAAAATCGATTCCATTCAGAGCCTTCCAGCACTATTAGGAAAAGTTGAGTAAATAGTGTACCCAACTAAAGAAATATATAAATAATAAAATAATATAAATATAAATATCTACAGGATTATGATCAAAGGATATCATCATCTAGAGGCTAAAACTGTTGTCCAAAACAAAATTCAATTCCGGAACAGTTTATAAAGAAATGTTCCCAACGCGCACACGCCACACTTGGTAATTACGTAGAACTGGTAAAATCGGAAAATCGGCCTACCTTTTGTTTTTTGCCAATTACTCTGGAAGTATTTCAAGCTAAAAATATTATTAACATATGAGCATATAGCGCTCCAAGAGGGCCATTGGAACATGTCTGAACCAGTAACCTTTATTCTTAAAAATATTACGCCCTCTCTCTCCACCGATATGGGGAAACACCAATTTCGATAGAATTTGGTAATTGTATAGAGCCGGTTGAATTATATAAAAGGCCGGTTTTTGTTTCTGCCAGTAGTATCCTTGAAGGGGTGAAAAGCTTCCCCAACGATGGGACCGTTCTTTGCAGAAACACCGATTTAGATGAAAGTTTGCGTGGAACTACACCATGTAAAAGCCTGTTTCTGTACTGCTCCAAGAGCTTTCGAAGTGGTAAAAATCAGCTAAATAAATATTGTTGAAGTTGTATACATGTAGGTATAGGGAGTTTCAAGACAACCACCTAAACATGCTCTAATCGCCGAATAATGATGTTAAATATTTTGATGAATAATCGTTACCGATTCAGACGCATTTCAATATCCCCCTTGAAGCGCTCTATGCTCATATGTTTGAATATTTTTTTCTTGAAACGATTCCAAATTGACAAAAACGAAAAGCAGGCCAATTTTCAGGGTCGCTTCTTACCATTTCAAAGGCACTAACCGCAGAAAAAGAAACCGGTCTCTTACATAGTCTTACCAGCTGTATATAACAATAAGGAAAAAATTGCCATTTTCTCCGATGATGTTACGTATAGGTAACGGAACCAATTTCGGTGGTCAAAAAATTATTTTCGATTGCGGTATCCAAAATGTTTTTCGGTTTCTGATAGAAGAGGTAACTTAAAATGAGTCTGCGAAGTTGGATTTAAAATATCTGATGCCGCACGTTGTCAAAATTTCAATGTTCTCCGATGATGTGTACGTATAGATAACGGAAGCAATTTCGGAGCGCAAAAAATTATTTTCGATCGTGGTGTCCAAAATGTTTTTTCGGTTTCTGATAGAAGAGATAACTTATAATAAGCCTGCGAAATCGGAATTAAAATATCTGATGCCGCACCTTGTCAAAATTGAAATGCTATCAACTTATCTGTGCTTACAGGTAGAGGCAAGTGTATTTCGATATCATCGCGGAATTTCATAATAATCGGATTTGAGTTAACTTTTAACATAATAAAAGGACTTACTAGGGTTTTCATTCTATTATCGTGTTTGGAGGTTGAAATGTAAAGAAAACAATTTATGGATGGAATTTATGGCTAACTTCACGCCGATAGGATCTCATTACTTGACGTACACTATTTCTGTATACGGGGAGTGCGTGAAGGTCGAAATTTATATTCCGCGAACTCATTTCATTAAAATAAATCATAATTCAAGAATTTTTAGTTCCTTCTAGCATTAAAATTCTCCGAATGCTATGCTCAAATTCGTTCTAGAAGACATATGTAAATCCCAATGGGAGCAATTGTAACATATAATTTCAGTTGCAAATGCTGTCTCTACCTACACTCCTCCAAGGTGCTTAACATTGATTCATGTAGACATACACACATAAATACCGTAGATATCGATACTAACCTGTGCCGTACGTGTCGTAGATGTTTCAATCGCGACTACGACGTGGCCTTCCGACTTTGCCCTTGCGCACCGTAGGTGTAGCAGAGTTCTTGAGCAATTTGTGCCAGTCCTGTTCGCAAACCAAGCTCCCTGCGAGCATGTAGTAGCGATCCCCGGGCACCAGATGGGCCCCGCACTTGCTGCACGCGAAACACTTGAGATGGAACACGTGAAGCGGCGCGCCGGGCTGCTGGGGTGAAGGCCCACCTGACCTCATGACGAACTCGCTCGCCGGGATCGTCTGCCCACACGCCGAGCACGCTCCCGAGTTTCCGAATAACCTGCGGGAACAATTATTACATTGGCTAGATTAGCATCTTTAGAAAAGCATGTTAGCGCAGTAAAATCATATATCAAACAAATTCGAGTGTGAATAATTTGCGACAGAGCGTTTCATATTTTCTTTTCGTTAAAGAAACCGGGAAATGAAAGACGGATTTCTGACATTCTGACCCGTTCGAATATCGAGCAAATCTAATTACGGAACAACCAGGTTTAACCGTATGAAATACAAGTTATACAGACCACCACGTCACCAATAATTTTTTTTTTAAATCCGGGGATTTTTGTGTTCATTGGTCTATGGTATTTGGATGTCAATAGGATCATACTAGCATTTGACATAGGCGTACAATCGGTATTCACAATTTTTGCTGTCATTCTTTACGTTTTCGCGCCATTATTTTTATTACACATTTAAAGTAACACAACTGTACTTTTCAGTACACATTTCTACGTAAGATAAGCTAAGTAGAATATGATATAGCATAAAATAAGAATAATTATTTTAGGTTCAACTTTAAAATGTTTAAAATGTGTACTCGAAATAAAGATGGGACTTGGGCATACTCACTGCAATTTTGTACTGAGCAATACATTGAAAGATTGTCAAATGAAAATATTTCACATGAAAATTTTCTCGCCATAAGAATATACTTGCGGAAATCTTTGAAAATAAACATTGCATTTGCAAAGGGAAATCTCCCGGTAAGCCCACTGTATTAAATGTAGATGTTTTTGATGACGTTCAACATCGAATGGAGTTGTACGAAATCTCTACCCAAGTTATTTGCTCAGGCAGTATTTCATTACTTATTATAAAAGAATTCAATGTTTCCTTATTTTTGTCGGTATCTCTTATGGAAGTTGCCAAAAGGCTTTGAAGAGGATTTTGCATATGCATTCATACGAAGTGTCAGTGGTACAACCATTATATCCACGAGAACATCAAGGACGTATTCAATTTTGTCAGTGATTTAGTGAAAATTTAAACAACAACGATATATTGGACAAAACATTTGTCAGACGAGACATGGTTCCCTTTATCTCCGTAAATAGGCAAAATTATCAAACATGGAGAACAGAAAATCCACATACTTTTATCGAAACTAGTTTATACCTTATTAAAATTAGTATATGGGTGGCATTATCAAGACGACGTATTGTGAGGCCTATATTTTTTTAATGATACAGTACCTGCTGAAAGATACCGGAATAATTTTTTACACCCATTTATTGAACAGTTGCACGATGATGTATTGACGGAAGGACATTTTCAGCAAAATTGAGCAACTTAGTTCTGGAAGATGGCCTACAAGATCACCGGATTAACACCTCTAGAACTTTACTTCCTTGGTTATCTAAAATACAAAGTGTATAGAGAACGCTTACATAAGATTGATGAGCTACAAGCAGCTACACACCATGCAATTGAAGATATCCTTATAGAAGTTTTAAGAAAAGTATTTGACAATTTAGAAAGGAAGATACAATTATGTATAGAACAAAGCGGATCAGATTGTAATTTGACAGAATTTATTTAATTTACTCTTAATGTAACAACAGCTGTTAGACTAACGCAATAAATTAATTGTCGCAATTATGAAACTTAAATCTATCTAAAATTGAGAGGCATAGAATAAGAACTTGCGATGGTATCTAGGGATAAAGTCCAATGTGAATAAAGGAAGTGAAAGCGAATTCTTTTTATTGTACGGAGGAGTGCTTAAGTTGTAGTTTAGCTCTACCATACACACAATTAGAATGAAAAACAAGGCGAAATATTACTACGAAAGGATTGAGTTCTTAATTATGAAAAGATAAAACAACAAAAAACCCTGTATGTTTAATACAACTAAGATAAAAAGATTACACGAAGAATGGGGCACTAATTCCAATTATTTACATTGCATAATGTACAATTTTTAAAGGGAAAAATAAACAAGTATTCCAGCATCGAATATACACTTTTGGTAAAGTGTGTCCCAACAGTGTTAAGCGTGGAGGTTGAACAATGGCCTACAGCGCATGCCTAGGACTTCGAACGTGACGGCTCAAGAAACTAGCGCAAGAAAGGAACAAATTACCGTACCCCGAAAACATAACCCGTTCTAAAGGTCCAGGAATTGTATGCTTCAATGAAAATTTATTCCAACATTCTTACGTTAAACAGCCTACCCAGAGGAAAGCATAAGCTCGAGAAAACTGGGAAAATGTGGGCAGTATCTCACCCCGAATAGCTTTTAAGTATAAGAATTCATGGGTGATTGTAGATTAGGATTATATTACAAGAGATATGATACGTTGAAGCCATTGGGTGGTATGTGCGTCCGAGTGATTGTATTTTGTATTGTATTGTATGTAATGAGGTGGGGTGAGCATTTGTATCTGTTTCAAAAATTGTAATAAATTACGTGATAACAGATCACGCAACTCAGAATAAATCTAAAGATTTCTGCAAAAGCTGCTTGTTGAAATCCTGTGCCCGGAAGAAAACTTTCCTGTTTTGAATTCTTTCCACTATAAGCTGGCATGAATTTTTATAATGACAGTTAGGCCATTTAGAAGTATGTTTTTGGTACTGAAAATTTTTAATATTTTTAGGGTGGCATCCCTTCCATCTTGCAAAGTGTCCAAAATGGTTCAAATATGAACATCCTTCAAACATGAACACTCCTTTGCATAGTCATAAATATAGTAAACATTGCCAGAAGTAGATTTAGTAGAAATAGTTTCTCAAAAAAAAAAAAAAAAGAAAACCTTATACGTCGTTCTATAAAAATTTGCGCATGTGTTGCAACACGCGTGTTCTTTGTGGAACCAACAGAAAACATATGGTATATCTTCATACATCTTCGAAAAAAGTAAATACAGTATTGATGACCATAGTAGGAAAACTGTAAAGCGAAATTCTTCTCTTCTTATTAACGATAAGCACAAAGATCTCCGCCTTACCAATTTAAGTTTTAAACTAGTTCCAGAAAACTATCACTACGCAAGCGATTTCACGAATTCGCTTAATTAGCATCTCCACGCCGTCCCGATTAACGACGATGGCGCAGAATTACGATATCGATATTCATAAACCGCCTTCGGCCAATACTGATCAGCTTTTACGCTACAAATTTAATTAAAACCGCGTTTCAGCGGCGCATCACGTATAAGATTTCAGGATATCAATTCGCCAATATCGCCAACAATCCATTACCCGCTAATTACATAACTTCTACTATTTTCGGAATTTC